>CM062813.1:812596503-813796503 GCA_031772625.1 Pinus tabuliformis
TTTTTTTGTTTTTCTTCACCTATCCATCAAATGTAGGAGGTTTTTCCTTCTTGAAATCTTCTGATGTGTAATACTCTCTTGTCCATCTCTATTGGTAATGTCTTTTTGTTTCAATGTTGGATAATTGCTCATATTTTTCCATCCTCCTCTCTAGATTACTTATAGGAATTCCACCCCACTATGTCTTCACTTTCCTACCTATGTATTTTCTTGGATCGACTTCCCTTTGCACCATCATCCTTCAATTCTTGTGTTCGAAGTCTTGATGGGATCTTCTTTAACTTGTAACTAGTTCCTAGCTCATGTTTTTTTTCTCTCCACATATATGACAAGCTTTGTAGTATAATTGCATTCAATCTTCTGGATTTTCCTGGGCCCTAGAAATCTACCCATTTCCTGTGTTGCAACTCCTTAACACAGATTTATACTTCTTATCCCATCCAATCAGGAGTGCCATCCTATCACCTTTTCTCCACTTACTCCTCTTCATGACCATGTTGGGACCTATCAATGCTATATTGCACCATTATACTATTCATCCCTTTTTCTTTACTACCCTTAGTTTCTTCTTATGTGTTTTCACACACACCCAATTGTTACAAAATCCAAAACATAAATACATATCTTTACCCACTACCTTGGCTTACTACTATAATTCTATTGGTGTAAATCTATCTACAACATCACAACTCAAGTTAGCATGATTGTTAGAAACATTAATAATATCATGATCAATACTCACACCACATAGAGATCATAATAAAATGCTACAATAATCACATAATCATCAATCAATATGGGTAAAACAATCTAAGACAACTCCTAACACACTATCACACTATGTTAGAGTTCTAATTTATCTCTAGAGGTACATCATTAAACCTAATTCTCTTCATGTCATCTATCTTTAGCTCATCTAGTCCAGTGTTGAAGCTAGAAGCTCTAATAAACTCTTGTAATGCTCCACTCCCACCCCCTGGACTCTCCAAGCTAAATGGGAGTTGTTAATTTCCCTAAACCAATCTCCATGGTCTCGTTAAAGAAATGGGGCTACAAAATTTCCTCTTTTCCCAAAGTTAGTGTAATTAACTCTGGTTTACACCATCACATTCAGCTCGTTATTAGAATATAAATGTTATCAAAATTTGAAACCTAAATCAAAATTTGTGCATGTTTATAGTTTTCCCCATGCACCGCTTTCCACATTAGCAAGGCTCTGACTTATTTGGTTCCCACATGGAGTCCCCATGTCACTTGGGTCCACTGCGGCACCTACCACATGATCATACTATCATTCCTTCATGCCATGCTCACCTACTAATTATTTACATCTCCTCGACATCCACAATGTGACAAAGTAGTCTCCCTTTGGAGATGTGGACAAATTTTCAACTCTTGCCTCTAGACGTTCATGACCTATTCCCTATGGTTCACTTAAGCTTAACCTCCATAATGCAATGGTAAGTCTCCAAAAAATAACATTCCCACCTTGTGCCTTCTATTAATCATGCCTGAGTCTAAAATTTTGATATAAAACTCCTCTAGGAACCCACAACTAGGATGTCATGGCTTCTAGCCACGTGTGCTTCCCCATCAGCACAATGTCGTTCCCATGCCAAGTGACCCCAAAAAACCATGTCATGTGACATCCCATGCCACGTCAACTCCATAATCCATATCATCAGTCCCATGGTGTCTCCTTGACATCTTACTGATGTAAACTTGCCATGTGGCCTTCTTGAGGGGTGCCATGTGTCATCTAAAATCATGCCACATGGCCCTCCAAAAAGGCCATATTTTCCTGCCATGTGTCATGCAGTTCATGTGCCATGTCATTATCCCATACACATTATCTTGTCACCTAGACTCTATCCTCAAGCCCACCAAGGTCCCAGTTCCTCGTGCAAGACAACAATTTTATGCTACAATGAATTTTAGGGTTCACCATGGATCCTTGCCTTCAAAGTATCCATGTCATCATGCCCTACCCTCATTCTATGGCAAGGAGAATACTACCAACCAAGGTCGTTGCGGGAATGGGAAACCTTCTTGTCTAGTGACAGAAAGACCTTCCGGCTTGTTATTACCCATTAACGTGAATATGTTATTACCTAATCCATTCATGAGAATAATTAAAATAGCCATATAGGAACATATCAACATCATTGGACTTATCACACCTTTATGTTGTTGTTGTGACAAACACCATCCAAAATTTTGCCTACACTTGAATTTTGGAGCCTATTTATGATCTCATGATCTGTCACCTCAATTGTTCTAAGTCACTTCATGGTTGATTTCTTGGAATATTATAACTATTAAATCCACTTGATTACACATTATCAACCTTTAATGCATTTTCAAGTTCACCTTCTTCGATATTTACCCTTGAAGGCATGAATTGCGCAATTCTCCATAATTGTGCATTGCATAGTCCCTAGAAGTAGTGCATTGAGCAATCCCTGACAATAATGCCTATGCAGTCCTTAGATAAAGTGAATTGCACACACCTCCTAGACACTAAAATGTGCAATCCATACCCATAGTTAGTTTGCAACATCATTTGACAGTCTCTCTTACCTTTAGTGGTAATTAAATCATCATTCCAGTAAATCTTCTCAATTGTCGCTTTGAAGCACTTTTGCTTTCACAAGTGTCATTTTCACTTTGGCAAATCTCATTTTTGCTTGCTTCCACTTTAATAAGTGTTGCTTTTGTGTTATCTTCCCTATAACATGTGTCAATTTCACTTTCTTTATCTTTTTCAAGTGTCATTTTCACTTTTTATTATTGTTGCAACTACCGCTTTAACTGTTTGTACTTCTGCATGTGTTGCATCTTACCGCACCACTAGAGGCCACTCTAGCACATTATTTTGCATTAGATGATCATATATATAATAATAAAATGAATTAGACACTCTCCCATAGTTGAGAACACTTTCTCGTTGCAATTGACACTCTTGTTGTAACTTGTATTCTAAGTGTTGCAAAGTGACATTTCAACTAACGCACTTAGAAGTGTCACTTTGTTTTTTTTAAGGTATGCATGTGGATTTTTAGTTCTATGTATCCTTTTGGTGCGTGTTGTTGTTATCTGAGTGTGAGATCATTATTTCGGTTTTGTTTGCATCTCTTGTTCTCTCTTGTGTTGTTAATCTCACACTTAGTCGTTTTGGAGCTTTAACTTCCTTTGCAACTTTCTCAATCTTTGACCAATCTTTCTGCCCCTTGGAACTGTACATTGTGCAATTTTATCTCACAATGAAGCACCCTTGCCTCCTAGAACTATGTACTATGCATTCACTGCCTCCAAGGACTGTGCATTGCATAATCAAAATGCACAACCTTTGCCTCCTCTCCCTTAAAACTAAAAAATTCTCTCTCCCAGTGAGTATTCAATTATGCACTTCACAATCTCAGTCAATAGTCAGGCCTCATTGTCTCCCTAAGTTGCACAACTGCGCAATAATATAGCTCAGTGTTCCATGAACTACACATTACGTAATCATAGTGAGCAAGTCTGCCTCACTGCATCATTGTCTCCCTCAATTGCACAGTTCATTCTTCTAGTCCCTCAGCCATTGCACATTGCACAATCATAGTAAGAAAGTATTTCTCAATGTCTCACTGAGTTTCCTTCCATAAATGTGCACTACACAATTAGAGTGAGCAAGCCTTCTCCCTTGCCTCACTGATTACCTCAAAAACACATTTCGTCTTCCCTACCTTAGAGTTATTGCACATTGCATTGTCACAGTGACCAAACCTCCATCACTGCCCTCTAGAACTACACACTGTGCAATCCCTAAGCCCCCTCCTCGGTCTTGCACTCTATCCCAGGTTCAATTATTGAAATGCATGAAGAAGTTAGAATATTAGATTTCTAGACTCATGTTGTATTGTCATGAGTGAATTTCATCTGCAGGTATTGTATATTGATATGATAGAATGATGCTCAAGGAGGATGCCAAGGATATCATGCAAAAACACGCTTGGGAATATGAAGAGACAAAAATACTATCAAGTAAGAAAATGAAGGGACACAATATCACAATGGAAGATTGAAGATCAAAATCACAAGGAAGACTCCATATCATACAATCTCTAAGAGGATGAATATGAAACATATGCAATACTTATAATGAATATACAAGAGAAGCCATTAAGGAGAGGCTACAAGAGGAAACTTATGAAGAAGAAGCAAAGGAAGAACCATCATGAAGAACACAAATGGAGATGCGATAAAGACATTGATGTCGACTTGGAAGGTTCTGATACTCATCCAAAATCTTTGGAGGATGAAGATGTAGAACAAGAAAATATCTATCATGAAGAAGTCAAAGTCATGGTAGCAAAGAGAAGAACTTGGCATTGCCACATCATCATGAAGTTTCATGTCATCATTTCCAAGTCATGGCCAGTACAAGTGTAACAAAAAGGTCATATGTGTCAATGTCTCTTGCCACATCATATGTGGATGCAATTATTGTGTTTTCAAGAATGATAAATTGTAAAATGTGTGGAAGCCAAAGGGTCCCCCATGGAATGTGAAACGTCACTAGTAAAGTTCTAAAGTCATATAGAAGTTCAAAGGTCGTGTAAGAATTCAAAAAGTCATTGTAGAATCTCAAGAGTCACCTGGGAGGTGGAGAGTCACCTCATTTTTTATAAATTCACCCTCATAAGTCAAGAGAAGGGAATTTTGGGATTTGAACTTTCCACCTTGGCATCTCTAGCTTGCCATAGGAGAGACGATGTTTCTTTGGAGGAGCAAGTGGTGACTTAATGTTTGACTATTGGGTCTAGTGTGGAACCATTGTAATTGTATATCTTGGGACTTTTAGTTAATATATGAAGCTCTTAGAGCTGGTGCACTTTCATGCATATTTCGTGAATGATTGTTAAACTATTCTTTCATTGTTTATGGCATATGTTTATGTTAAGACATACAATGAAAATGAGTTATTTTTTGGGATTTGGTATTTATTTTGTTGAATGCGCATTATTACTTTCTTTTATGATCGTTTTTGTCTTGTGACCTACTTTGCAGGTTAACTAACGATCCTCTTATGTTCTTTTGTTTCTCTTTTAGGATGGTACTATTACTTTTCTTCTAGATGCCCACTTCCTCTTCCTTTTCATGAAAGTACCTTATATACATTGCATTTGTATTCCTCACAATGTCAACTTACTTTCTTCTTTCAATGATTGTTTGTATAATCTCTTATCTTAATAATTTCAACCAATGAATATTCCTAATGGTAAATTGAAACCGATTGTATTTATGGTTAGGGTTCCTACTCCAAACAGCGTGAGGTCTAATTGGGACTTCATACCGGGGAGACCCCCTTGGTTGATGGATTTCTAATACCGTAAAAATTTGGCACTAGGAGGAGGGCCAAATGACACACTGAGCCCAGTGAGTCTATTCTAAATCTCTTACCTTGAATGGCTCATTCCCAAACCATACTCCTAATATGTTTTTTTAATAGATCCAATATTAAAATTTCAATCCTCATGGAACTTTTTTACAACTTGTCTCAATTAAAGTTTGATGGCGAGGGTGTAATATCCATAAATGAGCATACATTTGACTTTATTTAGTTTTGTAAATCTCATGAAATCAAATGTGAAGATGTTTCTTGTATACTATTCATTATCGCTCTTGAAGGTGGAGTTAAAATTTGGTGCCATACCTTACCATCTACTTCTATTCATTCATTTGAACAAATCCTCAAGGAGCTTCATCAAGCCTTCAATAGGTATGATTACCAAGATGTTATGAAATAATTAATCAACTCAAAGTGAAGTCTGATTAATCAATAGAGGATTTAACTAATAAATTTTGTAGTGCCCACTCTAGTTTCCTGACCCTAATATGACATTATCTTAGATACTTTATTCTTTGAGGACCTCAGGTTGAGGATCCGGACACATGACTCTATTATTAGTGATTGTGATATTAGTGGTTGTGATGTTTATGTATGTTCTCCATTGACATTATGATGATGATAGCACTAAATGATATGTATGCTCTCTATTGATATCATGATGATGATAGCTTTGATGGATATGTAAGTTCCCATTGATGTTATGATGATGATAGCCATGATGGATGTGTCCCCTATGTTACCTACTTGCATTAGTTCTAGTTCACAATGAACAATGATGCGAATGACTAGGTGATGGAGATGAGGTTATTATGACAATGGCTAACACTGAGAAACCTTGTTACTGATGATTATTGAGTATGGCAGGAAACCACCAGAAGCACTCGCATATGACAAGTTCATGACACCTGGTTTGATGAAAATTTATATTATTTTATCTTTGAAATTCTAAGTCAATTTTGAAACCTGCTATATATATTTATCTATATTCCGATATTATGTTAGTGGTTGCAGGCACAGATTAGTTGCTTGGCCAAATGACTGACATATGGGTGATGGGGTTATACAAGTGGATGGAACTACATGGGAGGGATGGGACAATGTCCCTGATCTCACCCACTAGCACTCCCATCGTGACTTGGGATGGAAAGGTTAAAACACCTTCTCCTTGAAGATCATGATGCCATAAGGGAAGGTCCCAAAGTTGGGTCACTCATGAGAATTTTACCGGGGGGCGCGCATCAAGGCAGATTCCTTGATCCCTGACACCATTAGTCTCACTATATCAAGCAACATAAGAGATGATAATGGTCTATGTCGTTGCACCTATACTTTCCCCTCATAGGCACTGAATGCTTGAAGGGCAAGTGGTGTGGCACCCTTGGAACTTCAAGGGAATTTCTTGAAGGGCACGACCAACTTGGCACCCTTGGAATCCCAAATAAATTGTTAGGTGTGGCACCCTTGGAACTTCAAGAGAAGTTCTTGAAGGGCACGACCAAACTTGGCACCCTTGGCATCACAAATAAATTCTTAGGTGTGGCACCCTTGGAACTTCAAGGGAAGTTCTTGAAGGGCACAACCAAACTTGGCACCCTTGGAATCATTAAAAATAAATAAATTAATAAATAAAATCAAGAAATGAAAAATAAGGAAATTTACATCAAGGGTAAATGATGTTAGAAAACGAGGTAATTAAATCAAGAATAAAACTTGGGTTAAGAGGATCATGGAAAGAAATAAAATATTTTATCTTAAAAACTATACCCTCCCCATGTAGGAAAAATATTAGTTAGATTATGTAATTTAATTAGGTAAAAAGGGGAAAGAGGGACATAAATGTAAGGATAAAGATTAATCCTAAACTAGTTAAACCTAATTAAGAGAAGAGGAAGGTGAATTAAAATAAGATTAATAAATTAAATTTTAGAGAAATGTAGAGAACCTCCATGTGGCAACAACCAACATAAGAATATCCATCTAAGAGATAACTTGAGTTAAATTAGGGAGTAGATAGGGTATCAAATCTTGACTCATTAATTGACTTTAGTAATGAACACAAATTAAGGAATAAAAAGGGGGATCAAGAGGCAACTAGGAGAAGAAATAGGAATCTTGTTGAGGTGAGGAAAATATTAGTTTTAAATTAAAATTTAAGTAAATAATTTTGGAGACCCTTGATGAGAGAGTGACACATGGGTGGGTGAATAATCAAAATATTGAATTAAAAAAATAAAAATAAAAATTATGCATGACATGCCAAGTGTCACCTATGAGGACTCCTATAAAATAAGGGGCAAACCATGGGAGAAGGGATTTTTTGGGGGGAACCCTATTGTTGGATCGATGAGACTATGTCAGAGCAGTGATTACGAAACTATAGTGAGTTTGGTGAGGTAGAGGATTTTAGAGAGGGGACTCTTGAGCCAAGGAGTACTCTCCTCTACCAGCTATTTCATTCCTCCATTGTACAACCCCATTGCAGCTCGGGGGTTCGCAGGGAAGAAGAGTACGCAAGGAGTAGGTTGGGAGGTTAACCGGTGGGTCATCACATTCGGATCAAGTACGTCGTCATTCACTCTCGGAGGCGACCGACAACAAGGGTAGACAAGTAACGGCATATAAGTGGAGTCTCGTCTTCTGGTGAACGGTACATGTGTGTTGCAATATTATTTTGTATGATTTGATCTTTATATCCGTAGTTAAATATATGTCAATTTTATGATATGTTCAGTGAAATGAAATTTAGGAATGTGTTAGACAGTTGCAGAATAAATTTGAATTCCCAATGTTTTTCTCTTCTAATTGTATTTTATTGTGATTTTTAAAAAAAAATATATATATATAGTATAGAACTAGTCCTTACACTTGGTATAGAACTGGTCCTTACAGATTTCTTCACCTATGCTATGAGTTTCCTTAAGAAGATGTGGATGGGATTTCTTCAAGGAAACGTTTCAATGCTTGGTTCAAATATCCTTGAAGAAATATAAATTTGAATCCTTGGTTAATAGTGCTCTTCCAACCTTTAATCGTGACACATCTCTAACTGTAGAGGAGGAATCAACCACTCATTTTATCCCCTCTCCTCCTCCTACGTGTGGTTAAAAAGTGAAGAAAAGTACTAATGTTATGGTAGTGATCAAACATTATTTCCAATTAAATGTTTGGTTTACTAAGGATAATTCAATGGTGAGAGAGCTTTGGTATTGGTGGCACATAACAAAATATCCAATGGTGAGAGAGCATTGGAAACGTTATAAAAGGACAAGAGACTATTGAATAAAAGTAATATTAGAAAACATAAAACAATATGAAAGAAAATTTCTTGAGTATCAGCAGATGAAGAAGATAATTGAGCTTGGGCTAGTTGGTACTGAAGTTCTTTTGCTTCAATTTCAAAGAGACCAGTTACTAGAAATTTTTCTCCATCAGATCTGTATTGGGAAATTTCTTCCCATATTTGAGCAGGTTCATATGCATTGGTGAAATTTTCCACGATCTTTTGCTGATATTTGGATTTTGGATTTTGTGGGAAATTTGTAGCTCGATGACCTTTCTTCTTACATATATAATAGTCAAAATTCTTTGAAGGAATCTTCCTTCATTTAAATAACGATTTTTCCCTGGTTGAGATGATGTTTAATAGAGGGAGTCAACATGGGAAAGGTAATACTTTGGCTCTCACATGTTTTAGAAAATTGATATCTCTTGATATCTCTTTGTCCATAAACATTAGGGGTGGAAAAATAGCATAGCTTCTAGAGCTAAGTTTGTTCCAACTTAGTTATATCTTGAACCACAAATTGGTGTTGACCTCATGGATATGATAGAAATTTGGTGGCTTGTAGGGTAGTATTGTCATAAAATAAGAAGGGTAGACATCAAAATAAGCTTTGTGTGGTCAAGTGAAGTAGTAATGTCATAAGATTAATGATCATTTCCAATGAAATGTTTGTTTTAGTAAGGATAACTAATCTATGGATATTTTCCATGATGTTCAATAGAGGGAGTCAACATGGGAAATTTGATAGTTTAGCTCCCACATGATTTATAAATTGATGTCTTTGTCTATAAACATTAGAGGCAGAAAAAATTCCTAGGCTCTAGAGTTAAGTTTGTTCCAAATTAGCTATATCTTGAACCACAAATTATTTATGACCTCATGGATATGATAGAAATTTGGTTGCTTCTAAGGTAGTCTCATCATGAAATAATATTTCCACTTATTCTCTAGTCATATATTTTAATCCTAGATTAAATTAGTCATTTAATTTAGTCACTTATTAGCTAGTCGTATATTTTATCCCTGGACTAAATTAGCCATTTAAGTTAGTCATTTTTAGTTTGGTCACTTAAAATTGCTCAAATTTAGTAGTAATTTACTTGAAATAAATGTGGTGACTAACTTTTTTAGTCACCTAGTCATTAATTTCATCATTTTCTACTAGAGTTTTGATGTTGGCATTGCGAAATCTGAAAATTGAATTATTGATCCATTTATCCTTCATATTTTACCTTACCATGATCAAGGTCTCATCCAAGAAATCCAGAATGTTGTTCTAATCCCGTGAAATAACAGGTGAAGATTGATCTATTGACTCCTTTAGATGACATTGATGTGCATAATCCTAACCTTGAATATTATTTGATTGAAGATATTATTCCTTCAAGGTACACATGTCATCCTCTATCATCTGCATCTCATGACCCTTTGTACCTTGATCCACTTGATCAATCTCCTCCACCAACTTGTTCTTCAAATAGTTTTAATTTTCAATTTGTTGGTCCAAATTCTTATCAAGTACCAAATGGTCACATTTCCCAGCTAGGGATATAGGAGTGTGAATATGGTTTTAATATCTCTTCTCTCTTTCAAAATCCTCTATGTCAAGATGATATTCCTTCATTCTTGGCTAATTTAGAATCTAGTGATCTCAGCAGCCAATCAAATGAAATTAAATATCTTAATCAACCCAAAGCCATTGGAAATCACCATCTTGAAAACAATGATTCTGCTAATGTATGTGGTGATGATTGCCTAGATACATCGACCAATCATTTGATTTCTCTTGAAGATTATTTCATAACTAATACTCATTCAACTCACTATCCCTTGTGTCCCATTGTTTGTAATGAATTAACCTATGAAAAAGACATTCCATGCTCCTTGAATCTACAATCTAATGAGAAGAATCTTAGACTGAAACAAGGCAGATGTGACACTTCAACTCCCATTGATGGTTATGTCAATTTCTCACGATCCAGATGAGGTCCCTGCACTAGGTCAAATATGGATTTTGTTGCATAATTATTTTCTTTGTATTGTTTCACCTAATGCACACTCATTATTGATAATTTTGGGTTTATTCGAGAAAATTTTCCTAATTTTCAAGTCTGGGTTTATGATTAGATAGAGGATTCTGTTAATTTATATTCATATGAACCTCTTGCATTGAACCTGGGATTGGAATGCACATCTTCCATGGATGCACAGATCTATGAATCTTATCATTCTAATTATCAAGATAAAGATTCTCATCGACTGAAAGACTCACATATGTCAAATACTTTTGATAATAATCAACTCCTGATCCTTCTTGTGAATATTATGATGTTAATGATTTTCATTATGACACAAGCTATCCTCTTGAGTATTGATGAATGCTTAAGTTATCGAGTGAATCAAATTCCTCATCTTGAGAGATTAATTTCCCAATTTGATCCTAAAGGGTTTCTCATATTTTATATACTAGCATTCATATTTAATTATTATGATCAAATACAAAGGTAGAGATTTTTGTATGTCAGGCCAGGCTAGCTCAAAAATTAATGAGCGCAAAACTGAATTGATTATTTCACATTAGATAACTATTATTTATATACACAAGAAACGGATCAGTTCATCTTCTAGATGACTGTCCGGATTCACCTCATCCGTTTCGGATTAGGTGTCAACATTCCCCCCCTTAATCTGAAGGGATGTTGGTGAGTCCAAGCATCGTTCTGAATCTTTCAAGCTTTTCTCTTCCAAGTGCTTTGGTGAAGATGTCTGCAATTTGTTCGTTTGTGGAACAATGACGGAGATGGATTGTTTTGGCCTCAACATGATGTCGGATCAGATGATATTTAGTATTGATGTGCTTAGTACGATCATGGAACTTTGGATTCTTGGCCAACTTTATTGCAGATGTGTTATCAATCATGAGTGGAGTAGATTGTATTTGTTTTACTTGCAAATCTTCAAGAATTTTCCTGAGCCACACAATTTCTTTCGTTGCTTCAGCTGCTGCCACGTATTCTGCTTCTGTTGTGGAATCTGCTGGTACTGATTGTTTGCGTGATCTCCAGGAGACAGCTCCTGATCCAAGACTCATAGCATATCCTGAAGTAGATACCCCAGTTTCTTTGTCTCCATCGAAGTCTGAATCAGAGTATCCAATCAAGTTGAAGTCGTCCACCTGTGTATACTTGATTCCAAGGTCTTGAGTTCCCTTCAAGTACCTTAGAACTCTTTTTGCAGCAAACCAATGTCCCTCACAAGGCTTTTGCATAAACCTGGTGAGGATTCCAACAGCAAATGAAATGTCTGGTCTGGTAGTAGTGAGGTAGATGAGGCTTCCTACAAGTTGTCTATACCTTGTTGCATCCTCAAATTCCTTTCCTTCAGTAGATGTAAGCTTCAAGTTTTGTTCCATTGGAGTAGAAAGGGGATTGCACTCTGTCATGCCAAATCTGTATAACAAATCTCCAATGTATTTCTTTTGAGAAAGAAATATGGACTTTGGATGTTGGGTTACTTCAATGCCAAGATAGTAATGAACATAGCCCAAATCAGTCATTTCAAAAATTTTTCCTAATTCTTTCTTTATGGATGCAATATAGCTTTCATTGTTCCCTGTCATTAAAAGATCATCTACATATACCACAAGATATACAACTGTTTTGCCAACTTTCTTGACAAATAAAGTTGCATCATCAAGATCAAAATGTTTGAAGTTGAGTTTCAGAAGATGCTCAGTTAGTTTTTCATACCAGGCTCGTGGTGCTTGTTTGAGGCCATACAAGGACTTCACAAGTTTGCATACTTTGTGTTCATGTCCTTTCACAGCAAATCCTTCAGGCTGGGACATAAAAACATTCTCTTTTAGATCTCCATTCAAGAATGCAGTTTTTACATCCATTTGATGGACTTTCCAACCGTTCTGAGCAGCTAGTGCAAAGAGTGTCCGGATGGTGGCCCATTTTGCTGTGGGAGCAAAAGTTTCCTCGTAATCGACCCCTTCTTTCTGTGCAAAACCTTTTGCCACAAGCCTAGCTTTGTGCTTGTCAAGTGAGCCATCAGCTTTGTACTTGTTCTTGTAGACCCACTTGCAGCCAATTGGTTTGGTTCCAAATGGAGGATCAACCAGCTTCCAAGTGCCATTCTTTATGAGGGCATCATACTCCTTCTGCATCGCTTCTTTCCATTCATCATAAGAAGCAGCTTCTTTGAAGGAAGTTGGTTCAAAATCTGTAGACAAGTTCAATTCACAATCATAAGTAACATCCATATCAACAGGTGAATTAGAGTTATCTACATCACCTCCATCTTGTCGATTTGAATTTCGGGTTCCTGTTTTTCCAATTTCATCAGGATGAACACTTTCAAGTGTCTTTGTCAGCCACTTTGGGGGACCTTTCTGAGATGGTCCAGGCTGTTCTGTTGATGGAGTTGGGTCTGAATCAAGATTGAGTCTCCCAATTCTATCAATTACATCACTTAAAGCATCATCCGTTGTTGGAGTGTCATGCAGGGGAGATTGTTCTTCAGAAGAAGATTCCACATGTTGATCTAGTATAGGAATCCCCCCTTCAAGATGTGGAATCTGATTATCAAACTCTTGGAATGATTTTGGTTTTGTGAATCTATCCAAGCGATCAAGTTGCCGCTCAACAACACTGTCAGATTTGGATGATTCAAGAAAAATGACATCTCTAGATAAAACAAACTTTTTATTTACTTCATCATAAAGGCGGTATGCTTTAGATGTGTTTGAATACCCCAGGAAGATACACTTACGACTTCTAGCACCAAGTTTGTTTCTATGTACCTTTGGTATTAAAGCATAACAGGTGGAACCAAATATCCTGAGATGTTTTACCGAAGGAACATGTCCATACCACAATTCATAAGGAGTCTTGTTTCTTATAGTACTAGATGGACATCTATTCTTTATATATGCAGCACATAGAACAGCATCAGCCCAAAACATTGTCTTTACATTTTTGAAGAAAAGCATGGATCGTACCATATTCAAAATTGTTCTGTTCATTCTTTCAGCTACACCATTCTGTTGAGGATTATAAGGCACAGTTGTTTGATGTTTAATCCCATGTTGGCGAAGATAGTGTTCAAATTCATTTGATGTATATTCTTTTCCATTATCAGTGCGAATAGACCCAATATGAGATTGTGCATCATTTTCAATCCACTTATGAAAATTCTTAAATGTTTGAAAAGCATCAGATTTGTTCTTCAATAAGTAAACCCAACACATTCTGGTGTAATCATCAATAAATATCATGATATATTTATTTCCATTTGCAGAAGGAACAGGCATTGGACCACATAAATCTGAATGAATAAGTTCAAGCTTCCTATGTGCTCTTGAATGTGAATCATGAAAAGACTGTTTGCTATGCTTTCCTAGAATGCAAGCATCACATTGTTTATGTTTTCTAGGAATTGTAGGCAAACCAGCAACACCATTTTTCTTCAACAAGCGGAGACTATCATAGTTTAAATGTCCAAATCTAGCATGCCATAATAAACTTGATGGAAGTGCACCTTCTTCATGATGAGAAATATATGAGAAATGTTGTGCATGAGCAGAGGTTCCTTGCAGTTTTAGGAGTCTTTCTTCTTCTATACCCCTCATGACAAGTGAGTGGTCAGATGCCTTTCTTACCTCAAGCTTGCCATCAAACATGTGAATGGAATGACCTTGCTGGCGGATGTGCACCAGGGACAGCGAGTTTCTCTTCAGCTGTGGGAGATATAGAACATGATCCAGAAGAAAGTCTGGAAGACCAGGCAGTTTAAGCCTGATTGTGCCAAGCCCTGATGGCTTGATTTTTGACTGATCTGCAAAGTATACTGCTCCATCAACATTGTTAGTGAAATCTTCAAAGAAATCTCTCCTATGAGTCATATGACAGGTTGCTCCTGAATCAAGCAACCATTCATTTTTCGAAGAAGCAAGTGAAGCATTAAACAAATCTTCATTTACTCCAATATTACATTGTGCCTCAATATAGTGTGCAGATTCGGGTGCTTTACCTTTGTCTGAGTCATCAGTTTTACCTTTCTGCTAATTTCTTCTCTGCTCAACTTTGTCCCATGGTAGCTTGCATGTAGAAGCATCATGTGATCCATTTCGTTTGCAGCGAATGCAATGCAGATCTGCCTTTTCTGCTTGAGAATGTCTGCCCCCCATGCCTCTGAAGTATCTTCCTCTTCCTCTTGCAGAATCTTGAGCAGGATGCTTTTCTTTGTGAGCAAGGCAAACAGTCTCTTCAAAAGATTTAGGGACTGTTTTCTTTCCAAAGGCTTTCTCTCTTTTAGCAAACTTTTTCACAAGAGAGTCAAAGGTTATATCTTTAAGGTTTCCATTTGCTTGTAAAGACTCAAGATAATTGGAGTAGGTAGGATAGAGTGCTTTGAGAAAGGCAATAAGAGAGATATCCAGCTCAACCTTAGTGGATTTTATATCATGCATTATAGACTTTATTTCAGATGCAAGAGCAAGAGGATCATTATTTTTCAGTTCAAGAGTGAAGAGTTTAATCATGAGCTGAACAACTTCAAGTGCAGAATGTGTATCATAGAGTTCTTTCAGCTTTTGTATAGCTTAAAAAGCAATGGAATAGCAGGAAATATGACGACTTACTTCCTCATTGACAGATGCTGCGATCAATGCAAAGGCTTTGCTGTTCTTGTTTTCCCAAATGGCGAGTTCTTTGTCTGATGTGGGCTGCACAGGGTCTCTATCTTCTTCTCCGACACACACACCTTTCCACAGCTCATTGTAGATAAGGGTGTGTTTTACCATCCGGGACCATTCAGAATAGTTCTCCTTGCCAGTGAGAACTATTCCGACCATAGAAATGATTGAATGCATTCTGTGAAAAAAAAATCTCTGCCAAAAAACACTTCTGTTGATAGAAAAAAAATTTCTGGTGAGAAAAAAAATCCTTATGTCACAGCAAGTCTTCTGCTGGAAAAAAAATCTTTATGTAATAGCCTTATGCATTTATTTTTCTTCTAACATTCCATAGCATATATATATTACTGTTCACATATATATCACTGTTTAATGATGGCGCTCACCGCTTACATATATCCATTTCTCAACAAAAATTAGCGCTCACATATATATGACTGCTTCCATATATCACTGCTGAAAAAAAGGGTGCTCACTGCTTACATATATCAAACAAAAAGGCGCTCATATACATATCATTTCTCACATAATGTATATCACTGTTTAAGAAAAAAGAGCGCTATATATATCACTGTTTTGAAAGGGCGCACATATATATCACTGCTTTGAAAGAGCGCTGTTATGAAAGACCAATACCACTATTATGAAAACACAGTCATCATACATCAACTTAGTCTTAGCTTGCATTAATACACCATTAAAATACGCATCCAGCATTTAAAAACGCAGTGTTAGCTTGCCATTAAAATACGCATCCAGCAAAAAAAAAAGGCGCAGTCACCACAGCGTTTAATAAAGGCGCAATCACAGTTCTATACCATGTCATCTTTCACCATAGCTTCAATACGTTTAAAGGCATAACCATAAACTCAGGTTTCAATAACATAACAGGTCTTCAATGCACAGGTTTCGATATACGCAGCAATACCATGTGTCAGTCTTCAAATAAGGAAAACGCAGCAACCAGCTATTTAAAATAAGGACGCAGCAATACCATTAACGCAGTGATGGGATTTGTTGAAAAGCATGACGGTGATCATAAACTCCCTACGGCATGAATTGAAGTAACAGTGAAGAACTTAATCCAAAGGATAAAATCTGAGAAAACAAGAGTCATCAGATCCCATTCCTCATGAACGAGATCATGTCTTTTTCGACAACCTGGATTTTGAAGGCATCTCGGATTGCTCGACTTTCAGGAAGCAAGGATCGGCACCAGAAGGCACTTACCTCAAAACGTCCAAAAGATCAGAGAATAAAAATATCTGCGGGAACAGCTATAATACTGGAAAGGTAGGGTTGGTTTCGACCAACGTAGAAGTGCTGTCGATTGTGTCACTTGCAAAAAAAAACGCAGGTCACAGTATCATCACCTTCTCTTCCTTGAACGGACCTCAACGCAGCGTATGCAGCGATGTCAGAAGGGATGTCAGGCCATTCAAAATAGCAGAGAGCGTATGCAGCGCTGGTGCGCCAGGGAGCAGAGGCAGCAGAGGAGTTACGCTATTTCTGGAACCTGAGACCTGTGCTCTGATACCATGTCAGGCCAGGCTAGCTCAGAAATTAATGAGCGCAAAACTGAACTGATTATTTCACATTAGATAACTATTATTTATATACACAAGAAACGGATCAGTTCATCTTCTAGATGACTGTCCGGCTTCACCTCATCCGTTTCGGATTAGGTGTCAACATTGTATCTGACAAGTGAGGAGAGTAATACTATTATTCCAAGAATTTGTGAACCTGCCCATATTCATCCATATTTATGTTCAAATAATGGAGAATATGATGTCTTAATCAACCCATCTGATCATAACATTGGCCTTAACACTTGTCTTTCAATTCATTATTTTCCCATGAGTGTATTTGATGATAATTGTTATATATTTGTTGATCCCATCAAGGCCATAAATTCTTATGATTCATCATTTCACTTTTCATATACTTGTCAAGTAGTTGAAGAAATTCAACTATTGCTTATGGTTATGTCAAGCCTTGCTGATCTTGACAAGCCTTCTAAATATGATCAGATTTATTTTCCCTTATAATATTCTCCCCCTCATTCCATGCCATTAATTTAAAATTTAGTTTCTCAATAATTTCATGGTTTTTAAGAGGATTGTTTTAGATTTCATGTTCAAATATATGATTAGCTAGAAGCATCTTAGTTAGCAATCTCTCTCAATAATAATAACCTTTGATCTTTGTTGGGTCTTGGAAAAGGTATGTTTTTCCTCCTCATTTACTTGATTAATCATATGGTTTTTATGAATTTTTTCTCATCTTGAACATATTCTCAAAGAAGACCGTGAAAAACGAATAAAAAGAAGTATTGAACAAGTTACATGCTTTTAGCATCAAAATCCTAAGTTTTCGCTTGTTTACGCGCAGGATAACTGGATTGGATAACTATTATTCCTTTGGATAAGATAGCAGCGTCGAGAAAGGAAGATGTCGTTACTTTAGCTGCGCATGCCAAGCTAAAGATATGAGTCAAAACATGGAATTGATGTGGAAAATCCAATTATTCAGCCAAGAAATCCTGAGGATCTTCCGATCCTCAAGATAAGCTCTGATTTTTCTAGCATTTCATAGAGAATATATAACACTAGTAGACGAAAAATAATTGTAACTTTTGTAATCATTGTTAATTTCCAGCAAGACTGTAAACGTAGATCCAACCTTAAATGTTGTAGTGACTTCGTATTTTATTTTTAACAGTTAATGAAGAACTTGGAGTTTCACATTAAATTCGTGTATTGAGTTTCTATAGTAGTTCCTTCTCGAGGCTTTGGGCCCGGTCACTGGAAGATCTACTGCTCATTTCTATTATGTTAATTACTCTTTATTGTCAAGATTTACACTGTTCTTCCTTCTACAGGTTGAGATAGATTAAGTTTTACATCTCAGTTAATGTCATTTTTATAATTCACAATGAAGTAAGTATTGTATTTGATTGTTGTTTTCTCTCCGCATATGCTTTCTGCAATTACAGAATTCGTTATTTCTAGCTTTGGATGCTCCTTGTGATTAACATGATTTGAGTAGTTCCCTTTAATACATGTGGATTCGATTATTTAGTTTGATTTCCTTTTGGAATTTCGAATATTAGATTGAGATCTTTGTCTGAAAATAGTTTGCAATTGATTTATCTTTCCAATTTCGAACGATAGAATAATTTGTGTTCTTCATTCGAATTTCTAGAGTCAATGAGTTGTTGAGAAATTGTTTATTTCTGCAACGATTAGTTGGGATTTAGGATTAATTACCTGCATCCCAATCTCTGATTGTTATCGCACAGACAGTGCTCACAACCTTGAAATAGAAAGACAAATCTCAGGTTGACACATTAGTGTGGGATTAAGATTGATTTATAAATTCATCTTAGTGCACCAACATTTTGGCGCCATTTCCAAGGAGGTTGTTAGGATAATAGTTAATTTGTATCTCTGAATAGAATTGGGTATTTAAAATAGGAGGTATGAACCTACATACACATCAAGAAAAAATCTTGTTGCTAGTGCCCACTTTTAGTATATACGCAAAGGTTGTGTAGGTATGAATGACTAGGAGAAGAAATACACCAATAGATCAAAAATCAGTGCCAAAAACCACCAAAGCCTAGGGATCAGCGACCCTTGGGAGACCAAACTTTATAGAAGAAATCATTAGGAGAGTTGAATCTCGGGCATCAGTAGGATCCCAGAGAGTATCTAGAAATGGCTCTACTTTGGCCCCTCAAGTAGCAGAATCACCAACTGCAGCTTACACCGAGATCCATAACAAAATTGAAGGATATGAGCAAAGTTTTCAAAATATAAATAATCTACACTCTAGTCCTTAACAAGAGGGAAATTCATGTAATTTGAAATAAGGAGAGGGAGAAACTAGTGGAGCTACTAAAGCAGACCCACAACCATCAGAATTAGGATCTCCTATGACCCTAGCTTAAAAAGAAGTACCTAATATCCTAGATCTGAGTAGTGCAGTAAAGCCCCTTCCAATTTTGAATACTCCATCCCCCTAGGTAACACCTCCTGACCAAGAAATCCTTGAATATTATTGACACATCTTTGATCAAATGGAAAATCAACCACCTCAAGGTCAGACCTTAACATTGGAATACCCTATCGCCAAGCCGGTAGCCAATGCCACGATGAAGGTCATTCCTTTACAAAATATCTCAACCTTTCATGGGATGACATCAGAGGATCCGAATGCTTTTCTATTTGAGTTTGATGTCCTATACAGAGGATATGACTACACCACTAATCCTCATAAATTGAATTTGTTCCCTCTGCCTTAAAGGGAGCATCATTGTGATGGTTTATGGGTTTAGGTGGAAGCACCATTAACTCCTGGGATGAAATGAAGAACGCTTTTTTCACCTAGTGTCGGGACTACTATAGGACTAGGGATATAAAGGATGAAATATTCAAAATGTCTGCAAAGGAAAATTAAAATTTGGAAGAATATGTTGAACGGTTTCAGTATAATTTGCAGAGATCCCCCCATGCCACATTACCAAAATAAGTCTTGAAAGCCATTTTGATAAAGGGAATGAGAGAAGAAGGGGTAGAAAATATAAATATAAATGGAAAGTTGACATTTATCAAGAGGAATATGACGAAATTGTTCGATTGTGTGTCATGTTTTCGCGGGTTATTACATGCATCAGACTAGGAGGGCAAGATTCCATGACTAGAGGAAGCAGACCTTCCAGTGGAGGCATGACGAGAATAGAGATCGAAAACCTCTTAGAAGATTTCAAGACAGATATCTTGAGCACGCTCACTACACAGTTAGACGTCTTACATGCCAGACAAAGACAAGCTGAGGCAGAACAAATGCTAACCATATTCTGTCCACGTTGCCAAAAGAAGCACAGTCAAAGAGAATGTCCTTTGGACATGATTCATATGTGCTCTATATGCACCAAGGGCAATGCAAAAAATCATTGTCCATCACTTTCACGATTAAAAGCAGTGTTCAAAGAAGCTGAGGAAGGAACAAAGCCAACATACTTAATGGCGCAACATCGACAATTGAAAGCACAACCCTCAAGTATGCCACAAGACTCTTCTTTGTTCTTTCCTACGCAATATAATCAACAACAGAATCCTAGAACATCATGAAAAGGTAAACCACCCTTCTCTGCCTAGAAATCCCAACCGTATTCCATGTCCCCCCGGAAAAACCAACCCTTCCTAGGAACTTGCTAGCCAAATTCACAATGATATGCCCCCTTCTGGCAAAATTCAGCCAGTAATACTTACCCTTCACAATGGGCTACTTCCACCTCATAGAACCCGAATTGGTCTCAAAACTAGAAGTGCCTTATGGGGATGACCAATCTACCCATGGGAATGGGTTCTCAACATCAACCCACATTTCCAGGTCCATTTTAGAACCCTCAACCTTCAGTACACCCCAATTTCCAGCTCAACCAAATATGAATCCTAATAATAGACGAGTTCAATATGTATAGATTCTTGAGAATTCAAATAATGACAGAGAACCAGTAGAATGAAATGAGCTTTGGCTAAGGTCAGGGCACATTATTACTACAGAAGAAAATAAAGAGACTGAAAAAGAAAAACAACCCACAATAAATCCTTTGATTGTGATTACCACAAAAATAAAATAGGGACAAGACACAGTCAAGCAACAAAACCCCGATAAAGTTACAATTTCTTCTCCCCCATTCACTGAGAGACTAGCGATAGATAAACCTGTTGTCTATCTTGATTTTGATATATTATGGGAATTGAAAATTCTATGTATAAAGATTCTGCTCCTCCAAGCCATACATTACATCCTGATTTATGCAAAGATAATTAAGGATCTATGTGGGAAGAAGCCTGGCAGGAAATTAAAAAATCCACCAATACTACATGTGGTAGGAACTTTATCTGATCTACTTTTGGGTAAACAAGCACCGATTAAATATGAATACCCAGGAAATCATGTAGTAATAGTTCATATACAAGGCTTCACCTTTCCAAACACACTAGTAGATCTTGGGGCAGCCATTAATATTCTGATTGTTGAAGCCTACAAGGTTATGGGCATTACAACCTTAGAACCCACCTCAACCTTATTAGAACTTGCCAACATATCAGTAGTTAGACCTAAAGGAACATTATAGGATGTGACTGTCTCTGTCAACTCCTAGGAATATCCTGTGGACCTTCTAGTCATCAACCCAATGAGTAGGCCAGATGGACATCCTTTGATATTGGGTCAACCTTGGTTAGCAATAACAGATGATTATATAAGATGTCGTGCAGGCCACATGACTATCATTGAAGGAACTGTTGTGAAGAATATTGTTTTGTATCCCCCAACTAAACCAAGTCTTCTTATTATAAATACTCAGTTACACCCACCTAGATACCTGGAAGAAAACATACGCTCTCCTCTCACACTAGAAGAAGCTCTTGAATTTAAGAATCAAATGGAAGATGATGTGATTAATATCTTCATTAATAGACTGGTTTCCATGAATAATTCGACATGCCAAGTGTTAAAGGCCATCCTTGATAATGAAGCACAAAAATATCCCTTGAGGGACGTAGACAATCAACATATACCCATGACTACTATTTATAACAGCAGACCAATTGAGATTGAACCAAGTAAAATGCTTAACATTAACGGTAAATTGGACAGTCATCAACAACAAAGACTTATTCAAGTTCTTCGGAAATATAAAAAGGATTTTGCATGGGAATACTCAGACATGAAAGGTATAGATCCTCAGTTGTGTACCCATCATATTTACATTGAGAAGGACACTCACACTATCTGGCAGCCTCATAGGAGGTTGAATCTGCACCTTAGAGAAATAGTGAAAGAGGAACTACAAAAGTCACTGGATGTAAATTGTATTTATCCTATCTCAGATAGTAAGTGGGTATCCCCGTTGGTAGTCGTTCCCAAGAAAAATGGAAAATGGAGAATTTTCATGGACTACAGAGAACTGAACAAAGCCACCCAGAAGGACCATTTCACTCTTCCTTTTATTGATCAAGTTCTCAATACCTTAGCAGGGAAACATTTTTTTCCTTCCTCGATGGCTTCAGCGCTATAATCAAATTCAGATTGCCCCTGAAGACCAGGATAAAACTATGTTTACCTGCCCTTGGGGTACGTTTGCATACAAAGTTTTACCCTTCGATTTATGCAATTCCCCAACCACATTTCAAAGAGCAATATTGAGCATTTTTTCTGATCTGATTAATGAAGGACTTGAAATTTATATGGAAGATTTTACCCCCTATGGAAGTGACTTTGAGTAGGGTTTACAAAATCTGGAAAAGGTACTTGAATGATGCATTACTACTAGGTTATGCTTAAGCCACGTAAAGTGTAACATGCTGATGACTGAAGGTGTGGTTCTGGGACACTACATCTCTGCGGCTAGAATATAGGTAGATCTAGCGAAAATAGAGGTAGTTCTTGCACTACCCATGCCCTGCACACAGAATGAGGTACGTAGTTTCATTGGATATGCAGGGTACTACCGCATATTTATAGAAAACTTTTCAAAAATTGTTGCACCTTTATATGTCTTAATAGTTAATGTTGAATTTAACTAGTCTCACAAATGTGAAATTTCCTTTGCAGATCTAAAGCAATTGATTTCAACCGCACCAGTATTACGAGGACTGAACTAGGACTTACCTTTCCATATCTCTATAGAAAAATCAAACACAACTATAGGAGTTGTACTTGGACAAGAAGAGGACAGGAATCCCTATGCTATTTATTATATTAGTAAAAATCTTACCCCTGTTGAGTTAAATTATACAGTAATAGAAAATTAATTTTTGGTTGTTATACATGCTATCAATAAATTTAGACATTATATAACAGGTTGTCTAGTTTTCCTGTATATTGACCACTCTGTTATCAGGTACTTAGCCAACAAACCAATCACTAATAGGCGAGTAACTTGATGGTTGTTTTTACTGTAGGAGTTCAATATTACCATAAAGCATCAGTGAGGAAAATAAAATCATGTTGCAGACTTCCTGTCTTGGGTGCCTAATATGAATGATCCATTATCAGTGGATGATCAGTTTCTAGGTGAGCGCTTGTTCATTGTAACAATTAAATCACCTTGGTATGTGGATGTACTGAATTATTTATCAGTCGGGAAGTTACCAGCACATCTGTTGCCCAAGGAAAGGAAGCTGATTGTCCAACACAGTGCCCAATTTTCATGGATTGGTGGGTATCTTTTCCACACTATATCAACTTGTATATTCGAAGGTGTATTCAAGAAGATGAGGTGTATGATATACTGAAGGCCTGTCATGGCAAGCCCTATGGCGGACATTTTGCATATCGCAGAACCAAGCATAAAATCCTTCATATGGGGTATTATTGGCCCACCATATTCAAAGATGCCAATAAATACGTTCAAGCTTGTGATAGCTGACAAAGGATGGGTTGTTTGAGCCAGGATGATGAGATGCCATTACAGCAACAGTTGGTGGTGGAACCCTTTGAAAGATAGGTATTTGACTTTGTCCCCCATTTTCAAGTTCCCAAGTTCTTTTAATAACATGGCAAGAGTCTTATCGTCAACAAATTTTTCCAAAAATAACTTCTTAAATTCACTCCAGCTATAGATTGACTTGGCTAGAAGAATATGATACCATACAAATGATATACCTTCTAAAGTATACAAAAAGAGTCTACAAGAAACATCATCAAAGCATACCTCAAGCATTTGTAAATTCATGTAGAAGTAATTAAGATGGTATTCATCTTTTGTCTTCTTATCAATATCAAACTTTTAGAGAAACTTTTCTCGATGTTTTGGCATGTTGTGAGGGTTATCCAGAAGAGTGTGTGGCCCTTGGGCACCACAATCTAAGTCTGCATCAACCATGTCTTCATCTGTTTCCTCCTCCTCTTCCTCTAAATATGAAAAAGCTTCTCCTTCATCGTTGAAATATGTGTTATAATCAAGATTTTCTTCGTCATAAAATAGAAAATATTCCCCTTCACTATCTGGATTCTCCTCAATGGGTGGAAGTTCCTCTTGATTTTTTGTAGGTTCAATCAACTCCTTAAGGATTGCGATAACCAAATGTTTCACTGAAGAAACCAATACATTGTTGGTAGTTGTTTCTTTCTTTACATGCTTATGAGGTAGAATAACAACAACAGGGAGAAACCAAGAGCGCTCGCAAATTGATGAGTAAAGGGTTGGATAGTATGAAGCTGATCGTAAGTAACCTCAAAGGCTTGTCCCATACTATATTAAGCAGTTTATTCTATTTCAGGAGTATGAGTTGGATTGGAAAGGGGAATATTATTTCCTTGCGTGGAAGTTTGTCTATTAGGATGTGGTGAGTTTTCAGCCATAATAAGGTGGCTTCCCTCCTTCTAGTGCCAGAATGTTGACGGTGTTGGATCTCGCCAACATGTGAGGGGGCATCCCCAATGAAAATTCCCAATTGAACTTCACATTGCTTGGTGTAGGAGCCCTTCCAGAAATAAGGCTCAACTACCATTTTTCTTAGAGATTTGCCTAGGATGCAATGTTCAGCACAAGAGAGTAATGTGCATGTACTTTTGAAAGAACAAGTGGGTATGCCTTATCGAATGTTCAATTGTAGAATGTATCAAGGTTATTTCATAGAAGGGGGAAAGAAGAGTGAGCCTTTAAAAGAAGAGTAGAAGTACTAATCTAGTAGAAAAACACGAGCATATATATATGAATGAATCGTTGATCAACTAGCAAAATAGATCACATATAAGAAACGATTGTTAAAATAAATACAACACACTTTCAACAAGATAAGCACCAATGTTATGCAACCAACTCACAAAATAGAAGAAAGAGATAGATCAACGACTTCAAAAGTAGCCTCTTCGAGGGGGAAACCTCCTTTACATTACACAAATGAACAATTATTGGATGATACAAATGACAAGACATCCTTTCTATATATAGGAGTCTAAGGGGTCATAATAATATAATCAGAGCCAACACAACAATAATAATGTAAGGACACAACAATAACAATAGTGGGCTTCTATGGGGAACAATAATAACAATATGGGGACAACATGGGCACAACAATACAATAAGGGGCTATAATGACAATAATAATAAGGGAATACACTAGTATTATAGGGACCTAACATGACTCTCTCCTTCAAAAAAGTGTTTTCCTCAACACTTGAGTAGCTCTGGATGCTTCTGTATAAAATTATCATCCTCCCATGTGGAATCTTCAGCGGGTAAATTCTTCCACTTGATGAGATACTCTGAAATTGACCAATTTTGTAGTTGTGAAGTTCTTATTTCTGTCACTGCTTCAGGTTCCAATATGATTTTTCCTTCCTCGTCAAGTTCTGGAAAAATTGTTTGAACTAAGAGCTTGTCACATATAACCTTCTTTAAGAATGAAACATGGAAAATTGGGTGCACTCAGGAAGATGCAGGAAGTTCCAATTTGTATGTTATAGTAGCAATCGTTTGGAACACCTTGTACAGACCATAATACTTTGGTGATAATTTATTATCCTTCTTAGCTTACTTGAGGGACATTTGTTTGTATGGTTGTAGTCGTAGAAATACCCAGTTACCTACATCAAAACTTATTTCACTACGATATTGATCTGCATGTTGTTTCATTCTATTATGCACCAAAGTGAGGTTATCCTTTAAGAGTTGGAGAACTTTTTGTTGATGCTCAATGTGATTTTCCACTACTTGAACCTTAGAATTTTCTCTTAAATATGATGTGATGGATGGTGGATGACATCCATAAATGGGATCATTTTTTCTGCGGTATGGAAGGAAGTGTTATACCAAGATTCAGCCAGAGGCAACCATTTGACCCATTGTGTTTGTTTATCAGATACAAAGAAATGAAGATACCCTTCCAAACATTTTCTCACTATCTCAGTTTTCCCATCAGATTGAGGATGATAAGATGAGCTATGAGCTAACATAGTACCCAAACAAGAAAATAATTGTGTCCGAAAATTTCCAGTGAAAATAGGATCTCTGTCGCTTACAATAATATTTGGGTTTCCATGTAGCTTTTAATTGTTTCCATAAATGTAGTAGCAATTACATTGGTTTTAAATGGATGAGATAATGCACAAAAGTGTGCATATTTGGTGAGCCTACCAACTACCACCATGATGACACTCTTTCCTTTGGACTTGGGTAAACCCGTGCTAAAATCCATTGAAACCTCCTCCCAACATTGACTTGGAATGGATAAAGGTTGCAATAGACTTGGGGTCTTAATTGTCTAAACTTTATTTTGTTGGCAAACCAAATATTCCACCACAAAATTTTGAATATCAGATTTAAGGCCATCCCAAAAAAATCCTTCTTAACCCTATGGTAAGTTTTTAAAAATGTTGAATGCCCTCCTAAGGGAGAAGTGTGCAATTCCAGAAGAATCTTTGTTTGAGTTGGGAATTCTTACAGAGGTATAAGCGATCTTTGTACCATAACAAATCATTTTTCCAGCTAAATGTATCATATGTACTAGAATCTTGTTGCAACTTTTGAATGAGTGCCCACACCTCTTCCTTATTCTTCCATTCATCCCTTGCTTCGTTTATCCAATCTGGTTGGATAATAGAAATGGCACAAAGCAATGCTTCCACATCCTCATCCTTTCTTGACAGTGCATCTGCACCAACATTTTGCTTCCCTTTTTTTTAGATGATTTCAAAGTCATCACCCAACATATTTGTGACCCATTTTCATTGTTCTTCTAAAGATAATCTTTGTTCTAAAAAGTATTTAAGACTATCATGATCTATTTTTACCTTGAAGTGTCTTCCCATTAGGTAAGGTTGCCATTTCTTAAGTGGATGTAGTATTGCTAACATTTCCTTCTCATAAATAGCTTTGTGTAAATACTTTCCTTTGATTGGATGACTTTTGAAAGAAATGGGTTTTTCTTCTTGCATTAAAACAACACCAATTTCATTTCCTGAGGCATCACATTCCATAATATAGGTTTTTGTGAATTCTGACGTAGCTAAGACCGATGCTTGGAAAATTGCCTCTTAAGATGTTCAAAGTCCTTTGTTGCTTTTGGAGTGCAAGAAAATGCATCTTTCTCCAATAATGTTGTTAGAGGTGCTGTTATTCTCCCATAATTCTTAACAAACTTGTGATAATACCCTGTCAACCCAATAAATCCTCGCAGTTGCTTTATGGATGTGGGGATTTTCCATTCCTTGATGGCTTTAATTTTTCTAGGGTCTACCTTAACACCTTCATGAGATACAATATGACCCAAATATTTCACCTCTTGTACTCCAAAGAAACATTTGGAGGTTTTTGCATATAATTGTTTCTCCTCCAATAGTCTGAGCACTATGTCAACATGTTGAACATGATCCTTCCAAGACTTGTTGTAGATTAGTATATCGTCAAAAAATACTAACCCAAATTTTCTAAGGAAGGGTTTGGAAATGGAATTCATCAAACCTTGAAATGTAGAAGGTGCATTGGTAAGGCCAAAGGCATGACCAAAAATTCATAATGACCCTCATGAGTTCTAAATGTTGTTTTTGGAATGTCTTCAGTCTTCATTCTGATTTGATGATATCCTGAAGGAAGGTCCAACTTGGTGAAGTAAATTGCTCCATGCAATTCATCCAATAATTCATCAATGACAAGAATGGGAAATTTAGCTTTAATAGTGAGCTTGTTGAGCTCCCTATAATACAGATACATGCACCATCATCCATCCTTCTTTTGCACTAATACTACTGGAGCAGAGAAAGAACTTTGACTAGGTTGAATTATACTAGCTTCTAGCATTTCTACAACCATGCGTTCAATTTCACTCTTTTGTATATAGGGATATTTGTAAGGACTGATGTTTGGAGGAACACTTCCTGGAATAAAATGAATAGCATGATCATGATCACGAATAGGTGGGAGGCCTTTGGGAGTCTCAAATATCGTGGAATGATTGTCCAAGAATTTTTGGAGATCTCGAGAAATAGATGATTTCGATGTGGGAACCTCTAGCGATCATAATTGTACAATTACGCCTTGTTTTTATTTCTTTAGAAGCTTTTTCATGTCATTAGAGATAATTATCTTTCCCGATTTCCTTGTGATACCCCTTAATTCAACTTCCTTTTCTTCTGAAGAAAATTTCAAGAAAAGTTCTTGAAAATTAAAATTTATCGTACCCAAAGATTATAGCCATTGGACTCCTAGTACAACATCAACACCACCCATTGGAATGGAAAGCATTGGACTATTCAACAGATATTCTCCCATGGATAGCTTGATATTATGGCACTTTCCAGAGCAATTTACGGTTCCTCCATTTGCAACCACCACTTGACACTCTGGTGTTGGATATAGGAAGCAATTCAATTCCTTGCCTATCTTACAATGAATAAAATTATGGGTACTGCCCGAATCAATCAACACTATTACCTTTTTCTTCTTGATATGTCCTTCTATCTTGATAGTTTGAGGAGTGGCGGCCAATGCATTACAAGATATGGTCAGATTTTCTTCTTTCTCTAGGGTTTGTTCCTGGTGTGTATCCTCTTCTTTTGATGTTTCTTGTTCCTTTTCTTCCTCCTCTTCACAATATATGTAAAATAATTTCTTCTCGTCACAATTATCACCTTTAGTGTATTTTCTATCACAACTATAACAAAGCCCTTTTGCTATTTTTTCTTCTAATTGTTGTGGTGTCAACCTTGTAGGTTGTGGAAGGCTAGGGGAAACAACACTTCCATATTTCTAGTTGTGAGTGGTAGGCTTCCTTGTTGCCATAATTTTTCTTTCAATTTTTCTTGCCAACCTGAATGCCTTATCCAATGAATCAAGTTCCCAAAGGTGAACTCATGTTGGATGTTATCCTTTAATGTACCTATGAACACATCAATCATATGCTCCTCTAGAATATATTTTACACTTATATTAAATTTTTGGAAGTCCTCAATGTGCTCTACCATTGAACCCTTTTTTTTGAGATTTATCAATTGGCCAGAAAAGGTGTTGTGTTTTGTATCCTCATAATGTGCTATCATTTATTTCATTAAAATTACCCAAGCAACAATTTGTTTATGAGAGAAAAGCCATCGATACCATACAAACTGATTGGGTTCCAAATATAAAGTTGCAATGCGTACCTTTTTTGTGTTTTGCACATTATGGAGTTCGAAATATTGCTCCATCTATAGTATCCATGTTACAGGATCCTTGCCGTCAAACTTCCTCATATCGATCTTTGGAACATGGTGGGCCCTCAATCCAATGTTAGAGCCTATGAAATCATGACTAACATTTATTTTGTTCTCATCATGAGTTTCCTTTACTACCCTTTCACCATTAGTAAGCATTTCTTGTAGAAACTTTGTCAAATATTTCTTCAAATCTTCCATGTTTCCTTTAAGTTTTTCTTCTATACCATCCATATTAGCTTCCATGCCATCCATCTTAGTTTCCATTCCATTCTTTAAACCATCCATCTTAGCTTCAGTTACTTTTTGTGAGAGTGAAATTTGTTGCACTTGGTCTCGTAATTTTGATATATCATGTTGGATTTCCTCCTCTTCTTCATGTGTCATAGTAGATATCTCGGGTTTCTTACTAGGTGTTTCCATTTTTTATTCGGGTCATCAATGAATGATAATTATGCTTCACAATGCCCTCTGAATCACTTCAAACTACTTTCTCAAATAAAACTTATGCAAATTTAAAAAAAAACTACACACCTTTTTTTTCCGCTTTGTATGAACTCTTCTTGAAACGACTATAACTCTATAATTTAGAATCTTCAAGTTCTAAAAATTCATCCTATAATAACCCTCTGAGTCTTATTTCCAACCCCACAAGTCTTATCATGATTGGATTCTCCAAGCAAGAGTTATTCCTAATCTCTCGCGATGGCCTAATTATAGACCGATTCAGTAGAGCGAACTTGTATGATGGCCTAATTCCGTCCTATTTCTAACACTTATTACAAAATTTGAATTTGATACTCAGAGAGAAAGTTATTACGATTTTCCCAAGGTGCCCTGTTTGAGATCGAATTCAAGAGCCTGCAAAAACCCTAGCTTCCTCAGTTTATATATCCAAAAATATAGCGATACAAGATCTGAAATTCAGTCACGTGGTTCATCACAAATTCATCTCAAATGGGTTTTAATTTTAGCTTCTGAAGTGTCATAGAAAAAACGTTATAGGAAAATTCCATAATGGCCTATTTGAAGCAGTGAAACCCTAGAATCCAAACCCTTGATACCAATTGTTATGCAACTAGCTCACAAAATAGAAGAAAGAGATGGATCAACGACTTCAAAATCAACCTCTTTGAAGGGTAAACCTCCTTTAAATTACACAAATCAACAATTATTGGATGATACAAATGACAAGGCCTCCTTTATATATAGCGGAATCTAAAGGGTCACAGAATAATCAAAGTTGACATAACAATAATAATGTAAGGGCACATTAATAACAATAGTGGGCTTCTATGGGGCACAATAATAAAAATATGGGGAAAACATGGGCACAACAATAAAAATAAGGGGCTACAATGACAATAATAATAAGGGAATACACTAGTATTATAGTGACCTATCAACCAAAGTCGCCAAAATAGTTCAATTTCTTTAGTACAAATGAAAACAACATATATCTGCAAACATTTAAAGAATAGTCTTACAACATTTACAACGTACGAATGAAAGTGTTCTGTCTCAACGAGCTTCAAGTATTAAGAAAAATTTCTAAGATACATCGGTACAAATGAACACTACTCGCTCCAATAGTGAAGCATTAGATCAGCCACTTGCTCCTCCAAAAGAACTATCTTCCTCTATAATGCCTAGTAGGAGGAGCCAAGGTGAAAAGTCATTTTCATGAACTATGAGGGTGTATATATAACAAATGGGGTGACTCTTCACCTCCCTTGTGACTCTTGGACTACCCTCATGAATGTTTGACTTGCATATGACCTTTTGATTCCTTCATGACTTTTCACATTCTATAGATGACTCTTGGACTTCCACTTTACATTAAATTTATTACTCATATAAAAACTTGACATGACACCTTGACAAGACATGTCATGACATTGATGAAATGGACTGCATGATGATATGGAAATGTCAAGCCATTATTTTTGTTGCTATGTTTGCATCTTCTTGAAAGATGGTGCATGCTATTCTTCTTCCTCCTCCATAAGGCTTTGAAGGTAAGGAGTTTTTACTATGATCTTGATCTCCAGCTACTGTCACAACCTGCTATCCCTTTATCTTTTCTTCAATGATCAACTTATCTTTATAGATACATAGGTATCTTCTAGCATGGTCTCCTTCTTCTTCTCCTTCATCATCATCATAACATGATAAGATACAATACATGCAACTGGAAACAACTCATGACAAGACGACATAAGTCCAAAAAATCCTAGTCTAACATGCTTCATGAAAATCACAAAATAAACTAGAACTAGATGTTGGACTGGGAGACTGACTCAGGGATTGCGTAGTGCGCATTTCTATAGGTCAGGAGTCAGAACTAAGGCTTGAGACTACGTAGTGTGCAGTTTAGGAAGCCGAGGGTAGGGTGACTACGCAGTTGAGGAGCTCAAGTAGGTAGGCTTGGGGCTTGTGGTTTCCCATTGCACAATTATGGAAGGAGAGAGGCATAGGGTTTACACAGTTGCACAATTTATGTAGGCAGACTGAAAAATTGACGCTTGACAATGTGTAGTGCACAGAAGGAGCTGACTGGGAGGTTGAACTATGCATTTATGGAGCTTAAGGGTCCAAGGTTGAGCATTGAGACTACGTAATATGCAGTTTTGGGAGGTAGGAGTTGCACACTGTGCAGTTGCAAGAGGCAAGGTCTGAGCTTGAGGGTTAAGACTATGAAGTGCACAACTCCAGAGGGTTGAGTGAAGTCATGTTTCTCAGGAAATAACTTTTTAGGATTTAGCTAAGTGTGGGATCAGTGAGGTCAAAGTGAACAAGGACAAAACCTGAACATGATCACATACTTAAAATAGTCAACAACACAAAATTTATCACTCAGAAGACAATAATAACACGATCCCCTCAATGTGATGGCAATACACCAACTTCCTCCAAGTGCAACACTAAAGGTACACTTTTGCGACGACAATGAAGACACTTGTGTGATAGTGCATAAAACTTTGGGAATGAGTGTAATACATGTATATATGATAAATATGACTCATTAACACCAAATTTACCCCTTGAAGCAAACCATAACTCCACTTATATGACATATGACACTTCCCATGCCAAAAGATGACACTTTGGTTTTCTTCCAAAAGGGACTAGAAGACTTAGAGAAAACACACGGGATGAGACTTATTAATTGTGAGAACAACATGCAAGGTTAAATTAGGCTGTGAAATTTGGATGTAAGCCAAAATTTTGGAGGGTGTTGTAGCAGCGACAACAATCAACCCCATACAAGCTGAGGCCATAAATGTGTCCTAATTCACATGCTTTTTGAAACATTTGTCAAATTCCTTCATAGCTAACATAAAGAGAAGCAATGAGAAAGTATCACCCTACCTCAACCCTCTTGAAGGATGAAAAGTTTGAGAAGGTGAACCATTAATCAAGATAGAGAAGAATATTGACGAGATAAGAGACAACCCCCATGCTAACCATTGTTCTGAAAATATATAAGCTCGTAGAGCCCATAGTAAATATGTCCAACTTATTCTATCGTAAGCCTTAGATAAGTCAACTTTAATAATCATACCTAGACATTTTGACACCCTCAAAGAAGGGATAATTTCATGCATCACAAAAGCATCATCCGCAATCTGACACCCCTCTACAAATCTGGTTTTGGTCGGAGATACTAATATTGGAAGAATTCCAATGGTTTCAATATGTTAATTATTACAATTAAAATAATTTTATATAGCACATTGCATAGAGAAATAGGTCTGAAACCCTCACGGCTCTCCAAATGACCTACTTTTAGAGCTAGAGGAAAGAATGTTGTGTTTAGTGTTGTGTGCATACATTTGGTCTGCCTTGATTCCTCAATGGCTCATGTATCTCCTTACCTAAGAACCCCTAATACGCCTGAAATAAATTCATCATAAATCCATCCAGCCCAGGGGCCTTATTCTTCGGCATGTTCATAACCACCATTTCAATCTCTAACAAGGAGATTGGTATCATTAACACAATATTTTTTCATTATTGAGAATTCTTGGTATATGTTGAAGAATTGTGTTTATAGCTATTTATCTACCTAAGCATTTCTCAGTCAATATATCATTAAAATAATTTACCAATTCACTTTCTATTTCTTCATGTTGTAGTTTTCTTTCCCCGTCCTATCCAATGAGACAAAAAATTCTATTATTATAGCATTGTTGAATCATAGCATTATGCAAGAACTTTGAATTATGATCTCCATCCCTGAGCCATTATATCCTCAACTTTTATTTCCATAGTGTCTCTTCTTGTTGCCTTCTGTGCTCTAAATTTTGAAGAGTCGTTGTCTTTATCACTGCCAACTCTGTAGATCTGCCTTCAAGAATAAGTTTTTGTTGAATACTTGAAATTTTCCTTTCCAATGCTTTCTTGTCTTCAAAAATGTTTCCAAAGACATGCTTATTCCAATGTTTGATCCTATACTTCAACACTTTTAGTTTGAGTTGGAATGTGTATATTTTATTAGTACCTTAGATGTCCAACTCCTTCCACCATTTGTCTAACAATTCTACAACACTTTTTGTTTGAATCCAAAAGCTTTCAAAATGGAACAAATGATTTAATGGGGCCTTTTAAAATCTAGTTCCAATTGAATGAGCCAGTGATCCAACCCCATACAAGGCAAAATTGAAGCTTCTACAAATATGTTCTTTTGTAAAACTTCCTCTAATAATAGAAAGTGATCCAAATGGCAGGATATATGGTTTCCGCCTCCACGATGGTTATTCCAGGTGAAAAGCCCATTGTTTTATAGAATGTCTACAAGGTGCAATTTTTCAATATACCCATCAAAATCAACTGATACTTGGTATAACCTATGAACACCTCCTTTTTTCTCCTCTCATGAGATTGAAATATCCTCCAACCACCCATAGGGAATTCCCTATCATTTGTTTTATCTCCTATAGTTGCTACAAAAAAAACCCTCTTATCCCTTACACCGAGAGGGCCATAGACTACTGGTAAGAAAACGATGTCTTTCGTCCCAATATATCTAAGTTGTTTGTAAGAATTCAAGCGATAGATTACCAGTCTTGGAAAACTACTTCATTTGGATTTCACCAGACAACTAGGCCTCGTGCATTACCCCTCGCAGCTAGAGACATCGACTTGCATCCTTTCCAACAATTGCCTACAGTTTTGATCCTCTTTTCCCCTATTAATTGTGTTTCGTGAATATAACAATAGTTGCATTTTCCTTTCTAATTTGTTCTCTGAGGTGTCATTGTTTCCCCTTGCTATTAAGCCCTCGTATATTCCATGATATTATATTCATGATGAGATTTTGGGTAGTGACGATGGAATTTCTGTCAAGGTTGTTGCTTGATCCGGAATGACCTGGTTTGCTCCAATGTTTTGTCTTGCTTCCTTCGGTTTATTCACCTTCTTCTTTGATTCTTTGGTAAGGACCTTGAGGAGAATTTCTTTTCCCTTCTCCTTAAAGGCTTGGAATGATTGGGCTACTGAGTCCCCTACCAAGTTTCATCACTTCATTTTCCATTGAAGATAAGAATTTGCAGAGAGTTCTCTATTTTCCTTATCCAAGTCTCCCAAATCTTGTTGAGCCTATTCATTCACCAAGGTAACTAAAAACCTCTCCTCTTATGAGAGGTTTGTTGACTTTTGTTTCAGCAAAGAAGCTACTTCCTCAAAACCTGATAGTGCATAAAAATCAAAACTCCCTTGTATATTCTCCTCCTCAAATTTGCAGTTTAGCGCATTTTTGTCTAGAGTTTGTTTTGTAGGTGTCATGCCCCTTTGAGTGTCCTCCATGTTTTGAGAATCTTCCTCCATGGCCTCCAGTGTTGAAAGGGGTTCTTCTCCTCCATCACCTTTGAGTTAGGAGAGCTCTGGTTCTTGTGGTTGTCTCCTTGTTATGAACTTGGTGAGGTCATCATTTGGAATCTGACCTCTTATTACTTGTTCCTTCCGTCTTAATGGGCATTCTCTTATCAAGTGACCATGCTCATGATAGATCCAACATCTAAATGGAACATGTTCGTAGTCTAAATGTTGTTTCCATACTTCTCCTTGATAATCTAGCTCGATGGAATATGGTAACGACTGAGAAATATTCATATATACACACAACCTGACATATGACATGTTTTCCCCCCTTTGGTGACCTTTGAGACTTTGAAAAAATACCTTGACATTTTCCCTATCCCTTCTAGAATTTCCGGTATCCAAAAATTGACTAGAAGTGAATACAATCTTACCCATATCAGCGTTGTTGTCAATTCCTCCTTATCAGGGTTAAAACATGCTTCCCAATGTTTGATATAGAGGCCCACATTGTTGTAGAAATAGGGCTCTCCCTCAAAGGTTTGAGATTTATCTTCGACATTGGAGAAAATAATTGTGAAGAATCCTTTTGGCCCCAATCTCAAATTGACCTCTCCCTTTGGTTACCGTTTATGTTATATCCAACGTTCCAATTCCTTCTCCATAAGTCGAATCCCTATAAACTTGGAAATAAAAGCATGATCTCTCATGCACTTCCTATGATCATCTAGACATCTCGTTTGGATGATAAATCTAGGGTTTTGAGAGGCCTTAGGGATACATTGACCCCATACCCATTTGACACTTATCACCTAGAATAAGCATTTGTGAAAAACTTGAGGATCCCCTTTCAATAACCAATTTTACTTCACCATGAAAAGGCCTACTAGTGAGAGCACTTCCAAAGGAGGGGTGGGCCCCTCCTGCCTTTGGATTCATGTTCAAAGAATCTTTGCCATGCAATCTCTATTTGTATGTAGAATCCAACACAAGACTGAAAGAGAAAAAAAACCCTAACCCTACCACTAAACTCTCAAAAATTCAAAATCAAAATTTTCTGACACTCTTTTCTTTAGTGAGAATATCAATGCATCCACACCCAAAATATATATATATATATATATATATGTGTGTGTTTTATGCATACTAAAAAGTTTAATAGTTAAAAAAATGAAAATTTCAACATTAAATAAAAGTTAACTATGGGAATTTTTATGTCACAAATTTTCCAATGTATATGAATTCATTTTTATGTAATAAGTTTTTCAATGTATATGAATTTTGAAGGAAGTTAAATAATATTTAACGAATATGAAAATTTCAACCTTAAATTTTTATGTAATAAGTTTTTATACGCATACGATATTTTAGGGAAGTTAAATACTGAAATAAATTTATGGGCAAAACATTCCCAAAATGTATTTTTGAATATATACGCTTTACGAGCTTTAACTTGAAGTCAAAAGCTTGATCTGTAGCTTTAACTTGACGTCAAAAGCTAGATCTGTCGGGAACAACTCTTTTTCTTTACACCAAAAATGAAGGATTAAGAACTGACAACTAAATAACCGAAAGACAGCTCAAGACCAAAGCGGATAGAAAATTATTTGATAATGTTGGGCGGCTCTTAGTGGAGGCTGGTTGGTTGCAACTATTGGTGAAAAAAAGCACTTTTCAGCTTGACCTAGAATATGGGCAGACCTTCTACCTCAAAAAAATAATCTCTGGTTTTGCTCCCTGGAGCCTCTGTAAGTGTAATATTGAAATTGATTAGTTAGTCGGTATTGGGAGTCTCTTCAGTGTAAATAGTGGAATTGATTTAGTTGGTATGTTTTGATTTATTATTTTATAGTAGATTTTTTTTTAAGTAAAATTTATAAGTAGTTGTAAATTTCCAAATATTTATTATTATTTTGAATTGGCAATTAATCTTATGTTTATAGCTGTGGTTAGTTTTTTTGGGTGATAAGTTTATGTAATTAGCACGCGAGTGCATGGCTTGGCTTGTTGGCACACCATCAACGTTCGATCCCGATATATTTCAACTGGGCTGCAACATATATTTGCCTATATGTGGTTGTAATGTGAAAAAGTTCTGATGTGATGGCTGTCACTGACACATATAATGTACAAAAAAAGAGGGCCCATAAATGCTTCTTAAGGGAAGTAGCCCTTCCCATTTAAAAAAAAAAAAAGTTTATGTAATTGATTTCTAATGTTGGTATTTTCCATTACACCAAACTTTTTAGTATTAGTAAATTTCCAAATTCTTACACTAAAATTGGCGGGTACTAGTAAACTGCCAAACCTTTATCATTACTTTGAGTGAATAATTAATCCATGTTTCCAGAGTAACTATTAATTCACATAATTGATTCCCAATAAAATGAGTGTTACAATTATACTAATAATGATAATAATTAATAATTAAATGTTACAATTACTCCAACAATAATTAATAATTTCACTAACTAATAAATAATTTTAAAAAAAAATTATATTTATGGGTTACAAAAACTTTGAACCCATAAGCAATCCAATCCACTGTAAATTGATTATATGACTAAATCAAATGTATCATAACAAATATAAACCTAAACACGGTTGACCAAGTTTACTATAACAAATAATTTATTAACAAGATTCACCTCCAACACCTAAACAACTCTCATATATACCTAAAGAACTCTCATGTTTACTGATACAAGTGTTGGCTAACTGAACACATGCAAAGCTTAATCACAGAAACATCTGGTGTTCTGAGTCTGATTACTGAACATCGCCGGTACATAGACCTATAAAATGGTGCAATATAACATGATCTCCGTATTGTTATAACATTTTCACACTATGAGAATGCAATTCTTCTGACGGTTTGTGCTGGTTTACAGGAAGCTATAATGCTAAGGAATCATTATATCGAAATAGTTTTTTTTTCCTCCTAACCAGTACAAATAGGACAAGCATATGAAATCTAGTTATTACATCCAGCTTTCTGTTGTTCTTGAAGATCCTTGGTAGGGATGTGCAAGATTGTTTGAAACACTTCAAAGGATTAAACTGAAAAGACTACAAAACATTAGCTTGACCCTCTATTCTTCTTAACCATGCTCTTTACATATCCTGAAACTTAGCAAGAACATTGAGTTTACAATTAAAAAGCTACAGATAGATTGACCCTCTATTCTTCTTAACCATGCTCTTTACATATCCTGAAACTTACCAAGAACATTGAGTTTACAATTAAAAAGCTAGATATAGAACAATAGATGTTCACATCCCCATTCCAAGGCTCCTAATTGGAATTGAGAAGGGTATTGAACTTTGCATTCTATTTCAAGGCAACTCCAGCTCTGCACTGATTATTTAATGGAAATCCCAGTGTTGAAAGCGCATACTCCTATATCACTCATTCACAAAAAGTGTGAAACAGATAAACATCGTGCCTTACTGATTGCATCAATTCAAATATGCCAATCCGAGTTCTTTAAATAACTCTGCAAGCTGAGAGATGCTTCTGAATTCCAATAATACAAATTTAATCTGGCTGCTGTTCTCTTCACAGAAAACAGAAGTTAAGGTATTACTGGAGTTTTTTCCTAAAACCAAATGCTAAGGAATCAGTTATCCGTATGTCATGCCTACTACACGGGTACAATTGTAAAATTGGACTGTAACTATCAACAATACATAAACAATCTGACTTCGATATCAAAAACATTTTCAGAACATTTTCTTATTTGGATGGTGTGCTTGAGATGGAATAGCTCCTTGTGACTAGTTCTGACTGTTCATATTGCATGTTATGCTTTATAATATCACAAACCAACTTGCGCTCGTATACTGTCACAGAACTGTTGCCAAAACTTCTCTAATATCCAGGGATCTTGAAGATCAAAATTCTCCGTCATTTGAAAGACAGGTATTTTTCCTTTCGGTGTCCTCTGTCCTGCTGCTATCCTGTAGATTATCTTCATTGTCTTTTGCACATGATTTTCTGCACGGTAAATTTGAATCCTCATCTAATTGCCTCAATAGATGTTGTTCCTCTTCGGACAGCTCCTGAAGAGCCTTCTCAAATAAGGCTAACAGCTCTGGGTCAAAAAGGGGATAGTCCCATTTTTTATTCTCTATGGCAGAAACCCCAGAATCAGAGTAAACACTTGAATCTCCATCGTTTGCTAATTTGTCATCGATATTCAAAACAGGGCAATAATCTGTTTCAACTTTAGCTCCATCACCTGATGGCTGACCAGAGTTACCAGTATCATTGGCCTTACATGATTTATCCCAAAATTCAAAATAGCCTAATGACAATTCAGTAGACACACCTGGTGAATAAATATGCCCTCCACCCGTCAGCCACTCTTTCAAGCTTCCAACTGCAGAAAACTCGGGAGTTCTTGGAATACTGATACCGCCAAGATCATTCGGCTTAGCTCTTACATGCATTCTTCTTTCACCTGAATTTGTCTCTGTGGGTTGATCTTTTTCTAAATTTGCCTCTGCCAGACCAGTGATTCCTATACTCGTCTCCACCCTGCGATTGTTTTCCTGATTGCCACTGTTCTCTGCAATTGTCTGTGCGATGCCATTGTTTTCCTCCCTGCTATTGTTTTGTGTAACTGTTTTTGCGAGGCCATTGTTTTCCTTACTGCTGTTGTTTTCTGAAACTGTCAGTGTGATGCCATCGTTGTCCTCACTGCTATTGTTTTCTGAAGGTGTCTGTGGGATGTAACTGTTAACATCAGTATTCGTGTCACTTAGATCAAAAGAGGGCTGCAGGACAGAGATCTCGAAAGAGCAATCATCATCATCTTCTGACTCCTCTCTCCAATTAATAACAACTGGAATCATGTTTCTTTCAGTGAGTGAAAGTGATGGACATGAAGACAGGCTAGATTGTGAAGTCGAGCTAAATTCATTGATAGTTTCTATGTGCTCATGTCCTGAATAATAAAGATGCCTTTTGGAGTTTCTATCCCAAAGGGGTAGACTCTTCCTCCTGGCAAGAAAAGCATCATATTCCTCCACAGTATGAAAACTTTCCAGAGATTTGGCTATTGAAATCCTTGGCGGAGAACTCTTGTCAGTCATTTCCTCGTGTATGTCACTACTGTTAGCAGAAAGTGAATCAGAATCTGACCCAGTTTTCATAGAAACATGATACCTTTCTCCATAGTCAAGGCCTTCCAATAGTTCCCATGTAAAAATGACCTCTGTTTTGTCCTCCTCTGTAGGCTTGTATTCTTCTGATTCTCCCTCTACAGCTTCGTGTTTTTCTAATTTTTCTTCTTTCAACGAACTCTCCGATTGCAGATCTGAGTTCACTCTAACATGGTTTTCAGTAATAAGCCTTTCACCTGTAAATGTTTCAGTATGTCAGTGCTTGTAATCTTGATCAGTTTATGCTTGTTGCAAACCAAAGATTTGATGAATACTCAAATTTCTTAAAGAGGTAAGGTTTCCAGTAGACTCCTGATTCAGGGGTGAAGTTATGACATGTCCGGTCCCCCTCAGGGTGAACTGCCCACAACTACAAATAAGCAGACGAGGCAGGTGCAAGTTTTAGGCGATTTTAATGGAAGAGGACCCTATCACACCAGCTTCGCAAAGGAAATTGCTAGTGATTAGTGGTTCACCTTTAAAAGGCCATTTACCTGATGAGTGGGCTCACTACTGGTGCTTGAGTTCACACAAAGCAATTTAGAAAAAACGAAAAAGAAAAAAGGAAAGGCAACCATTTCAAGTTGAATTAAAATTTTGATAGTGTATTTGAGTCACTCGAAATCAGATCATATGCCAATAGATAAATCAAATTTCTTTACCTCTGAAAAATAACGAAGAGACGAATTTCAACAAGCAAAGCAAGAAAAGGGCTCACCTTCAGAATATTTGCTGATAAAAGGAAGTACATTCTCTGGCTCTGATGGAGCTGGAAGTTTCTTGGCAAGCTTATTGGCCTTGCAAATCAGAGCAACAAATTCATGGCTGTTTGCTAGGACCAAGTCATCTAGTATCGGTATCGCTGTGACCGGAGGAAATGGCCGCTTCAAAATCTCTTGGAAACTGGTTGACCTTAAAATTCTCTTGGAAGATACGCAACCCATCCCTCAAAAATTCACACCAATTCCGCTCTAACCTCGGTTTTGGATGCCTTCGACTGTCTTGAATTCTGTGACAACAATCAGCAAAGCCCTCGATCACAAGTCCATGGACTGACAAAGAAAGTAATCAGAACGCAGGATCTCGTTCAGAAATAAAAATAATTCCTTCTGCGGGGTTAAATTTCAACATATGATCCCGATAGATGTAAACAATAAAGGAAATGTGTGAACCTGCAAATGCATTTCTGGCTTTAGATATAAACAGATTATCATATTTTAACTGTTAGTGTTTGTAGCTTCTGTGCAATTCCCTTGCATATTTCAATGGCAAGTTTTGAGAATGAAGCCTACCAACCCATACCCTAAATTCTAGTCTGAAGCAAAAAGCAAGAGAGTAGTTCTGGCTTCCTATCCGATTAAGTATTTTAGCTTGATTGCTTGTATTTATTTTTGTCGCCAATTATTATCAATTCTTCCGACCTAAAAGGACGAACCTAGAGGCCTGCAGTGGTCAGATGAAGCGAAAAAATTTAGAGCTTCAGAAAACTTGTGTTCCAAAGGAATCCTAAAACCTATGTTAAATCAAACAGGGGAACAAGAAATCTATATTCGAAATCTAAATCCTAATTTTATGTTAAATCAAACAGCGGAAATTCTTTGCTTCAGGGACAATTTTAACATTTGCAAAACGATAAGCTTCAATTCTCCAGATCACTCCATTACGGGAAAATGTTCTGTTATGGACCACCTGTTTGCACAATTAATTTGTTTCATTTTGACATATTGATGGCTTAATGCTCCGAAAAGTTGAAATGCAAACGCAATCTTAATGTCAAAACGAAGCACCCTTGCCTCCTAGAACTACGCACTACACATTCACTGCCTCCAAGGACTGCGCATTGCATAATCAAAATGCACAGCCTTTGCCTCCTCTTCCTTAAACTACAAAATTCTCTTTCAATAGTCAGGCCTCATTGTCTCCCTGAGTTTCACAACTGCACAATAATCTAGCTCAGTGTTCCATGAACTACACATTACGTAATCACAGTGAGAAAGCCTGCCTAACTGCATCATTGCCTCCCTCAATTTCGTAGTTCATTCTTCTAGTCCCTCAGCCATTGCACATTGCACAATCACAGTAAGAAAGTATTTCTCAATGTCTCACTGAGTTTCCTTCCATAAATGTGCACTGCACAATCATAGTGAGCAAGCCTTCTCCCTTGCCTCACTGATTACCTCAAAAACGCATTTCGTCTTCCCTACCTTAGAGTTACTGCACATTGCATTGTCACAGTGACCAAACCTCCATCACTGCCTTCTAGAACTACACACTGTGCAATCCCTAAGCCCCCTCCTCAGTCTTGCACTCTATCCTAGGTTCAAATATTGAAATACATGAAGAAGTTAGAATATTAGATTTCTAGACTCAAGTTGTATTGTCATGAGTGAATTTCATCTGCAGGTACTGTATATTGATATGATAGAATGATGCTCAAGGAGGATGCCAAGGATATCATGCAAAAACACACTTGTGAAGATGAAGAGACAAAGATATTATCAAGTAAGAAAATGAAGGGACACAAGATCACAATGGAAGATTGAAGATCAAAATCACAAGGAAGACTCCATATCATACAATCTCTAAGAGGATGAATATGAAACATATGCAATACTTATAATGAATATACAAGAGAGGCCATTAAGGAGAGGCTATAGGAGGACAGTTATGAAGAAGAAGCAAAGGAAGAACCATCATGAAGAACACAAATGGAGATTGGATCAAGCCAAATATGTCGACTTGGAAGGTTCTGATACTCATCCAAAATCTTTGGAGGATGAAGATGTAGAACAAGAAAATATCTATCATGAAGAAGTCAAAGTCATAGCAACAAAGAGAAGAACTTAGCGTTGTCACATCGTCATGAAGTTTCATGTCATCATTGCCAAGTCATGGCCAGTACAAGTGAAACCAAAAGGTCATATGTGTCAATGTCTCTTGCCACATCATATGTGGATGTAATTATTGTATTTTCAAGAATGATAAATTGTAAAATGTGTGGAAGCCAAAGGGTCCCACATGGAATGTGAAACGTCACTAGTAAAGTTCTAAAGTCATATAGAAATTCAAAGGTCATGTAAGAATTCAAAAAGTTATTGTAGAATCTCAAGAGTCATGAGGGAGGTCAAGAGTCACATGGGAGGTGGAGAGTCACTTCATTTGTTATAAATTCACACTCATAAGTCAAGAGAAGGGAATTTTGGGACTTGAACTTTCCACCTTGGCGTCTCTAGCTTGCCATAGGAGAGACGATGTTTCTTTGGAGGAGCAAGTGGTGACTTAATGTTTGACTATTGGGTCTAGTGTGGAACCATTGTAATTGTATATCTTGGGACTTTCAGTTAATATATGAAGCTCTTAGAGCTGGTGCACTTTCATGCATATGTCGTGAATGATTGTTAAATTATTCTTTCATTGTTTACGACGTATGTTCATGTTAAGACATACTAATGAAAATGAGCTATTTTTTTGGATTTGGTATTTATCTTGTTGAATGTGCATTATTACTTTCTTTTATGATCGTTTTTGTCTTGTGAACTACTTTGCAGGTTAACTAACGATCCTCTTATGTTCTTTTGTTTCTCTTTTAGGATAGTACTATTACTTTTCTTCTAGAGGCCCACTTCCTCTTCCTTCTCATGAAAGTACCTTATATACATTGCATTTGTATTCCTCACAAAGTAAACTTACTTTATTCTTTCAATGATTGTTTGTATAATCTCTTATATTAATAATTTCAGCCAAGGAATTTTCCTAAGGGTAAATGGAAACCAATTGTATTTATGGTTGGGGTTCCTACTCCAAACGGTGTGAGGTCTAATTGGGACTTCATACCGAGGAGACCCCCTTGGTTGATGGATTTCTAGTACCATCAAAATTTGGCACTAGAAGGAGAGCCAAATGACACACTAAGCCCAGTGAATCTATTCTAAATTCCTTACCTTGAATGGCTCATTCCCAAACCATACTCCCAAGATGTTTTTTTAATAGATCCAATATTAGAATTTCAATCCTCGTGGAACTTTTATACAACTTGTCTCAATTAAAGTTTGATGGCGAGGGTGCAATATCCATAGATGAGCATACATTTGAATTTCTTTAGTTTTGTGAATCTCATGAAATCAAATGTGAAGATGTTTCTTGTATACTATTCACTATCACTCTTGAAGGTCGAGTTAAAATTTGGTGCCATACCTTACCATCGACTTCTATTCATTCATTTGAACAAATCTTCAAGGAGCTTCATCAAGCCTTCAATAGGTATGATTACCAAGATGTTATGAAATAATTAATCAACTCAAAGTGAAGTATGATTAATCAATAGAGGATTTAACTAATAGATTTCTTCACCTATGCTATGAGTTTACTTAAGAAGATGTGGATGGGATTTCTTCAAGGAAACGTTTGAACACTTGGTTTAAATATCCTTGAAGAAATCTAAACTTGAATCCTTGGTTAATAGTGCTCTTCCAACCTTTAATCATGACACATCTCTAATCTTAGAGGAGGAATCAACCACTCATTTTATCCCCTCTCCTCCTCCTTTTGAAGTTGGCATTGCGAAATCTGAAAATTGAATTATTGATCCATTTATCCTTCCTATTTTTCCTTACGGTGATCAAGGTCTCATCCAAGAAATTCAGAATGTTGTTCTAATCCCATGAAATAATAGGTGAAGATCGATCTATTGACTCCTTTAGATGACATTGATGTGCATAGTCCTAACCTTGAATATTATTTGACTGACGATATTATTCCTTCAAGGTACACATGTCATCCTCTATCATATGCATGTCATGACCCTTCGTACCTTGATCCACTTGATCAATCTCCTCCACTGACTAGTTCTTCGAATAGTTTTAATTTTCAATTTGTTGGTCCAAATTCTTATCAAGTACCAAACGGTCACATTTCCCAGCTAGGGAGATAGGAGTGTGAATATGGTTTTAATATCTCTTCTCTTTTTCAAAATCCTCTATGTCAAGATGATATTCCTTCATTCTTGGCTAATTTAGAATCTAGTGATCTCAGCAGCCAATCAAATGAGATCAAATCTCTTAATCAACCCAAAGCCATAGGAAATCACCATCTTGAAAACAATGATTCTACTAATGTATGTGCTGATGGTTGCCTAGATACGTCGACCAATCATTTGATTTCTCGTGAAGATTATTTCATAAGTAATACTTATTCAACTCACTATCCCTTGTGTCCCACTGTTTGTAATGAATTAACCCATGAAAAAGACATTCCATGCTCTTTGAATCTACAATCTAATGAGCAGAATCTTAGACTGAAATAAGGTTGTGAGGTCATCCATGATGGAGAGAATAATCAAATCATTGAGCATCCATCCCATTCCTTGCAATCTACTATTTTTCATAAGGAAAACTCTTCAAATTAGGTTGCTCATGACATTTCTTTGATTTATACTTCTCTAGACTTGCAATTAGAATAACATTATGAATTAAGTAATATGTTTGTTGAAGTTGTAAATATGATCGAACCAATGATCTAGATGGATGCCATCTTGATGATAGTGTCCTTGTCGACTTAATCCATATCAGTTTTCCACATGAAATGCGTAATTTGAATCAATTCTCAAAATGTAATTAAATAACATTCCAAAGTTCCCAGACTTGTGAGGGAGACGAGACACTTCAACTCCCATTGATGGTTATGTCAAGTTCTCACGATCCAGATGAGGTCCCTACACTAGGTAAGATCTGGATTTTGTCGCATAATTATTTTCTTTGTATTGTTTCACCTGATGCACACTCATTCTTGATAATTTTGGGTTTATTCGAGAAATTTTTCCTAATTTTCAAGTATGGGTTTATGATTAGATAGAGGATTATGTTAATTTATATTCATATGAACCTCTTGCATTGAACTTGGGATTGGAATGCACATCTTCCATGGATCCACAGATCTATGAATCTTATCATTCTAATTATCAAGATAAAGATTCTCATCGACCGAAAGACTCACATATGTCAAATACTTTTGATAATAATCAACTCCTGATCCTTCTTGTGAATATTATGATGTTAATGATTTTCATTATGGCACAAGCTATCCTCTTAAGTATTTATGAATGCTTAATTTATCTAGTGAATCAAATTCCTCATCTTGAGAGATTAATTTCCGAAGTTGATCCTAATGGGTTTCTCATATTTTATATACTAGCATTCATATTTAACTCTTATGATCAGATACAAAGGTAGAGATTTTTGTATCTGACCAGTGAGGAGAGTGATCCTATTATTCTAAGAATTTGTGAACCTGCCCATATTCATCCATCTTTATGTTCAAATAATGGAGAATATGATGTCTTAAGAAACCCATCTAATCATAACATTGGCCTTAACACTTGTCTTTCAATTCATTACTTTCCCATGAATGTCTTTGATGATAATTGTTATACATTTGTTGATCCCATCAAGGCCATAAATTATTATGATTCATCATTTCCCTTTTCATATACTTGTCAAGTAGTTGAAGAAATTCAACTATTGCTTATGGTTATGTCAAGCCTTGATGATCTTGACAAGCCTTCTGAATATGATCATATTTATTTTCCCTTACAATATTCTCCCCCTAATTCCATGCCATTAATTTAAAATTCATTTTCTCAATAATTTCATGGTTTTTAAGAGGATTGTTTTAGATTTCAAGTTCAAATCTATGATTAGCTAGAAGAATATTACTTAGAAAGATCTCTCACTAATAATAACCTTTGATCTTTGTTAGGTCTTGGAAAAGATATGTTTTTCCTCCTCATTTACTTAATTAATCATATGGTTTTCATGAATTTTCTCTCGTCTTAAACATATTATCAAAGAAGACCGTGAAAAATGAATAAAGAGAAGTACTGAACAAGTTACACGCTTTTAGCATCAAAATCCTAAGTTTTCGCTTGTTTACGCGCAGGATAACTGGATTGGACAACTGTTATTCCTTTGGATAAGATAGCAGCGCCAAGAAAGGAAGATGTCATTACTTCAGCTGCACAGGCCAAGCTAAAGACATGAGGCAAAACATGGAATTGATGTGGAAATCCGATTATTCAGCCAAGTAATCATAAGGATCTTCCGATCCTCAAAATAAGCTCCGATTTTTCTAGCATTTCATAGAGAATATATAACGCTAGTAGATGAAAAAGAACTATAACTTTTGTAATCATTGTTAATTTCCAGCAAGACTGTGAATGCAAATTCAACCTTAAAGGTTGTAGTGATTTTGTAATTTCTTTTTGACAATTAATGAAGAACTTGGAGTTTCACATTAAATCTGTGTATTGAGTTTCTATAGTAGTTCCTTCTAGAGACTTTGGGCCCGGTCATTGGAATATCTACTGCTCATTTGTATTATGTTAATTACTCTTTACTGTCAAGATTTACATTGTTGTTCCTTCTACAGGTTGAGATAGATTAAGTTTTACATCTCAGTTAATGTCATTTTTATAATTCACAATGAAGTAAGTCTTGTATTTTATTGTTGTTTTCTCTCCACATATGCTTTCTGCAATTACATAATTTGTTATTTCTAGCTTTGGATGCTCCTTGTGATTAACATGATTTGAGTAGTTCCCTTTAATACATGTGGATTCGATTATTCAGTTTGATTTCCTTTTGGCATTTAGAATATTAGATTGAGATATTTGTTTGAAAATAGTTTGCAATTGATTTATCTTTCCAATTTCAAACCATAGAATAATTTTTGTTTTTCATTTGAATTTCTAGAGTCAATGAGTTGTTGAGAAATTGTTTATTTCTGCAACGATTAGTTAGGATTTAGGATTAATTACCTACATCCAAATCTCTGATTGTTATCACACAGACAATGCTCACAACCTTGAAATAGAAAGATGAATCCCAGGTTGACATATTAATGTAGGATTAAGATTGATTTATAAATTCATCTTAGTGCACCAACATTTTGGCGCCGTTGCTGAGGAGGTTGTCAGGATAATAGTTAATTTGTATCTCTAAATAGAATTGGGTATTGAAAATGGGAGGTAAGAACCTACGTACACAGCAAGAAAAAATCTTGTTCCTAGTGCCCACTCTCAGTATATACGTAAAGGTTGTGTAGGTATGAATGACTAGGAGAAGAAATACACCAATAGATCAGAAATCAGTACCAAAAACCACTAAAGCCCAGGGATCAGCGACCCTTGGGAGACCGACCTTTATAGATGAAATCATTCATAGAGCTGAATCTCAGGCGTTAGTAGGACCCCAGACAGTATCTGGAAAGGGCTCTACTTTGGTCCCTCAAGCAGCAGAATCACCAACTGCAGCTTACACCGAGATCCATAGCAAAATTGAAGGATATGAGCAGAGTTTTCAAAATAAAAATAATCTACACTCTAGTCCTTCACAAGAGGGAAAGTCATGTAATTTGAAATAAGGAGAGGGAGAAACTAGTGGAGCTACTAAAGCAGACCCACAACCATCTAAATTAGGATCTCCTATGACCCTAGCTGAAAAAGAAGTACCTAATATCTCAGATCTGAGTAGGGCAGTGAAGCCCCTTCCAATTTTGAATAATCCATCCCCCCAGATAACACCACCTGACCAAGAAATCCATGAATATTATTGACACATCTTTGATCAAATGGAAAATCAACCACCTCAAGGTTAGACCTTGACATTGGAATACCCTATCGTCAATCCAGTAGCCAATGCCCCGATGAAGGCCATTCCTTTACAAAATATCCCAACCTTTCATGGGATGACATCAGAGGATCTGGATGCTTTTCTATTTGATTTTGATGTCCTATACAGAGGATATGACTACACCACTAATCCTCATAAATTGAAGTTGTTCCCCTCCGCCTTAAAGGGAGAAACTTTGCGCTGGTTTATGGGTTTAGGTGGAAGCACCATTAACTCCTGGGATGAAATGAAGAACGTGTTTTTCACCTAGTATCAGGACTACTATAGGACTACAGATATAAAGGATGAAATATTCAAAATGTCTGCAAAGGAAAATGAAAATTTAAAAGAATATGTTGAACGGTTTCAGTATAATTTGCAAAGATCCCCCCACACCACATTACCAAAAGCAGTCTTGAAATCCATTTTGATAAATGGAATGAGAGAAGAATGGGTAGAAACTCTAAATATAAAGGGGAAAGTTGGCATTTATCAAGAGGAATATGAGAAATTGTTCGATTGTGTATCAGGTGTTCACGAGGTAGTACACGCATCGAACTAGGAGGGCGAGATTCCATGACTAGAGGAAGCAGACCTCCCAGCAAAGGCATGACGAGAACATAGATCAACAACCTCGTAGAAGATTTCAAGACATATATCTTGGGCACGCTCACTACACAGTCAGATGTCTTACATGCCAAACAAAGACAAGCTGAGGCAGAACAAACGCTAGCCATATTATGTCCATGCTGCCGAAAGAAGCACAATCAAAGAGAATGTCCTTTGGACATGATTCATATGTGCTCTATATGCACCAAGCACAATGCAACAGATCAATGTCCATCACTTTCCAGATTAAAAGCAACGTTCAAAGAAGTCGAGGAAGGAATAGAACTGACATACTTAATGGTGCAACGTCGACAATGGAAAGCACGACCCTTAGGTATGGCACAACACCCTTCTTTGTTCTTTCCTACGCAATATAATCAACAATAGAATCCTGGAACATTGTGGAAAGGTCAACCACCTTTCTCTGCCTATAAATCCCAATCGTATTCCATGTCCGCCTAGCCAAACCAACCCTTACTAGGAACTGGCTGGCCAAATTCACAATGCTCTGTTCCCTTCTGGAAAAATTCAGATAGTAATATTTACCCTTCACAATGGGCTACTTTCACCTCATAAAACCCAAATTGGTCTCAAAACTGGAAGTGCCCTATGGGGATGACCAATCTACCCATGGGAATGGGTTCTCAACATCAACCCACATTTCCAGGTCAATTTTAGAACCCTCAACCTTCAGTACACCCCAATTGCCAGCTCAACTAAATCTGAATCCTAATAATAGACGAGTTCAACATGTATAGATTCTTGAGAATTTGGATAACGACACAAAACCAGTAGAATGCAATGAGTTTTGGCTAAGGTCAGGGTGCATTATTACTATAGAAGAAAATAAAGAGACTGAAAAAGAAAAACAACCCGCAATAAATCCTTCAACTGTGATTACCACGAAAATAAAATAGGGAGAAGACACAGTCGAGCAACAAAACCCCAATAAAATTATAATTTCTTCTCCCCCATTCCCTGAGAGACTAGCGATAGCTAAACCTGTTGTCTATCCTAATTTTGATATCTTAGGGGAATTGAAAATTTTATGTATAAAGATTCTGCTCCTCTAGGCCATACAGGACATCCTGATTTATGCAAAGACAATTAAGGAATTATGTGGGAAGAAGCCTGGGAGGAAATTAAAAAATCCACCAATAATACATGTGGTAGGAACTTTATCTGATCTGCTTTTGGGTAAACAAGCACCAATTAAATATGAAGACCCAGGAAATCCTATAGTAATAGTTCAGATACAAGGCTTCACCTTTCCAAACACACTAGTAGATCTTGGGGCAGCCATTAATATTCTAATTGTTGAAACCTACAAGGTTATGGGCATTACAACTTTAGAACCCACCTCAACCTTATTAGAACTTGCCAACAGATCAGTAGTTAGACCTGAAGGAACCTTACAGGATGTGACTGTCTCTGTCGACTCCTAGGAATATCCTGTGGACTTTCTAGTCATCAACCCAAGAAGTAGGCTAGATGGACATCCTTTGATATTGGGTCGACCTTGGTTAGCAACAAAAGATTCTTATATAGGATGTCGTGCAGGGAACATGACTATCACTCAAGGAAATGTTGTGAAGAATCTTGTTTTGTATCCCCCAGCTAAACCAAGTCTTCCTATTGTAAATACTCAGTTACACCCACCTAGATACCTAGAAGAAAACATACACTCTCCTCTCACACTAGAAGAAGCTCTTGAATTTAAGAATCAAATGGAAGATGATGTGATTAATAGCTTCATTAATAGACTAGTTTCCATGAATAATCTGACATGCCAAGTGTTAAAGGCCATCCTCGATAATGAAGCATAGGAATATACCTTAAGGGACACAGACAATCAACATATACCCATGACTGATATTTATAATAGCAGACCGATTGAGATTGAACCAAGTAAAATTCTTAACATTAACAGTAACTTGGACAGTCATCAAAAACAAAGACTTATTCAGGTTCTTCGGAAATATAAAAAAGATTTTGCCTGGGAATACTCAGACATGAAAGGTATAGATCCTCAATTGTGTACCCATCATATTTACATTGAGAAGGACACTCGCACTATCCGACAGCCTCATAGGAGGTTGAATCTGCACCTCAGAGAAATAGTGAAAGAGGAACTGCAAAAGCCCCTGGATGTAAATTTTATTTATCCTATCTTAGATAGTAAGTGGGTCTCCCCGTTGGTAGTCGTTCCCAAGAAAAATTGAAAATGGCGAATTTGCATGGACTACAGAGAATTGAACAAAGCCACCCAGAAGGACCATTTCCCTCTTCCTTTTATTGATCAAGTTCTCAATACCTTAGCAGGGAAATAATTTTTTTCCTTCCACAATGGCTTCAGCGCTATAATTAGATTCTGATTGCCCCTTAAGACCAAGATAAAACTATGTTTACCTACCCTTGGGGTATGTTTGCATACAAAGTTTTACCCTTCCATTTATGCAATGCCCCAACCACATTTCAAAGAGAAGTATTGAGCATTTTTTCTGATCTGATTAACGAAGGACTTGAAATTTATATGGAATATTTCACCCCCTGTGGAACTAACTTTGAGTAGCGTTTACGAAATCTGGAAAAGATACTTGAACAATGCATTGCTACTAGTTTATGCTTAAGCCACGTAAAGTGTCACATGCTAATGACTGAAGGTGTGGTTCTGGAACACTACATCTCTGCAGCTAGAATATAGGTAGATCTAGCGAAAATAGAGGTAATTCTTGCACTACCCATGCCTCGCACACAAAATGAGGTACGTAGTTTCATTGGATATGCAAGGTACTACCTCATATTTATAGAAAACTTTTCAAGAATTGTTGCACCTTTATATGTCTTAACAGGTAATATTGAACTTAAATGGTTTGACAAATGTGGCGTTTCCCTTGCATATCTAAAGAAATTGATTTCAACCGCACCAGTATTACAAGGACCGAACTGGGACTTACCTTTCCATATCTCTATAGACAAATCAAACACAACTATAGGAGTTGTACTTGGACAAGAAGAGGACAGGAAGCCCTACGCTATTTATTACATTAATAAAATTCTTACCCTTGCTGAGTTAAATTATACAGCAACAGAAAAATATTTTTTGGTTGTTATACATGCTATCAATAAATTTAGACATTATATAATAGGTTGTCCATTTTTCCTGTATACTGACCACTCTGTTATCAGGTACTTGGCCAACAAACCAATCACTAATGGGTGAGTAACTTGATGGTCGTTGTTACTGTAGGAGTTCAATATTACCATAGAGCATCGGTTAGGAAAATAAAATCATGTTGCATACTTCCTGTCTTAGGTGCCTAAGATGAATGATCCATTATCAGTAGATGATCAATTTCCAGGTGAGCACTTGTTCATTGTAACGATTAAATCACCTTGATATGTGGATGTACTGAATTATTTAGCAGTCGGTAAGTTACCAGCACATCTGTTGCCCAAGGAAAGGAAGTTGATTGTCCAATGCAGCGCCCGATTTTCATGGATTGGTGGGTATCGTTTCCACACTGGATTGACCTATAGATTCAAAGGTGTATTCAAGAAGATGAGGTCTATGATATCCTAAAGGCCTATCACGACGAGCCCTATGGCAGACATTTCGCAGATTGCAGAACCAGAGATAAAATCCTTCAAATGGGCTATTACTGGCCCACCATATTCAAAGATGCCAAGAAATATGTTCAAGCTTGTGACAGCTGCCAGAGGATGGGTTGTCCTAGCCAGGATGATGAGATGCCATTGCAGCCACAATTGGTGGTGGAACCCTTTGAAATATGGGTACTTGACTTTGTCCCCCATTTTCAAGTTCCCAAGTTCTTTTAATAACATGGCGAGAGTCTTATCGTCAACAAATTTTTCCAAAAATAGCTTCTTAAATTCACTCCAGCTATAGATTGAATTGGCCAGATGACTATGATATCATACAGATACTCTACCTTCTAAAGTATATAGAAAGAGTCTACAAGAAACATCATCAAAGCATACCTCAAGCATTTGTAAATGCATGTAGGAGTCATTAAGATGGTATTCATCTTTGGTCTTCTTATCGGGATCAAACTTTGACAGCAACTTTTCTAGATGTTTTGGCATTTTGTGAAGGTTATCCAGAAGAGCGTGTGGCCCTTGGGAACCACAATCCAAGTCTGCATCAACCATGTCTTCATTTGTTTCCTCCTCCTCTTCCTCTAAATATGAAAAAGCTTCTCCTTCACCGTTGAAATATGTGTTATAATCAGGATTTTCTTTGTCAAAAACCAGAAAATATTCCCTTTCACTATCTGGATTCTCCTCAATGGGTGGAAGTTCCTCTTGATTTTTTGTAGGTTCAGTCAACTCCTTATGGATTGCAATAACCAAATATTTCACTGAAGAAACCAATACATTGTTGGGAGTTGTTTCTTTCTTTACAAGCTAATGAGGTAGAATAGCAACAACAGGGAGAAACCAAGAACTCTCACAAACTGATGAGTAAAGGGTTGGATAGTCTAAAGCTGATCGTAAGTAACCTCAAAGGCTTGTCCCATAATAGACTGAGCAGTTTATTCTATTTTAGGACTATGAGTTGGAGTGGAAAGGGGAACATTATTTCCTTGCATGGAAGTCTGTCTATTAGGATGTGGTGAGTTTTCAGCCATAATAAGGTGGCTTCCCTCCTTCTAGCGCCAAAATTTTGATGGTGTTGGATCCCACCAACATGTGAGGTGGTCTTCCCAATGAAAATTCCCAATTAAACTTCACATCACTTGGTGTAGGAGCCCTTTTAGAAATAAGGCTCGACTACCATTTTTCTTAGAGATTTTCCTTGGATGTAATGTTCAGCACAAGAGAGTAATGTGCATGTACTTTTGAATGAACAAGTGGGCATGCCTTTTGGAATGTTCAATTGTAGAATGTATCAAGGTTCTTTCACAGAAGGGGGAAATAAGAGTGAGCCTTTAAAAGAAGAGTAGAGGTAGTAATCTAGTAAAAAAACACAAGCATATATATATGAATGAATCGTGGATCAACTAGTGAAATAGATCACATATAAGAAACGGCTGTTAAAATAAATACAACACACTTCCAACAATATAAGCACCAATGTTATGCAACCCACTCAAAAAATAGAAGAAAGAGATAGATCAACGACTTCAAAAGTAGCCTCTTCAAGGGGGCAACCTCCTTTACATTACACAAATGAACAATTATTGGATGATACAAATGACAAGACATCCTTTCTATATATAGGAGTCTAAGGGGTCATAATATAATCAAAGCCGACATAACAATAATAATGTAAGGGCACAACAATAACAATAGTGGGCTTCTATGGGGAACAATAATAAAAATATGGGGACAACATGGGCACAACAATACAATAAGGGGATATAATGACAATAATAATAAGGAAATACACTAGTATTATAGGGACCTAACATGACCCTCTCCTTCAAAAAAGTGTTTTCCTCAACGCTTGAGTAGTTCTGGATGCTTCTGTATAAAATTCTCATCCTCCCATGTGGAATCTTTAGTAGGTAAGTTCTTCCACTTGATGAGATACTCTGAAATTGATCGATTTCATAATTGTGAAGTTCTTATTTTTGTCACTGCTTCAGGGTCCAATATGATTTTTCCTTCCTCGTCAAGTTCTTGCAAAATTGTTTGAACTGGGAGCTTGTCACATATAGCCTTCTTTAAGCATGAAACATGGAAAATTGGGTGCACTCAGGAAGATGCAGGAAGTTCCAATTTGTATGCTATAGTACCAATCGTTTGGAACACCTTGTACAAACCATAATACTTTGGTGATAATTTATTATCCTTCTTAGCTTACTTGAGGGACATTTGTTTGTATGGCTATAGTTGTAGAAATACCCAGTCACCTACATCAAAAATTCTTTCACTGCGATGTTGATCTACTTGTTGTTTCATTCTATTATGCACCAAAGTGAGGTTATCCTTTAAGAGTTGGAGAACTTTTTGTTGATGCTCGATGTGATTTTCCACTACTTGAACCTTACAATTTTCTCTTAAATATGATGTGATGGATGGTGGATGATATCCATAAATGGGATCATTTTTTCCATAGTATGGAAGGAAGTTTTATACCACCATTCAGCTAGAGGCAACCATTTGATCCATTGTGTTTGTTTATCAGATACAAAGAAATGAAGATATCCTTCCAAACATTTTTTCACTATCTCAGTTGTCCCATTAGATTGAGGATGATAAGTTGAGCTATGGGCTAACACAGTACCCAGACAATAAAATAATTTTGTCTGAAAATTTCCAGTGAACATAGGATCTTTATCACTTACAATAATCTTTGGGTTTCCATGTAGCTTTTGAATTGTTTCCATAAATGCAGTAGCAATTGTACTGGTTTTAAACGAATGAGATAATGCAAAAAAGTGTGCATACTTGGTAAGCCCACCAACTACCACCATGATTACACTCTTTCCTTCGGACTTGGGTAAACCTGTGATAAAATCCATTGAAACCTCCTCCCAACATTGACTTGGAATGGATAAAGTTTGCAGTAGACCTGGGGGTCTTAATTGTCTCAACTTTATTTTGTTAGCAAACCAAACATTCCACCACAAACTTTTGAATATTAGATTTAAGGCCATCCCAAAAAAAATCATTCTTAACCCTATGGTAAGTTTTTAAAAATGTTGAATGCCCTCCTAAGGGAGAAGTGCGCAATTCCAGAAGAATCTTTTGTTTGAGTTGGGAATTCTTACAGAGGTATAAGCGATCTTTGTACCATAACGAATCATTTTTCCAGCGAAATGTATCAGATGTACTGGAATCTTACTGCAACTTTTGAATGAGTGCCCACACATCTTCTTTATTCTTGCATTCATCCCTTGCCCCTCTGGAATATCTTTTACCCTTTTGTAAGCCCTCAATGTGCTCCATCATTGAACCCTTTTGTTTGAGATTTGTAAATTGGCTAAAAAAGGCATTTATTTTTGTATCCTCATAATGTGCTATCATTTTATACGTAAAAATTTCCCAAGTGACAATTTGTGCACGAGAGCAAAGCCATTGATACCATACAAACTGATTTGGTTCCAAATATAAAGTTGCAATGTGTACCTTTTATGTGTTTTTCACATTATGGAGATCGAAATATTGCTCCACTTGTAGTATCCATGTTACGGGATCCTTGCCATCAAACTTCCTCATATCAATCTTTGGAACATGGTGGGTCTTCAATCCAATGTTAGAGTCTATGAAATCATGAATAACATTTATTTTGTTCTCATCATGAGTTTCCTTTACTACCCTTTTGTCATTCGTAAGCATTTCTTGTAGCAACTTTGTCAAATCTATCTTCAAATCTTCCATGTTGCCTTTAGGTTTTTCTTCTATACCATACATATTAGCTTCCATGCCATCCATCTTAGCTTCCATTCCATTCTTTAAACCATACATCTTATCTTTAGTTACTTTTTGTGAGAGTGAAATTTGTTGTACTTGGTCTCGTAATTTTGATATATCATGTTGCATTTCTTCCTCTTCTTCATGTGTCATAGTAGAGATCTCGGTTTCTTACTAGGTGTTTCCATTTCTTTATTCAGGTCATCAATGAATGATAATTACACTTTACAATTCCCTTTGAATCACTTCAAACTACTTACTCAAATAAAACTTATGCAAATTTTAAAAAAAACTACACACCTTATTTCTGCTTTGTATGAACTCGATCTTGAAACGACTATAACTATATAATTTCAAATCTTCAAGTTCTAAAAATTCATCCTGTAATATCCCTCTGAGTCATATTTCCAACCCCACAAATCTGATCGCAATTGGATTCTCCAATAAAGAGTTATTCCCAATCTCCCGCAGTGACCTAATTATAGATAGGTTCAGTAGAGCGAACTTGTATGATGTTCCACGTGTCACTGTTTCGACCTTCAGCTCTGAAAATGATACCCAACAAACTAAATTCCATCCTATTTCTACCACTTTTCACAAAATTTGAATCTAATACTCAGAGAGAAAGCTATTACGATTTTCCCAAGGTGCCTTGTTTGAGATCGAATTCGGGAGCCTGCAAAAACCCTAACTTTCTCAGTTTATATCTCCGAAAATATAGCGATAAAAGATCTTAAATTTGGTCACGCAGTTCATCACAATTTCCTCTCAAATGGGTTTTAATTTTAGCTTATGAATCGTCATAAAAAAAAACAAAAAAAACAAAAAAAACCAAAAAAAAACCAAAAAAAAACAAAAAAACAAAAAAAAAAAAACAAAAACAAAAACAAAAACAAAAACAAACAACAAAAAACAAAACAAATCAAAACAAAAAACAGAAAAAAAACAAAACAAAACAAAACAAAACAAAAAAACAAAACAAAACAAAAACAAAAAACAAAAAAAACAAAAAACAAAACAAAAAAAAACAAAAAAACGAAAACAAAAACAAAAACAAAAAAAAAAAAAAAAAAAAAACAAACAAACAAAAACAAAAAACAAAAAAAACAAAAACAAAAAACAAAAAACAAAAAACAAAAAACTTTATAGGAAAATTCCACAATGACCTGTTTGAAGGAGCGAAACCCTAGAATCCAAACATTTGATACCAATTTTTATGCAACCAGCTCACAAAATAGAAAAAAGAGATGGATCAACTACTTCAAAATCAACCTCTTTGAGGGGGAAACCTCCTTTACATTACACAAATCAACAATTATTGGATGATACAAATGACAAGGCCTCCTTTATAAGTATAGGAATCTAAGGGGTCACAGTATAATTAGAGCTGACATAACAATAATAATAATGTAAGGGCACAATAATAACAATATGGGGACAACATGGGCACAAAAATAAAAATAAGGAGCTACAATGACAATAATAATAAGGGAATACATTATTATTATAGGGACCTATCAACCAAAGTCGCCAAAATAGTTCAATTTCTTTAGTACAAATGAAAACAACATATATTGCAAACATTAAAAGAATAGTCTTACAACATTTACAACATATGAATGAAAGTGTGCTAGCTCAACGAGCTTCAAGTATTAAGAAAAATTTCTAAGATACATCGGTACAATGAACACTACTCGCTCCAATAGTGGGGCATTAGAGCAGCCACTTGCTCCTCCAAAAGAACTATCATCCTCTCTAATGCCTAGTAGGAGGAGCCAAGGTGAAAAGTCCTTTGCATGAACTATGAGGTTGTATATATAACAAATGGGATGACTCTTCACCTCCCTTGTGACTCTTGGACTACCCTCATGAATGTTTGACTTGCATATGACCTTTTGATTCCCTCATGACTTTTCACATTCTATAGATGACTCTTGGACTTCCACTTTACATTAAATTTATGACTCATATAAAATCTTGACATGACTCCTTGACAAGACATGTCATGACATTGATGAAATTGACTGCATGATGATATGGAAATGTCAAGCCATTATTTTTGTTGCTATGTTTGTGGCTTCTTGAAAGATGGTGCATGCTCTTCTTCTTCCTCCTCCATAAGGCTTTGAAGGTAAGGAGTTTTCACTATGATCTTGATCTCCAGCTACTGTCGCAACCTATTGTCCCTTTATCTTTTCTTCAACGATCAACTTTTCTTTATAGATACATAGGTATATTCTAGCATGGTCTCCTTCTTCTTCTCCTTCATCATCATCATAACATGATAAGATACAATACATGCAACTGGAAACAACTCATGACAAGACGACATAAGTCCAAAAACTCCTAGTCTAACATGCTTCATGAAAACCACAGACTAAGCTAGAACTAGATGTTGAACTAGGAGACTAACTCATGGATTGCGTAGTCTGCAATTCTATAGGTCAGGTGTCAGAACTAAGGCTTGAGACTACGTAGTGTGCAATTTAGGAAGCCCAGGGTAGGGTGACTGCGTAGTTGAGGAGCTCAAGGAGGCAGGCTTGAGGCTTGTGGTTTCCCAGTGCGCAATTATGGGAGGAGAGAGGCCTAAGGTTTGTGCAGTTGCACAATTTATGTAGGTAGACTGAGAACTTGACGCTTGACACTATGTAGTGCACAGAAGGAGCTGACTGGGAGGTTCAACTACGCATTTATGGATCTTAAGGGGCCAAGGTTGAGCATTGAGATTACATAATGCACAATTTTGGGAGGCAGGAGTTGCACACTATGCAGTTCCAAGAGGAAAGGTCTGAACTTGAGGGTTAAAACTATGAAGTGCGCAGCTCCAAAGGGTTGAGTGAAGTCATGTTGCTTGGGAAAGAACATTTTAGGATTTGGCTAAGTGTGGGATCAGTGAGGTCAAAGTGAACAAGGACAAAACCTAAACATGATCACATACTTAGAACAATCAACAAAACAAAATTGATCACTCAGAAGACAATAACAACATGATCCCCTCAATGTGATGGCAATACAACAACTTCCTCCAAGTGTAGCACTAAAGGTACACTTTTACGACGAAAATGAAGACACTTGTGTGATAGTGCATAAAACTTTGGGAATGAGTGTAATACATGTATATATGATAAATATGACTCATTAACAAAAAATTTACCCCTTGAAGCAAACCATAACTCCACTTATGCGACATGTGACACTTCCCATGCCAAGATACGACACTTTGGTTTTCTTCCAAAAGGGACTAGAAGACTTAGAGAAAACACACGGGATGAAACTTATTACTTGTGAGAACAATATGCAAGGTTAAAGTAGGCTCTGAAATTTGGATGTAAGCCAAAATTTTGGAGGGTGTTGTAGCAGCGACAACAATCAACCCCATACAAGCTGAGGCCATATATGTGTCTTGATTCACATGCTTTTTGAAACATTTGTCCAAGTCCTTCATAGCTAACATAAAGAGAAGTAGTGAGAAAGTATCACCCTGCCTCAACCCTCTTGAAGGATGAAAAGTTTGAGAAGGTGAACCATTAATCAAGATAGAGAAGAATATTGACGAGATAAGAGACGACCCCCATGCTAACCATTGTTCTGAAAATATATAAGCTCGTAGAGCACAAAGTAAATATGTCCAACTTATTCTATCGTAAGCCTCAGATAAGTCAACTTTAATAATCATACCTGGACGTTTTGACACCCTCAAAGAAGGGATAATTTCATGCATCACAAAAGCATCATCCACAATCTGACGCCCCTCTACAAATCTGGTTTGGGTTAGAGATATTAATATTGGAAGAATTCCAATGGTTTCAATATGTTAACTATTACAATTAAGATAATTTTATATAGCACATTGCATAGAGAAATAGGTTTGAAACCCTCAGGGCTCTCCAAATGACCTACTTTTAGAGCTAGAGGAAAGAACATTGTGTTTAGTGTTGTGTGCATAGATTTGGTCCGCCTTGATTCTTCAACTACCTCATGTATCGCCTTACCTAAGAACCCCCAACACGCCTAAAATAAATTCATCATAAATTCATCCGGCCCAGGGGCCTTATTCTTCGGCATGTTCATAACCACCATTTCAATCTCTAACAAGGAGATTGGTATCATTAACACAATATTTTCTCATTATTGAGAATTCTTGGTATATGTTGAAGAATTTTGTTTATAGCTATTTATTTTCCTAAGCATTTCTCAGTCAATAGATCATTAAAATAATTTACCAATTCACTTTCTATTTCCTCATGTTGTAGTTTTCTTTCCCTGTCCTATCCAATGAGGCAAAAAATTCTATTATTATAGCATCGCCGAATCATAGCATTATGGAAGAACTTTGAATTATGGTCTCCATCCTTGAGCCATTGTATCCTCAACTTTTATTTCCATAGTGTCTCTTCTTGTTACCTTCTATGCTCTAAATTTTGAAGAGTCACTGTCTCTGTCACTGCCAACTCTGTAGATCTGCCTTCAAGAATAATTTTTTGTTGAATACTTGACATTTTCCTTTCCAATGCTTTCTTGTCTTAAAAAATATTTCCAAAGACATGCTTATTCCAATGTTTGATCCTATATTTCAACACTTGTAGTTTGAGTTGGAATGTGTACATTTTATTAGTACCTTAGATGTCCAACTCCTTCCACCATTTGTCTAACAATTCTACAACACTTGTTGTTTGAATCCAAAAGCTTTCAAAATGGAATGAATGATTTAATGGGGCTTTTTAAAATCTAGTTTCAATCGAATGAGCTAGTGATCCGACCCCATACAAGGCAAAATTGAAGCTTCTACAAATATGTCCTTTTGTAAAACTTCCTCTAATAATTGAAAGTGATCCAAATGGCAGGATATATGGTTTCCGCTTCCACAATGGTTATTCTAGGTGAAAAGCCCATTATTTTATAGAATGTCTACAAGGTGCAAATTTTCAATATACCCATCAAAATCAACTGATACTTGGTATAACCTATGAACACCTCCTTTTTTCTCCTCTCACGTTCTTATGAGATTGAAATCTCCTCCAACCACCCATAGGGAATTCACTATCATTTGTTTTGTAGAATTTTCTAGAATTTTTCCTACAAATCAGCTAGCTTTGATACCATGTAGAACTTTTTCTACAAATCAGCTAACTCTCATACCATGTAGAAATTTCCCACCTATAGATCACCTGGTAATGCAATGTACTAAAGAAAAACACTTGATCTACTTCTACAAACAATTTAGCAGAAGCTTAATCAACCATGAGAAACATCAATAAGAACACATATAACTGATAAGAAGGAATCAATCACACATAACACAGAAGAATTTACCCAGGGAAAGCACCTACCTAAATCCCTATCTCTGTATTATCATACAAGTGGAAATATAGTCCAGATTACACAAAGCCTTAGCTCAGAAGCTATCCTGTAGAAATTTTGAATAATATAACACTTATTCACAAAGATTATCCTGATTATACACTATTGCAGAATGCATGCATAATACATAACCTCCTCTATGTTGATCATCAATTTAGCAGCATTAAAAACAATGAAACATCAATCGCATGCACACATTAACACAGTATGTAACCCAAGGAAAGCACACAGCTGAAAACCCCACACTATCTGTATATTATAATGATTGAGAACATGTAACACTACATAGTACAATACTCCTCACAAGTACTCAGTACTATCTCCACCTGTTACACATAAAACTAGCTCAGATCTGAATCAATCACAGGTTCAAATCTCCTCCACTGCTTGTCTGCCTCCACTGCGCAATCCTGCATGAGAATGAATGCGAATGGCTGAAGAAAACTTGTATTTCCCTTGGCTGAACCACGCAATCCTCATTGGCAATACTCAATCCATGCATGTGCAAAATCTCATGCACAACTATAGTCACAACTGATAGCAATCTCAAACTCTAACACATGTCTCTACTGAACTGTCCATGCACTGAGTTAACTGATGTATTCTTTAGTTGTTTTATGAGTTAATAATTAGTGAATTAATTAACAATTAATTCACATCACTCATCACTAGTGTATTTTGCAATTAGACTAAATACAACTAGTTTAACCAAGTCAAACTGAACACAACTCCATCAACTCCTCAATCAACTCCACCAAAACTCAACCACATGAGTTCTAACTGAATTCTTGCATGCAATAGCTCAACTGAATCATAAGAAAAGCATATTTCCTTCTGACAGCTGCATGTGCCACATCTATAGCTCAAACTGAAGTGATCCAAGAGGATAAGATAATGTTTATAGTCCAAATATTATTATGAGCTAATAATATTTGACTGTTCTATTTTTAGCCTAGTAGTCTAAAAATAAAAACTGCCCATATGTCTAAAAATAGAAGTCCATCTATTTTTACCAACATGACCAATCATCCACAAATAGCATCCTGCAACTCATAGACCATGATCCATATGTCTAAAAATAGACATAGTCTAAAAGTAGACTTTGCGCCAAAAATAGCCTGCGGACCCACTTAGTGAAGGCGACTCCTTTCCACTAAGCTCCATCATCTTGCTGCATTTTCAACACTCCCTCTCAACAAGATATGGATTATCTGCAACCCCTGCCCTGCAACTCTGGAATGTTCTACATGCAACGCATTTTCCCAGTCCACTTGCTCCAACAACACTTGGAACAAAAAAACACTCCTAACTGACTACTCTGTTGGGCTAGGAACATACTCTGGTGCTAAAGCTCTACCTACTGTTGACAAGTGCTCCCTCTCTGACATCTGCGCTACTACAACATCTCCATGCATCTTGCACCATTGCACACCTCTCTGTGCCACCTAGCACTGTGCAAAACGCTTGTGCCTCTCGCATTGTTGCAGCCTGCTAGCTATGCGTTGTCCTGGGATTCCCTACACTGTCGCTCTCTCTGCTACTCCATCTGCATCTATCTCTACCCAATCAATCAGTTCCTGCTACTCCACATTGGGGCTCCCGTAGCAAGGTCTCATCGAAGAGGTTGGGTACCTCAAGGATCCTGCCCCTCCTCCTTGGGACGATCAATCCACATCACCCCACGTCCTACCTGGAGGTATGGCTACATGCGATCCCTCTGCCCACCTGGCTCAAAGTTTCCCTCTACTGGAGGTCTCTGCATGAGTAGATGTCTCTACTCGATCTCCTCTCAGCTTCCCTTGTTGTGGCTACTCCAAAACCTCCTGAAGCTCTTGCACCAATCGTGGCTCCTCCACAATCGTCTGAGACTTCTTCTGGCTCTGCATGTTGAGAGGTAATATACGCTCCCTCTCAACCACCAAGTCTCCATCAGTTTCCTCACTGCTCAAGGTTTTGCATGCATCTTGAACCTCAAGAGCATACAGGTTCTTGACCCGTGAACCAATCTGCTTCACCTGTCTAGTGATGATGTGTCTAAGGAAAACCTTTCCCTCACTGAAGACCACATCATAGCCTCTGTCTTCCAGCATCGCGATCGACACCAAGTTTCTCTTCAGTCCTGGTACATACTTGACATCGGTCAAGGTAAGGCGAGCTCCATGCTCCCTCTGAAAAATAACCGTGCCTACACCTGAGACACTATACTTCTCATCATTACCCATCGCTATGAGTATTTGGAGATCTTTCTCCTCCAAAGTACTGAACAAACTCTTGTCACCGGTCATGTGGAAAGAAGCTCCACTGTCAAGAAACCAACCACTTCCCACCATGGATGAAACCATGCATGTGAAGAGTGTGAAATCCAACTCAAATTGTGAAGCAAGTGCCTCACCTTCAAATCCTTCTCGGATCCCTTCTTGGATTTCCTCTGTGGACAATTTGGAGCATAATGGCCCACCTCATCGCACTTTCGATTTGTCAACCTTCTTCCCATCATTGGAAGAACTGGATTCGGAAAGAGAACCCTTCTCCTTCCCCTTCTTTGCTATGGCAGCCAAAGCGCAATTTTCTTCATCAGATGCCTTTGATGAAGATTTGTCCCTGGTATTCTACCTGATCTCCTCTTGCACAAGATCTGACCAAAGTCTCTCCCATCCTGGAAATTTCTCCTGACCATTGACAGAGTCCTAATAGGAATGCCAACTCTTCAGAAGACCAAGAAGAGCCAAGCTCACCAAGTCCTCGTCATCGACAGTCACCCCCACACTTCCTAGCTCATCCCGGCATTGGGTGAACTTCGTGAGATACTTGGGCATACTGTCTCCATTCTCACATTTAATGTTTCTGAGTTTATCCTTGAGCGCCAACTTCCTCTGGTCGCTCTTGCTTTGGAATAAATCTATCAACGCTTTCCACATCAAGTATGGAGAAGCCTTTCCATGCAGGCTGGATACAATGTGATCCTTCATGCCCTCCAACAGAATCCTTCGACACTTTGTTGTCTTCTTTTTCCAAGCCACAGCTTCAGCAGCATCAGTAGGTTTTGGGACTTCAGCATCTATCAAATCCTTCAACCCATTGTCATCTAACACCACCTCCATCCTGTCTTTCCATGCAATATAATTCGAGCTTCCTTCAAGGGCATACTCCAATCGCAATCCATTGAAATACATTTCAACTTTGACACCAATAAAACACTGCTGCAAATTCGAATTCCACCAGCTCAAAACTCAACCACTTCTGATCTAAAATTCGTGAGAACAAAGTATTTCTCGTACAGAGATTGACTGTATGGGATTTTACCGGATATCTCACCTTCCAAAAGAAGGATGAATCCAGAGGCTACCTAACCTGATTACAGACTCTGCCTGAAGAAATAAAATGTAAACACTTCCTGAATAATAGATCTGATGATCAACTCTGCTTTGCAAACTCTCAGCCCAAAACTCAAAACTTTGAAATCTCCTCTTCTTGTATATTGTTCTTCCTTGATCACCTGTGCTCCGATACCATGTAGAATTTTTTAGAATTTTTCCTACAAATCAGCTAGCTCTGCTACCATGTAGAAATTTTGAATAATATAACACTTATTCACAAAGATTATCCTGATTATACACTATTGCGGAATGCATGCATAATACATAACCTCCTCTACGTTGATCATCAATTTAGCAGCATTAAAAACAATGAAACATCAATCGCATGCACACATTAACACAATGTAACCCGGGGAAAGCATACAGCTGAAAACCCCACACTATCTGTATATTATAATGATTGAGAACATGTAACAATACATAGTACAACACTCCTCACAAGTACTCAATACTATCTCCACCTGTTACACACAAAACTAGCTCAAATCTGAATCAATCACAGGTTCAAATCTCCTCCACTGCTTGCCTGCCTCCATTGCACAATCCTGCATGAGAATGAATAAGAATGGCTGAAGCAAACTCGTATTTCCCTTGGCTGAACCACGCAATCCTCATTGACAATACTCAATCCATGCATGTGCAAAATCTCATGCACAACTATAGTCACAACTGATAGCAATCTCAACCTCTAACACATGTCTCCACTGAACTGTCCATGCACTGAGTTAATTGATGTATTCTTTAGTTGCTTTATGAGTTAATAATTAGTGAATTAATTAACAATTAATTCATATCACTCATCACTAGTGTATTCTGTAGTTAGACTAAATACAACTAGTTTAACCAAGTCAAACTAAAAACAACTCCATCAACTCAATCAACTCCACCAAAACTCAACCACATGAGTTCTAACTGAAGTCCTGCATGCAATAGCTCAACTGACTCATAAGAAAAGCATATTTCCTTCTGACAACTGCATGTGCCACATCTGTAACTCAAATTGAAGTGCTCCAAGAGGATAAGATAATGTTTATAGTCCAAATATTATTATGAGCTAATAATATTCAACTGTTCTATTTTCAGCCTGGCAGTCTAAAAATAGAAACCGCCCATATGTCTAAAAATAGAAGTCCATCTATTTTTACCAACATGACCAATCATCCACAAATAGCATCCTGCAACTCATAGACCATGATCCATATGTCTAAAAATAGACATAGCCTAAAAATAGATTTTGCGCCAAAAATAGCCTGCGGGCCCACTTAGTGAAGGCGACTCCTTTCCACTAAGCTCCATCATCTTGTTGCATTTTCAACATGTTTTATCTCCTATAGTTGCTACAAAAAAACCCTCTTAACCCTTGCACCGAGAGGGCCATAGACTACCGACAACAAAACGATGTCTTTCGTCCCAATATATCTAAAGTTGTCTGTAAGAATTCAAGTGATAGATTACCAATCTTAGAAAACTACTTCATTTCGATTCCACCAAAAAACTAGGCCTCTCGCATTACCCCTCGCATCTAGAGACATCAACTTGCATCCTTTCCAACAATTGCCTGCAGTTTTGATCATCTTTTCCCTTGTTAATTGTGTTTCTTGAATATAATAATAGTTGGGTTTTCCTTTCTAATTTGTTCTCTGAGATGTCATTGTTTCCCCCTGCTATTAAGCCCTCGTATATTCCATGATATTATATTCATGATGAGATGTTGGGTAGGGACGATGGAATTTCTGTCAAGGTTGTTGCTTGATCCGAAATGACCTGGTTTGCCCCAATGTTTTGTCTTGCTTCCTTCTTCGGTTTATTCACCTTCTTCTTTGATTCTTTGGTAAGGTCCTTGATTTCCCTTCTCCTTAAAGGCTTGGAATGATTGAGCTACTGAGTCCCCTACCAAGTTTCGTCACTTCATTTTCCATTGAAGATAAGAATTTACATAGAGTTCTCTATTTTCCTTATCCAAGTCTCCTAGATCTTGTTGAGCCTATTCATTCACCAAGGTAACTAAAAACCTCTCCTCTTATGAGAAGTTTGACGACTTTTGTTTCAACAAAGGAGCTACTTCCTCAAAACCTGACAGTGCATAAAAATCAAAACTCCCTTGTATATTCTCCTCCTCCTCAAATTTTCATTTTAGCAGATTTTTGTCTAGAGTTAGTTTTGTAGGTGTCATGCCCCTTTGAGTGTCCTCCATGTTTTGAGAATCTTCCTCCATGGCCTCCAGTGCTGAAAGGGGTTCTTCTCCTCCATCACATTTGAGTTAGGAGAGCTCTGGTTCTTGTGGTTGTCTCCTTGTTATGAACTTGGTGAGGTCGTCATTTGGAATCTGACCTCTTATTACTTGTTCCTTCCATCTTAATGGGCATTCTCTTATCAAGTGACCATGCTCATGATAGAGCCAACATCTAAATGGAACATGTTCGTAGTCTAAATGTTGTTTCCATACTTCTCCTTGATAATCTAGCTTGATGGAATATGGTAACGACTGAGAAATATTCATATATACACACAACCTGACATATGACATGTTTTCCCCCCTTTGGTGACCTTTGAGACTTTGAAAAAATACCCTAACATTTTCCCTATCCCTTCTAGAATTTCCAGTATCCAAAAATTGACTAGAAGTGAATACAATCTTCCCAATGTTTGATATAGAGGCCCACATTGTTGTAGAAATAGGGCTCTCCCTCAAAGGTTTGAGATTTATCTTCGACATTGGAGAAAATAACTGTGAAGAATCCTTTTGGCCCCAGTCTTAAATTGACCTCTCCCTCTGGTTACCGTTTATGTTATATCCAATGTTCCAATTCCTTCTCCATAGATCGAATCCCTATAAACTTGGAAATAAAAGCATGATCTCTCATGCACTTCCTATGATCATCCAAACATCTCGTTTGGATGATAAATCTAGGGTTTTGAGAGGCCTTAGGGATACATTGACCCCATACCCATTTGACACTTATCACCTAGAATAAGCATTTGTGAAAAACTTGAGGATCCCCTTTCAATAACCAATTTTACTTCACCATGAAAAGGCCTACTAGTGAGAGCATTTCAAAAGGAGGGGTGGCCCCCTCCTACCTTCGGATTCGGATTCATGTTCAAAGAATCTTTGCCATGCAATCTCTGTTTGTACGTAGAATCCAACACAAAACTGAAAGAGAAAAAAAAAACCTAACCCTAGTACTAAACTCTCAAAAATTCAAAGTAAAATTTTTCTGCCACTCTTTTCTTTAGTGAGAATATCAATACATCCACACCCAAAAAAAAAAATTATGCATACTAAAAAATTTAATAGTTAAAAAAATGAAAATTTCAACATTAAATAAAAGTTAACTTTTATGTCACAAATTTTCCAATGTATACGAATTCATTTTTATGTAATAAGTTTTTCACTGTATATGAATTTTGAAGGAAGTTAAATAATATTTAACGAATATGAAAATTTCAACCTTGAATTTTTATGTAATAAGTTTTTATACGCATACGATATTTTAGGGAAGTTAAATACTGAAATAAATTTATGGGCAAAACATTCCCAAAATGTATTTTTGAATATATACGCTTTACGAGCTTTAACTAAGCTTGATCTGTCGGGAACAACTCTTTTTCTTTACACCAAAAATGAAGGGTTAAGAACTGACAACTAAATAACCGAAAGACAGCTCAAGACCAAAGCGGATAGAAAATTATTTGATAATGTTGGGCGGCTTTTAGTGGAGGCTGGTTGGTTGCAACTATTGGTGAAAAAAAACCACTTTTCAGCTTGACCTAGAATATGGGCAGACCTTCTACCTCAAAAAAATAATCTCTGGTTTTGCTCCCTGGAGCCTCTGTAAGTGTAATATTGAAATTGATTAGTTAGTCGGTATTGGGAGTCCCTTCCGTGTAAATAGTGGAATTGATTTAGTTGGTATGTTTTGATTTATTATTTTATAGTAGATTTTTTTTTAAGTAAATTTTATAAGTAGTTGTAAATTTCCAAATATTTATTATTATTTTGAATGGGCAATTAATCTTATGTTTATAGTTGTGGTTAGTCTTTTTTTGGGTGATAAGTTTATGTAATTAGCACTCGAATGCATAGCTTGTTGGTTGGTGCAGTCAGATGCCTCGCACCCCATATATTCCAGCTGTGTTGCAGTATATATTTGCCTGTATTTGGTTGTAATGTGAAAAGGTCCTGATGTGATGGCTGTTAGCTTGTTTTGACACATATAATGTACAAAAAAAGAGGGCCCATAAATGCTTCTTAAGGGAACTAGCCCCTCCCATTTAAAAAAAAAGTTTATGTAATTGATTTCCAATATTGGTATTTTCCATTACACCAAACTTTTTAGGTATTGGTAAATTTCCAAATTCTTACACTAAAATTGGCCAGTACTAGTAAACTTCAAAACCTTTATCATTACTTTGAGTGAATAATTAATCCATGTTTCTAGAGTAACTATTAATTCACATAATTGATTCCCAATAAAATGAGTGTTACAATTATACTAATAATGATAATAATTAATAATTAAATGTTACAATTACTCCAACCATAATTAATAATTTCACTAACTAATAAATAATTTAATTTTTTTTATATTTATGGGTTACAAAAACTTTGAACCCATATACAATCCAATCCACTGTAAATTGATTATATGACTAAATCAAATGTATCCTAACAAATATTATAAACCTAAACACGGTTGACCAAGTTTACTATAACAAATATTTTATTAACAAGATTCACCTCCAACACCTAAACAACTCTCATATATACCTAAACAACTCTCATGTTTACTGATACAAGTGTTGGCTAACTGAACACATGCAAAGCTTAATCACAGAAACATCTGGTGTTCTGAGTCTGATTACTGAACATCGCCGGTACATAGACCTATAAAATGGTGCAATATAACATGATCTCCGTATTGTTATAACATTTTCACACTATGAGAATGCAATTCTTCTGACGGTTTGTGGTGGTTTACAGGAAGCTATAATGCTAAGGAATCATTATATCGAAATAGTTTTTTTTCCTCCTAACCAGTACAAATAGGACAAGCACATGAATTCTAGTTATTACATCCAGCTTTCTGTTGTTCTTGAAGATCCTTGGTAGGGATGTGCAAGATTGTTTGAAACACTTCAAAGGATTAAACTGAAAAGACTACAAGACATTAGCTTGACCCTCTATTCTTCTTAACCATGCTCTTTACATATCCTGAAACTTACCAAGAACATTGAAGTTACAATTAAAAAGCTACAGATAGATTGATCCTCTATTCTTCTTAACCATGCTCTTTACATATCCTGAAACTTACCCAGAACATTGAGTTTACAATTAAAAAGCTAGATATAGAACAATAGATGTTCACATCCCCATTCCAAGGCTCCTAATTGGAATTGAGAAGGGTATTGAACTTTGCATTCTATTTCAAGACAACTCCAGCTCTGCACTGATTATTTAATGGAAATCCCAGTGTTGAAAGCGCATACTCCTATATCACTCATTCACAAAAAGTGTGAAACAGATAAACATCGTGCCTTACTGATTGCATCAATTCAAATATGCCAATCCGAGTTCTTTAAATAACTCTGCAAGCTGAGAGATGCTTCTGAATTCCAATAATACAAATTTAATCTGGCTGCTGTTCTCTTCACAGAAAACAGACGTTAAGGTATTACTGGAGTTTTTTCCTAAAACCAAATGCTAAGGAATCAGTTATCCGTATGTCATACCTACTACACGGGTACAATTGTAAAATTGGACTGTAACTATCAACAATACATAAAGAATCTGACTTCGATATCAAAAACATTTTCAGAACATTTTCTTATTTGGATGGTGTGCTTGAGATGGAATAGCTCCTTGTGACTAGTTCTGACTGTTCATATTGCATGTTATGCTTTATAATATCACAAACCAACTTGCGCTCGTCTACTGTCACAGAACTGTTGCCAAAACTTCTCTAATATCCAGGGATCTTGAAGATCAAAATTCTCCGTCATTTGAAAGATAGGTATTTTTCCTTTCGGTGTCCTCTGTCCTGCTGCTATCCTGTAGATTATCTTCATTGTCTTTTGCACATGATTTCCTGCACGGTAAATTTGAATCCTCATCTAATTGCCTCAATAGATGTTGTTCCTCTTCGGACAGCTGCTGAAGAGCCTTCTCAAATAAGGCTAACAGCTCTGGGTCAAAAAGGGGATAGTCCCATTTTTTATTCTCTATGGCAGAAACCCCAGATTCAGAGTAAACACTTGAATCTCCATCGTTTGTTAATTTGTCATCGATATTCAAAACAGGGCAATAATCTGTTTCAACTTTAGCTCCATCACCTGATGGCTGACCAGAGTTACCAGTATCATTGGCCTTACATGATTTATCCCAAAATTCAAAATAGCCTAATGACAATTCAGTAGAGACACCTGGTGAATAAATGTGCCCTCCACCTGTCAGCCACTCTTTCAAGCTTCCAACTGCAGAAAACTCAGGAGTTCTTGGAATAGTGATACCGCCACGATCATTCAGCTCAGCTCTTACATGCATTCTTCTTTCACCTGAATTTGTCTCTGTGGGTTGATCTTTTTCTAAATTTGCCTCTGCCAGACCAGTGATTCCTATACTCGTCTCCACCCTGCCACTGTTTTCCTGATTGCCACTCTTCTCTGCAATTGTCTGTGCGATGCCATTGTTTTCCTCCCTGCTATTGTTTTGTGTAACTGTTTTTGCGAGGCCATTGTTTTCCCTACTGCTGTTGTTTTCTGAAACTGTCAGTGTGATGCCATCGTTGTCCTCAATGCTATTGTTTTCTGAAGGTGTCTGTGGGATGTAACTGTTAACATCAGTATTCGTGTCACTTAGATCGAAAGAGGGCTGCAGGACAGAGATCTCGAAAGAGCAATCATCATCATCTTCTGACTCCTCTCTCCAATTAATAACAACTGGAATCATGTTTCTTTCAGTGAGTGAAAGTGATGGACATGAAGACAGGCTAGATTGTGAAGTCGAGCTAAATTCATTGATAGTTTCTATGTGCTCATGTCCTGAATAATGAAGATGCCTTTTGGAGTTTCTATCCCAAAGGGGTAGACTCTTCCTCCTGGCAAGAAAAGCATCATATTCCTCCACAGTATGAAAACTTTCCAGAGATTTGGCTATTGAAATCCTTGGCGGAGAACTCTTGTCAGTCATTTCCTCGTGTATGTCACTACTGTTAGCAGAAAGTGAATCAGAATCTGACCCAGTTTTCATAGAAACATGATACCTTTCTCCATAGTCAAGGCCTTCCAATAGTTCCCATGTAAAAATGACCTCTGTTTTGTCCTCCTCTGTAGGCTTATATTCTTCTGATTCTCCCTCTACAGCTTCGTGTTTTTCCAAATTTTCTTCTTTCAACGAACTCTCCGATTGCAGATCTGAGTTCACTCTAACATGGTTTTCAGTAATAAGCCTTTCACCTGTAAATGTTTCAGTATGTCAGTGCTTGTAATCTTGATCAGTTTATGCTTGTTGCAAACCAAAGATTTGATGAATACTCAAATTTCTTAAAGAGGTAAGGTTTCCAGTAGACTCCTGATTTAGGGGTGAAGTTATGACATGTCCGGTCCCCCTCAGGGTGAACTGCCCACAACTACAAATAAGCAGACGAGGCAGGTGCAAGTTTTAGGCGATTTAAATGGAAGAGGACCCTATCACACCAGCTTCGCAAAGGAAATTGCTTGTGATTAGTGGTTCACCTTTAAAAGGCCATTTACCTGATGAGTGGGCTCACTACTGGTGCTTGAGTTCACACAAAGCAATTTAGAAAAAACGAAAAAGAAAAATGGAAAGGCAACCATTTCAAGTTGAATGCCTTAAAATTCTGATAGTGTATTTGAGTCACTCGAAATCAGATCAGATGCCAATAGATAAATCAAATTTCTTTACTTCTGAAAAATAACGAAGAGACGAATTTCAACAAGCAAAGCAAGAAAAGGGCTCACCTTCAGAATATTTGCTGATAAAAGGAAGTACATTCTCTGGCTCTGATGGAGCTGGAAGTTTCTTGGCAAGCTTATTGGCCTTGCAAATCAGAGCAACAAATTCATGGCTGTTTGCTAGGACCAAGTCATCTAGTATCGGTATCGCTGTGACCGGAGGAAATGGCCGCTTCAAAATCTCTTGGAAACTGGTTGACCTTAACATTCTCTTGGAAGATACGCAACCCATCCCTCAAAACTTCACACCAATTGCGCTCTAACCTCGGTTTTGGATGCCTTCGACTGTATTGAATTCTGTGACAACAATCAGCAAAGCCCTCGATCACAAGTCCATGGACTGACAAAGAAAGTAATCAGAACGCAGGATCTCGTTCAGAAATAAAAATAATTCCTTCTGCGGGGTTAAATTTCAACATATGATCCTGATAGGTGTAAACAATAAAGGAAATGTGTGAACCTGCAAATGCGTTTTTGGCTTTAGATATAAACAGATTATCATATTTTAACTGTTAGTGTTTGTAGCTTCTGTGCAATTCCCTTGCATATTTCAATGGCGAGTTTTGAGAATGAAGCCTACCAACCTATACCCTAAATTCTAGTCTGAAGCAAAAAGCAAGAGAGTAGTTCTGGCTTCCTATCCGATTAAGTATTTTAGCTTGATTGCTTGTATTTATTTTTGTCGCCGATTATTATCAATTCTTCCGACCTAAAAAGACGAACCTAGAGGCCTGCAGTGGTCAGATGAAGCGAAAAAATTTAGAGCTTCAGAAAACTTGTGTTCCAAAGAATCCTAAAACCTATGTTAAATCAAACAGGGGAACAAGAAATCTATGTTCGAAATCTAAATCCTAATTTTATGTTAAATCAAACAGCGGAAATTCTTTGCTTCCGGGACAATTTTAACATTTGCAAAACGATGAGCTTCAATTCTCCAGATCACTCCATTACGGGAAAATGTTCTGTTATGGACCACCTGTTTGCACAATTAATTTGTTTCATTTTGACATATTGATGGCTTAATGCTCCGAAAAGTTGAAATGCAAACGCAATTTTAATGTCAAAACCAAATCTTGCGAATATTTTAACCTCCCTAAACGATTAACCGCAAGTTAATTTTCTGCATTATTTCATGTATTCTAGAGATATTCAGAATGTTCTAAAATGAATAAAAGCCTGCCTTGAAGATTTTAGGTGCCTGAAAGCGATACACCAGACATACAATCGCTGTAAAGTCTCTAGGTCGTAAAAGGACAAAGGCATCCAATTTCGGGAGATCTTTTACATAATACTCTCATTCCATAAAAGTCAATAATGTGCCGTCAGACTTGAATCGTTTCAGACAGCTTAAAGTGAAAATTTATGGTCTGGTATCCAAATATTAGGGAATTTACCAGGCATTAAACTGCAATAAAGCCACGGGCCGATGAAACGCATCCAAATGCTTCCATTTCGGCAGATTCCTTTTAACATTGCTCAAAAGTCAATGATGTGCCGTCAGACTTGAATCGTTCCAGAGAGATTAAAACAAAATCAAATCAGCTTAAAGTGAAAGGATTTACGGTCTCGCATGCAAATATAATGGAATTTACCGGGCATGAAACCCATTTTGGCAGAGATTCTTTTTAACAAACTTTAATCTCCAGCCATCTTAAGTCAATAAGTAGCAGCAGCCTTAGAACCGTTTGAAAACAACCATGCTTCGCGGTCAAGACAGTGGATTTGTTTCATTTCATTTTCAATTATTTTTACTCTGATAACAAAACATTCTTCTTTCCTGTGGTAGAGACGGCACTCTTTTTCTTAGAATTTATAGAAACATTCCACTTCTGCAAGTAATTTTATGCTCCAATCGTTACACCGTACTTATTTCTCACTTGTATTGCTACCTGATAGTGAAGCGTACTTCATCATCTGCCATGACCATAATTTTCAAGATTCTGCGGTTAGGGTTGTAGGTGACATGCATTGTGTAGCCTTTTTAATGGGGTTAGTTGGGAATTTAAGAGCAACTCAGGTTGAATCTGTTATTTTCTGATGAATGATTATTTTAGTTTTGAAGTTGTTTTTTAATAGGTTGGAAAATTTATTATAATTTAGTTGTGAAACCAGTAGGGAAGATAGCTATTTCTAACTGTTACTTTTTAAATGCAAGTTGACTCATCAAGGAAAACCACTACGCCTGGAATAATTGGCTGGTGGTCCATAAGGACCCAGACTTTCACTTTGACAAATGCTTATGATTCTTGGGCCTTAACCTGTTTCTTTATTCCTAAAAAAAAATAACCTTTTAACCAAAGAAACCAAAACAAAAACAATTTTAAAACATACTCCAGACACATCTTAAAATTACTACTTAAATCAATATTAAAATAAAAATGATAAATAATAAATTCTCAAGCCAATTTTAATAAATAATAAGATTCATTTAATGAACTCATTTAGTTAACCTCCCTTTTATTTAAAGAAACTTCCACGGTGAAAATATTTCTGTGAATGAAAATGCCAACAATTAAAATTTATTTTAAAATAAATTTGGAATCAAAATAAAGCAAAAATGCTTAACCTCTGAAGGAAAAATGTCTCGATCAATCTGTTGACGAAGATAGATCTACTTTTTCTGTTAAAACACGCCACGCTACGCTAAATGGATGAAATTTTCAAAGCGGAGTTCTACCGAAGGAAGAAAAAACGTCTCGTCAATCTGTTGAAGAAGATGAAACTACTTTTTCTTCTTCTTACAAGAAATTGATTGCCGAGCGCTCGTTAAAATGCGGGCGAGCAAATTGCTGGATCACGTCTGTACCGAACTTGAAATCGAATTCACATTACAGAGATCTTTATATGTACCGAACTTGAAATCGAATTCACATTACAGAGAGATCTTTATATTTAGAAAATAAGGTAATGAAAATTTAATTGTCATGGTTTGGATGAAAATTAATGGGGAAATTAAATTATTTTAGGTTTTTTATAATTTTGGTGATAGTATTTTATATTAGCGATAGCATTTATTTGGTCAGTAGATCATTTTTTAATTTAATATTTATTATTAAAAAAATTATTAAGTATCTGTGAATTATGAATTATGTTTTATCATTTTATTATAATATTATAATTTAAAAAAGAAAAATTATATTACAATTTAGATGATTTCTTTTTATTTTTATTTTTAAATGTAAAGTGGTTTTATTTTTTATTCTCGAGATTTGGTATCTTTAACCTTGAGTCAAAAATAACTTTGAATATGATTAGCACAGGGATTTAATTTAAGGTTACGAGAGGAACCAGCTAGCGAGAGCTTGGAACAGCCTCCGGTCGGTAGGAGGATGCCCGAAGGCAAAGAGACACAGAGATCCTCGAGACGAGCAAAGCTCCAGAGCCATGGCCCCAGGAGGGGGTCCTGAAAAGGAAACTACCTTACCACCAGAGCTAACCGCATTCCGGGGTCTGGTTGCAGCTTGCAATAAAAGGCCAACATCCGAAAATCAACAAAAGTTCGTGAAAAAAATGGCAACTATCCCAACAGTTGCTCTGCCTACTGAAGAACCTTTCAAAGCAACACTAAACCTAGCAAAAAGAGGACTTATCAACCAATTCATAGGCTTATTGCCCTCGCCAAAAGCGGTTGAAGCCTGGGTTCAAAGGAACTAGGGTCCACTGGTCGAAGAAGGAATAAAAACCCATGTCGTCGGCAAACGCTTCTTTGTATTTGTATTCGAAGCAGTAGAAGATAGAAACCTAATATTTAGAAACGGCCCGTACTTCATGGGGCCTCGGGGATTATATCTGAACCAATGGACTCTAGACTTCGATCCGACCCAGGATGTGCCCTCTGTCATTCTGGTCTAGGTGAGACTGCCCCACCTTCCTCTCAACTGCTAGAACCCTAAATCCTTGGGAACCATAGGCAACAAGCTAGGTAAATACATTAACCGAGCAGAAAGAAGAGACCAGTATTCTTGTGCTTGAATTTGTGTAGAAGTAGACTTGGAGGAAGGTCTCCCTGAAGCCATTAAACTCATGGTGGCTGATTGGTCACACATACAAGTGCTAGATTACGAGCAACTACCATTTAAATGCAGACATTGTCATGGCTATGGGCACTTTGCCAAGTATTGTAAAAAGAAAACAGAGGAGGTAGTTGAGAAAGAGAAGGGAGATCAATGGACTCAGGTCCAAAAACTAGGACCATCTAAGCAGAGCAACAGGAACAAAAGGAAAGCCGCCTCCACTAGGAGGGTTGCTCCTCCAAAACCCCAAGCAGAAGGAAGTTCAGGCCCTCCAATAGCAAACATATCAACCAATCCCTTTCATATTCTTGGCACACCAGAAGAACCCCAAGATCCAATAGATAAAGAGAATGAACAGCAGGCAAACAACATGGAAGAAAACAAAAGGCAAGAGGAACCAGTCCAAACCCCAAAAGGTGTCTCTAGTTCCCCAACCTATGCAGATATGACAAGAAAGAAGACCCTTGACACATCGGGATCCTCGGAAGATGAGACAACTGAGAGGCCCTTGAAAAGAGTGGGGAGGAAATCTCACAGAGAGGCCAGAGAAGAAGAAGTAGAGAGACAAAAAATGCAAGGCAATCAGGCCACTATAGATATGAATATGACAGAAATACTAGAACCAGGCCTCCCAAGGGAGGAGCTGCCCCAACCCCTACCAGTAAATAATGTGATTAGTCTCTTGGAATTGCAAAGGACTAGGGAACCCATCAAAAGCTGAAGCAGTCAAGAGCCTATTAAAGTCAGAACTTCCCAAGATCCTCATGCTCCAAGAAACTAAAATAGAAGGAGAAGCCCTTCTGGAACTCATCAAAGCAAAATGGAAAACAAAAGCGGGAAAAGCGGTAAGTGCTAGAGGTACATGCGACGGGTTAGCCACTCTCTGGGAGGCTGACAAATTCTAGCTTGAGAGCTCCTTTTAGACGTAGCACTAGATTTACACAGAACTCCGACACCTTCCAAGTAAGATAAACATTTCTCTCTTTAATCTCTATGTTTCAGTACTCTATGTAGAAAAGAAACAATGCTGGAAAACCCTGATTAATTTTTTGGAAGCTTACTTCCTCAACAATATAATTATTGTCGGAGACTACAATCTAATCCTAGACCGAAAGGAAAAAAGAGGAGGAACCAACAGCAGGGACCGCTTCCTCCCCTTAGTGGACAACCTGATTCAACAATGGGACTTAATGGACTTCAAGCCCAAAAAAGGGCTATACACCTGGACAAACAACATAATAGGGGAGGAGCATATCTCAACCAGGCTAGATAGATTCCTTATTCAGAGTTCCTTCCTCTCCGAGAAGATGATCATTTCCACAAAAATTCTGCCAAAGTAGAACTCAGACCATAAGCCCATCCTCCTTTTGATGAAAGAAGAAGAAAACCTCGGACCAATCCCCTTCCGGTTCAGCCCACTATGGGCAAATAGGGAAGGGTTTTTGGACACAGTGAACAAGGCCTGGTCCACTCCTGTTCAAGGATCACCCAGCTATGTTTGGGAGCAAAAGATAAAAGCCACCAAAACAACCCTGAAGCAATGGATAAAAAAGCCCACAGTCTCACCCACTACCCAAAGAAAACAGAGCACCATGTAGTTGTTGGATCTTCAAATGGGCCTGGAGACAAAAGACATAACTAGAGCAGATATTCACAGGGAGAAAGAACACCAAATTAGCACCCTCCAAACATTTAGAGAAGAGGAAGAATACTTGAGGCTTAAGTCACGCAATCTCTGGCTTGAGTCTAGAGACAAGAATACAGCCTTCTTCCATAAGCAAATTTGTACCCGCCTCCCTAGAAACCACATTGTTGAAATCATCTCGCCAGAAGGGACTGTTCTTAAAGGCACATCTCTGATAAAAGAGGTGAAAACCTCTCATTTTCAGTTGTTGTTCAAAGAAGAAGGCGTGGAGGATAATGAGGAAGAGCATGACTTCCTCAAGCATGTTCCAAGGGTGGTTAACGAGGAGGACAATGCAACACTCCTGAAGCCATTCACTTAAGAAGAAATCAACAATGTCATATGGAAGATGGAACTAGACAAAGCCTCAGGACCAGATGGATTTTCAATACACTTTTATAGACTCTGTTGGGATATCATCAAGGCTGATTTGCACCGAATGATCAAACGATTCCTTCGGAAAGCCAAAGTGGGAGGAAGCACAAATTCCACCTTCCTAGCCCTAATTGCCAAAGAAGCCAACCCGGAGACTTTCGAGAGATTCAGAGCAATATCACTTTGCAACGTGTCCTACAAAATTCTCACCAAGTTGCTAGCCAATAGAAAAAAACCTCTGCTGGAAAAGCTCATCTCTCCCAATCAAGGAGGGTTTGTTAAAGGAAGGCATATCCTGGACAATGTGATCCTGGTGCAGGAAATCATCCATTCCATCCATCAACGCAAAGATCAAGGTATGCTCATCAAACTGGATATGACGAATACCTTCGATAGAGTAAGACATTCCTTCCTTCTCCATGTTCTTTCTGCTTTTGGTTTCAGTTCTGAATTTGTTAAATTGATTAAAGCATGCATTGGAGAACCTTGGATAGCCCCTCTAGTAAATGGTAGACCTGCAAACTACTTCAAAGCTACAAGGGGAATCAGGCAAGGCTGCCCTCTGTCCCCCTTCCTGTATATTCTAATGGCAGGCTCTCTAAGCTGAAAGCTCTCTGATGAGAAACTCAACGAGACTCTTCCTGGCATCAGGGCGATACCAGGAACAATCCCAATCAATCATGCCTTGTTCGCAGATGACTCTATCCTTTTGGGAGGAGCCTCTATTAAAATAGCAAGAGCCTTCAGCAGAGTAATCCAAATCTTTTGCAGAGTCTCCGGAGCTATGGTCAATAATAGAAAAAGTGCAGTGTACGGCTGGGATGTAGACCAAAAATCTATTCTCAGGATTTCCCAAGCCCCAGGCTTCATCGGATATGTATCTTGGGATAAATTCAAGTATATTGGTTTGCCTTTAACCTTGGGCACTACTAAAGCCCCTCACTGGATGGAAATTATCAGCAAAATCAAGGCAAAAATGACTGCGTGGGGAGGACAGTGGCTCACCTCAGCCGGGAAGCTTACTCTGGTCAAGTCAGAACTCTCATCCCTTCCTATCTATCAGGCTTCCTTCATCTTAACTCCAAAAATGATCACCGATCAATTAGCAAAGCTAATTCGAAATTTTCTGTGGCAAGGAGGAAAGGGGAACCAAAAAATATTCCATATAGTAAGCTGGGACATAGTGAAAATGCTAATACCTGAAAGTGGTCTTCAAGTTAGAGACCCTCTGTGGGCCAATCTGGTAATGGGAGGGAAGATCCTTTGGAAAATATTCTCAAACCAAAGACACCCTGTGAGTCAAATTCTAATTAAACAATATCTGCGCAGACTCTCAATAAAGAATATGGATGAAGGAGCTTCTCACAAAGGAACCACGCTGTGGAAGTTATGTAGCCAAGGCTATAATTTCTTCAAAAAACAGCTTTACAGAATACCAAGAAATGGGAAAAGAATTAGACTGTGGGAGGACAAGATCATGGGTCTCCAACCCCTAAGCCTGGCACCAAATATAGCTGACTTGCGTAACTGGCTCTCCCAAAAAGGTATTCACAAACTTGCTGACATTTGTACATGGGACTCAAAAGGGAACTGGAGTAACTGGGACCTTCATCGCCCTCCTGAATGGATGCTCCCCCAACTTCACCAATTATTAGATAAACTCACGGGACTGGCTCCTATGCACTTGCATTCGAGGGACAAGTGGGGTTGGGGGAAGACCGAAACTTACTCAGCACGTCTGGGCTTTGCAGCTCTCCAAGAACAACAACATTAGACCCATACTACAAAGCTCTGGTAGCATATATGGAACCCATTTAGAATCCCAAAAATCAACTTCTTCAGCTGGACTCTCATGCATAGAAGGACCCTCACAGGGGAAAACTTAGAGAAAAGAGGAATCGTAGGTCCTCACAAATGTCCTCTCTGCTGCAAGGACCAGGAAACGATCAATCATTTGTTCATTGACTGCCCCTTTTCTTAAGAGGTCTGGTTGCAAGCAATCATGGGGCTCAATGCCCAAATCCCTCAGCAGTCTTCAGTGGTTAATCTTTTCGCAACTTGGAAAGATCGATATCCACACCCTTTGAACAACAACTCAACTTGGACTAAAAGCTGGAATGAAATCCCAAAATATATCTATTGGGAATCTAGTTGGCTAGGAATGAAGCCATCTTCAACAACAGAGTCCAATCCACCATCACAGTAACTGCCAAGGCCAAAGCCTTACTGCTAGAAACTATTGAAAATAAACCTCATAAGCCAGACAACTCCCTACTCCCTCAAGAGCTTAGCTGGCTAGGTGAGTCCCTGAGACAGGCAAGCATCAAGAAGAATATCCACTTGCCTAGCCATAATCCAAAGTGACATATTCAAACCTCTGAGGAGGATTTTAAAAAATGGTGGAAAAATCAGAGAAAATCCACGATTTTCTTCGATGGAGCCTCCAAAGGAAACCTTGGGATATCAGGGGCAGGAGGAATAATTTATTCAACAGATGAACAAAAACATGACAACTTTTGTTGGGGTCTAGGACAAAGCACCAACAACCAGGCTGAGATCCTAAGTCTGCTCAAAGCGTGTCAGCTATCTCAAAGGAATATAGGGGAAAACCTTCAAATATTCAGGGACTCTGAAATCCTGATTAAAACCCTTAATAAGGGCGACCAACTCAATAGCTCTATGCTAAACAAGACCCTAAAAAGAATAAGAAAGCTGACCCAAAACTTCACTTCATGCTCTTTCTATCATGTCCTGTGAGCCCAGAACAAGGCGCTGATATAATGGCTAAGAAAGGATGTTTGCTAGCCCAAGGTATGCTAGTGAACAATGAAGAAGAAGCTGAAAGGCACACAATTCATTAACAGGTTAGGAGAGCCCTTCAAGGATAGATTCCCGCAGAACAAAAGCTGGCACAGACAGACTTCCACAAACGAGGAAGAGTGGCTCACTTCTCGACACGTCTTCAGCTTCCCACATGGGCCAGCAGGGATAGGAATAATAACAGGGCGCAGAATGGATTCCATTCAAAAGAAGGCTTCGATGGCCGAGATGCGTAGGCTCAGGGCGGGGGATGATCCGACGACCATCGCATGTTGGAATAGGCGGGGGGCTAAAGACGCGAGGAGTGTTAAGGAGTATTCTTCGCATCGCTTTCGGCTGATTGGCAGTAATTCATGAATCAGATGCGATGTTCTTTTTGGCATGACGCGTGGCAAGACAAAACTGCCCTTATCACATGCTCCAACGGAGTTAATGGTCAGACAGCAAATGGAAGTGATTATCGTTGGATCCGGGTGGGGGAAGATCTGGCGGACATCGCTCGCTTTCCTTGTCGGGGTCTTATCCATGTCGTGGGGCTAGGTACGGAGACGACCCTGATTAAAGCTAGGTTAGCAAGGGGCGCGATAACCGTCGAATGGTCATCGCGTTTTGCAATTGGAGGGGAGTTATTTAGCCGGGAGCGGTAAGTGGGTTTCATCTCACCGCTCTTGGCTGCTTGGTAGTTTTGTATGAATTGGATGCGATGCCACTTAAGGGTCGACGCATGGCATTACAAAACCACCCATCTCGTGCACTCTTGAGGAGATAAAGGTCGGAAAGCGATGAACACAATATGTGTCAGAGCTGGGTAGGGGTAGATCTGACGGCCACCGAGTGTTGAACACGGTGGGGGCTACCATGTAGCGAGGTCAAGTATGGTGGAGAAGACAGGGTTTAATTAAACTCATTAAATATATGTGGGTTTGTAATTTGAACGTGGAACACAATTTAAGTGGGTTTTATATCAATCAAGGAAAGCACCAAAGTTTCAAAGAAAAGAGGAAAGAAAGCCAGAACTCTAAGCTGACTTCAACAAAGCAAGGATCTCTCAGCGTGCCAATTGCCTTCAAATCAGCAGCTAACCTCAGATACAAAAGCCAGATTAGGAGGTCTCAAATGAGCCATATTTCTCGCATCTTTCTGTATTCGAGGTCATTTGGCATGTCGAACCTCTTTTGATAAATAAAACTTAACCGTTTATGTTAAAAAAAAAAAAACAAAAAACAAAAAACAAAAACAAAATCAAAAACAAAAAAAACAAAAACAAAAACAAAAAAAAAACAAAAAACTTTGACTGAAATTTGACATAACTTTATGACGCCTCTTGTTTTTCATATTATTTATTTTGTTCTTATGCATTAAATATATAATCATCTTCTTAATTTTAATGAGAGAAATATTTATTTATATAAAAAGGTTTAAATTTGTTTTATCTTTCTCCATGATTCTTTAATATGTTGTAACTCAAAATTTTACAGCCATATAATATAAAATTGACAAAAGTCTCATTGGAGTTTCTTCTTAACCTACACCAAAGGTCTTTCAATTTATAACTATATTCAAATATATCATAAGCTCTCCAACCTCCATTTATCCTTTTTTTTCAATAGTATAGTTCCACTAAGCTTGGGATGAAGATATCTATATAAAGTCACCTCTTCCAAGTTATTATTGTCACACATTAATTTAATGTAAGTGAATTTTATGGATTCAACTAACCAGCCATATAAGTTAAATGGTTAATTAGTATAGACAAACCCAGTGTAATTGAAGTTAAATTATATCCTTTTAAAATCAAACAATTATTTTTTAAACTTATTTTTATACAACTATGATTATGAAATGCCCATATGTTAATGTCATAATTGAAATAAAATAATAATAAAATAATTAATTTTTAGAATTAAATGTAAAACTTAATATCATATTTTTATATATAAAAATAATAATAATAAAATATTTTTTATTAAATCTCATTCAATATAATTTTTTAATTAAAAAATAATAATAAAGAAAATCTTATTCTAAATTAAATATATGTTCATTTTTTCACTATGAATGGTCATGATTTTAGTTATTTATAAACCTAATAAAAATACCTCATTATAATAGACCTTCTTTATCGGAAAACAATACAATCATCTATATATATAAACAAAAATTTATCATAATTTATTTTCATTAAACAACCCTTAACTAGTCAACTTTAAAAATATTTAATTTTGCAATTTAACACAATTTTCCTTTTCCCAACAACCCTAACTTACCAACATTAAAATATATACATAGCTTTTATAAAATATTACTTTTTCGTATGATAGAAAACCAACCAACATACCCTTCAAAAAAATAGAAATAAAAGTCGCGAAGTCCAAATCATATAAAGGTAGTTGATTAAAAATACAAGTAAAAGTCTTTTACGTCGGTTAAACAACGTAATACTCACTTCCAATTGACTATTGGTCAATAAACCAATGGCGTTGCTTCCACATGACAAGGCCTTTCTGATTTGAGAGGTGAATTTATTTCACCTCGACTTTCTACATTTAATTTAATAATACTTAAATTTATGCGATAATCACATGAGACGTGCAATAATAAAGCAGTGGCCTATAACGCGACTTTTTGAAAGCTTTTCCGGCGGGTTTTTCCGGTCGAAATCTGGCAGAAATTTATTGGAATCGCAAGTTTGATAGCTAGTTTTTGCACAATGAAAGCGTACCAGGGGTTTTCGAGGGTGCTGAATCCAAATATGCAGTTAAAAAACCATTTTAACTGCAACAAATCAAGATTTAATCTCAATTTCTTCCGCCGGATTCCGTCACCGGAATCTTCAAAAAATCGCATTATAGACAACTCCAATAATAAATAGTAGCCATTGTTATCAGGCGACTCCTATTTCAGATCCTATAGTAATATTAATGTGGTTTGGCATGGGCTGATATAACACGATACAACACATCGCTATTTTTTTTTCTCATCACCGTGCGACGTATTGTATTGTGTTATATCGACCCCATATCAGACCACATTAATATTGCTATAAAATCTGAAATAGAAATCCCCTTGTTATCATAGTTCAAATTAAACAAAATAAGTGTGCAAAGAATGAAAACGTATAAATATTTTCAAACAATGGTTTCATACTCCTACGTAATGAGACGTGCAAATTTTAAATATATACATCTCTATAACGCCAAATTAGTGGCCTCACGTAGTTGTTTAATTTATCACCCTGAACTTTATAATAATAAAGGCGATGGAATTTCCAAATGTGATTGTAATCGAGTTTAATTAATTTTAATAATTATTTTTTCCTTGTTAGATGTGAACATAGGACTCCATGAATGCTACGTACATATTATAAACAAAAATATTATGATAAGTATTTGTAGCAAATATAATAAAAAAACTATTTAGCTTAAAAGTGCGAGCACCTGTGTTTTATATTGTAAAGCGATTATCGTATGAGACGTGCCAAATCATTAATAAAGTTAATATGATATAATTTTATTTTTTTTTGTATTTTAAGATTGTATTATTTTAAGATTGTGTAATTTTGTCAGCTATTTATTATTATTTTGTTTGATTGTAAATGATTTCAATTTGTTACGAGGGAAATAAGGTATTTTTCGTCCTAGAGTAATTGGCTCAAAACTGTATAACTTTTATAATCTCAATCTAACATAAAATTCTAGAGAAACATCAAACCATATTACAGAAATATCGAGCCATAAGAAACTAACAGTGAACATGTGATAACTAAGAATTAAAGGATATAATAGGATTCAAATCTCTTGCGCTAGAGCCACACGGAGCAGAAGAGGTTGTGATGCACAAAATGTGGTGTTCAATGATTGCCCATCCTTCCCATATGGAACCTCATGTTCTTATGTTCTCTCTTCGTGTCCTCAAGGTTGCCGAAGACATTATACTAGTTTGTGTATTTTTTCATAAGAATTCTTCCAATGAGGGTTTTCATCTTCCAATAATGAAAGAGGGCTGGTATGCCTCGGATCTGAAATCATCTGACTAAATTCCTCCCGTAATTCAAAGTTAGATAAAGATCATATGTCTCAGGCTGCCATATTTTCTAGGTTATGAATTTCAATGTGGATATCATTAGGGATAGTTGATTGAAAGGATTCAACAACCTCTTGGTCCTTAAGGTGGCCATGACTATATCCCTAGGCCCCTTGGCCGCCCTCTCCCCCCCGCCCCCCTCTCCTACTCCTCATTCCCTATCTCTATGTGAGGGAAAACAAACACGAGATGGTCCAATAATGACCAAAGAGAAACACAAAATAGGAGAGGTGTTGATGTTCAACACCTAGCTAGGCTCGATACACAGAGTGTTAGATTCAATAATACAAGACCAACTCTAAACCACACAACATGGAAGCAAATAGTAACCAACCCCCACTACCAAACCACCCACTGATTACCACTATCAAAGCTAAGAAACACAATCAGACAAATAAGCTTCTCGCTATATGGAAAAGCAGCTACAATATAAAGAGGCTTGAGACATTTTAAAATTACTAGGATTGTGCAAGGAACCAAATGTTGCATGCAAGGTAGGTTTTCCATTGTCCAATGACCCAGATGATATATAGTTGATGACCTTCATTCCTTCTCCAAGTGTTCGCTTCCATAATTCCCCCCCCCTCCCCCTCATTCTCTTCTTGCAAAGCCTCTTAACTCCTTGTTAAACATTGTATCTCCTCTGGCAAAAAAACTAGTTGGTGGTTCTAAAAAACCATACTTCACTCCATTTTGGAAAGCTTCCATAGTTCCCATACTGAAATGTGCATGATTTTCCATTTGAGACATTGACTTCCCCAAAATTAAGCCAAAATACTCTCACTACAACAAATAACCAAAACAATGTTAGGAAGCAAAGTCATCTATACTGTTATTTTCTCCTCATATTACCCTCATCACAAATACAAGATGGCATGATAAATTCAACTCATATGTAGTTGCATGCATGGGGTTGGTCATGCCACCCTCCATCGTTAATGTCATTCATTCGTATCTATCATTAGGCTGGTGGGTACAATATCCCACACCACCATATGCCTCAGGCCTCACCCCCATCGAGGGAAATTGTTTATCATCCTCCCTCTACCCTTGAGGGCTACACTTATTCGATTCTAGAATGTTATGTAAATTGTTGAGCTTGTGTAGCTGAGAATCTGGGGGCCAACTACACTCTATACTTATGTCCTGATGCCAGTAACCCAAAGTAACCAAAAAGTTAGTTGCAGATTGCATGTTCTTTGAGTATGAGACATAATGACATAATTGAAGAACTTAAGTAATAGATGTATTCAATGAGTTATGCCCTATGGGCTTCCAATTTTCGAATAGTTTTTCAACAAAGGATCCTTATACTAGCTTCTGGGTTGTTCTGATAGTTAAGAGGGAATCCTCATCAATATTAATCTTTGTGTATCTCACAGACAATGCTAATTTGAGGCCTTTTTCCAATGCAAAGAACTCACCTTCATTGTTGCACACAATTCCACAACCTGCTATAAAGATCCCAAGAACCTAATGGTTCTAATCCCTTATAATTCCTTCTAGTCATATAAGTCTTGGATTCCCTTTAGATTCTCCATTCAAGTTTAGCTTGACAAAGCCCTTAGAAGGAAGCAAGAATATAGAGGGTGTAGTGGTATCGGGTAGAGGGGGTTTCCAAGATGCAACTGAAATTGTACGGGGAGAAAGGTCCAATTTTCTCAAAATATTAACTTCCTAATGTTGAGTGGTCTAGTCGTTAGCGTTCCATGACTCTGCCAGAATGGTTTCTCTGATGTTTTGTTTAATCATATTCCAAACTCTATCCACAAACTTTTATTTGTCTTTAAAGATTCCCTTGTTTCTTTCTTTCCAAATAACTGACATTGCAAAACCAACAACAAGAATCCACATGAAGTCCCGAGGGTTATTTCAAATGGTCAAGGTCCCATTACTATGACACCTTGGCATAGGGAGGTCATAGGTTCAATTATCATCTATGCCGTCGGGGTTAGGCTCTAATTATTTCAGCTTGTGAGATGTAATCCCTTTGGATGGATTTTCCCATATTTTCCTTGGGAAAAAAATACAAGAATGCACGCTCTATTGACTATTGGGTTGTGAAATACAAAGTGTCTCCATTGTTCCAATGTCTCAATGATATTGGTGTGGGACCGATCTGAGTGGCCAAACAACTCCCAAATTCTTCTCCAAATTGAGTTAGAAAATTGACAATTATTGAGAAGATATTCCAAGGTTTCCTCTTGTTGTTCACACATCAAACAATAAGACATTCCATGGATTCCTTGATATTGGATCTAGTCCCAAGTCAGGTTGATGGAATTAAAAATGAAGGCTTTGGAGAAGAAGGACATTCAATAAAGAGAATAGATGAGGAGGAAATGCAAAAATACGGCCACAGAGATGAGAGCTCAAAGAAGTAGTGTACTTGATGATTGAAGGAGAAGAAGGCATTCACTATATGTCACAATGAGTGAAGATTATTATTAAGTCGTGAAAATCTATAAATTCCCTACCAGTCAGCACAGGGGGCTTCATTGGGGGAGAAATACCATACAACGTGCATTCATATTGGGGGACATATATTGACGAAAAAGTGACATAATATATTGGGGGATATATAGGGGATAAAAGGTTTTTGTATTGGCAGTTATAAAGAATGGAGCTCAAAGTTAATGAAAAAAATATAAATGGATATAAAAATGTTAATGAAAAAATGGATACCTACAATATCTAGTAAAATTAGGGGTTTTTTAAATTGGGAAGGCGTATTAGGTTCGTATTGGTAGGGCGTTAAATAATGTGATTTTTAGTGGTATTTTTTAGTATGTCGTCAAATTAAGGATATTGTTTAGTATGCCATGAACACACATGATATGTCAAATTTTCATTGAGTGAAGTCCCTGTATTAGTGAGTAACAATACACTACCATTGTGTATAGTTCACCTTTTTGTAACCAATGGGTCTATTTAAAAAAATCCTCAATCAATTTGGCTTTTCAAAATTTGTTCCCAGTGTAAAACCTATGTGTCTATGGTGCATTTAAGTCTCTATGGTTGATGAATTATTATGACTGAGTGTTATGTTCTAGTAATTGAATGTAAATGCCAACATAAATTCACCCCTCATTGAATCAATGGGTGGTGATCAATAATGCTTAAACCCATGCGTTGCATCCCTATTGCAATAAATATTATGAATGGATATGAATTGTGACTTTCACCTATAGGCATTAAAATATATACCCAATGGTAAATCACTGGTATCTATTTTATATCTAAGTTGTATGTGAATGAACTAGAAAAAATGATGTTACCTATAACCATGCATTGTTAGTTGAAGATGTTGAAAAGTGTAAAGGTTTGGTCTTCATAATGACATGTAATTGTGATTTTTGTAAATGATGAAAATAAGAAAAATAAATTTATTATTGTAATGCTTGCTTCAAGGGTTTCATGAGCAAGATATTTTACTTTTAGATGGCTCCCACTGAGAGCCTTTAGGATTTGTCATTAAAGTGAAAAAGAGTCAATGTCATGTCTAAAGAACCCTTCTTGGGCATGTTACAAATGTATTTAAGTCTATAGGATCGTCTAATAGCCCTCCAAGACAAGCACATGTTACTCCTCTGCAAGTTGGCTTCAAGATGAAGTAAGAAACTCATGTCGGCTCACCTTATATGGAGACACACCATTTCAAACTTTCATGTCAGCTTATATTTATCGGAAGAATACAATAAATAGGCACCTCAACCTATTCCACAGTGGCAATAGTTTGGATATCTCTCTGATTTTTTCTGGTGGATAGTTGTAGTGATAAGTTCAGATGTAATCACAGAAATAACTCAGATAGGTAATGAAGGAACAACGAGGAATTTCAAGGGCCAATCACAGGAACAATAGTTTGGGTTTCAAAGGAAAAGTCTCGGTGCCATAGTAGAAGATCAAAGATCAGACAAGGGTATTTAAACACAATTTGATGCTATAATGGAGACCACAGTTTGGTGCTATGTAGAAGCTACAATTCATTGCTATGATTCAGTCTAAGATCTATCATATTTTAGGTGATACCATAGTGGCATCCCCTCACTGTCTCAGTGCTATATCACAGCAAGGATTTCGGTGTAATCTTTGTCGCACAAAAAAAAAAGTATCTAGAGCCACCACAAGAAGGTCACAAGTGTGCGGCAATATCTTAGTTCTATTATAATGGAGAAGGTCTTTGTGCTATCAACATTTACTATGGTCCAGTGGTATGACTTCAGAATTTGGTACTACTAGAGTAGGAGAGTTTCACCGTCCTTGATAAACTCAGTGACCAAAGTTCGGTATCATCACATATGGTGTGAAATATGAAGTAGAAGGAACCAAGAGAGAGTAAACAAGAAGGTGGAAGAGGACTTGTTTCTTGGCCTTGGAGTGGATAATACATCAAGGGTCTTGGTCTTAGATTTCATCAATTGGATTTTCTATAAGAAGAATTTGTGCAGGTTTTCCTCTTAAAGAGTGAGAGGTTTTGGCCTTAGATCATAGCCTAAATTTTGTGTCTCTTGTCTATTTATGTTCATGCATTGGTAGTTTTTTGATGAAGAAGAACACTAATAACTTAATTAATTTAAGAAGACCCTAATCTAAATTTGCAAGAAAATCACTCACAAGTAGTTACTAATGAAGAGAAATCACATAATTCGTGATGCCCTATATTTCTCAAAATGGTATCAGAGCTAGGGTGACAAAGTCAAGAAAATAACATCTAATCAAAGAGACACTCAAGGATAGAGTTTCAAGAAAGGCCTAAAATCAAGTTGAAGGATATCAAAATGAAGTTGAGATCAACATCGAAGTATCAACCCCTAGATCGAACAAGAAGTCTACACCAAAAAGAGTTTTGGATCCTCTAAGACCACAAATACCCTCATCAAGTTGAAGATATCTACAATTCAAGGTAGCCCAAAGTATATACATCGAAGAGAAGCATCTCTAGCACTAAGATCACATCATCTTGGAGAGATTCAAAACACTAGAAGCATTTCTGATCTGCACTCATGTTGGGTTGTGTTATATTCTTTCCACGACTAGCCCACGCAGTTAATCAGGGGGTTATAGGGGGGGCGGAGCCCCCCTTTGTTGTGCCGATTGTGTAGTGGGGGGGGGTGTCACAGGGGGTTTGAAGCGTACCTGTAACCCCACTTTATGGGGTCTAGGGCAACGCCCTGGAAAATTTTGGTTTTGGACCCTATGTTAGGATGGGCAGACCCACCTATGGTTTTGTGCATGATTTTCGCACATGTTTTTGGACGAGATGGTTTTCGGTCCATGGTATTAGATGCTTCGGCATGTACAAATATGTATTATAACATTGAAAGGAACATAATGAAAAATCAAACTGGTAGTCCTGGTTTTGGGATCCAGGGGAAAATATCTGTGTATATGTGTTTTATGTGTTATGCTCTTGCATTGTTTATTTTATGTGTTCTAGAATTCATATGCAGGTAATTTCTATACGGGGTTAAAACCTACATTTGGTATCAGAGAAGTTTTGGCTTCAAGGGGACGCCTTTGTTGCTGAGGGGTTTCGCTCGGGCCTGTGGTAGACCGTGTTCAGTGGGAGATCTGCGAGATCGATTCTGGTGGTGAAAGAAGATGGTGAGCAGTGGAAAGATAGAGATCGAGAAGTTTAATGGTCATAGTTTTGAGTTGTGGAAACTCAAGATGGAGGATCTGTTGGTGGATAAAGATTAGTGGATCACGGTAGATCCAGGTACTAAACCAACGAGAGTGACTGGTGAAGAATGGAAGAAGTTGGATCGAAAGGCAAAGAGCACAATACGATTATGTGTCTCAGATTCAGTATTGTCAAATGTATCAGGGAAAGCTACGGCAAAGGCTTTGTGTGACAAGTTAGGGACTTTGTACCAATCTAAGTCTCTAGTGAATAAACTGTTCCTCCGAAAAAAGTTGTATAACCTGAGGATGAAAGATGGAGACTCGGTGACAGAGCATATGAACGCATTTAATACTATGGTAAGTCAGTTAGCATCTGTTGATATTAAAATTTAAAATCAAGATAAGTGCATCAGTTTGTTGTGTTCTCTACCAGATTCGTGGGATAGTTTGGTTATTGCAATAGGTAGCAATGCAACTACCTTGCAGTTTGATGAAATAGTCTCATCCTTGCTGACGGAGGAGATGAGACGGAAAAATATGGGGAGCCAGAATGGTGATGCCTTGTCTGTATGAGGACGGTCCCAAAACAGAAACAAAAATAAGTCATCGAGTGGGAGATCAAAATCTAGAGGGAGATCTAAATCTCCAGGAAACCTGTAAAGGTGGTGTGTTGGAAATGCGAAAAGGAAGGGCACTACAAAAGAGACTGTAAATCTAAAGCTCCTGATAAAGGAAAGGGATCTAATGATGCTCCTTCTGCAAAGGTGAAAACCACCTCAGATGAAGGTGGGATGTGTACTTGGCTTCTTCAAGTACACATGAAGATCATGAGGCATGGTTGATTGACTCAGGTGAATCCTTTCACTTCACTCCCCATAGAGAGTGGTTCTGCGAGTATGAGAAATACAATGGTGGTGATGTCTTCTTGGGGGATGACAAGAAGGCTAGAATCGTTGGTTGTAGAAAAGCAAAATTGAAGTTGCAAGGTGGAAGGGTTAGAACACTTCCAGGTGTTCTGCATATTCCTGCATTGGCCAGAAATCTGATTTCTGTAAGCAAGTTGGATGATGCAGGTGTAAAAACAATATTCGAGAGGATATTTGAAAAATGGTTTGGGGAGCACTGGTATTGATGTGGGGAGTTCGGATTGGAACTCTGTACAAGATGCAAGGTAGCACTGTTGTTAACGGGTGCAATAGTTCTGTGGTTCCTGAAAGTGGAGTAGAAAATCTAGTGGTCTCTGGAGAGAAGACCATGTTGTGGCATCAAAGGCTTGGACATATTGGAGAGAAAGGCCTTCGAATACTTCATGGTAAAGGTATGGTAGAATGTATGAGTAATAGCTCTTTGGATTGATTTCTGTGACAATTGTGTATATGGGAAGCAGAATCGGGTGAGTTTCCCCCCTGGTAGTAAGAGGGTGAAACAAATATTAGAGCTTGTGCACAGTGATGTGTTTGGACCTGTGAAGGTTCCATCACTGGGTAAGACTGTGTACTATGTATCATTTATAGATGACTTCTCAAGGAATACATGGATATATTTCCTTAAGAAGAAATCTGAAGTCTTTGACAGGTTTAAAGAATTTAAGGCTCTCATGGAAAATCAGACAGAGAAGAAGATAAAGGTGCTGAGGACAAATAATGGTGGAGAGTTTTGCAGTAAGGAATTTGATAATTTTGTAAGAAGTGTGGTATATCACGGTAGAAGACTACTCCATATACACCTTTGCAAAATAGAGTTGCAGAAATAATGAACAAGACGTTGATGGAAAGGGCAAGAAGCATGCTTAGTGGTGTTGGGTTAGGACAGGAATTCTGGGCAGAGGCGGTGGATACTGCATGTTACCTGGTCAATGAGTCACCTTCATCAGCGTTGGAGGATAAGACTCCACAAGAGGTATGGACTGGTAAGAAACCCTCTCTTTCACATCTAAGGGTATTTGGATGTGATGCGTATGTACATGTTCCAAAGGAGAAGCGAACCAAGTTGGATAGTAAATCTGAAAAGTGCATCTTTATTGGGTATAAGGATGGTTTAAAGGGTTATAAGCTTTGGAACCCAGCGACAAGGAAGGTTGTGTACAGCCGAGATGTGGTGTTCAGAGAGGTGAAAGATATTATTAAACATGAAGTCCAACCAAAGGAACCTGAGAAGATAGAGTTTGAGCTAAAGGAGGAAGAATTAGACTCTACAACAGAGGAGGAATTAGAAGATGAAAAGCCACAAACTCCATGTGTAAGAAGATCAGTTCGAGAAAGAAGGCAGCCAGAAAGGTATAGTCCATCTGCTTTCTATTCAAATTTTGATTTATCTATTACTGATGATGATCCCAGAACTGTGAAGGAAGCAATAGATTCAGAGGATGGAAAACTCTAGAAATAGGCCATGGTTGATGAAGTGGCATCTTTGCACAAAAATGAGGCTTTGGATCTGGTGGAGTTGCCGGCTGGAAGGAAACCCATTGGTAGCAAATGGGTGTTCAAGAAGAAGACAAATGCAGAAGGAAAGGTGGAGAAATGCAAAGCTCGGTTGGTAGCAAAAGGTTATTCCCAGGTGCCGGAAATTGATTTCAGTGATATTTTTTCTCTTGTTGCCAAGGTAACTTCTATTAGATTACTTTTATCTATTGTTGCTGCTTTTTATTTTGAGGTAGAACAGATGGATGTGAAGAAAACATTTCTTCATGGGGATCTGGAAGAGGAAATCTACATGAAGCAACCTGAAGGCTTTACGGTGAAGGGTAAGAAAGAACTGGTATGCAAGTTAAAGAAGTCTCTGTATGGGTTAAAATAGTCACCAAGGATGTGGTATCAGAAATTTGATACATTTATACAGGGACTTGGCTTCACCAGAAGCAAAGCAGATCACTATGTATATTTTAAATTAATTGGTGACTGTGTTATTTATCTGGTCTTATATGTGGATGATATGTTGCTGGTTGGAAATGACAAGGAAATTGTCCAGGATTTGAAGACCCAATTGTCCTCCAAATTCGACATAAAAGATCTTGGTGCTGCAAACTATATTTTGGGCATGGAAATTAAAAGATATCGGGCAAACAGGAAGCTCTGGTTAAACCAGAGGAAGTATGTCGAGACAATACTGCGGAGGTTTAATATGTAGGATAGTAAACCGGTGAAGGTTCCTATTCCTGTAGGTGTGAGGTTATCTGCTGAACAGTGTCCCAAGACATAAGAAGAGGAAGAGGACATGTCCCATGTTCCATATGCAAGTGCAGTCGGTAACCTGATGTATGCAATGGCTTGTACTAGACCAGACATTGCACATGTAGTGGGAGTATTGAGCAGATTTATTTCAAAACCAGGGAAGGAGCACTGTACAACAGTGAAGCGGGTTTTCAGGTATTTGTGTGGCACTAGTGATTATGGTTTGTGCTACCAAGGAAGATCAGAACTGGATAGAATTTTGGATATTCGTGGCTTTGTTGATGCAGACTGGGCTGGAGATCTGGATCAGAGAAGATCTACAAGTTGGTATGTGTTTAACCTATTTGGAGGTGCAGTTAGTTGGATGAGTAAGAAACAATCTATAGTGGCACTATCAACTATAGAGGCAGAATACATGGCAGCCACTCATGCAAGCAAGGAATCAGTTTTGTTGCAGAGATTGTGTTCAAGTATGGGGCTAGTACATGAAGCTATAAGGATAGACTGTGACAACCAAAGTGCAATTTTCTTGGCAAAGAACCCCGCATATCATTCAAAGACAAAGCACATTGATGTTCAGTATCACTTTGTGAGGGATATGATAGAAGACAAAAAGGTGTTGCTGGTAAAGGTGGACACTTTGAAGAATACTGCAGATGCATTGACAAAATCAGTGATCTCTGAGAAGTTCTCTTGGTGTAGAGAGACAATGGGCATTTCAGGGCTGGAAAAATGGCTAAGCTCTCTTGTGGCCCCCTGTGGAAAGAAAACAACAAGTGGGAGAATGTTGGGTTGTGTTATATTCTTTCCATGACTAGCCCACATAGTTAACCGGGGGGTGGAGCCCCCCTTCGTTGTGCCAATTGTGCAGCAGGGGTGGGTCACATGGGGTTTGAGGCGTACCCATAACCCCACTTTATGGGGTCTGGGGCAGCGCCCCGGAAAATTTTGGTTTTGGACCCTATGTTAGGATGGGCGGACCCACCTATGGTTTTGTGCATGATTTTCGCACATGTTTTTGGACATGATGGTTTTCGGTCCATGGTATTGGATGCCTCGGCATGTATAAATATGTATTATAACATTGAAAGGAACATAATGAAAAATCAAGCTGGTAGTCCCGGTTTTGGGATCCAGGGGAAAATCTCTGTGTATATGTGTTTTATGTGTTATGCTCTCACATTGTTTATTTTATGTGTTCTAGAATTCATATGCAGGTAATTTCTGTACGGGGTTAAAACCTACAACTCATTCACCACCGAAGAAGTCAAAATATCTTCAAGGCTAGAAGCCTAAAGGCATTGTCATCATCTTCAAAAGGTTATAAGGAAAGATCCCCCTCATTGAAGCAAGGACCTCCTTATCCTTAAAGAATATCATCTGAGGAAACATTAAGACATCCTCATCAATCACCATCATCAAAGGAAGCTAGAGCAAAAGGCATTGTCATCATAAAGGGGGAAATATCCTTTTATTAAAGAAGGGATTTCATTTGGAAGAAGATCATCCAAAAATGGCATTAAAACACCTTCATCAATCACCATCAACAAAGGGATCAAGTTGAATATTTTATCTTCACTTGACAAGTAAGTACCTTTTCTTCTATAACCTAATCTAGTAAAATGACTTCATTTTGCAAGGAGATCTATAAGTTGGTTGCGTCATCGAACTTCCTTGCATGAAAAAGGAGGATAGACATATCCCTCGAAGAAAGTGAATTCATTGATCATATCAATAGAAATGTCTCCAAACCATCCAAAGGTCAAAGCATTATCTGAATACATGGACAGGGATCAAAGGGCTCAAGCGATTCTTATGAAATAAGTCAAATGTCCCCTTATTCCCTATATGACAGGGTTGGATACATCAAACAGATATATGATAAGATGGTAGAACTATTCTTTAAAGATGTGATCATAAAGGTCATATCACTTATATCTGATCTACACAAATTGAAGGTATCAAATGATAAAGGGTTATCTTCATAATATCCCAACTGCAAGATTTGGGAGAGATGATTTCAGATAAGGAAATTATCTTCTTTGTTCTAAATGCACTAATCATGAACAAAGGTAACAAATTCCTATGAGAAAGTTATTCTATTGAACAACTTGTGGTTTCTATGCAAGATAGAGAAATGACAAGTTGAGGGAAAAAGTGTTCAAACATTTGTTGGAAAGTAAAGAAGAACATAGCTAAGATTCAATGCTATGTGCATTAAAAGAAATATAGATAAGAAGACCATTTCACCGAAGAAGTGGAGGAAGTTGAAAAGAAGGAAGTCCAAGGAACAGGAAAATCATTACAAGTAAGAGCTCGTGACATCACCATAGGAAACATGAAAGATGTCTAGAACAAAATATATGACAATTAGCTATCAGGATATAGCTCTTAGTTACCTCATTAAAAGATCAGGTGACACTTACGGGAAAAAGGAAGAAGTCATCCAGGACAAGTCTCATCATACATCAGTCAAAAGGAAACATCTGCTGGATAGGGATATGCAAGATCCTCAAGATTCTTTGATGGAATCCTCATCGGAAGGTTCAATGATCTAGAAAGGAAGCAAGTGTTTCATCAGGAACTCCAACTTGTGGAATTCATGGGATGATGTTATGATGACATAAGAAATGAAGTAGATCAAGGGGTTGAAGCTCTTTTCAATCAAGGAAGTTGTTGAAAGAAGCCTAGATGACTTATAGGTAAATGAGGTATGTATGCTTGTATTCAATACTATAAAGTCATGTTGTATGGTTGCAGGTAACATGGATCACTAAGCTATCTTGAGAAGCGTGATCAAAGGAAAGGAATCTTCTCCTATTAAAGGATGTCGGAAAGCATGGGTCACACTAGATGAAATCAACATAATATGTCCTCATATGAAGTATGAGGTGGTTGACTACAATTGAGGAACTTTGATTTGAAGCTCCTAGGAATGAAATTTGTGAAGAAAGGAAGCAAGAGATCATGAGATATGCAACCATGGTGAAGGAAATCAACATTCGGAAGACTAAGAATATTTGGCTAGGATATCTCCATGAAATATATTAAGACTTTGATGGAGTCTAAAAAAGAAAGAGACAATTGACAATATATATCTTTGGGAGATGTGTCGATATGTATGCAGGATGTTGATGCAAACTTGTATATGTCATGATGAAAGGCCATCACAAAGGTAATGTTGATTTTAATGTTCATTCCTTTATTTTTGAAAAAATATCTAGATGGGTTTATTCAGGGTTTCCAAGGAAAGATCTATGGATGTCTTCCACCATCGATGCACATGTAGTAGGATGAAATATCCTTAAGTAAACATGGCATGAAGAAAGAAGCATGGCATAAAGGAAGGCCGAATATGGACTGATGGATCACTTTTCGATGATGACATGGTTGAATCATGGATGAAAGTGATGGACGATCAGTTCCCTATGTAGAAGTCCCAAACATGAAGACTCCTAGATAACGAAAATAAGTTCATGACATCGTGAGGAGGAGTTCTTTAAGCAGTTTGTTGTCCCATCATCTCCACTTGAGGAGCTGCTGCAGGTCCCTAATTAAGAGGGATCCTGGAAGCAAGTTTCTTACTTGGAAGAAACTTGGAAATTTCTAAGCCAAGAGGGAGATTAGGTACATTCCTTATGTAGGAATGAGTACATTCCTTAATTGGAATAGATATGTCCCCCCTAATTGAAAGGGAGAGATAGACACATCATTCTAGTCTTCAAGGGAAGACAAAATGGAGGATTGGGTAAACATCTGGCATTTTATGCTCTTTGAGGATGAGATAGGGCATCCAAGATAATAGTAGTCATAGAGGACCAATATTATTTGAGGACTAGGAATCCAAGATAAGAATAGTCCTGGTGGAACACACCTGAGAACTCGGGTGTGGTATGTTCTAGGAGAGACAATGGTAAGGGTGTCTACAAATAATTGATCTCGCCAGCTTTGAGCTCAGATCTTGTGGAGAGATAGAGCTATTAGTCAAGGCCTTGCTATGTAACAATGTTGGTTGATATGATGCTATACAAATGGGTTACCAATCTGATTCTTCTTATGAGAAATATTTCAGATTGAGATAACAAATTACCATTATGAATACCTCCCTAGTTAAGAGGGAGTGTTGAAAAGTGTAACTAGGTTCGGTCTCCATAATGACATGTAATTGTGATTTTTGTAAATGATGAAAAGAAGAAAATAAAATTATCATTGCAATGCTTGTTTCATGGGTTTCATGAACAAGATATTTTATTTTTAGATGGACCCCATTGAGAGCCTTTAGGATTTGTCATTAAAGTCAAAAGGAGTCAATGTCATGTATGAAGAACCCTTCTTGGGCATGTTACAAATGTATTTAAGTCTATAGGATTGTCTAATAGCCCTCCAAGAGAAGCACATGTTACTCCTTTGCAAGTCAGCTTCAAGATGAAGTAAGAGACTCATGTTGACTCACCTTATATGGAGACACACCTATTAGAACTCACATGTCGGTTTATATTCACATGAAGACTACTATAAATAGGCATCTCGGCCTATTCCATAATGATAATAGTTCGGATATCTCTCTGGATTTTTCGGGTGGATAGTTGTAGTGATAAGTTCAGATGTAATCACAAAAATAACTCAGATAGGTAATAAAGGAACAACAAATAATTTTAAGGGCCAATCACAGGAACAATAGTTCAAGTTTTAGAGGGAAAGTCTCGGTGCCACAGTGAAATATCACATATCAGACAAGGGTATATAAACACACTTTAGTGCTATAATGGAGACCATAGTTCGGTGCTATGTAGAAGCTACAATTCAATGGTATGATTCGGTCTAAGATCAATCATAGTTCCGATGATACCATAGTGAAATCCCCTCACTATCTCAGTGTTACATCACATCAATGATTTCGGTGTAATCTTTGTCCCACAGAAAATAAGTATTCAGTTCCACCACAGGGAGATGATCACAAGTGTGTGACAAGATCTCAGTGCTATTAGAATGGAGAAGGTCTCGAGGCTATCAAAAATGACTATGGTTCAATGGTATGACTTCATATTTTGGTGCTACTAGAGTAGGAGAGTTTCAACATCCTTGATAAACTCGGTGACCACAATCCAGTGTCATCACATATGGTGCGAAATCTGATGTAGAAGGAATCAAGAGAGAGTAAACAAGAAGGTGGAAGAGGACTTGTTTCTTGGTCTTGGAGTGGCTAATAGATCAAAGGTATTTGTCTTGGTATTCGTCAATTGGATTTTCTATAAGAAGAATTTGTGCAGATTTTCCTCTCAGAAAGTGAGACGTTTTGGCCCTAGCTCATAGGCTAGATTCCGTGTCTCTTGTCTATTTATGTTCATGCATTGGTATCCGTTTGATGAAGAAGAACACTAATAACTTAAGTAAATAAGATCCCAATCTAAAGTTGCAAGAAAAACACTCACAAGCAATTACAAATGAAGAGAAATCACCTAATTCATGATGCCCTATATTTCTCAACAGAAGAAATGAACAAATATGTGATTAGAGCCACATATAAGGCTATAAATTGTTGTCATTACAAATTTCTTCTTTTCTTGGACAAATAATTATGTCAATTACCATTGTATTTGACTAACTAATGGTTGCAATTGGCATAGGAAAATTTGTCAAATTTTTTTTTGCTTTTCCCTTTTTCTGTTGAGTGGTCTTGTTTTTCTATAGAAATTTGACCAAGCAATGAGCCAAATTGTGAATAAATTATTTCTTGTTTTTTTATGATGAGCAACTTAAAAGGTTGCACTCGGAGTTACACCCAAAACGGAGAACAATTTTTTTTTTTTTCTAGAATATTTATGTTGATGAAATGGATATACCATAGGCTTACCATTTATGAATCATATGGTATTAGAGTGAGCTTATAAAATACATTGAAGTAGCTACCATGGGAAAAGTATTAAAGAGGAAGAATCTAGAAGCAAAAATGAACAACAAAAAAATATTTAAACCCAACAATTTAACCTTAAAACAATTATTCATATCTACCAAATAAAAACTTAATCCAATGCTTGGCCATAGAGTCTACAAAATTCCATGTTCCTATGGCAAATCCTACATTGACTGAGTTGGTAAGTCCTTTAAAGCCTAGTTAAAGGAGCACATCATTGATACAACCCATAACCGTGTTTTAAAGTCAGCTCTGGATGAACATTCATTCAAGACCAAGAACCTTATCAACTTTGACCAAACAAAAATCCTTGCCCCTATCCCTTTCCAGTCTACCTACCTTATCCGTGAAGCCTTAGAGATAGAGAAACATACAAATAAATTTAATAGGAAAGATGGGTACAATCTTAGTGAACCGTGGAAACCACTTATTGTTGAAATAATGTAGAAATAATATGTCCAGATAGAGTTGATGAGTTATGTTCTCGTAGTTAGTGTTTGAGTCTATTTGTCATGAGTTGTGCCTTCTTAGTTTGTGTTGTGAGTTGGTAATTCGAATTATTTGGATCTAGATTGTCCTAAAGGTTGCCTATGTGTGCCTATATAATGTACTGGTTGTCCAAGCAATTTGATTAATGAGATTTGATTTCATTCTTGTTCATCTCTCTGTTTTTCTAATATGATAATGGAGCCAGAGAGGGAGATCTAGTGAGGCTTCAGATCTGAGAGAAAGAAGGCCCAGATCTGTGAGGGCAGTGAGATCTAGAGTTATGAGATCTTGTTATTACGTCACTGGTCTCCAATTTTTTTTATATAGTTTCCTAATATCGTAGTCAGATCTGACTGATGTTGTCCATTGCTGTTGTAAGGGCCCTAACTATGAAAACCTTCATCACACAAGGTCGTGGTTCATCGTTGCCATCTATATTAAATGCCACATATCATTGATTTGTATAAATTTTGCAAAATCAAGATCGTGGTTACTGTTATCACCCCAAGAAACTCACCTAGGTTGTATATTAGTGATGCTCGGGAACATTAAAAACTCATCAAAATGTTGGATAAATGGTGGATGAATGAAAGAAATGCTGCATATTCAAGCCAGATAACCACTCCTACTATGCTTAACCCCAGACATGGGTGAACACCCCCAGACTACAAGACTTTTAACCACCAATTACTCACAGTTTGAGGATAAGGTGACAATGAAGAAGACTGACCACACCAGCAGATGCACAGGACCCTGTGATGGCCGGCTGCAACCAGTTATAAGGTCTGTAAATCTGGTTTTTAATACACAGACAGGATGACAGCTCTCTATGCATTAAACAACAGAAACCTACAGGAAATTTCAATGAAACAACTAAATTCTAACACAGAGGTGGGATGACAGCCCCTCTACTGCTAAAAATCAATAGCACATGAAATAATGCATGATAGGCACAACCTGGAACATAGAAGAAGTGAAAAATGAGCAATTGACAGCAAAAGAAGCTTGTATTAGTTGGAAATGAAGACCAGAAGCTGCATGTTACATAGTAGTTACAGTCTCCAGAAGTTGAAGTTTACAACAGATTATCACTCATCTAACACTCATCAAACTAATTACATCATCTTTCTAGGTATATATAGAGTCTGTTTACAAAATATCTCTGCTAGGTTATGCGTGGAGGTATCTTAATGGATCACCAACCACATTTACAGTTAGATATGGGTCTTTTGCTACAATCTGAACAATTTAATGAACAAAATGGCTCCTTCTGTACTCTGGTGTCCTTTCTGAGCAAATGGAATGTTTCCTGCATAAATTTCCATAACTGCTGCTATAATTCAACTGCTCGAGGCAGTACCTTCTCGTCCTTGACTGTGCTGCTCTTGAATGCAGGTAGCTGGGGAATTAATGCACTAAAAACCAGAACATCTCCTGCTTCTTCGTGAGGGAAAAACAGGGCTCAAAACATAGCAAAACACATTAAAAATGGACGAGGAGTCGCGGAAGAACGATGGCCATTAGATAATTCAGATGGACGGCCGAGATCAGGTCGCACAAGCCATCGAAAGACATATGCAGATGAAAGAGTTTGGGCCATCGGATCAAGTGAATTAACGTGGAGATTTGATTTGCGTAGGCTATAGGGAAGGAATTTGAATGGAGGATCTTGGACCGTCAAATTAGGATCGGGGAGATCCGATGGTTGATAGGCAGCGGAGATACTTGCGGGTTAATAGGCGGGAGTCGTACAGAAGGCAAAAAGCGGTTTTATCGCACCGCTTATGGCACTGCGGTGGTAATCGTACCAGTGAGTGTGATGGAATATTATGGAGACGCGTGGCAGATAGGTTGATGGGGAAAACCACTTTCCCAGGGGCTATTGAGTGAGCAATTAACGGTAGAAAGGCCTGCGAACACCGTCGGATGATGAGACGGGATCGTCGGACGGCCGAGAAAGAACGAGCATGTTTGGAGTTTGATGTGACAGGCGAGGGGCGGGCCCGAGCTTATTAAAGCTTAGGGTTATGGGTTTTATTATGTGCACGGGGTAAAACAAAAGCATAGGTTAATAAGGTTTATAAAGGGTTATCGGGTTTTAATGATGTTAAAACGCAAAATGCCCGGGGTGAATAAAATCAGAGGTTCAGGCAGGGTTTTAAACGGGTTATAAACGGATTATGAGGGTTTTGATGCAAAAACAGGGATAAAAGGGGTTTAAGGGGAAACAAGGGAAATTCACGAGGAATGAGGAAACGGAAGTAACGGAGTAAGGGGATAAGGCACATGAAGGGGAATGATAAAATAGACAACTGACAACCCTTTGCAACACAAACCAACACTGTTTAATCATAATCTTGACCCTCAAACACTGAATCTGTAGTAGAGCTAACACTGGCTCCTTCTGGGGATGAGATCCTCCCTGTGAGGTCTCAAGAACCTGCAGACCACTGCCTTTCCAACGGAAAATAAACTAACCAAAATTCCTACTGTTCCATTGGGCATGGAGTCTATTTTTCCTGCAAAACTGATAAAACAAAATATTTACAGCCTTTAAGGCCAAAAGACCTTAAACAACATAAGCTTTCAAAAACCGCCCATTAACTGGGCCATCAAAAACTGTCTCTCCTTCCATACTTTTCAGTATGAAGGTGTTGTTCCCTTGAACCTGTGAAACGATGAAAGGCCCTGTCCAGAAAGCATCAAATTTCCCATAATAGTGCCCTCCACACATGATGTTATGAAACTGCTGCATGACTTTTTTTGACTGTTCTTTGTCTAGACAGCTTAGAAATATTCCAGATGGATCCCTCCAGTAGAGCAAATTTTCCATAATGCAATACTTTGCTGCTCTAAGTTTTAAAGTTCTGGCCTGACTTTGAGTAAATTCTGAAAGGATTTCTAGCTTCAAGAAGAAATTAATTATTGCAGAATACCAACCAAACAAAGCTAGATTCTCGACCACTAACTAATCTTTCATTGTTTCAGCTGTTTCCTCTTTTTCTACTTGACCATTTTCTGCCATCGTACATAGGAAATCAATCTCCAAAGACCTACAATTTTCTTCAACTAATAGCTTGGCAAGCCCTTGACCTCTGACCAGCTTGGTGGGCTTCAGCTCTATGTTAAATTCTATCATTTTTGCAATGCATTTTGCCCTTCTTCCATTAGCATCAGGTTGTGTTAGGACATCTTTTATTGCAGCAGAAGGCACATATGCAATTATTTCTGAATGCAATATATAAACTCTGAAAGCCTTTAAGGATTTAATAAGAGCATATGCCTGTTTTTCTATAATATCATACCTTAGTTCAGCATCCCTTAAATTCTTGCTGAAAAATGCTACTGGATGTTTTGAACCTTCTTCATCTTGTTGCAATAAAACAGCTGCAATAGTATCTTCAGAGACAAAAGAAAATATGTGGAACTCCTTACTGTAATCACGACTTATCAATGTGGGAGCTTCCATTATAGCCTTCTTGATGGAATCAAATGATTTTCTTGTTAAATCAGTCCACTTTACCTCTACTCCTTTCTTCAACATGGAGGTAACATGCTTCACTAGTTTTGCAAAATTAGGATTAAACCTCCTTACAAAATTAATTTTGCCTAGAAAAGACTGTATATCTTTCTTTGATCTGGGGACAGTCAAAGCCTGAATTGCTTTGACTCTTTCTGGGTCAATATGAACACCTGCAGCAGACACAATATGTCCTAACAGCTTGCCCTCATTTAAAGCAAATTGAGATTTTTTTGGATTGACTGATATTCCAAACCTTCTGCACTTCAAGAACACTTTTTTCAAATGCTACAAATGATTTTGATGGCTGCTGGAATAAACTGTTATATCATCAAGGTAGATAAGCACAAATTTTTCCTTCTCTCCCGCAAATGCTATATCCATAGCTCTCTGAAAGGTGCCTCTAGCATTCATTAATCCAAAAGGCATTTTGGCATACATAAAAGTGCCCCAAGGAGTGGTAAACACAATATTCTCTTGATCATCTGGGTGCACAGCAATCTGATTGAAGCCTGAAAATCCATCTAAAAATGACATCAGTTTAGCTCCTGAGACCTTTTGCAGCAAATGCTCCATCTTCGGCAGAGGATAGTTGTCTTTCTTGGAGCATTTGTTTAAATTTCAGAAATCAACACACAGTCTGATTTCTCCACTCTTCTTCCTCACCACCACTAGATTGCCTACCCATTTTGAATATCTAAGATGCACTATGATCTTGGCAGCCAACAATTTTTTACTTTCTTTTTCAATCAGTGGAAGAAGCATTGGATTTATTGGTCTCAGCTTCTGTTTGAAAGGAATAGTGTCTTTTTCCAGAGGGATTTTGTACTGAATTATATTCCTATCATAAGTTTTTAGCTCACTATACTCCCAGGCAAACACATCGGCAAATTGCCTCATTAAATGGCAGTATTCAGCACTTTGGTCAGCAGACAAATGAGTGGACAGATTCACATACCTAGGCAGACCCGGGCTTCCTATATCATGCTTACAAACTGCAGATTGGTCTTCTTTTTTAGCAGCTTTGTAAGGTACATCATTCTGGTCAAACAGTCTTTCAAGAGGAATTAGGCCCTTAGGAATATGGTTACTAGGAAGCTGGACAATGTTGTTTTTACCAATTTTATTTCTAAGCTGGGACTAGGGACTTTCTTCCAAGGCATCATTCTCTTGGTCAATTTTCATTTCGGAAAATTCATCAATGACTTGAAGGAACCTATTTAACTCGTTATTATCTTCAAAAACTTTCCAATGGTGGACATTGTCAGGCAAGGATGGTCTGTACTTCATTTGCACTTCATACACTAGTTTGGGAGGCATGGGAGGTATAAATAGGCTAGCAGAAACAACAAGGGAATCAACAAGCTAATTTTGGGCTCTAGGAATGTAAGAAATACGGAAAAATTCAAAGGCATCCCTGATTCTCCATACCTCATCTCTATACACTTTCAGCCTTGGATGCTTTGCTTAAAACGTTTTGTTTATTTGCTGAATTATCAGATCAGCATCTCCAAACAACTTCAGATTCTTGATTCCTCTGTCTTTTGCTGCGTTAAGGCCCGACAACAAAGCTTCATACTCTGCTATATTGTTTGTCACTTTAAAAACCAGCTTAAAAGACAGCTGAATGCTTTCTTGTTGTGGAGATACCAGCACCACCCCTGCTCCTACAGTCTCCCTAGAACATGCTCCATCAAAGAACATCTCCCAAACCTGACCCTCTTGCTCTTTCTCAGCCTGAACTATTGGTTTCCTGAGCTGCATTTCGACCTTCTGAGATTCTTCTATTTGGAGAATACATGCTCCAAAATCAGTGTCCACTACATAAATGGGATGATTTGTAGGATTCTTCTCGTCACTGATGATATATGCCAATTGTGCTTCTCTGTACAATCTCCTGCTTTCTCCTCCAAAAACTGGGACAGTAGCATAAGACAGATCATTCTGGAGTGTCCCACCTAGTCTCTTAATCCACCCTCTGGACAACAGCATGCCAAACTTGGGAGGCACATCTGCTACCACAATATCCATCATCATACTTTTCATGGGCAGCTGAGTTAAGGTAATGGCCAGATCTTTAATCAATCCAAGACATTTTACCTTCCTTGAATCAAAAGAAAATAAATCATGATAGGGTCTAGTGATATCAAGGCCTAATTGTTCCATGACAGCTTTAGGCATCAAATTGTGGCTAGCCCCTGTGTCTAGCAGGCAGTTGTGGAGGATTTTATCATGAATGGTCAATGAGACATAAAAAGATGGAGAGTTATTATCAGCAGGCTCAATCATGGGGCTTAGCACAATGACGGGCTTGTCATCTTGCAAATTGACAAAGTCAGTGGAGGTTTGTTTGGTTTCTATCTCAAGGGTTTCAAGGATAGGCTTCCTAAATAGTTCACTCTTCACCAACCCAACCAGAGGTACAGATATCTTCAATTTTTGAACCTCTAACTCAAAGCTGAAAGAAGAAGGTGACTTATCAAAACTTTTTACCTCTTGAACTGGAGCTTTGAGGATGACTGAGTCAGCTGCTGGTCTTCTCTGTTTGACATTCCGTGGTTCTATTTGGACGACAACTCTTTGGGCAGAATTTTCCTTGGAATTTTTTGCATTAGATCTCAGGTTATATCTCTGTTGGTCACTGGTTTGTAGAACAGCTCCTCTGTCCCACTCCTGACTGTTTTGTTCTTGCAGCAACGATTCTTCATATTCAGCCATCGTAAAAAATGCAGCACTGCCTTTATCTTCCATGCAGTGAATTTCATCCTCATCTTCTTCAAAATGTTCTTCCTCCATGACTACATTCTGAAAAGGAGCTTTAACTTTCTGATCTTCCTTTGATTCTTCGCCTCTTTTCATTATTTGTAACTGCTCATTTGCTCTTCTGAATGGGTTCTGATTTATTGGAGCAAATGTGTTTTGCTGCTTTGTTTTCCCTGAATTCTGCTCAACCTTTAGCTTAGAAATTTCAGCAGCCAATGACTCTATAATCTTGGTCATTTTGTCTAATTTAGGCTCTGAAGATGAACTAGAAGAAGTAGAATCCTGGCTTCTCTGCCTCCTTCTGTCAGGTCAGCTTTTTAGCTTTTCTGCAGCCATGATATTAGATTCTACTTCTAGTGCTGCATCCTGCATGTCTACCAGCGTAGTATATCTCCTTTCTCTCAATAATAGGCAGAAATATGAGTCAAAAGCATTGGCATAAGTGAGTTTGGTAGAGGTAGGAGTAGGTTTTACCTCAGCTGGAATCTTACTATACATTCTATTGAATCTCTTATTAAAATCAGGTATTGATTCCCCATTCTCCCTATTCAGATTACTAAACTCACTATTATAATACAACAAGTCCTTTTTATCTCCCCATTGCCTCAAAAATGCATCATCTAATGCCTCAATATCTATTATTGATCTCTGGGGTAATTCTCTAAACCACTTCCTAGCCTCTCCATCAAGGCTCTGGACAAAAACTCTCATCCACACATCATTTTCACTTATGTCTAAATTATCAGCATAACTGTAAAAAGATTCAAGGTGTTCTTCTACCGTTACTCCCTCTGTGCCAATGAATTTAGGCATATATTTTTGATATTCTCCCACAGGCATAGGACTTAAAGGCACAGGCAAGACCAATGGTCCATATTTGGCAACTACAATCCTTTCTATTCTAGTAGGTGCTTGTTGTCCTGCCATGTTTGGAATATTTGGAAGAATACTAGCAGATTGAGCAGTAGGAAGTAATGTGATGGATGGCAGTGATAAAGGGATGTTTCGGACTGAATGGGAAGCTTTCTTTGGACTGAGATTCAAAGGGGAACTACCTATACAAGGGGCTGAATTGATCTCTGAAGGTTTTTCCTTATTAACAGTGCTATGTCCTAACTCTTCAAACTGTACATCTTTAGCTACAACTTTATCTTTCAGAGATGAATTAGATTTCTTAGGCTTACCTGACCCTGATGCCCCTTTCTGTGAAGATTTCTTCGATTTAACAGTCCTCTTAGGTTCAGGCACTGGTTCAGCTGATGGTCTCTGAGAATTTCTTCGAGTGTGTCTCACAAACTGAGCCAGAACTTCAATGTGGAGTCACCAAAGGATGGTCTTCCTCCAATGGAGTCGCCAGACAGATTATTACAACTAGAAATTGTGTTCAAACCTTGTCTGTCATCAAAGCTTGAAGCTATGTCGTTCTCCCAGGGAAGCTGAGCTTCGATTCTCCTCTTCCCTAGTAACGACACCAATTAATGTTATCACCCCAAGAAACTCACCTAGGTTGTATATCAGTGATGCTCGGGAACATTACAAACTCAACAAAATGTTGGATAAATGGTGGATGAATGAAAAAAATGTTGCATATTCAAGCCAGATAACCACTTCTACTATGCTTAACCCCAGACATCGGTGAACACCCCCAGACTACAAGGCTTTTAACCACAAATTACTCACAATTTGAGGATAAGGTGACAATGAAGAAGACTAACCACACCAGCAGATGCACAGGACCCTGTGATGGCCAGCTGCAACCAGTTAAAAGGTCTGTAAATCTAGTTTTTAATACACAGACAGGATGACAGCTCTCTATGCATTAAACAACAAAAACCTGCAAGCAATTTCAATGAAACAACTAAATTCTAACATAGAGGTGGGATGATAGCCCCTCTACTGCTAAAAATCAACAGCACATGAAATAATGCATGACAGGCACAACCTGGAACATAGAAGAAGTGAAAAATGAGCAATTGACAACAAAATAAGCTTGTATTAGTTGGAAATGAAGACCAGAAGTTGCAGGTTACATAGTAGTTACAGTCTCCAGAAGTTGAAGTTTACAACAGATTAACACTCATCTAACACTCATCAAACTGATTACATCATTTTTCTGGGTATATATAGAGTCTGTTTACAAAATATCTCTGCTAGGTTATGCGTGGAGGTATCTTAATGGATCGCCAACCACATTTACAGTTAGATATGGGTCTTCTGCTACAATTTGAACAATTTAATGAACAAAATGGCTCCTTCTGTACTTTGGTGTCATTTTTGAGAAAATGGAATGTTTCCTGCATAAATGTCCATAACTGCTGCTATAATTCAACTGCTCAAGGTAGTACCTTCTCATCCTTGACTGTGCTACTCTTGAATGCAGGTAGTTGGGGAATTAATGCACTGAAAACTGGAACATCTCCTACTTCTTCGCACGGGCAAAACAGGGCTCAAAACACAGCAAAAGACATTAAAAATGGACGAGGAGCTGCAGAAGAACGATGGCCGTTAGATAATTCAGATGGACGGCTGAGATCGGGTCGCATAGGCCATCGAAAGGCATATGCAGATGAAAGAGTTTGGGCCATCAGATCAAGCGAATTAACAATGGAGATTTGATTTGCGTAGGCAATCGGGAAGGAATTTGAATTGAGGATCACGGACCATCAGATTAGGATTGGGGAGATCCGACAGTTGACGGGCAGCGGAGATACTTGCGGGTTAACAGGCGGGAGTCGTACAGAAGGCAGAAAGTGGTTTTATCGCACTGCTTATGGCACTGCGGTGGTAATCGTACCAGCGAGTGCGATGGAATATTATGGAGACACATGGCAAATAGGTTGACGGGGAAAACCACTTTCCCGGGGGCTATTGAGCGAGCAATTAATGGTAGAAAGGCCCGCAAACATCGTCGGATGATGAGACGAGATCGTCAGATAGCCGAGAAAGAACGAGTATGTTTGGAGTCTGATGTGACAGGCGAGGGGCGGGCCCAAGCTTATTAAAGCTTAGGGTTATGGGTTTTATTATGTGTGCGGGGTAAAACAAAAGCATAGGTTAATAAGGTTTATAAAGGGTTATCGAGTTTTAATGATGTTAAAATGAAAAACGTCCAGGGTGAATAAAATCAAAGGTTCAGGTAGGGTTTTAAACGGGTTATAAATGCATTATGAGGGTTTTGATGCAAAAACAGGGATAAAAGGAGTTTAAGGGGAAACAAGGGAAATTCACGAGGAATGAGGAAACGAAAGTAACAGAGTAAGGGGATAAGGCACATGAAGGGGAATGATAAAATAGACAACTGACAACCCTCTACAACACAAACCAGCACTGTTTAATCCTGATCTTGACCCTCAAACATTGAATCTGTAGCAGAGCTAACAGTTACAGAGGTGGTTATTTGCAACATAAAATTTTGGACAGCTTGATCCATTCGCTGAACCAAGGGCGGCGTGAAGTTTGTCGAAGGTATTCTTAAACCTCTGCGTACATTGAAAAATGTGTGAATAGTTCACATTCAAACAACAGGTTAAAAAAAATTATTTGTTGTAGTTGAATAGTTCACTCTCACTAGGAACTAATTCATTATTTTTTTTAAAGTAATGTGTGGTAGTGTTAAGTATTTTTTATAAGAAAGGTTTTTGTGGTGAAAGTGAAGTTATGAAATAGGGGATTAATTTTTTTTATGGTAAAAAAAATGGGGTGAAAATAATTTATATCAAAGGTTTTTTATTTGAAGCAAGATAGAGTCTTGTTTTTTTAGATCGTGTGCATTTGGTTTTGGATCTGGTGAATTTGGATGTAGTTATGGTGAATTTGGGTGCAAATCGGGTGGACTTGGTTGCACTTTTTTATCATTATGTCAATTTTTTCTGGATGAAACTTATTTGAATGAATCCACAAGGCTTGAAGGGGGAAATTATGCAAATTGTAAATTCAAGGTATTAGCCATTTTAGAGGGAAATAATTTGTGGCCCATAGTGAGTGGGGAGGAGCCCAAACCCACTGCTGTTGTAGCTATTCTATATTGGGAAAAAAGGGAAACAAAAGAAAAGGTATTGCTATGAATTTCAGTTAAGGACAACATCATTCCTCATATTAGAGACTGCAAAACATCCAAACAAACATGGGATGTTCTCAAAAGATTGTATGAAACATCTAGTACTAACCGAATTTTGTTCTTGAAGACCAAGCTTTTGTCAATTAAAATGGAGGCCAATGAAACTATAAGAAATTTCATTTCTCATGTCAAAGGGTTAAGTGATAAGTTAGGAGACATTGGAGAAAAGGTGTCCAATACTGACTTGGTCATCATCAAATTAAATGGTTTGGTGCAATATTATCAATCTTTTGTTTCAAGTCTTTCAGCTAGAGAGAAGCCTCCTACTTTTAATGAACTAACAGGTATTCTTCTACAAGAGGAAGAGAGGATGAAGAACTTCAATTTGGGCTCAAACAGTTTAGATTTGGCATTGGTAGCCAAGGGTAAGCAGCCATACAAAAGCAAGCTGTGGAACAAAAGCAAAGGAGGAAAGTTTCAAGAAAATAAAAAAGGTATGGAACAATCTAAATTTCCAGTTCATGATAAGAGAAATGATGATTGTTATTATTGTGGCAAACCTAGACATCATGCTAAAGATTGTTATAAAAGAAAATATAATGAGTCTAAATAGAGAAAAATAAGGCATAATGGGAATTTTGTGGAAAAAGACACCTCAATCAATGATGGATTAAAATTCTCAAATTGTTTATTTCTCATGTTGCATTGTCTACTGAGACTGATGATGTGAATGCATGGTTCATTGATTCTAGTGCATCACTCCATATGTATTGTAATAGGGATTGGTTTGATGAATATCATGAGAACATTGATGGAACATGTGTTTATCTAGGTGACAACTGATCCCTTCAAGTTCAAGGTTATGGAATAATAGGTGTGATGTTGCCTAATGGAAAAGAGAGACAAATCCATGATGTGATGTATGTTCCTAGCATAAAAAAGGAATTTAATTTTTGTTTCTACTATTGTTGTTCAATATCCAAAGGTGGAATTTGTCAAATCACAGTGTGTTGTAAATATATCCAGGATCGCTACAAGGTTATTGCCATAGGTACCAAAGTTGAAGGCTTGTATAAGTTGGATGTGACCAGGACAGGGCATCAAGCATTGGCATCTACAACAATGTCAACAGAAAAGTTATGGCATCAAATTTAAGGGTATTTAAATCACAATTATTTAATGTTACTTCGAAGAAAAACAATGGTTGAAGGTCTTCATGTTATGAAAAATAATCATGTTGAATTTGAAGCATGTGCACTTGGCAAGGAACATAGAGAGGAATTTCCTGCACATGAAGAAAAAAGGGAAAGAGAAATATTTGAATTAATTCATACTAATGTATGAGAACCTATGAAAACTAGATCTCTTGGAGGAGCATTGAAATTTATTGTCTTTTTTTTTATGATAGATCCAGATAGACTTGGGTCTATTTCATAAGAAAGAAAAGTGATGTTTTTGAGTACTTTAAGGAATTCAAAAACAAGGTGGAAAAACAAACTAGGAAATACATCAAAGTTCTCAGATCTGATCAGGGGGGAGAATACAAATCAAGGTTTTTTAATCAATATTCTAAAAGTCATGGGATTCTAGAACAATTTACAGTGCCTCATACACCCTAGCAAAATGGAGTTGCTGAGAGGAAAAATAGAACACTACTGGAATGTGCATAGAGCATGCTTCAAGGTAAAAATATATCTAATGGTTTTTGCGCTGAAGCCATTAATACTGATGTTTATTTGAAAAACAGGAGTCAAACCAAAAGTTTAGATCTAAAAACACCATTTGAAGCATTTTATGGATATAAACCAAAAGTGAATCATTTAAGAGTTTTTGGATGCAAATCATTTGCACATAATCCAAAAGATGAAAGAAGAAAAATTGATGCAAAAGCAATTAAGTGCACATTCATTAGCTATTATGATGATCAAAATGCATACAAGTTGTTTGATTCTACTTCACATAGATTTTTTGCAAGTAGGGATGTGGTGTTTCATGAAAATGTAGATGAAGGTAATAAACTGTATAACACAGGTGTATGGCATGATATTGATGATTATGTCAAAATTGAAGCAAGTTTTGAATAGGAATATGAAAATATACAACAACAGGTACAGGTTCAAGAGCAGGAAGCATCTAGCAGTCATGACACTCCAAGAAGAGGAAAAGAGACTCCACAAAGCAGAAAGAAGGATGAAAGCAGTAAAACTCTAAGGAGGCCATCATGTCAAATTTAGCCACCTATAAGGTATAAATATTATACATTGATGTCTCATGTTCAAGTTATGAATAAGCTAAAGAATATAAAGAATGGAGAGATGTAATGAATGAGGAATACAACTCTGTAATGAAGAATGACACATGGGAATTGACATAATTGCCTAAAGATAAAGTCCCAATAGGATGCAAATGGTTGTTCAAACCAAAGTTTAATGTTGATGGTAGTATTGATAAGTATAAAGCTAGATTCGTTGCAAAAGGCTATTCACAATAAGAAGACATTGATTATGAAGATACTTTTTCATCTGTAGCTAAACTGAATACAATTATAATCATGATTGTATTAACTACAAAACAACATTGGAAAATGCATCAGTTAGATGTCAAATCTTCTTTCTTAAATGGTGAACTAAAAGAAGAATTTTATTTGGTTCATCCTGAAGGGTTTGTAAAGCAGGGAAAGGAGCATCTTGTTTACAGGTTAAAGAAAGCTTTGTATGGTTTGAAACAAGCACCAAGATCTTGGTATGTGAAAATTGATTCATTATTTTATGAAAAAGGTTTTGTGAGAAGCAAAAGTGATTCTAATTTGTACATCAAGAGCGATGAAGATGGGAATATTTATTTGATATCTTTATATGTTGATGATCTTACCATAACAGGCAGTGCACTCAGGTTGATTGAAGAAATTAAAATTCAGTTGTCATAGGTATTTGAAATGAAGGATCTTGGTGAATTTCATTATTGTTTGGGTCTTGAAATTTGGAAGGAATCTGGTAAGACAATCATCACACAAAGCAAACATGCAAAGAAAATCCTTGAAATATTCCATATGTTTAAATGTAAACCAATTTCTATCCTTTGGAACAGAATTCCAAGTTGTACAATGATGATGTATCTAAAGAAGTGAATGAAACTTTGTATCAACAATTGGTGGAAAGTTTGAACTACCTTATCACTACCAGGCTAGATATAGCATATTTCGTTAGCATCCTTAGTCAGCTTATGTCTAAGCCTTGTGAAAGGCATTGGAAATCAAAAAAGAAAGTCCTTTGATATCTTAAGGGAACAATTTATTTTGGTACTTTTTCTATTGATGAATCTGATGTTGAGTTGGCAAGTTTTTCTGATTTAGATTGGGTTGGAAATCCTGATGATAGAAGATCAACCTCTAGATATGCATTCAATTTAGGATCGGGGATCGTATCATGGAGCAACAAGAAACAACCAACTATTTCTTTGTCATCCACATAAGCTAAATTCAAAGCCTTGACCAATGCAACTTGTGAAGCTATTTGGTTAAAGAGGATTCTTGAAGATGTTGGAGAAAACAAAGAGGACCAACAAGCATCAAATGTGACAACCAGAGTTCCATGAAGCTAGCAAATAATCCAATTTATCATGCCAGGAAAAAACATATTGAAGCCAACATAGTTTTGTAAGAGAAAAGATACAATCAAATGAGATTCATTTAGTCTATTATAATACAAGTGAGAATGTAGCCGACCTCTTTACCAAGCCTCTTGGAAAAATGAACTTTGAAATATGTAGACAACAACTAGGAATTGTTGAAAATCCATTTCTCCATTAAGGGGGGATGTTGGAATAATGTAGAAATGATATGTCCAAATAGAGTTGATGAGTTGTATCCTCATAGTTAGCGTTTGAGTCTATGTGTCATGAGTTGTGTCTTCGTAGTTTGATTTGTGAGTTGATGATTTGAATTATTTGGATCTAGATTGTCCTGGAGGTTGTCTATGTGTGCCTATAAAGTGTATTGCTTGTCCAAGCAGTTTGATTAATGAGATTTGATTTCATTCTTGTGCATCTCTCTGTTTTCTAATACTTATCCACCACCTCAGTCATTAACCTATCCTATTTGTGTGTGTTTTCCCTATTCTCTATCTTTCCTTTATCTCTCTTGATTTGAATCCCTCTTTCCACCTATCCATCTCCCCCAAAACCTCCTTTCCCTATTTTATCTCTCCTTATTTTATTTTATTTTCTCTTGCTCTTCCTTCTTACCCCTTCTCCCCCTTCCCTCTTTTCTGTATCTATTATTTTTAATATATTCCGTTTCCTAGTAAATCTTTTCCTCCCCTTCCTCATCACCCATCACTTTTTTTTTATGTTTTTCATTCTTATCATAATTGTTTGAATCTATAGTCATAGGTCAACTTTACATTATTATTCATTCTTTCAAATTAATTAATTTATTAATTGAATTCTTTCACTCATTGGTTATATTATATTTTTACATTCCCATTATCATTTTATTAGTGCTATGGTCAAAATTATCAATTTATTTATTTCTATTCAAAATTGTGAAATCATTTTATCAAGTCTTTCTTAAATTATGGTTAAACATTGTTATTTCATAATTCTCGTTGTCATTTTATCAGGTCTTTCTTAAATTATGGTTAAAAATGGTTATTTCTTAAATTATGGTTAAAATTGTTATTTTATTTTATATTTTAAATTATCGTTCAGTTATATATCAAATTTAAGTTGTTATTATTATTAATTATTCAAATTCTAGAATCAAGGTCAAATTATGGAACATTTGAAAAAGTGTTATTTATTTATGCTTTTTATTTATTTATAATTGTCATCAAAAACCTTTTTAATTAATACATTTTAATTTCTTTATCTTTTTAATAAATATATTTTCTTTCGTAATAAATATATATTATTCTATCTTTTCCTAGAAATATATTTAATGCTCATTTTAACAATTATTTAGTTAATGTTCTCTTTAGCATTCATATCATCATTTACTTTATTGATTTTTCCATATAACTTTTCCAACACTCTTTTCCAATCTATCATGTTTTACTTGAGTCTCTAATGATGGGTGGTGAGACCACTCGAAACATAGGACATTAATAAACTTACACACATCATTCATCTAGAAACTTATATCAACATGAGGTGAGGGTCTTTAATAGGAAAATGCAAGAGGAAAGTTGGTAATGGATATAGAATGTGAATGACTTGGAAAAAGAACTTTCCACGTGCTATGACTACTTTACTAAATTGAAGGCATAATTAGATAGAAGCATATTGCAACTTTAACAATTAGAGGAGAAATTCACTTAGATAGATAATTTGAAAAAGGAGACATTCATCAAAGTGACTACTCAAGTATACTAGGATTCAGTAACAAAGGAAGAGTCCTTGAAGAAACTACAATTGACTATCGAAGAGAGAAAGCCCCTTATGTTGTCATTATGAAAGCCCACATTGTGATGGAACCAAGCATGGTAAATCCACCTTCTAAAACCCTTGCTCATCTAGCTTTGGTGATTTTGAAAGTTACACTAGATGTATTTGACCTAATCTCATGAATAAAATAGGCTATGAGTGATCCCGATTTAAGCAGGAACGCAATAGATTAGAGAGATAACCATAAATACAGAGATGTGATAACCATAAAAACAGAGATAACCATAAACATAGATATGCAGCGGGAATAATACTTTACTTCATTAATGTAGAATACTGAAATATGCTTACAAACAATAATGGAAATAACCCAGCTAGGGCGATGGTAGCTTATCTCTGAGAAGAGATGTGGTGGATACATGCCTCTGAACTGTCTTACAATGAGGCTCGAAGGCCTATTTATTGTTGAGAAACAGTGGAAAAACCCTTAACATTCCAAAACCTAACCCTAGAAGATGAAACGCCAAACTATGGGCCCCGTTTGGGGTAAGTTGGTACATCAACTTCCCGGGGTCGTAACTTTGGCATACGATCTCCGTTTGACGCATACAATAGCTCGTTAGAAAGATCTATCCGAGCACTACCATTGTTGGAACGGGAAACATTGGGGACCCATGTTGCCCTCGGATTCCCCAAAAAACGTCGTTTAGGGCCTCAAAATGGCTCCGGAAGTTCAGGACCCGAAAAACTGCTAAAAATAGTAAGTTGTGCTACAATTAAGGAAACTGAAAATGCTGAGAAGAACAATGGTGGGGGTCCAGGTGGGCTTGGCAGGTGGCCACCAAGATCCACCTGGATCATTCCTCCCCCCTTAGGAAGGAATGGTCCCCATTGCGTTGAGTTCCTCCATGAGATGAGGAAACTTTTGCTGAACTTGGTCCCTGGTGAACCACTTGCCCTGGTGAAGGAATTGGCCTGCTTTGACAACTCGATATAGTTGGATATTCTGTTGGCGAGTGTTCTTGATCTGTGTGTCCATGATCCGATCAGTTGCAGCCTGTTCCATGCAATCTGGGTTTAATTCTGTGGGTGTGAGCTGCTCTGCAATGTCGGATGTGTCTAGCAATGGTGGAAAGTATGGCCGAAGGCGATCCACATTGAACACTGGGTGTAGGCCAAGGAATGGGGGAATGCTGAGCTCAAATGAATTGTCCCCCACAACCTTAGTAATGGTGTAAGGACCATATCGGAGTGGTCTCAGTTTCCGATAGGCTCCAGTAAGGCGTTCCTTTTGCAGATGCAACCAGACTTTGTCGCCCACCTGAAACTTGTGTGGCACCCGGTGTTGATCATGTCGCTGCTTGTACTTGGCATTTGATTTCTCCAGAATGTCATGGACCTGCTGGCGAATATGTTGGATGTGCTCAATGAAGCTGGTTGCCTTATCTGTTTCGGACTGGACATGAGCTGAAGCTGTGTGAGTAGCTGCAAGTGGCAGGGCCACATCAATGGGGCATAGTGGTTGGAATCCCAAGCCCACCTGAAAAGGGCTGTGGCCAGTCGAGCTGTGAAGAGCTCGGTTGTAGCTGTGTTGAACATAGGGGAGGCTCTCATCCCATGTGCGTGGATGCTTTGAGTTGTACATGCGCAGAATGTGTACAATCATTCAATTGAAAACCTCGGTCTGGCCATCAGTTTGAGGATGGAAGGCTGTGGACTTAGTGAGTTTGGTGTCCAACATTGACCAGAGACTGGACCAAAATGTACTGAGGAACCGACTGTCCCGATCTGAGATGATAGACTGTGGGATCCCAAAGTGCACCCACACTCGTTCAAAGAAGAGTTTAGCAGTGGCTTCTGCTGTGATATTCTTCTTGCAGGCCGCCATAATGGCCATCTTCGAGAACCTATCGACGACCACAAAAACACAATCATTTCCATGCTTGGTGGAAGGAAGCCCTGACATGTAATCCATGGAGATGGATTCCCAAGGTCGACTAGGGGTAGGCAACGGGGTATAGAGGCCTTGCTTCTTGATGGTTGGTTTGGCAATGGCACAGGCAGTACATGATCTGATGTACTTCCCGACATCCTGTCGAAGATTTGGCCAATAGAAATACTTTTGTAGTACTGCCACTGTTTTCTCAACCCCGAAATGTCCAGCAGCCCGACTGTAGTGTGCTTCCCAAATCATCTTAGCACGCTCGCTTGAAGGAACACAAAGATGACCCAGGTGGCATAATAGTGCACCTTGGAGGTGAAAATCTGGAACATGCTGACCCCCCAAGAGTGTCTGGTATGTGTGGCCAAATTCTCGGTCACTTTTGTAGAGAAGTGGCCAATCAGAAGTCTCGTGCCCACAAGAGTTGAGCACAGTGGTTAACGCCATGATTGGTGGTCGACTGAGGCAATCTGCAACATGATTGGTGCTGCCCTTCTTGTACTTGATGTTCAGATGGAACTGTTGCAGATATGTAGACCACTTCTGATGGCGATCATTCTGCAATTTCCCTTGGGTCTGTATGAACTGCAGGGGTCGGTGGTCTGTGTGGATGACTGTTTCCTTCCCCAAAATGTAATGCTTCCATTGTCGGCAGGCCTGCACAATGGAGTACATCTCTTTATCATAGGTTGGATACTTCCGGACTGTGTCTGAAAGTGTTTCACTGTGATATGCCACTGGATGCCCGTGTTGAGTAAGGACTGCCCCAATAGCATAGTCAGAGGCATCCGTCTCGACCTCAAATGGTTGTTGTAAATCTGGTAACGTGAGCACTGGTGTCGTGCAAAGGCGATCTTTCAATTCTATGAATGCCTTCTGTTGAGATTCAGACCAAAAGAATTTCGCTTTCGCTCCTCCCTTGGTGACTTGACTCAAGGGCCAAGCGATATGAGAAAACCCCAACACGAACCTGCGATAGAAGTTGGCAAGGCCTAGAAAGCTGCGGAGCTCTATCAGAGTGGTCGGGGCTGGCCAATCCCGAATGACTTGGATCTTGGCCGGATCCACATGCACCCCCTGTTCATCAATAATGTATCCCAGATACTGAACCTGGGTCATGCCAAAAGTGCATTTCTCCAAATTGGCACACAGCTTGTGTTGTCGCAGTGTTTGAAGAACCTGTCGGATGTGGTGGAGGTGCTCTTCCCAACTCTGGCTGAAGATCAGAATGTCATCCAAGTATACCACTACAAATGAGTTGGTGAATGGCCGCAAGATGTCATCCATTAGCCTCATGAAGGTTGCAGGAGCATTCGTCAATCCGAAAGGCATGACCAACCATTCGAAGAGGCCCTCCTTGGCTTTGAAGGCAGTCTTCCACACATCAGAGGGTTCGATCGGTACCTGGTGATATCCTGACTTCAGATCGATCTTGCTGAAGTACTTTGCCCCCTTTAGTTGGTCCAAGAGGTCATCAATCCGTGGGATCGGGTACCTATTACAAACAGTGATCTTGCTCAACGCCCGATAGTCAATACAGAGTCTCCAAGTCCCATCCTTCTTCTGTACCAACACGATCGGGCTCCCACAAGGCGATGAGCTCGGACGGATGTGACCTTTCTGCAACAACTCCTGAATCTGCCTCTTGATTTCATCGTTCTCTAGAACCGAACGCCGATAAATTGGTCCATTGGGTAGCGGCGCACCTGGGGTTAGATCGATGGAGTGCTTGACCTGACAGTGCAGAGGAACCCCTGCGGGGGAGGTGAAGATGTCCTCGTACTCCTTCACGACCTTATCCATCTGTAGTTGTCGTGCGGAGGGGTCCTGTCTGGAGGTCGTGGCCACCAGCTTCTTCTTTCCTTGAGGGCGTATCATCAGGAAAACAAACTTCCCAGTCTTGGAAATGAGCTTACTACATTGTTTTGCAGTAATCAAGGAGATGGCGGTAGGCGGTGCTACCTCTGGTATCCTATACAACTTATTCCCCAATGTAACAATAACAGCCCGGGGCCTTGATTCATACACAACATGTCGCTTCCACAAGTATGGTTGTCCTAATAATACATCACAAACTTCAAGGGGAGCGATGTCACACAATACCTCATCCGTGAAGGGCTTGATGTTGTACGGAAGGCGACATTGTTGGCTCACGCGAAGATCCTGTCCTTGGTGAAGCCACCCGATGGTGTATGGTTGTGGGTGTGCTGTGGTCGGTAAGCCCAACCGCTTCACGACCTCCGCTGAAATGAGGTTCTTTTGGCTCCCGCTATCGACAATGAACTGTAGCGGGGAGCCCTTTACCCACATCTGGGAGTGGAAGAGACGCTCCTCCTCCTCTGGATCTTCGGGTTCACTTTTCTGGATCTTGGCGGTAGCAACAGTGGCATTGGGATCCGCGTCAATGATCTGCTTCCCTTTTTCATTCCCCTTGTCGAGTTCTGACTCAGAGTCGGAATAGGTATCTGATTCTGGACCCTTTAGCTCAGCCACCAGTGACTGCTTGGCCCGACACTCACTGGTGTTGTCAGTGGAGCTCTTATGGAACTCACACCATTTTCCCGTGTCCTTTTTCGTCTTCGCGGTGCCGTTTTTTGTCTGCAGCTTTGGTGGGTTGTCTTGGGCTGCCCCGCCTTGGCTTTGCCCTTTGTTCTGCGTTTTAGGGGCACCTTTCCCTTGCTTCGGAGTCGCAGATCCAAAGTCTCGCTTCTTTTGTTTAAACTTCTGCTCGACCTTGACGGCATATCGGTATGATGTGCCGAGCGAGGGGATGTTCAGGAATTGTATTTCTTCCTGAATGTACTTGTGCAGGCAGCCGCGGTATTTGAGTATCAAATGCTGCTCCGTATCCTTGATACCAAACTTTGTGCGAAGGTTATGGAAGAGATTGGTGAACTCCGGCACGTCTTGGTCCCTTCCCTGCCGCAGCGTGGTCCATTTTATGTATTCATCCTCATAGCTTCCGACAGGGTAGTACTACTCCTTGATGGCATCGCGGAATGAATCCCAAGTGGGTGCGGCTGAAAATAGCGAGCCGGTAGTTTCATCCTTCTGCTCGCAGTAGGTTTCTCACCAGTCCTTGACGTGGGGGGCTGCTTTGAGAAGAGCGAAAACAATCTTTTCTCGACTTGAAAATTCATGAACAGAAAAATACCCTTCTAGCAGATTTAACCATTTATCTACCGCATCTGCGTCTATTTTACCCTCGAAGATGGGGATTTCAAAATTAACTTGTACCTTAAAGGGCGTGGCATTTCCAGAGTGCTAGAAGCTGAAGCGTCGCTTCTGGGTAGCTGCTGAAGGATCTGGGCGAAACTGTCCATCATCGCGTTCCATTGTCGCTCGAGGGCTTCTTCGAGCAAGATTTTGATAGGATCTCCTGCCCCCTCGTCTTTCTTCTCGTCTACCATGGGAGGCCGTCGGGATTTGCGAGGCTAGTCTTGTAAAGGTTTGACCAGTTCAAGCCCTAACTCCTTATATCCCGACCTCGTTGGGGACATGCAAAGAAAAACAGAGAAAAAGCAGACCACTCTGATACCACTGATCCGGATTTAAGCAGGAACGCAATAGATTACAGAGATAACCATAAATACAAAGATGCGATAACCATAAAAACAGAGATAACCATAAACATAGATATGCAGCGGGAATAATACTTTACTTCATTAATGTAGAATACTGAAATATGCTTACAAACAGTAATGGAAATAACCTAGCTAGGGCGATGGTAGCTTATCTCTGAGAAGAGATGTGGTGGCTACATGCCTCTGAACTGTCTTACAATGAGGCTCGAAGGCTTATTTATTGTTGAGAAACAGTGGAAAAACCCTTAACATTCCAAAACCTAACCCTAGAAGATGAAACGCCAAACTATGGGCCCCGTTTGGGGTAAGTTGGTACATCAACTTCCCGGGGTCGTAACTTTGGCATACGATCTCCGTTTGACACATACAATAGCTCGTTAGAAAGATCTATCCGAGCACTACCATTGTTGGAACGGGCAACATTGTGGACCCATGTTGTCCTCGGATTCCCCAGAAAACTTCGTTTAGGGCCTCAAAACGGCTCCGGAAGTTCAGGACCCGAAAAACTGCTAAAAATAGTAAGTTGTGCTACAATTAAGGAAACTGAAAATGCTGAGAAGAACAATGGTGGGGGTCCAGGTGGGCTTGGCAGGTGGCCACCAAGATCCACCTGGATCATTCCTCCCCCCTTAGGAAGCAATGGTCCCCATTGCGTTGAGTTCCTCCATGAGATGAGGAAACTTTTGCTGAACTTGGTCCCTGGTGAACCACTTGCCCTGGTGAAGGAATTGGCCTGCTTTGACAACTCGATATAGTTGGATATTCTGTTGGCGAGTGTTCTTGATCTGTGTGTCCATGATCCGATCAGTTGCAGCCTGTTCCATGCAATCTGGGTTTAATTCTGTGGGTGTGAGCTGCTCTGCAATGTCGGATGTGTCTAGCAATGGTGGAAAGTATGGCCGAAGGCGATCCACATTGAACACTGGGTGTAGGCCAAGGAATGGGGGAATGCTGAGCTCAAATGAATTGTCCCCCACAGCCTTAGTAATGGTGTAAGGACCATATCGGAGTGGTCTCAGTTTCCGATAGGCTCCAGTAAGGCGTTCCTTTTGCAGATGCAACAGGACTTTGTCGCCCACCTGAAACTTGTGTGGCACCCGGTGTTGATCATGTCGCTGCTTGTACTTGGCATTTGATTTCTCCAGAATGTCATGGACCTGCTGGCGAATATGTTGGATGTGCTCAATGAAGCTGGTTGCGTTATCTGTTTCGGACTGGACATGAGCTGAAGCTGTGTGAGTAGCTGCAAGTGGTAGGGCCACATCAATGGGGCATAGTGGTTGGAATCCCAAGCCCACCTGAAAAGGGCTGTGGCCAGTCGAGCTGTGAAGAGCTCGGTTGTAGCTGTGCTGAACATAGGGGAGGCTCTCATCCCATGTGCGTGGATGCTTTGAGTTGTACATGCGCAGAATGTGTACAATCATTCAATTGAAAACCTCGGTCTGGCCATCAGTTTGAGGATGGAAGGCTGTGGACTTAGTGAGTTTGGTGTCCAACATTGACCAGAGACTGGACCAAAATGTACTGAGGAACTGACTGTCCCGATCTGAGATGATAGACTGTGGGATCCCAAAGTGCACCCACACTCGTTCAAAGAAGAGTTTAGCAGTGGCTTCTGCTGTGATATTCTTCTTGCAGGCCGCCATAATGGCCATCTTCGAGAACCTATCGATGACCACAAAAACACAATCATTTCCATGCTTGGTGGAAGGAAGCCCTGACATGTAATCCATGGAGATGGATTCCCAAGGTCGACTAGGGGTAGGAAACGGGGTATAGAGGCCTTGCTTCTTGATGGTTGGTTTGGCAATGGCATAGGCAGTACATGATCTGATGTACTTCCCGACATCCTGTCGAAGATTTGGCCAATAGAAATACTTTTGTAGTACTGCCACTGTTTTCTCAACCCCGAAATGTCCAGCAGCCCGACTGTAGTGTGCTTCCCAAATCATCTTAGCACGCTCGCTTGAAGGAACACAAAGATGACCCAGGTGGCATAATAGTGCACCTTGGAGGTGAAAATCTGGAACATGCTGACCCCCCAAGAGTGTCTGGTATGTGTGGCCAAATTCTCGGTCACTTTTGTAGAGAAGTGGCCAATCAGAAGTCTCGTGCCCACAAGAGTTGAGCACAGTGGTTAACGCCATGATTGGTGGTCGACTGAGGCAATCTGCAACATGATTGGTGCTGCCCTTCTTGTACTTGATGTTCAGATGGAACTGTTGCAGATATGTAGACCACTTCTGATGGCGATCATTCTGCAATTTCCCTTGGGTCTGTATGAACTGTAGGGGTCGGTGGTCTGTGTGGATGACTGTTTCCTTCCCCAAAATGTAATGCTTCCATTGTCGGTAGGCCTGCACAATGGAGTACATCTCTTTATCATAGGTTGGATACTTCCGGACTGTGTTTGAAAGTGTTTCACTGTGATATGCCACTGGATGCCCGTGTTGAGTAAGGACTGCCCCAATAGCATAGTCAGAGGCATCCGTCTCGACCTCAAATGGTTGTTGTAAATCTGGTAACGTGAGCACTGGTGTCGTGCAAAGGCGATCTTTCAATTCTATGAATGCCTTCTATTGAGATTCAGACCAAAAGAATTTCGCTTTCGCTCCTCCCTTGGTGACTTGACTCAAGGGCCAAGCGATATGAGAAAACCCCAACACGAACCTACGATAGAAGTTGGCAAGGCCTAGAAAGCTGCGGAGCTCTGTCAGAGTGGTCGGGGTTGGCCAATCCCGAATGACTTGGATCTTGGTCGGATCCACATGCACCTCCTGTTCATCAATAATGTATCCCAGATACTGAACCTGGGTCATGCCAAAAGTGCATTTCTCCAAATTGGCACACAGCTTGTGTTGTCGCAGTGTTTGAAGAACCTGTCGGATGTGGTGGAGGTGCTCTTCCCAACTCTGGCTGAAGATCAGAATGTCATCCAAGTATACCACTACAAATGAGTTGGTGAATGGCCGCAAGATGTCATCCATTAGCCTCATGAAGGTTGCAGGAGCATTCGTCAATCCGAAAGGCATGACCAACCATTCGAAGAGGCCCTCCTTGGCTTTGAAGGCAGTCTTCCACACATCAGAGGGTTCGATCGGTACCTGGTGATATCCTGACTTCAGATCGATCTTGCTGAAGTACTTTGCCCCCTTTAGTTGGTCCAAGAGGTCATCAATCTGTGGGATCGGGTACCTATTACGAACAGTGATCTTGTTCAACGCCCGATAGTCAATACAGAGTCTCCAAGTCCCATCCTTCTTCTGTACCAACACGATCGGGCTCCCACAAGGCGATGAGCTCGGACGGATGTGACCTTTCTGCAGCAACTCCTGAATCTGCCTCTTGATTTCATCGTTCTCTAGAACCGAACGCCGATAAATTGGTCCATTGGGTAGCGGCGCACCTGGGGTTAGATCGATGGAGTGCTTGACCTGACAGTGCAGAGGAACCCCTGCGGGGGAGGTGAAGATGTCCTCGTACTCCTTCACGACCTTATCCATCTGTAGTTGCCGTGCGGAGGGGTCTTGTCTGGAGGTCGTGGCCACCAGCTTCTTCTTTCCTTGAGGGCGTATCATCAGGAAAACAAACTTCCCAGTCTTGGAAATGAGCTTACTACATTGTTTTGCAGTAATCAAGGAGATGGCGGTAGGCGGTGCTACCTCTGGTATCCTGTACAACTTATTCCCCAATGTAACAATAACAGCCCGGGGCCTTGATTCATACACAGCATGTCACTTCCACAAGTATGGTTGTCCTAATAATACATCACAAACTTCAAGGGGAGCGATGTCACACAATACCTCATCCGTGAAGGGCTTGATGTTGTACGGAAGGCGACATTGTTGGCTCACGCGAAGATCCCGTCCTTGGTGAAGCCACCTAATGGTGTATGGTTGTGGGTGTGTTGTGGTCGGTAAGCCCAACCGCTTCACGACCTCCGCTGAAATGAGGTTCTTTTGGCTCCCGCTATCGACAATGAACTGTAGCGGGGAGCCCTTTACCCACATCTGGGAGTGGAAGAGACGCTCCTCCTCCTCTGGATCTTCGGGTTCACTTTTCTGGATCTTGGCGGTAGCAACAGTGGCATTGGGATCCGCGTCAATGATCTGCTTCCCTTTTTCATTCCCCTTGTCGAGTTCTGACTCAGAGTCGGAATAGGTATCTGATTCTGGACCCTTTAGCTCGGCCACCAGTGACTGCTTGGCCCGACACTCACTGGTGTTGTGAGTGGAGCTCTTATGGAACTCACACCATTTTCCTGTGTCCTTTTTCGTCTTCGCGGTGCCGTTCTTTGTCTGCAGCTTTGGTGGGTTGTCTTGGGCTGCCCCGCCTTGGCTTTGCCCTTTGTTCTGCGTTTTAGGGGCACCTTTCCCTTGCTTCGGAGTCGCAGATCCAAAGTCTCGCTTCTTTTGTTTAAACTTCTGCTCGACCTTGACGGCATATCGGTATGCTGTGCCGAGCGAGGGGATGTTCAGGAATTGTATTTCTTCCTGAATGTACTTGTGCAGGCAGCCGCGGTATTTGAGTATCAAATGCTGCTCTGTATCCTTGATACCCAACTTTGTGCGAAGGTTATGGAAGAGATTGGTGAACTCCGGCATGTCTTGGTCCCTTCCCTGCCGCAGCGTGGTCCATTTTATGTATTCATCCTCATAGCTTCCGACAGGGTAGTACTACTCCTTGATGGCATCGCGGAATGAATCCCAAGTGGGTGCGGCTGAAAATAGCGAGCCGGTAGTTTCATCCTTCTGCTCGCAGTAGGTTTCCCACCAGTCCTTGACGTGGGGGGCTGCTTTGAGAAGAGCGAAAACAATCTTTTCTCGACTTGAAAATTCATGAACAGAAAAATACCCTTCTAGCAGATTTAACCATTTATCTACCGCATCTGCATCTATTTTACCCTCGAAGATGGGGATTTCAAAATTAACTTGTACCTTAAAGGGCGTGGCATTTCCAGAGTAGCTGCTAGAAGCTGAAGCGTCGCTTCTGGGTAGCCGCTGAAGGATCTGGGCGAAACTGTCCATCATCGCGTTCCGTTGTCGCTCGAGGGCTTCTTCGAGCAAGATTTTGATAGGATCTCCTGCCCCCTCATCTTTCTTCTCGTCTGCCATGGGAGGTCGTCGGGATTTGCGAGGCTGGTCTTGTAAAGGTTCGACCAGTTCAAGCCCTAACTCCTTATATCCCGACCTCGTTGGGGACATGCAAAGAAAAACAGAGAAAAAGCAGACCGCTCTGATACCACTGATCCGGATTTAAGCAGGAACGCAATAGATTACAGAGATAACCATAAATACAGAGATGCGATAACCATAAAAACAGAGATAACCATAAACATAGATATGCAGCGGGAATAATACTTTACTTCATTAATGTAGAATACTGAAATATGCTTACAAACAATAATGGAAATAACCCAGCTAGGGCGATGGTAGCTTATCTCTGAGAAGAGATGTGGTGGCTACATGCCTCTGAACTGTCTTACAATGAGGCTCGAAGGCCTATTTATTGTTGAGAAACAATGGAAAAACCCTTAACATTCCAAAACCTAACCCTAGGAGATGAAACGCCAAACTATGGGCCCCGTTTGGGGTAAGTTGGTACATCAACTTCCCGGGGTCGTAACTTTGGCATACGATCTCCGTTTGACGCATAAAATAGGTCGTTAGAAAGATCTATCCGAGCACTACCATTGTTGGAACGGGCAAAATTGTGGACTCATGTTGCCCTCGGATTCCCCAAAAAACGTTGTTTAGGGCCTCAAAACGGCTCTGGAAGTTCAGGACCCGAAAAACTGCTAAAAATAGTAAGTTGTGCTACAATTAAGGAAACTGAAAATGCTGAGAAGAACAATGGTGGGGGTCCAGGTGGGCTTGGCAGGTGGCCACCAAGATCCACCTGGATCAATGAGGGCCAAAGGCTAAGCAAGGAAGGTCAAGGGATTTTTATCCCCGTTGTAGCTCAACAAAGGCCCAAGTAGAAGCCCTTGGATTTAGTTAACAAATAACCTCATATTTTCATATCAAACCATCTTTGTTAATGAAATAGGAATAGAAAAAAAAACATTTCCATGGTATAAAAGGAAAATAGAAAAGGAGTGTGTAGAAAGGCACTCAAATATGTTTGGAAGAGGCTTAGAAGAGAGCACCAAAGATATGATTTTATTATTTAGATCAACTCTAAGTCTTTAGGGGCCAAGCAAAAATTTTGCAAGCATCATCACAAATAAAAAAGGTATGATATAGTATCTTTGGTTTGTTTCTATTGAAATAAAATGGGTCACAAGGATATCAATTTTTAGCACTCTAGAAGGCTAAGCAACCCACATAGGAACTATTTATAGTACCATAGGATCACTGGAAACTATGAGGATAAATGGTTGAGGCCTCGTCTAGAACTCCATACCAAGAATAGAACACCCAAGAAGAAAGCTTGGAGAGTGAAGGTCAAATAGAAAGAATAACTACTTGCACTTGTAGCCCAATCAACAATGATTATCGAATGACCTATTATATTAACAAAATTCATCTCTAGACATGAGATGGACATTAGGATTATGCCAAAGGAAACCCATATTTAACTCTTATTTTCCATCCTACAATCGACGCACCCTTTCTTAAAGACTTGTTGGATTTAACTTGATAACTGAAGAAAAAGAAGGTAAAACAAAGTTGAATATTTTGAGGACCAAAATCATGCAAACAAGGAGGTGGATCCAAATTGGATTCTCACCAAAATCTCTTTGTAAATTTGCAATTAACATTTAAATAAGAAATTTCTGGCAAAGTTGAGGGAATGTCCAAAATTCACTTGGAAGTTGAAATGAATCATTGTGATGGTTCACCTTCCAAGGTATTCCATTAAAAATGAGTTCCATGGAGAAGAAAAACATTCAATAGGGAGGAAAGATAAGGATGCCCATGAAGAAGGGAAATAACAGATATGAGAGCTCAAAGAAGCAATCTCCTTGATGATTGGAGGATGTTGGGTATGTGTTATATTCTTTGCACAAATACCTCTATGCATTGTACCTTGCATCAGACGTAGTAGGGGGGTCATGCGAGGGTTGCAACTTCCTTGTTTAGGGGGGTCACGTGGGGGTGAAGCCCTCCTTACTTCGATGGTTCAAAAGGGGGGAAATTCCCTTTATGTGGGGGTTTAGGGGCAGCGATCATTTGAGCAGGGATATGAGTTGGGGAAGCTTAGAATGGAAGATTTGTTGGTGGACAAAGATCAACAAATCTTTGTGGATCATGGTACTACACCAATAGGGATGTTAACAGAAGACTAAATGAAGTTATATCGAAATGAAAAGAGAAAAATAGGATTGTGTCTCTCAGATTCAATATTATTGAAAGGTTCAAGAGAAGTTATAACAAAGGCACTATGGAAAACGTTAGGGACTTAGTATGGGTCTATGTCCCTGGTGAACAAATTTTTCTTGTTGAATAATATATAACATGAGGATGAAAGATGGGGACTTGATGATAGAGCATCTAATTTCCTTCAATACTATTGTAAGTCAATGATTATATGTTGATATTAATATTTTAGATGAAGATAAGCATATCAGTTTGTTGTGATCTATACCAGACTCATGGGATTGTTTGGTTGTGCAATATGTGGTAATGTAACTACTTTAGGTTTCGATGATATAGTCACATTTTTATTATTAGAGGAGATGAGATGTGAAAATATGGGAAGTCAAAAGAAAAAATTATTGTCTATAAGAGGAAACTCCAAGAATAAAGATAAAAATATGTCCTCAAGTGGGAGATCTTAATCTAGAGGAAGATCTAAAGCTCCAAGAAAATTCATAAAGGTATGTTGGAGATACGAAAAATAAGGGCATTACAAGTGTAAATCTAAAATTGTTGAGAAAGGGAAGGAATATGTTGACGCTCCTTGTATAGAAGCAAGAACATCCTCAGATAAGGGAAGGGATGTGTATTTGGCTTCTTCAAGGACATATGTACATCATGTTGTGTGGCTGGTCAAATTAGTGCATCCTTTCATATGGCTCCTCAGAAGGAGTGGTTTTGTGAGTAAAAAAGATATGACAGTGGTGATATTTTCTTAGGGGATGAATCAAAAACCATAATCATAAGACAAGGACAACTCAAGTTGATGCTCATGGGTGGAAGGATTAGAGCACTCCCTAGTGTTCTTCACATTCCTAAATTTTCCATAAATTTGATTTCTGCAAACAAGATGAGTGATGCTAGTGTAAAAATAGTTTCTGGAAACGATACCTACATGATGATTTGAAAAGTAAGGGTAATATTGAGGGATTTTGGGTTGGAAATCTATATAAGCTATCAAGAAGAATTTTTAGTGATGGGTGCAATAGTTCCATTGTTCATGAGAGTGGAGAAGTAGAAGGAAAAACTCCTAGACTATGTTGTGGCATCAAAGACTAGAAAATATTAAAAAGAAGGACCTTCAAGTACCACATGGTAATGGTATGGTAGAAGGTATGTCTAATTTCTCTTTGGATTTTGATTTCTATGAACATTGTTTATATGAGAAGTAGAACTGGATAAGATTTCTCTTTGGTTCTATGAGGTTCAATGAAATATTATAGTTAGTGCATGATGGTTTTTTTGGACCTGTGTTGGTTTTGTCATTGGGTAAATTTGTACTATGTATCATTTATAAATGTCTTCTCAATGAAAACATGGATTTATTTCCTTATGAATAAATCTAAAGGCTTTGAAAATTTCAATAGCTTAAGGCTTTCATGGAAAACTAGATGAAGAAGAAAATTAAGGAAAATTAATCTTTATAGCAACTCTTCCAAATTTAAATTAAAAAATTATCTCTCTAAAGATGAGAATAAAGAAATGTAAAATAAGGCTTGTGATCAAGTTACTTGTAGTTGGGGGTTTTCTCTATTGGAAGGTATCCCTTAAAGAGATAAGTGGACTTTTTCCAAGTAATAAAAATATAACATTTTGATGTTATTTTGGTTCTTTATTTGATATTGTATTTGTTTAAATTTAACTCCTTAAATAATCAGTTTAAATAATAAAAATTAAATTATCATGAGATATTCACTAAAATTCATGTTTTTCATATTTCTCCTAGCTAATATTACATCATGTTCACAAGAAAAAAAGATGCATTGCCAAGTCTATTTAAAACTCAAACAAATGCCTCTTAATCACCATCACAAATTCAGTGTGTTTGGTATGTTTTGATCGCACCGGTGCTATCATATTTACCCAACACGCCACCTAAATAATATTTTAAAATATAGCTATATATCAGTGTGTTAGATAATGTGAACGTTTTGTCTTGGTGCAAAAATGTTATATGTGTGACGCACCGCTACAAAAATTCAAATTTGTGAACCAACATAGGTGTGTCATGGGTATGTGCACTCCTTCTATGGTGCGATTGTGTTTGACAAAGAACTAGAGTCGGTGCATCACTATGTTTTTGGCGTATCGATAATGTTCTTTTTTTTAATTGAAAGTTATGTTTCCATATTAATAAATACATTTTTCATTTAATAAAATAAAGATTTATTTTATGTATGGGGCTTATGTATTTTGTATGTCAACCATGCAGTAGAGATGTCAGCAGAGGGAGCAAAAGAAATTAGAAATACTTGGTGAAATAATGAAAACAAAAACATACAACAATAGCATAAATGATGAAATAAGAGAAGTACATATCACTCTCCATTGTCATCACCTTGATTATCTTCCTCAACACTTGGCATGATAACATTGTTGTTCTAAAAAACATGTTTTGGTCTAGGGTCATGTCTTAATACAAAATGCCAATCCCTATCTACCACATCTAGGTAAAAAAAACTAGATGTATTGTTTTGGGAAAACATAAGGTTCCATAGCTTCAGGCCACATCTTTCTAGAGTTGATAGATATCAACCCACTATCGCAGTCTTCCTTTACATTATTCTGATCAAAGGTGTCCCACCACTTGCACATAAAAATAAAACATTGGAATGAAGAGAATTCCACTTGAATGATCTCTTGTATCTTTCCAACGTAATCTAATGTCGCCTGCCTTAGGTTTTGATTTTGGTGGCTAGCATGAATAGATTGGTCGAACTCGACTTCCACTCCACGTTCTTGTGTCATGTATACATCATTAAAATCCTTTGTGAGAAAATGCTGACCATATTCCCACATAGATGGGAACAACTGTACCTATAAAAAAGTGAAAAAATCACAATGTCGTGTTTCTAATAGCCCGAACATAATTAAAAAATATAAAATATATATAGATGTTAAAATTAAAAAGTGCAATATGAAGTTAAAATTGTACAGAAGGATTATAATTACTGAGTTGTTGCACCCAATCCCTATGTTTAGTGCATCCTATTCAGCATGCAGATAACAATCAGATGCACTGCATTTCTCTCTAACTTGATCAACAACCCAACTGCTGGGGCATGTCATTGGCACATTTTATTTTAAATGATCAGGATAACACACTTCTACCATTCTACTATTTGAATTATTTCCTGTCACTATCCCATTTCCTCCTCTTCTCTTCGTACAATGTGACCCATGGTTATGTCACTTCCATATTGTAAAGAATGACTTTGTTGATGGCTTTAATTTCTGAATTCGTTGATGAAATCAAAAGAATATATATATATATATATATATATATATATATATATATATATATATATATAGTACGTATGATATCAAAATATGCATTAATATGAAGTTCAGTTTGAATAGTTATTGTGTAGTAATTTGACAAATGATAAGCCTGCACTTACTCTTTATCATTCACCTCTTTCAATTCGTTTTGAGAAGATCCCCTTCTCTTTTGTCGTCATCCCAAATCATCGCACTTGGTGTGTTGTTGATCTACTTGATGTACTCACTGGCATAATAGAAAGACTCATACGATATATACCCCTCTGCCATAGACCCCTCGAGTTTTTCCCTTTGTCAAACAAAACCTTTCAATTTCTTCATGTACCTCTCTAAGAAGAACATCCAATGACAAGAAACGAACCCAACTAATTCAACCTCATCTACTAGGTGAATTAGAAGATGAACCTACAAGTCCATGAAACTCGTCGGTAGTTCCTTCTCAAACATACAAACAATCTCAGTTATCTGTTGATGGCACTGTGAACTGCTAGCCATATGAATCTCCTTTGATGTGATCCAACGTATAAATGAAAATAATTTAGATATTGCGTGTCGTAGGTCTTGGGGGAAGTCATGGTTCACACACCCACGCACGAGCAGAGGATAATGACACTGCACAGTAAATAGTACATTATACAAAAAATAATTATAAAATATCTCATTACATAAAAATAAAAAAATATGTCTTTGACATACGTTCTCTTAGAAGGTTCAAATAGTCATATAATTTCAACCCCAACAAATGGTGATCCACTATGAAGCAGTGCCACCAATATGGAAAGCGCCCTCACATTCATTATAACTTCCTTTGCCAAATAAAGATCATCTTTCTTTAAAGTCCATGGGACATCACCTTCTTTGAAAGACCAAGAAGGGCCAACCTCTCCTCTAGTTTCTTGCCTTGGCCACTGTTTCTTTTCATCTTTTGAAGAAATAATATATCTCCTAACAACCAATGTGTCATTTTCTTTCGACGATATGTGCCTCCATAAATAAGATGAAACATTTTTAAATATATGCATGGGATCTAGTAAGTGGGCCATCTTAAGATGCTCTCAATATAGGAGCTCATAAAAGATAGATTTCCTTTTCATCTTAATGGAAAATTTCTCAACATAGGTGTCTAAGAAATATGGATCATTGAACATATGCTCCCCATTTGAATCAAACATTTCTGCAAACTCCTTCTTCTTCTCTATCTCATATGCTCTATGCCATCTATTCAGTATCATTATTGCAAGAATCTCTTTTTTTATGATGGAAATAAATTCAACATTATCAGAAATCACAGTACATAAATTTGTGAACTCGTTAAACTATTCTTTATAAAAATCAATGTTCTACCGTCAGACTTGAGTCGTTTCAGACAGCTTAAACTGAAAATATTTACGGTTACGGAATTGACCGGGCACCAAACTACTGTAAAGTCACCGACCAATGAAATGCGTTCACTGACTGCTTCCGAAAAGTCACCGACCGATGAAATGCATTCACTGACTGCTTCCATTTTGGAAAATTCTTTTTTACGTACTTTAATCCCAGAAATCTGAGTCAATAATTAGCGGCAGACATAGAACCGTTTGCAAACAACCCGGCTTCGGCAGTCAACACTGTGGATTTATTTCAATTCATTTTTAATATTTCTTACGTAATGTCGAAACATTCCTCCCTTTGTGTTGGGTTGTGTTATATTCTTTCCACGTAGTTAATAGGGGGTTTGAAGGGCACTCGTAACCCCACTTTATGGGGTCCGGGGCAGCGCCCCGGAAAATTTTGGTTTTGGACCATATGTTAGGTTGGGCGGACCCACCTATGGTTTTGTGCATGATTTTCGCACATGTTTTTTGGACGCGATGGTTTTTCGGTCCATGGTATTGGACGCGATGGTTTTCGGTCCATGGTATTGGATGCTTCGGCATGTATAAATATGTATTGTAACATTGAAAGGAATATAATGAAAAATCAAGCTGGTAGTCCTGGTTTTGGGATCCAGGGAAAAATCTCTGTGCATATGTGTTTTATGGGTTATGCTCTCGCATTGTTTATTTTCTTTGTTTAAGAATTCGTATGCAGGTAATTTCTGTACAGGGTTAAAACCTACATTTGGTATCAGAGCTGTTTTGGCTTCAAGGGGACGCCTTTATTGCTGAGGGGTTTCGCTCGGGCCTGTGGTAGACCCTGTTCAGTGGGAGATCTGCGAGATCGATTCTGGTGGTGAAAGAAGATGGCGAGCAGTGGAAAGATAGAGATTGAGAAGTTCAATGGTCAGAATTTTGAGTTGTGGAAACTCAAGATGGAGGATCTGTTGGTGGATAAAGATCAGTGGATCGCGGTAGATCCGGGTACTAAACCATCAGGAGTGACCGATGAAGAATGGAAGAAGTTGGATCGGAAGGCAAAGAGCACAATACGATTGTGTGTCTCGGATTCAGTATTGTTGAATGTATCAGGGGAAGCTACGGCAAAGGCTTTGTGGGTCAAGTTAGGGACTTTGTACCAATCTAAGTCTCTGGTGAATAAACTGTTCCTGCGGAAAAAGCTGTATAACCTGAGGATGAAAGATGGAGACTCGGTGACAGAGCATCTGAATGCGTTTAATACTGTGGTAAGTCAGTTATTATCTGTTGATATTAAAATTTCAGATGAAGATAAGTGCATCAGTCTGTTGTGTTCTCTACCAGATTCGTGGGATAGTCTGGTTATTGCAATAGGTAGCAATGCAACTGCTTTGCAGTTTGATGAAATAGTCTCAGCCTTGCTGACGGAGGAGATGAGACGGAAAAATATGGACAACCAGAATGGTGATGCCTTGTCTGTACGAGGACGGTCCCAGAACAGAAACAAAAATAAGTCATCGAGTGGGAGATCTAAATCTAGAGGGAGATCTAAATCTCCAGGAAAACCTACAAAGGTGGTGTGCTGGAAATGCGGAAAGGAAGGGCACTTTAGAAGGGATTGTAAATCTAAAGCTCCTGATAAAGGAAAGGGATATGGTGATGCTCCTTCTGCAGAGGCAAAAACCACCTCAGATGAAGGTGGGGATGTGTACTTGGCTTCTTCAAGTACACATGTAGATCATGAGGCATGGTTGATTGACTCAAGTGCATCCTTTCACTTCACTCCCCATAGAGAGTGGTTCTGCGAGTATGAGAAATACGATGGTGGTGATGTCTTCTTAGGAGATGATAGGAAGGCTAGAATCATTGGTCGGGGAAAAGTAAAGTTGAAGTTGCAAGGTGGAAGGGTTAGAACACTTCCGGGTGTTCTACATATTCCTGCATTGGCCAGAAATCTGATTTTTGTAAGCAAGTTGGATGATGCAGGTGTAAAGACGGTGTTCGAGAAAGATACCTGCAAGATGGTTCGAGGAGCATTGATATTAATGCGGGGAGTTCGAATTGGAACTCTGTACAAGCTGCAAGGTAGCACTGTTGTTGATGGGTGCAATAGTTCTATGGTTCCTAAAAATGGAGTAAAGAATCTAGTGGTCTCTGGAGAGAAGACCATGTTGTGGCATCAAAGGCTTGGACATATTGGAGAGAAGGGCCTTCGAATACTTCATGGTAAAGGTATGGTAGAAGGTATGAATAATAGCTCTCTGGATTTTGATTTCTGTGAAAATTGTGTATATGGGAAGCAGAATCGGGTGAGTTTCCCCTCTGGTGGTAAGAGGATGAAACAGATATTAGAGTTTGTGCACAGTGATGTGTTTGGACCTGTGAAGGTTCCATCACTGGGTAAGTCTGTGTACTATGTATCACTCATAGATGACTTCTCAAGGAATACATGGATATATTTTCTTAAGAAGAAATCTGAAGTCTTTGACAGGTTTAAAGAATTTAAGGCTCTGGTGGAAAATCAGACAGAGAAGAAGATAAAGGTGCTGAGGACAGATAATGGTGGAGAATTTTGCAGCAAGGAATTTGAAGAATTTGTAAGAAGTGTGGTATAGCACGGCAGAAGACTACTCCATATACACCTCAGCAAAATGGAGTCGCAGAAAGAATGAACAAGACGTTGATGGAAAGGGCAAGAAGCATGCTCAGTGGTGCCGGGTTAGGACAGGAATTCTGGGCAGAGGCGGTGGATACTGCATGTTACCTAATCAACAGATCACCTTCATCAGCGTTGGAGGATATGACTCCACAAGAAGTATGGACTGGTAAGAAACCCTCTCTTTCACATCTAAGGGTATTTGGATGTGATGCATATGTACATGTTCCAAAGGAGAAACGAACCAAGTTGGATAGTAAATCTGAAAAGTGCATCTTTATTGGGTATAAGGATGGTTTAAAGGGTTATAAGCTTTGGAACCCAGTCACACGGAAGGTTGTGTACAGCCGAGATGTGTTGTTCAGAGAGGTAAAAGATGTTATTCAACATGAAGTCCAACCAAAGGAACCTGAGAAGATAGAGTTTGAGCCAAAGGAGGAAGAATCAGACTCTGCAGCAGAGGAGGAATCAGAAGATGAAGAGCCACAAACTCCGGCTGTGAGAAGATCAGTTCGAGAAAGAAGGCAGCCAGAAAGGTATAGTCCATCTGCTTTCAGTTCAAATTTTTCTTTGTCTGTTACTGATAATGATCCCAGAACTGTGAAGGAAGCAGTGGATTCAGAGGATGGAAAACTCTGGAAAGAGGCCATGGTCGATGAAATGGCATCTTTGCACAAAAATGAGGCTTGGGATCTGGTGGAGTTGCCGGCTGGAAGGAAACCCATTGGCAGCAAATGGGTGTTCAAGAAGAAGACAAATGCAGAAGGAAAGGTGGAGAAATACAAAGCTCGGTTGGTAGCAAAAGGTTATTCCCAGGTGCCGGGAATTGATTTTGGTGATATTTTTTCTCCTGTTGCCAAGGTAACTTCTATTAGATTACTTTTATCTGTTGCTGCTGCTTTTGATTTTGAGGTAGAACAGATGGATGTGAAGACAACATTTCTTCACGAGGATTTGGAAGAGGAAATCTACATGAAGCAACCTGAAGGCTTTGCGGTGAAGGGTAAGAAAGAACTGGTATGCAAGTTAAAGAAGTCTCTATATGGGTTGAAACAGTCACCAAGGATGTGGTATCAGAAATTTGATACATTTATACGGGGACTTGGCTTCACTAGAAGCAAAGCAGATCATTGTGTGTATTTTAAATTAATTGGTGACCGTATTATTTATCTGGTCTTGTATGTGGATGATATGTTGCTGGTTGGAAATGACAAAGAAATTATCCAGGATTTGAAGACCCAATTGTCCTCGAAATTCGACATGAAAGATCTTGGTGCTGCAAACTATATTTTGGGCATGGAAATTAAAAGAGATCGGTCAAAGAGGAAGCTCTGGTTAAACCAGAGGAAGTATGTCGAGACAATACTCCAGAGGTTTAATATGCAGGATAGTAAACCGGTGAAGGTTCCTATTCCTGTAGGTGTGAGGTTATCTGCTGAACAGTGTCCCAAGACACAAGAAGAGGAAGAGGACATGTCCCATGTTCCATATGCAAGTGCAGTGGGTAGCCTAATGTATGTAATGGTCTGTACTAGACCAGACATTGCACATGCAGTGGGAGTATTGAGCAGGTTTATGTCAAAACCTGGCAAGGAGCACTGGACAGCAGTGAAGCGGGTTTTTAGGTATTTGCATGGCACTAGTGATTATGGTTTGTGCTACCAAGGAAGACCAGGATTGGACAGAGTGTTGGATATTCATGGCTTTGTTGATGCAGACTGGGCTGGAGATCTGGATCAGAGAAGATCTACAAGTGGGTATGTGTTTAACCTATTTGGAGGTGCAGTCAGTTGGATGAGTAAGAAACAATCTGTAGTGGCACTGTCAACTACAGAGGCAGAATACATGGCAGCCACTCATGCAAGCAAGGAAGCAGTTTGGTTGCATAGATTGTGTTCAAGTATGGGGTTAGTACAGGGAGCTATAAGAATAGACTGTGACAGCCAAAGTGCAATTTTCTTGGCAAAGAACCCTGCTTATCATTCAAAGACAAAGCACATTGATGTTCAATATCACTTTGTGAGGGATATGATTGAAGACAGAAAGGTGTTGCTGGTAAAGGTGGACACTTTGAAGAATATTGCAGATGCATTGACAAAATCTGTGAGCTCTGAGAAGTTCTCTTGGTGTAGAGAAGCAATGGGAATCTCAGGGCTGAAAAATGACTAAGCTCTCCTGTGGCCCCCTATGGAAAGAAAACAACAAGTGGGAGATTGTTGGGTTGTGTTATATTCTTTCCACGTAGTTAATAGGGGGTTTGAAGGGCACCCGTAACCCCACTTTATGGGGTCCGGGGCAGCGCCCCGGAAAATTTTTGTTTTGGACCATATGTTAGGTTGGGCGGACCCACCTATGGTTTTGTGCATGATTTTCGCACATGTTTTTTGGACGCGATGGTTTTCGGTCCATGGTATTGGATGCTTCGGCATGTATAAATATGTATTGTAACATTGAAAGGAATATAATGAAAAATCAAGCTGGTAGTCCCGGTTTTGGGATCCAGGGAAAAATCTCTGTGCATATGTGTTTTATGGGTTATGCTCTCGCATTGTTTATTTTCTTTGTTTAAGAATTCGTATGTAGGTAATTTCTGTACAGGGTTAAAACCTACACTTTGGTAGACACAAAAATCCTTTTTCTTAAAATTTGGAGAAACATTCTAATTCTGCAAGTAATATTATGCTCCAATCATTACACCGTACTTATTTCTCACTTGAATTACTAACCTATAGAGAAGCGTACTTCATCTTCTGCCATGGCCATAATCTTGAAGATATGGCGCTTAGGGTAAAAGGTGAGATGCAGCCTTTTTAATGGGGTCAGTTAGGAGCTAAAGGGCAATGCATGTTGAGTCTTATTTTTTTTGGGTCTAGATTGATGTGAATTTTAGGGATAAAATATTTTTTGCAGAGTATTTTGGTCTTTAACATTTTAAGTAATTACTTGAAAATAATGTGAAAACAAAAATAATTTCTAAATTTTAATTTCAATAGATAAATTAAAAAATATTTGAATTTTGATAAATAATAAAATTTAACCCAGAGGACCATGAACTACTAGAAATTCTTGAAAAAGAAAATCTAGACCTAGAAGTATTCTTGCGGCAGGGAACGATAGGGGGAGTGGATTCACTACCTCAAGAAGAACTCAGCAGAATACAACAGTTGTTTCTATGGAAAACGCAGACTGGGAAGCTAGAGCGAGGAAACAACATAGATAAGCAGGACAACCGAGGTGTGAAAACAATCAAAACTATGTTGGGACTAGCCACTAGAAACCCAGGCAAGAAAAGAGGTAGAAAAAAGTAGAACGAACTCTTGATGGAGTGTGGAAAGCTGATGATTGATTCAGGTAAGATGAAAGATCTAGCTAGCTACTCCTTTACAAATCTTTTATAATGAAGTTGACATCTTGGAATATTAAAGGTCTAGGAAGTAAGAGAAATCAGAGAATGCTTAGCAACAGAATGAAACAAGAAATGTCGGATATAATTTTCATCCAAGAAATGAAATGTTCCATTCAAAAGGTAAGACAAATCTACAGCAAATGGCTCAACAACTATGAGTTTCTAGAAGTAAAAGCAGAGAATACAGCAGGGGGCATACTCACTCTATGGAATCCCCACAGAATAGGAATTCTAGAGGCTGAGGCTTCCAGAAATTATTTATCGGTTGTTATTCAACCGGTAAGAGAAAGGGACACCTTTCTGGTCACAAATGTTTATGGTCCTCAGAAAATAGATGACAAACTTAGGTTTCTAGATACCCTGGTGGATCTTAGGAACAGACATGCAGATATACCATGGATCATGGGAGGGGACTTCAACATGATCAAATCTTTTTCATAGAAAAAAGGAGGAACAATATCTCTAAGTAAAGATTCCATGGCTTTCCAAACCTTTTCTGACAACATAAATCTTGTTGACACTAATTGGAATAATGGCCTCTTTACTTGGAATAACAAGAGAGGAGATGCCCTTGTTGCCTCAAAGCTAGATAGATTCTTCATCTCTGAGAATCTTATGCTAAATGGTAAAGAGGTAACAACAAGAGTTCTTCCCTTTGGAGGCTCAGACCATTGGCCAATCCAATTGGAAATCAAGGGTATAGGCACTCCTAGGAACAAACTTTCAGATTTGAAAATATCTGGTTGTCACACCCAGATTTCACAAGCAACATTGAGAAATGGTGGTCAGAAGACTTGCAGATTCAGGGGACCAGAATGTATCTTCTTCACAAAAGACTAAAGCACATCAAATTCTGGCTTAAGGAATGGAACAAGAAGGATTTTGGTAATATTTTTGAAGAAAAGAAAGTAGTTGAAAACAAAATGTTGGGTCTCAACCAAGCTCTAATCAAGGAAGGCTTTGATAAAGATATCAATGATCAAGCGGATAAACATTATCAGGAATGGGAGAATCTATGTAAACAAGAGGAAATATTTTGGAGACAAAAGTCCAGAGTTCAATGGCTAAAAGAAGGAGAGCGTAATACTAAGTTTTTTCATAGAACCACCATGGCCAATAGAGCTCACAACAGCATCTCTTTGATCAAGAATGAAGCAGGGGAACTTCAGATCTCCCATAAGGCTATCGAATTTGTGTTAGTCCACCACTTCCAAGGTATAACATAGGAGAACAATTCAGATAGAGAGCAATCCATCAAGGAAATAACTAGTAATGTACTGAAACTAGTTTCCAGAGAGGACAACTTTAACCTTAATAGACCAGTAACGGAAGGGAAGCTATGTGACACCCTCAAAGACATGCAGAATGGCAAACCATCGGGCCGGACGGTTTCAATGTGGACTTTTTCAAAGCTTGCTGGAATATTGTTAAGTAGGACATTTTGAATGTCGTGGAGGATTCCAGGTCAAACAAAACCATTCTAAAAGCCCTCAATACATACTTCATCGCCCTTATCCCCAAATAGGAGATTGCTCATACACCGGATAAATACAGACCCATAGCCCTATGCAATGTAATCTCTAAGATTATATCCAAGATTGTTGCTAACAGACTCAAACCTTTGCTTCCGGTTCTGGTATCAGGGGAGCAATCGGGTTATGTGGAAGGCAAACAAATTCTGGATAATATCATTCAACCGCAAGAAGTGGTGCACTCTTTAACTAGCAAGAAACAGGCGGGTATGATCATGCAACTAGATATTGCCAAAGCTTATGACAAGGTAAATTGGGTCTACCTTAAGAAAATGTTGATTGCATTTGGATTTGATCATATCTGGGTCAGATGGGTAATGGCACTGGTGACCTCCTCCAGTTTTTCTATTTTGGTCAATGGCTCTCCCTCGGGGATTTTCAGTCCCTCTAGAGGCCTCAGACAGGGTGACCCGCTCTCCCCCTTTCTTTTTATCATCATGATGGAAGGACTGGGTAGAGCTATAAAGCAGACGAAATCATCAGGAAAGATTAAAGGTCTGCAACTTACTGATAATGGGCAGGCCCTGACTCACCAACAATTTGTAGATGATACCATGCTACAGGGAATCCCCACAGTCCAAGAAGCTTCAAACTACAAAAGAATTATGAATCTTTTTGCCTCGGCTTCAGGTATGGAAGTTAATATCTCTAAATCAAAAATCTTCTTCTTCAATACCAATATTGCTATTCAAAAAAACATCTCTAGAATTCTGGGCTTTCAAAGAGATTTCCTTCCTTCAAAATATTTAGGAGTCCCTCTAACTACAAAACCAATGCTCAAAACTATTTGGGAACCTTTGATCAACAAGTTGCAGGACAAAGTCAGTAAATGGACCATCAGATCTTTAAACCTTGCTGGCAGGTTAGTTCTTCCAAAAGCAGTGCTTCAAGCAATCCCTATTTTCATGTTATCAGCCCTCCCAGCTCCAAAAGGGGTCCTCCAGCAATTGAGAAATATTCAAAGAAACTTCCTGTGGGGCAGGGAGGAGACCAAGAGGAAATGGGCCTTGGTGTCTTGGGAAAAAATTTGTAAGCCCAAGAACCATGGAGGGCTAGGATTGGATGATCAAGAGATTCTCAGCAAGGCTCTAGGGGCTAAACTTCGGTGGCGCTAGGTCCAGCATCCAGAGACTAAATGGGCAAAAATCTGGAAAGAAAAATATGCTAGTTCTTGGCAGAACAATGATCTTATAAGAATGTCAGGAAATATAAAGGGTTCTTATATTTGGAACAAAGCCTGGGAGAATAGAAGACTAGTACAAGAGAATAGCTTCTGGGAAATCAGAGAAGGAAATCTTTCTCTTTTCTGGGAAGACAAGTGGCAACAAGAATCAATTCTGGTGAAAGAAGACTTCCTTGATCTTAAACAGGAGTTAGATTCCCAAGGTTTAATAAAGGTTAAGGATTTCTGGAATCATTCGCATCTTACGGATAAGTGGAGAATCTGGAGAGACATAGATTGCAGAAATAACAATCTTCTGAAAACTAAAGCAGAGGAGCGCAGGAAAATAGTAGAGCAAAGGAAGATTTTAGTGGCAGAGGGACAAGACCAACTAAGATGGGGAAATAACAAAGAGGGCACCTTTAATCTTAAGAAAGCAAAAAACATTCTCCTTGAGCTCGATCCCCTGGTTCCAGACAAAATATGGCAAAACCTTTGGAGGCATCAAGGGTGGATGAAAATCAAACTCTTCATGTGGGTTGTATATCACAAGAAAATTCTGACTTGGGATAACTTAAGGAAGAGAGGTGTTCAGGGGCCTTCAAGATGCCTGCTCTATGAAACTCAAGAAGAAACCTTGGAACATTTACTCAACAACTGCATTTTCACTTCCTGGTTATGGGACTTTTTTGCTACAATCTTTCAACAGTATGATAGAGATAGAGGAAGCATCATTAGTACCCTCAGCAACTGGAGGGAAAATTTTTCGGATAATGAAATTCTTAACTCAGCGTGGGCTCTTACACCAAGCTTCATCATATGGAACGTTTGGAAGGAGAGGAACAAAAGAATTTTTAAGGAGGAAAAAAAGCCCCCACAACACTTGCTGGAGATAATCCTGAAACAGCTCAAGGAGACTGTGGGAACCACTGTTCGCATCCCCTCTAAAAATCCCCCCTCAAAAGCAGAATTAAAAATTCTCAGGCAACTGGGGATGCAGGGGCTCACCCTCCTAGGCCTTGACAGGAAGATCATTTCTTCGGATACGGAGAAGGAATTTTGGCATCCTCCTCTGGAAGGCTATTTAAAATTCAACATTGATGGGGCTTCAAAAGGGAACTTGGGAACAACAGGGTATGGAGGGGTCCTCAGAAATGCAGAGGGAAGTATTGTTTTCATCTTCCATTGCCACCTAGGTATAGCCACCAACAACATGGCTGAACTAATGGCTATGGAACAATGCCTGGATTTACTGAAACAGGACAACTGTCTAAATGTCATGATAGAGGCAGATTCAGAGTTAATTATCAACTCAGTGCAAAAAATACATAATGGAACTGCGTCGGATAAAGTCTCTAAGCATTGGAAATTAATTCGGGTCTTCCAAAGAATTCAAAGCCATCTCCAGGGCCTGCGCACTGTCAGTTTCCACCATGTTCGCAGAAAGGCAAATAAGCTTGTAGATCTTTTGGCCAACCAGGGAGTCAGCTGCACAGAGAATAATGTGTCGAGGAAGTGGCAGGAGTTGAGTCCAAGCAGACTAAGAGCTCTATGTTGCGAACAGGCGAAAGAAGATAGGGAAGTGTTTAGACTCCAAACCATGGGGACCAGCTCGATTTGATTTTCCCCTGAATGTGTCTTCAGTTCTTGAGTTGCTGGTCGCTGAAGAGAAGAGTACCATGTCTGGTCGCCCGGACTCAAGGAGTAAGGGTGATAAAGATCTCAGCTGATTCCCATCTGTCTCTTCACGATGGAACACGCTCACCCTCACAACATCCCAAACCTAGGTGAGGGAGTTTAACATTTGCAAGTGGAACCAGGTCATTCGACATCTGGGGGTTTTAGATTTCGGGGTCCAGTTTGCAAAACCACCTCCCAGGCGGTTTTCGACTGATCGCGTCGCCTTCATAGTGGTAATGGTTTTGGCGTTTTCGCTGCGATCCCATTCTTCCTGCGACACGTGGCGGGGGGGGTTCCGAAAACTGCCCTCCATCGCAGATTAACTTTGCACCTTCTTGTCCTATGCGAAATCTTTCTCAACCGTTGGATTCGGGTGAAGTAAATCAACGGTGGACTGGGACAGTGCTACTTGGTGGGGAAGGACCATTAAACTTTGGACTCCTTTGCTATGTGTCTTTCTCCTAGGCCGTCGATCTTCTTGATTTGTTGGGAAGGATCTATGGTTTTGGTTTTTTCGGAGGGAGGCGGAGCGAATGTTCGCGGGCTTTTCGAGGGTTAGACTTTAGTTATGTTAGTTATTTCTTAGGCGCGAATTTTTGGATGTAACGCTGTAAGGTTGAGCCCTTGGTGGCTAAAGCTTTTATTTCTTTTCTGTTTCTTCGGTGTTGGGTGGACATTTGTATATATTGTACACTATTTTTTTGACTCAATGATATAGAAGGATCCATACTTGCTTCAACGAGAAAAAAATAAATAATAAAATTTAATTAATAAATATTTTATTTTGTTAAAATATTTGTATAAAAATTATTGGTTGAAAATTTAGTAGAAAAAAAATTAATAATGTTAAAAATTGAGTTACATATCCATGAATCAAAACTACACAAATTAATCATGCAATCATCTTAAAACTTACATAAAATAATACAAAAATATTCAAATAATAACTAATCTTCACTCCGGATGTTAGATGCATTTCCGAAAATTTCTCTGAAGAGCGCATATGACATTTTCCTCTGATTTTACAATCCGCTTTCCTCCAATTTATTCGCGAAATTAAAAATGTCTCGATCAATATGTTGACGAAGATAAAACTACGTTTTCTCCTTCTTACCAGAAACTGATTGCCGAGCGGTCATTAAAATGCCTGCGAGCAAATCGCTGGATCACATCTTTACCGTACTTGAAACCGAATACAGATTTAAAAAATATATATTTGAGGAAAATTAATTGTTAGGACTTGAGAATGATTTGGATCCATTAAGCTATTCCATTTTTGGTGATAGTATTTATTTAGTGGACTTTAATCCAATACATTCACTAGTGAGGCTAGTCCAGCCCAGACTCACCCTTTTTATTGAAAAAAAATCTTAAATAAAGTTTGAGTTAGTTGTTTCTTTTTTATGATTTTTTTAAGGTATTGGTTGATGATCGGGTTTATTATTTTATTATAATATTATAATTTACACTAATTAAATTTTTCCTCACATCACCATTTAAATGGAATGACATGGGTATTATTATTATTTTTGTAAAGTGGTTTTTTTTATATGTTGGCATTTTTATGTAAGCTTTAAGAAATCGTAAATGGTTTTGCTATTTTTATGTAAGTTTTACTAAGTCATAAATGGTTTTGGTTCGAGTTTGGCATAATTTGTTTTTTATTTTTCATGTTATTTATTTTATTCTTATTCATTACATATATAATTATTTTCGTATTTTCAATGAGAGAAAGGCTCATTTATATAATGAGGTATTATTCTATAGAGATATTGTAATCCAATGAGAGAAAGACTCACTTATATAATGAGGTATTATTCTATAGAGATATTGTAACCCAATGAGAGAAAGACTCACTTATATAATGAGGTATTATTATATAGAGATATTGTAACCTAAAACGTCATAACCATATAAGATGAGAGAATTGACAAGAATCTTTTAGGAGTTTCTGTTGAGTTGAGCAACGAAAGCATAATCTGCAAATAAATTGAAATTGTAGAAAATAATGACAAATAAACAAGATAGCAGAACAATCAAACACATAAATTGACACAATGTTTTACATGGTAAAATCCTCTTTGTGAGGGAAACATCCACGGGGCAATGATAATCGATATTCTTATTATTCAAGGGAGATTTACAACAACCAAATCACAGGCATACATTATCCAACTATTCAACCCACTCTCCATTTGTTTTATGTTTTTCATATTGCCTCTATAGGCTTACATGGATAAATAGAAACCTGTCAGATTTTTTCTAAATCCATCCACAACTTTTAAAGCAGTTACATAAGAAACTTTTTACATAAAACAAAAAAGTTCATTTTATATGTTTTTTCCAAAAACTTAGATTAGGAAAAACAAACTAAGCCAAAGGAACCAATCTTAGCTATTATCCCAAAAATATAGGGAAATAGTTGGCAACTTCTAACAATCTCCACCTTGACAACAATTTACCTGATATATCATGCCCAAAATATTCATCACCTTCTTTGCAAGCCAAGAGAAGCTAGGCACCATTTTAGCTTCTCTGACAAAACTGGTTTTGTGAACATGTCTGCACAATTTTGCTTTGTATGGACTTTTTCCAGAGCCACCACTCCACTTTCATCAATAACCTGTCTTACAAAATGATATTTAATAGGTATATGTTTTTTCTTACTATGATAAGTTGGATTCCTCGCCAAATGAATAACACTTTGACTATCACAAAATACTTTCACCTTGTCTTGCATCCTTCCAAACTCACTTAGCAAACCTTTTAACCAAATTGCCTCTTTGCAAGCATGTGAAACAACTATGTATTCTACCTCAGTAGTGGATAAAACAACTACGTTCTGAAGCTTTGACATCCAACTAACAGCTCCACCTGCAAGAGTAAAAACATATCCAAAAGTGGATCTCCTCTTGTCTAAATCACCTGCAAAATATGAATCAACATAACCATAGACTGAATCACTACTACCATTATAGGTGATACAATAATTACTTGTGCCCCTAAGATACTGAAGCACCCATTTCACTGTTGCCCAATGCTCTTTACCTAGATTTTCCATGTATCTATTGACAACACCAATTGCATGTGAAATATTTGGCCTTGTACTAACCATCACATACATTAAGCATCCTACTGCATTAGCATATGGTACACAAGACATATACTCCTTTTATTCATCATTACTAGGACACAAACCTGAAGAAATCTTGAAATGGGAAGCTAAAGGGATTTGAATAGGTTTCACATTATTCATACCAAATCTCAGAACTATTTTCTCCACATACTTCTATTGTGATAACCACAACTTACCATTTTTCCTATCTCTATGTATCTCCATGCCTAAGATTTGTTTTGCTGCTCCAAGATCCTTCATTTCAAAAGTCCTAGCTAACTGAGCCTTTAACCTGTTGATCTCAACCATGCTTTTGCTTGCTACAAGCATATCATCAACATATAACACCAAAATAATGAATATGTCATTTTCCAACTTTTGAAAGTAAACACAATTATCATACTCACTTCTAGTAAAATTGTAGCTCATCATGAAGGAATCAAACTTCTTGTACCATTTCCTGGGAGACTACTTTAGGCCATACAATGACTTCTTGAGTTTGCAAACAAACCTCTTGTTGTGATTTTGAACAAACCCTTCTGGTTGTTCCATATATATATATATATATATATATATATATATATATATATATATATATATATATCCTCATCCAAATCTCCATGTAAGAATGTTGTTTTAACATCTAGTTGCTCTAACTCTAGATCAAGTAATGCAACTAATGCTAACACAACTCTAATTGAAACAAGCTTAACAACTAGTGAAAAAATCTCATGGAAATCAATACCTTCCTTTTGAGAATATCCTTTTGCAACCAATCTTGCTTTGTACTTTTGAACAGTATCATCAGCTTCTTTCTTCAATTTGTAAACCCACTTGCAACCGACAACTTTCCTGTCCTTAGGAAGTTCCACCAGATCCCATGTCTTATTTCTTTGTAAGGCATCCATTTCCTCTTTCATTGCTACTTTCCATTTATCGCTATTAGATACTTCCATTGCTTCCTAATAACAACTAGGTTCTCCATCATTAGCAATTAAAGAAACAAATGTAGAAAAATCATCATACCTTTTAGGAAAAGATTTGATCCATGTAGACCTTCATAGAATTTGTTGCGGTATTTCCTCAGTTTCCTAAGAAATTTTTGTATCCTCATCTGCTTCTGTAGGAGTTTCTTCATGAACATCTTCATGATCCTCCTCCCTTGAAGATGATTGAGTTTCCAATTGAACTTGTTGAATCTATGGTACTTTTGCCTATTTCATTTCACCATCTACATCTAATTTCATGAGTGACGATTCATCAAATATGACATATCTGTTAATGATGATTTTGTGGGTAGTGTTATATTCTTTCCACGTAGTTAACAGGGGGTTTGAGGTGTACCCGTAACCCCACTTTATGGGGTCCTTTTGGACCCTATGTTAGGTTGGGCGGACCCACCTATGTTTTTGTGCATGATTTTCGCACATGTTTTTTGGACGCGATGGTTTTCGGTCCATAGTATTGGACGCGATGGTTTTCTGTCCATGGTATTGGATGCGATGGTTTTTCGATCCATGGTATTGGATGCTTCGGCATGTATAAATATGTATTATAACATTGAAAGGAACATAATGAAAAAAATCAAGCTGGTAATCCCGGTTTTGGGATCAAGGGGAAAATCTCTGTGTATATGTGTTTTATGTGTTCTGCTCTTGCATTATTTATTTTCTATGTTTTAGAATTCGTATGTAGGTAATTTCTGTACGAGGTTAAAACCTACATTTGGTATCAAAACCGTTTTGGCTTCAAGGGGACGCCTTTGTTGCTGAGGGGTTTCACTCGGGCTCGTGGTAGACCCTGTTCAGTGGGAGATCTGCGAGATCGATTCTAGTGGTGAAATAAGATGGCAAGCAATGGAAAGATAGAGATCGAGAAATTTAATGGTCAGAGTTTTGAGTTGTGGAAACTCAAGATGGAGGATCTGTTGGTGGATAAATATTAGTGGATCGCGGTAGATCTAGGTACTAAACCAACGGGAGTGACCGATGAAGAATGGAAGAAGTTGGATTAGAAGGTAAAGAGCACAATACGATTGTGTGTCTCAGATTCAGTATTGCTGAATGTATCAGGGGAAGGTACGACAAACGCTTTGTGGGACAAGTTAGGGACTTTGTACCAATCTAAGTTTCTGGTGAATAAACTGTTCCTGTGGAAAAAACTGTATAACCTGAGGATGAAAGATGGAGACTCGTGAAAGAGCATTTGAATGTGTTTAATACTGTGGTAAGTCAGTTAGCATCTATTGATATTAAAATTTCAGATGAAGATAAGTGCATCAGTTTGTTGTGTTCTCTACTAGATTCGTGGGATAGTCTGGTTATTGCAATAGGTAGCAATGCAACTGCCTTGCAGTTTGATGAACTAGTCTCAGCCTTGCTGATGGAGGAGATGAGACAGAAAAATATGGAGAGCCAAAATGGTGATGCCTTGTCTGTACAAGGACGGGCCCAAAATAGAAACAAAAGTAAGTCATCGAATGGGAGATCTAAATCTCCAGGAAAACCCGTAAAGGTAGTGTGCTGGAAATGCAGAAAGGAAGGCCACTTCAAAAGGGACTGTAAATCTAAAGCTCCTGACAAAGGAAAGGGATCTGATGAGGCTCCTTTCGCAGAGGCGAAAACCACCTCAGATGAAGATGGGGATGTGTATTTGGCTTCTTCAAGTACACATGTAGATCATGAGGCATGGTTGATTGACTCAGGTGCATCCTTTCGCTTCACTCCCCATAGAGAGTGGTTATGTGAGTATGAGAAATATGATGGTGGTGATGTCTTCTTGGGGGATGACACGAAGGCTAGAATCATTGGTCGCGGAAAACTAAAGTTGAAGTTGCAAGGTGGAAGGGTTAGAACGCTTCCAGGTGTTCTACATATTCTTGCATTAGCCAAAAATCTGATTTCTGTAAGCACGCTGAATGATGCAGGTGTAAAAACAGTGTTCGAGAAGGATACCTGCAAAATGGTTCGGGGAGCACTAGTATTGATGCGGGGAGTTCGGATTGGAACTCTATACAAGCTGCAAGGTAGCACTATTATTGATGGGTGCAATAGTTCTATGGTCCCTAAAAGTAGAGCAGAAAATCTAGTGGTCTCTGGAGAGAAGACCATGCTATGGCATCAAAGGCTTGGACATATTGGAGAGAAGGGCCTTTGAATACTTCATGGTAAAGGTATGGTAGAAGGTATGAGTAATAGCTCTCTGGATTTTTATTTTTGTGAAAATTGTGTATATGGGAAGAAGAATCGGGTGAGTTTCCCCTCTGGTGGTAAGAGGGCGAAACATATATTAGAGCTTGTGCACAGTGATGTGTTTGGACCAGTGAAGGTTCCATCACTGGGTAAGTCTGTGTACTATGTATCATTTATAGATGACTTCTCAAGGAATACATGGATATATTTCCTTAAGAAGAAATCTGAAGTCTTTGACAGGTTTAAAGAATTTAAGGCTCTAGTGGAAAACCAGACAGAGAAGAAGATAAAGGTGTTGAGGATAGATAATGGTGGAGAGTTTTGCAGTAAGGAATTTGAAGAATTCTGCAAGAATTGTGGCATAGCATGGCAGAAGACTACTCCATAGACACCTCAGCAAAATGGAGTTGCAGAAAGAATGCACAAGACGTTGATGGAAAGGGCAAGAAGCATGCCTGGTGGTGCCAGGTTAGGACAAGAATTCTGGGCATAGGCGGTGGATACTGCATGTTACCTGGTCAATAGGTCACCTTCATCAGCGTTGGAGGATAAGACTCCACAAGAGTTATGGACTGGTAAGAAAACCTCTCTTTCACATATGAGGGTATTTGGATGTGATGCATATGTACATGTTCCAAAGGAGAAATGTACCAAGTTGGATAGTAAATATGAAAAGTGCATCTTTATTGGGTATAAGGATGGTTTAAAAGGTTATAAGCTTTGGAACCCAGTCACACGAATGGTTGTTTACAGTTGAGATGTGGTCTTCAGAGAGGTTAAAGATGTTATTAAACATGACGTCCAACCAAAGGAACCTGAGAAGATAGAGTTTGAGCTAAAGGAGGAAGAATCAGACTCTATAGCAGAGGAAGAATCAAAAGATGAAGAGCCACAAACTTCGGCTGTGAGAAGATCAGTTCGAGAAAGAAGGCAGCCAGAAAGGTATAGTCCATCTGCTTTCTGTTCAAATTTTGCTTTGTCTGTTACTAATGATGATCCCAGAACTGTGAAGGAAGCAGTGGATTCAGAGGATGGAAAACTCTGGAAAGAGGCCATGGTTGATGAAATGGCATCTTTGCACAAAAATGAGGCTTGGGATCTGGTGGAGTTGTCGGCTAGAAGGAAACCCATTGGTAGCAAATGGGTGTTCAAAAAGAAGACAAATGTAGAAGGAAAAGTGGAGAAATACAAAGCTCGGTTGGTAGCAAAAGGTTATTCCTAGGTGCCGGGAATTGATTTTGGTGATATTTTTTCTCCTGTTGCCAAGGTAACTTCTATTAGATTACTTTTATCTGTTGCTACTGCTTTTGATTTTGAGGTAGAATAGATGGATGTGAAGACACCATTTCTTCACGGGGATCTGGAAGAGGAAATCTACATGAAGCAACCTGAAGGCTTTGCGGTGAAGGGTAAGAGAGAACTGGTATGTAAGTTAAAGAAGTCTCTATATGGGTTAAAAAAGTCACCAAGGATGTGGTATTAGAAATTTGATACATTTATATGGGGACTTGGCTTCACCAGAAGCAAAGCAGATCACTATGTGTATTTTAAATTAATTGGTGACCGTGTTATTTATCTGGTCTTGTATGTGGATGATATGTTGTTGGTTGGAAATGACAAAGAAGTTATCTAGGATTTGAAGACCCAATTGTCCTCCAAATTCGACATGAAAGATCTTGGTACTGCAAACTATACTTTGGGCATGGAAATTAAAAGAAATCGGGCAAAGAGGAAGCTCTGGTTAAACTAGAGGAAGTATGTCGAGACAATATTGCAAAGGTTTAATATGCAGGATAGTAAACCGGTGAAGGTTCCTATTCCTGTAGGTGTGAGGTTATCTGCGAAAGAGTGTCCCAAGACACAAGAAGAGGAAGAGGACATGTCTCGTGTTCCATATGCAAGTGCAGTCGGTAGCCTGATGTATGCAATGGTCTGTACTAGACCAGACATTGCACATGAAGTGGGAGTATTGAGCAAGTTTATGTCAAAACCAGGGAAGGAGCACTGGATAGCAGTGAAGCAGGTTTTCAGGTATTTGTGTGGCACTAGTGATTATGGTTTGTGCTACCAACGAAGAACAAGATTGGACAGAGTGTTGGATATTCATGGCTTTGTTGATGCAGACTGGGCTGGAGATCTGGACCAGAGAAGATCTACAAGTGGGTATGTGTTTAACCTATTTAGAGGTGCAGTCAGTTGGATGAGTAAGAAACAATCTGTAGTGGCACTGTCAACTACAGAGGCAGAATACATGGCAGCCACTCATGCAAGTAAGGAAGCATTTTGGTTGGAGATATTGTGTTCAAGTATGGGGTTAGTACAGGAAGCTATAAGGATAGACTGTGATAGCCAAAGTACAATTTTCTTGGCAAACAACCCCGCATATCATTCAAATACAAAGCACATTGATGTTCAGTATCACTTTGTGGGGGATATGATAGAAGACAAAAAGGTGTTGCTGGTAAATGTGGATACTTTGAAGAATATTGCATATGCATTGACAAAATCTGTGAGCTTTGAGAAGTTCTCTTGGTGTAGAGAGACAATGGGCATTTCAGGGTTGGAAAAATGACTAAGTTCTCATGTCGCCCCTTGTGGAAAGAAAACAACAAGTGGGAGAATGTTGGGTTGTGTTATATTCTTTCCACGTAGTTAACAGGGGGTTTGAGGTGTACCTGTAACCCCACTTTATGGGGTCCGGGGCAGCGCCGCGGAAAATTTTGGTTTTGGACCCTATGTTAGGTTGGGCGGACCCACCTATGGTTTTGTGCATGATTTTCGCACATGTTTTTTGGACATGATGGTTTTCGGTCCATGGTATTGGATGCGATGGTTTTCGGTCCATAGTATTGGACGCGATGGTTTTTCAGTCCATGGTATTGGATGCTTCGGCATGTATAAATATGTATTATAACATTGAAAGGAACATAATGAAAAAAATCAAGCTGGTAGTCCCGATTTTGGGATCCAGGGGAAAATCTCTATGTATATGTGTTTTATGTGTTCTGCTCTCGCATTATTTATTTTCTGTGTTTTATAATTCGTATGCAGGTAATTTCTGTACTGGGTTAAAACCTACAGGTAGTAGGATCCCACAATCTATATCCCTTAACTCCATCACCATATCCAACAAATATTAGTCTTTTTTATTTTGGATCTAACTTAGAATGTTGATTCTTTGGAATAAGAGCATAGGCATCACAACCAAAAACTTTAAGATTTGAATAATCACAAGGTTGACCTATCCATACCTCTTCTAGAATCTTATAGTTAATTGCAATTGATGGTGACCGATTTACCAAATAACATGTTGTAAGAACTGCTTTTGCCCACAATTCCTGCTACAACTTGGCATTACTGAGCATACTCCTTGCTCTCTCTAGAAGAGTCTTATTCATGCGTTCAACAACACCATTTTGTTGAGGAGTATAAACCGTGGTTTTATGTCTTTCAATCCCAACTTCCTTGCAATAATTTTCAAATTCCTTTGAAGTAAAATCAGTTCCATTGTCAGTTCTCAAACATTTAATTGACCTGCCAGTGCTCTTTTCAACCAAAGCTCTATACTTCTTAAAAGCATCAAATACATCAGCTTTTCTTTTCAATAAATAGATCCACACCTTTCTAGAGTAATCATCTATAAATGTTACAAAATATGAAGATCCTCCAAAAGAGACTTTAGGAGATGGTCCCCAAAGATATGAATGGATGTAATCAAGGATACCTTTACTAACATGTTTTCTTGTTTTAAATTTATGTCTAGATTTCTTTCCATAAATACAATGCTCACAGAAATTCAAATTCAAATATTTCAAGCTTGGAAGTAACTTACGATCAACCAATACCTTCAGCCCTTTCTTGCTCATATGATCCCAACGTTGATGCCATAAACGAGTAGAGTCACTTGCACCTTCAGATGCTATTTTTTCATGATATGTTTTTATCATTAATTCAATCTTTTAAAGGTTGACAAACCTTTTAGCCTCATGAATACCAAGGTGCATTTTGTCACCTTCATAAATCCACCTTGAACTGTACATTTATAACCAACAGAATCTAATACTCCAAAATATATTAAGTTATTTCTAATCTCAGGAAAATGCCTCACCTCTATCAACGTTCTAACAATACCATCATACATTTTAATCCTGATACTACCAATCCCAACAATTTTGCATGTAACATCATTACCCATGAAAACCACACTGTCATCAATAGATTGGTATGAAGAGAACCAATTCCTATGAAGACACATATGATGGGAAGCACCAGAATCTAGCAACCAATTATGATGATGTTGAGAAACAATAGAAGTGGACAATACCTCATCAATAATACCCACACTTGTTTCAGTTGAATTAGCTTCCTTTGTAGAGTCCTTTTTAGTAGCTTGTTCCTTTCTTTTCCAACAATCCTTCTTAAGATGCCCTGATTTGTTACAGTACCAGCACTTTAACTTACTCTTCTTGCCTCTTGACTTTGATCTTGATGTGTCTCTCGAATTCTGATATTTTTCTTTTGATCGAACTCTTGCCACCATTGCTTCTGATGTTGAGGTTTCAAGGCTAGATTTCCACTGAGTTTCCTTAGACAATAAAGCTCCCACAATAACATCAAAGTCAATGGTATCGATAGAACTAAAACTGATAGAGGTTACAAAATGATCCCAAGACTTAGGCAGAGAACACAATAGTGTAATTTCTTTGTCTTCCCCTTCGAGATTTACATCTATACTAGAAAATTGACATAAAAGAGTATTGAAAGAATTCAAATAATCATATAAATTTTTACCTTACTTCATTTGAAAATTGTATAACTGTCACTTCAAGTAGATTCTGTTTATCAAGGACTTCGTCATATAAAGGCTTTCTAACTTGGTCCATAAGCCTGTAGTTGTTTTCTCTCCAATGATGTTAAACAACACATCATCTGCCAAGCACAAATGAATAGCACTGAGGGCTCTTGCATCCATGTCCTCCCAATCATCATTATCCATGCCCATAGGTTTCTTTGCCCTACCCAGCAATGCCTTTGCCACTCCTTGCTGCACAAGAATATCCTTCATCTTAACCTTCCATAGCTCAAAGCTATTACTGCCATTGAAATTTTCGATTTCAAACTTCGCACTTTGCATCTTTGCCATTAACACAAACTTTTCTCGAAAGATCTAATACCACTTGTTGAGTTGAGCAGCGAAATCATAACTTGAAAATAAATTAAAATTGTAGAAAATAATGGAAAATAAACAAGATAGTAGAATAATCAAACACATAAATTGACACAATGTTTTACGTGGTAAAACCCTCCTTGTGAGGGAAACATCCATGGGGCAATGATAATCGGTATTCTTATTATTCAAGGGAGATTTACAACAACTAAATCACAGACATACACTATCCAACCATTCAAACCACTCTTCATTTGTTTTATGTTTTTCATATTGCCTCTATAGCCTTTCATGGATAAATGGAAACCTGCGATATTTTTTCTAAATCCATCCACAACTTTTAAAGCAATTACATAAGAAACCTTTTACATAAAACAAAAAAGTTCCTTTTATATGTTTTTTCCAAAAACTTATATTAGGAAAAACAAACTAAGCCAAAGGAACCAATCTTAGCTATTATCCCAAAAATATAGGGAAATAGTTGGCAACTTCGAAGAGTTTCTTGTTAACCTACACCTAAAGGTCTCTCAATTTATAACTATCTTTGAATTCAAGATGTAGATATTGCAAGAAATTTACTATTGCTAATTTGAAATTGAGCTGAAACGAAGAGACATAAATTTCTTCTACTATTCCACAGAAAGGTAAACACACAATAAAAACACATGCAATAACATTGAACCGTCAAAACACAAGGAATACAATGGTTTTACCGAGGAACCCACTTGGGAAAAACCCCTCCGTTGCTTTGCATTAATTCAAATGAGAAATAGAAACAATTACAATGCCTTCTTCAACTTTGAAGCACACCCTGCACTGTAAAAGTGTTCTCCTACTTCTTGGCCTTCTCTGGCAAACACTTAGCCAATTCAAGACTCAACCAACCTCTTGATTCCTTGTGCAATACTGGAGGAATTAAGCTCCTAAATAAAAGGGAAATTCCTTATTTCCTTGCGCAAATCCAAAGGGAATTGATCACCTACTTAGTGCAAAAGCACTGTACACTCAACAGTATAAAATTATAAATACAAATGTGCCTTTTCCATCCACTCAACTAGGTAATTCAAACTCCATACATGACTAGGTGTAACACCCACTCCCCCCAGGTCCACCCAAGCAATCGACCAGCCAGGGTAAACATGCGATAAGAGAGGTCACTATAAGGGATTCAATTTCCTTAGTGACCTTAAGGAAATGGAATTGACGGAACATATAACAAACCCATCCACATCAGCAACAACACCCTCAAAAGACATGTCATCCACTCAGACATCCTGTCCCTGAGTCCCACTAATGTTTCAATCCTTTTAACCCCTGGCCTCTCTCATGTTATATGCAAGGCAATGTCCAGAAGCCAAAGTCGCTCTCAGAGGCCCATGTGCCAATGTCCCTAGACTTTTTCTAGAAGACCTGTGCTAGTGTACCCAATATTTGAGCCACTTTTCCAGCCCAGAATCCCGACCTCTACCAAAAACGTGTTATAACCTTCATAATCCATCAAAGACATGATGACAATATAAACAAATTAAAAATCAACCTCGGGACTAGGCCTGAGCATCCCAACCAGGACTAGCATTCTGTCAAACACTTGGCATTGATGTAACCTATAGGTCTAGGATACAATACAGAGCATAAATGACTAAAAGAACTTATGAAACATCACGAGAAGGATCAACTCCTTTTCCATTGAAGTATTATATCATTAATTAGGTATTGCATTCATCCATTCAACAAGTACAAGTAATTACACAAAATAACCATGACACAAACCAATCATTTAACCATGATTATAACCAGCATAACCATATGAATATCAGAGATATGACAACCATTAAATCCACATATAAACAAATGAAAAAGTAAGAGAAACTAGCTTTCATTACTCACAGGAAAATCTGACCAGCTTCAGGATTTCCACATACCACCCGACCATAGATATGGCTGAGCTAAATCTCTCTTTCAGCCAGTCACCCCCGTGCCATATTCCAAGCATGAATGTGGGATCTCATAGAACAAAAAATCCATGAACAAACAAGGGAAACCAGAGGTTAAACCACCCCCACCCTCATTAAACCGTGATCACACCAAAACCGGTACTCTGATCACAACCAAAACAAACTTGGAATGACATGAGGAATCCATCACTATCCTTGAGGAATTTTCCATCTCCTTGTCTCTCAGGCTTTACCACAATTGAATCTCGGATCACTAGGCCCTAAACTGAGACTTGTCTCTCAGGATTTATAGCAATCTAAACTCGGATCAGTAGGTCCTAAACTAATACTCCTCCCTCAGGCTTTACCGTGTATCCCACCAAAACCAGTTAAGGGATTCCTAAGCCTTTGGGAATGAAACTTGAGACCACCTCCACCCCAGATTCTGAAATCCATCCAGAAAAACAAAGCTAAAAAACCAAAATAAACATCCCAACACCATGGCATATGGAAAAAGGCAAGGCTAGGTTGAAAACCACTGTCATAACCTGGAAAAACCATGCCACCGACAATAAGAGAACCATACACCAACATGGAAAGCCATGCATGTCCAAACTAGCTAGGAAATCACACATGAAAAAGGTTACCTGAAAGTATTCCTGCTGAAGCTGCTTGATCCTACATTCCTTTCCTTGGTCCTTGCTTTCCTTCCTTTCCCTTTTCTTGCTTTTCCTTCCTTGATCCAAAGCTAGAGTGCTCCAAGAAAACTATAGGTGACCAAGAGTGAGTGAAAGAGAGAGAGAATAATGAGAGAGCTCCAAACTTGAACTAAAAAAAGGTTACCAACTGATCCTCATAAGCCTTTTTATTAATGAGGCCTCTATTTTCTTCATTTTCCATTATTTTCCTTCAATTTCCTCCTCACATGCAACCTGTAACCTTTCACCTTACTTTTCTTCTAATTTCCTTTATTTTCATAAATAAGTGTGCCAAAAATACCTTTTTTCATTTTAATGCCTTTTCCTTAGCCTTTGTCAATTTTCCTTAGCCAAAACACACATCCAGTGATGCCCATTAGGATATCTTTTCCCAACATTCAGCTTGGAATATGTGTCCCTTACTCATGGTCTTATTTTGCATTTATTAACTTTTATTACATTAAATTTTCACCAGGGTTGTTACAGAACCCTCCCCCTTGGGGAACACCATCCTCGGTGTTAAGCCACACCATGACCTCAACAAAACCATTGAAAAGAAAACATACTGCCCATGGAGATTTATATCTTAGCCCGATGCAATATTTACAATGAAAGACCCGCTCAAAAGAAAAAACATCATGACAACATGACAAGATAACAACCATAATAACATGACACCCATACCACTTATTGGATATTTATAACTTAGCTCATGGCAGTAATTACATCCATATACATATACCAAAAAATCAGCGAAACATATCTCAAACATATATCAACATAAAACCAAAACTACTTTGCCTCAACCAACAAATAATGAAGGATACAGGGCCTGAATCTAATCTGCCATCTCTCATGTAGCTTCTTTAAGCCCAAAGTGCTTCCACTGCACTTTAACGTTCTCTAGGGCTTTGTTCCTGAGCATGAGATGTTTCTGTTGCAATATGCACTAAGGCTCCCGCTGGAACTATCCTTCTTGCTCCACCTACAATAGAGACCAATCAATAGCATGATCAACATCCTTTATATACTTCCTAAGCAATGAAATATGGAAATCATCATGGACTTTCACTATTGGAGGCAGTGCAAGTCGATATGCCACAAGTCCAATCCTCTCAAGGATCTCAAAAGGCCTGCAATACCATGGTGCAAACTTGGCACATGAACCAATCCTCAAAGAGATTTTCTTAGGATTGATGCGCAAATACACATGCTCCCCAACCTGAAATTCCTTGAATACCCTGTGTTGATCCGCATAAATCTTTTGTCTATCCTGTGTTGCCTTTATATTCTTCTTTATAACATGCATTTCCTGCTCCATGTCTGCCAACATATCTGGTCCAATAAGTACCATGCTCACTGGATCACTCCAGCTGATGGGAGTGTTACAACTCCGCGCATACAATGCCTTAAAAGGAATCATCTTCAATGACTCCTGATAACCATTGTTGTATGTGAACTCAACCAATGGAAGATCCTCCACCCATTTCCTCTATTGGTGCATCACATACATCCTCAACATATCCTCCAAGATCTTGTTGACCCTCTATGTCTATCCATCTGTTTGTGGATGATAAGGTGTATTGAAGGCCAATTCTATACCCAAGCCTGCAAATATCTCCTTCCAAAACTTGGAAGTTAACTTTGCATCCATGTCCGACACAATCTTCTTTGGAACACCATGCAATCTCACTATCTCTATGATGAACACATGTGATACCTCACTGGCTGAATATGTAGTCTTTACTGGAACGAAGTGAGCTACCTTGCTCAACCTGTTGACCACAACCATAATATAATCATGTTGCCTCACTATCCTTAGAATACCTATAATGAAATCCATGGAGAAGACCTCCCATTTCCATTCCAGAATTGCTATAGGTTGTAGTAAACCACCTGGATGCTTACATTCCACCTTGACTTGCTGAAAATCTAAACATATAGCAACAAACTCTACCACTTCCTTCTTTAGATTCAGCCAATAGTAGAAATTATTTACCGTCGTCAACAACTTATGATATCCTAGATGACCCGAGTATGGCTTGGCATGAAACCCCCTCAAGATAAGCTTCTTGATCTCACTGAAATTCAACACATAGATCTTATCTCTAAATCTCATCAAACCATCTACCATGAGACGATAGTCTGCATCTCGATCACCTGTACCTGCACCTGCACCTATACTTGCACCTGTACCTGTGCTCTGCTGTAACCTGTGCATAATCTCCATGTATTTGTCATCCCGTTGTCCTCCCTGTAAGATCCTATCCTGTAACTCTATCTCATAAGATCTCATAGCTACTATATGATTTACCTGTACCTTCCTGCTAAGAGCATCTGCAACCTGGTTCTCCTTCCCTTTGATGTATCTGATCTGAAAGTCAAACTCACTAAGGGTAGCCAACCATCTAGCTTTCCTAGCATTTATATTTGGTTGATCAAACAAATACCTCAACCCACTGTGATCACTCATCAATGTAAACCTCTTGCTGAAAAGATAGTGTCTCCACATCTTCAATGCATGTATAATTGTTGCTAGCTCAAGATCGTGATTCAGATAGTTCTACTCATGCTCATTCAGTTTCCGTGGCTCATAGCACACTACCTATCCTTCTTGCATGAGAACTCCTCCAATTCCTCTCTTGCAAGAATTTGTACACACTACAAACTCATTGTTCAGGTACAGATTCTTTAGCACTAGTGCATGTGTCAACAACTGCTTAAGCTGCTCAAAACTGGCCTCACATTCTTCTGTCCATTTGAGCTTCTTACCTTTCCACTACAATGATGTGATAGGATATGAAATGTGTGAGAAGTTCCTGACGAACCTCCTGTAGTAGCCTGTCAATCCCATAAATGATCTCACCTCATCCACATTCTTAGGAGCTTCCCACTCCATGATGTGATCCGGATTTAAACAAGAACGCAACAAATTACAGAGATAACCATATACACAAAGATGCAACGGAAATAATACTTCATTTCATTAATGGAAAATACTGAAATATGCTTACAACCAGAAATGGAAATAAACCAGCTAGGGCGATGGTAGCTTATCTCTGAGAAGAGATGTGGTGGCTACATGCCTCTGAACTCTGTGTTACAATGAGGCTCGAAGGCCTATTTATTGTTGAGAAACAATGGAAAACCCTTCACATTCCAAAACCTAACCCTAGAAGATGAAACGCCAAACTGTGGGCCTCGTTTGGGTAAATTGGTACACCAACTTCCTAGGGTTGTAACTTTGGCATACGATCTCCGTTTGACGCGTACAATAGCTCGTTAGAAAGATCTATCCAAGCACTGCCACTTTGGGAGGCAACATGGGCCCATGTTGCCCCAGATTTCCCAAAAAACATCGTTTAGGGCCTCAAAACGGCTCCAGAAGTTCAAGACCCGAAAAACTGCTAAAAATAGTAAGTTGTGCTACAATTAAGGAAACTGAAAATGCTGAGAGAAACAATGGTGGGGGTCCAGGTGGACTTGGCAGGTGGCCACCAATATCCACCTGGATCATTCCTCCCCGCTTAGGAAGCAATGGTCCCCATTGCGTTGAGTTCCTCCATGAGATGAGGAAACTTTTGCTGAACTTGTTCCCTGGTGAGCCACTTGCCCTGCTGAAGGAGTTGGCCTGCTTTGACAACTTGATACAGTTGGATATTCTGTTGGCAAGTGTTCTTGATCTGTGTGTCCATGATCCGATCAGTTGCAGCTTGTTCCATGCAATCTGGATTTAATTATGTGGGTGTGAGTTGTTCTGCAATGTCGGATGTGTCTAGCAATGGTGGAAAGTATGGCCGAAGGCGGTCCACATTGAACACTGGGTGCAAGCCAAGGAATGGGGGAATGCTAAGCTCAAATGCATTGTCTCCCATAGCCTTAGTAATGGTGTAAGGACCATATCGGAGTGGTCTCAGTTTCCGATAGGCTCCAGTAAGGCGTTCCTTTTGCAAATGCAACCAGAATTTGTCGCCCACCTGAAACTTGTGTGGCACCCGATGTTGATCATGTCGCTGCTTGTACTTGGAATTTGATTTCTCCAGAATGTCATGGACCTGCTGGCGAATATGTTGGATGCGCTCAATGAAGCTGGTGGCCTTATCTGTTTCGAACTAGACATGATCTGAATTTATGTGAGTAGCTGCAAGTGGCATGGCCACATCAATGGGGCATAGTGGCTGGAATCCCAAACCCACCTAAAAAGGGCTATGGCCAGTGGAGCTGTGAAGAGCTCGGTTGTAGCTGTGCTGAACATAGGGGAGGCTCTCGTCCCATGTGCGTGGATGCTTTGAGTTATACATGCGCAGAATGTGCACAATCATCATATTGACAACCTCTGTCTGGCCATCAATTTGAGGATGGAAGGCTGTGGACTTCGTGAGTTTGGTGTCCAGCATTGACCAGAGACTGGACCAAAATGTGCTGAGAAATCGACTGTCCCGATCTGAGATGATAGACTGTAGGATCCCAAAGTGCACCCACACTCGTTCAAAGAAGAGTTTAGCAGTGGCTTCTGCTGTGATATTCTTCTTGCAGGCCACCATAATGGCCATCTTCGAGAACCTGTCGATGACCACAAAAACACAGTCATTTCCATGCTTAGTGGAAGGAAGGCCTGACATGTAATCCATGGAGATGGATTCCCAAGGTTGACTAGGGGTAGGCAACGGGGTATAGAGGCTGTGCTTCTTGATGGTCGGTTTGGCAATGGCACAGGCAGTACATGATCTGATGTACTTCCCAACATCCTGTCGAAGATTCGGCCAATAGAAATAATTTTGCAGTATTGCCACTATTTTCTCGACCCTGAAATGCCCAGCAGCCCGACTGTAGTGTGCTTCCCAAATCATCTTGGCACGCTCGCTTGAAGGAACACAAAGGTGACCCAGGTGGCATAACAGGGCATCCTAGAGGTGAAAATCTGGAACACGCCGACCCTCCAAGAGTGTCTGGTATGTGTGGCCGAATTCTGGGTCGCTTTTGTAGAGAAGTGGCCAATCAAAAGTCTCGTGCCCACAAGAGTTGAGCACGGTGGTTAACGCCATGATCGGTGGTCGACTGAGGCAATCTGCAACATTATTGGTGCTGCCCTTCTTATACTTGATATTCAAGTGGAACTGTTGCAGGTATGTAGACCACTTCTGATGGCGATCATTCTGCAATTTCCCTTGGGTCTATCTGAACTGCAGGGGTCGTTGGTCTGTGTGGATGATCGTTTCCTTCCCCAAATTGTAATGCTTCCATTGTCGGTAGGCCTGTACAATGGAATACATCTCTTTATAATAAGTGGGGTACTTCCGAACTGTGTCTGAAAGTGTTTCACTGTGATATGCCACTGGATGTCCATGTTGAGTAAGGACTGCCCCAATAGCATAGTCAGAGGCATCTGTCTCGACCTCAAATGGTTGTTGTAAATCTGGTAACGCGAGCACTGGTGCCATGCAGAGGCGATCCTTCAACTCCATGAATGCCTTCTGTTGAGATTCAGACCAAAAGAATTTTGCTTTCGCCCCTCCCTTGGTGACTTGACTCAAGGGCCAAGTAATATGAGAAAACCCCAACACGAACCTGCGGTAGAAGTTGGCAAGACCTAGAAAGCTGCAGAGCTCTGTTAGAGTGGTTGGAAATGGCCAATCCCAAATGACTTGGATCTTGCCTGGATCGACATGCACCCCCTGTTCATCAATGATGTATCCCAGATACTGAACCTGGGTCATGCCAAAAGTGCATTTCTCCAAATTGGCACATAGCTTGTGTTGTCACAGTGTTTGGAGAACCTGTCGGATGTGGTGGAGGTGCTCTTCCCAACTCTGGCTGAAGATCAGAATGTCATCCAAGTATACTACTACAAAGGAGTTGGTCAATGGCCGCAAGATGTCATCCATTAGCCTCATGAAGGTTGCAGGAGCATTCGTCAATCCGAAAGGCATAACCAACCATTCGAAAAGGCCCTCCTTGGATTTGAAGGCAGTCTTCCACACATTAGAGGGTTCGATTGGTACCTAGTGATATCCTGACTTCAGATCGATCTTGCTGAAATATTTCGCCCCCTTTAGTTGGTCCAGGAGGTCATCAATCCTCGGGATCGGGTACCTATTACGGACAATGATCTTGTTCAGCGCCCGATAGTCAATACAGAGTCTCCACGTCCCATCCTTCTTCTGTACCAACACGATCGGGCTCCCACAAGGTGATGAACTCGGACGGATGTGACCTTTCTGCAGGAGCTCCTGAATTTGCCTCTTGATTTCATTGTTCTCCAGAATGGAGCGCCGATAAATTGATCCATTGGGTAGCGGCGCACCTGGGCTCAGATCAATGGAGTGCTTGACCTGACAGTGCAGAGGAACCCCTACAGGGGAGGTGAAGATGTCCTCGTACTCCTCCACAACCTTGTCCATCTGTAGTTGTCGTGCAGAGGGACCTCGTCTGGAGGCCGCGGCCACCGTCTTCTTCTTTCCTTGAGGGCGTATCATCAGGAAAATAAATTTCCTGGTTTTGGAAATGATCTTACTGCATTGTTTTGCAGTAATCAAAGAGATGGCGGTAGGAGGTGCTACCTCTGGTATCCTGTACAACTTATTTCCCAATGTAATAATAACATCACGGGGCCTTGATTCATACACAGCATGTCGCTTCCACAAGTATGGCTGTCCTAATAATACATCACAAACTTCAAGGGAAGCAATGTCACACAATACCTCATCCGTGAAGGGCTTGATGTTGTATGGAAGGCGACATTGCTGGCTCACGTGAAGATCTCGTCCTTGGTGAAGCCACCCAATGGTGTATGGTTGTGGATGTGCTGTGGTCGGTAAGCCCAACCGCTTCACAACCTCTGCCGAAATGAGGTTCTTTTGACTCCCGCTATCAACAATGAATTGTATCGGGGAGCCCTTTACCCATATCTGGGAGTGGAAGAAACACTCCTCCTCCTCTGGATCTTCGGGTTCATTTTTCTGGATCTTGGTGGTAGCAACAGTGGAGTTGGGATCCTCATCAATGATCTGCTTCCCTTTGTCATTCCCCTTATCGAATTCTGACTCAGAGTCGGAACATGCATCTGATTCTGAAACCTTTAGCTCAGCCACCAGTGACTGCTTGGCCCGACACTCGCTTGTGTTGTGAGTGGAGCTCTTATGGAACTTACTCCATTTTCCCGTGTCCTTTTTCGGCTTCACGGCGCTGTTCTTTGCTTGCAGCTTCGGCGGGTTGTCTTGGGCTGTCCCGCCTTGGCTTTGTCCTTTGTTCTGTGGTTTAGGGGCACCTTTCCCCTTCTTTGGATTCACAGATCCAAAATCTCACTTCTTTTGTTTAAACTTCTGCTCGACCTTGACGGCATATCGGTATGCTGCGCCGAGCGAGGAGATGTTCAGGAATTGTATTTCTTCCTGGATGTACTTGTGCAGGCAGCCACGGTATTTGAGTATCAAATGTTGCTCCGAATCCTTGATACCCAACTTTGTGCGAAGGGTATGGAAAAGATTGGTGAACTCCGGCACGTCTTGGTCCCTTCCCTGCCGCAGTGTGGTCCACTTTATGTATTCATCCTCATAGCTTCCGACAGGGTAGTACTGCTCCTTGATGGCATCCCGAAATGAATTCCAGGTGGGTGCGGCTGAAAATAGTGAGCCAGAACTTTCATCCTTCTGCTCGCAATAGGTTTCCCACCAGTCCTTGACGTGGGGGGCTGCTTTGAGAAGAGCGAAAACAATCTTTTCCTGACTCAAAAATTCATGAACAGAAAAATAACCCTCTAGCAGATTTAACCATTTATCTACGGCATCTACGTCTATCTGACCCTCGAATATGGGGATTTCAAAATTAACTTGTACCTTAAAGGGCGTGGCGTTTCCAGAGTAGCTGCTGGAAGCTGATGCGTCGCTTCTGGGTAGCCGCTAAAGGATCTGGGCAAAGTTGTCCATCATCGCGTTCCGTTGTCGCTCGAGAGCTTCTTCGAGCAAGATTTTGATGGGATCTCATGCCCCCTCGTCTTTCTTCTCATCCGCCATGGGAGGCCGTCGGGATTTGCGAGGCTGGTCTTGCAAAGGTTCGACCAGTTCAAGCCCTAACTCCTTATATCCCGACCTTGTTGGGGACATGCAAAGAAAAACAAAGAAAAAGCAGATCGCTCTGATACCACTGATCCGGATTTAAACAAGAACGCAACAAATTAAAGAGATAACCATATACACAAAGATGCAGCGGAAATAATACTTCATTTCATTAATGGAAAATACTGAAATATGCTTACAACTAGAAATGGAAATAAACCAGCTAGGGCGATGGTAGCTTATCTATGAGAAGAGATGTGGTGGCTACATGCCTCTGAACTTTGTGTTACAATGAGGCTCGAAGGCCTATTTATTGTTGAGAAACAATGGAAAACCCTTCACATTCCAAAACCTAATCCTAGAAGATGAAACGCCAAACTGTGGGCCCCGTTTGGGTAAATTGGTACACCAACTTCCCAGGGTCGTAACTTTGGCATACGATCTCTGTTTGACGCGTACAATAGCTCGTTAGAAAGATCTATCTGAGCACTGCCACTTTGGGAGGTAACATGGTTGCCCCAGATTTCCCAAAAAATGTTGTTTAGGGCCTCAAAACGGCTCCAGAAGTTCAGGACCTGAAAAACTGCTAAAAATAGTAAGTTGTGCTACAATTAAGGAAACTGAAAATGCTGAGAGAAACAATGGTGGGGGTCCAGGTGGACTTGGCAGGTGGCCACCAATATCCACCTGGATCATGATGGCCCTTATCTTTTCTGGATCCACTCCTCTGCCATCCTTGGAGACAACATTCCACAAGTAATGTACCACTGTCTAAAAGAAGTTTCACTTGTTAAGTTTAGCATATAATTGATGCTCTCTTAGCAATTTCAACACTGCTGCTAAATGCTCTACATGTTCTTCCTCATTTTTAGAATATACCAGTATGTCATCAATGAATACATTAACAAACTTGTCCACATAAGGACACAACACACTATTCATCAAACACATGAATGTAGCTGAAGCCTTAGTCAAACTGAATAGTACAACAAAAAACTCATAATTCCCATACCTGGTCCTGAACGCAGTCTTGAAGATATCCTCTTCCTTGATGTGTACTTGATGGTATCCTGGTCTCAAGTCGATCTTAGAGAACATTGTTGCTCCCTTCAACTGATCAAACAACTGATCAATCGTCGACAAAGGGTACCTGTTCTTGATCGTTACCTTGTTCAGCTGCTTGTAGTCACTGCAAAATCTGAGAGTACCATCTTTATTCTTCAGGAACACTGATGCACCCCACGGTGATACACTTGGCCTAATGTATCCCTTGTTCAAAATTTCCTTCAGCTGCAACTTTAACTCAGCCAACACAGGTGTGCTCATCCTATAAGGTTCTTTTGATGTTGGGGCTGCCTCTAGCACCAACTCAATAGAAAATTATACCTCCTTGTGAGGTGGCAACTCTGTAATGTCCTCAGGAAATACATCCTGAAACTGTTGCAAAACTGGGTACCTGCTTAACACATCAACATCCTCAACCTCCTTACCCTTGTCACTAGAAATGTGTACTGCAAACATCACACAACCTTTTCTGCAACTGTGCTTAGCCTGCATAGTGATAACCATCCTCACTGATGTAGGCTTATTCTTTCCCTGTAAAGTCCTCTTTTCCCCACTATCATCCACACACTCAATGGCCTTGTCGAAGCAATCCACTTTTGTTTTGTGAAGGTATAGCCAATCCATACCCAAAAACATACTATATGATCCCAATGGAAATACATTCAAATGTGTTGTTGTAGGTATACCATTTAACTCAAATGCACAAGCTCTCACCCAATGGTGAACTGCCTTCTTTGTACCTGTAGCCAACTCTACCAACCAAGATTCTACATGTACTTCTTTTCTCAAACCACACTTATCCACCGAGTCAGGATTAATATAGGTATAGTTAGATCCAGGATCAATCAAAATAGAAACAACTTGATCACAAAGCTAATCGTCCATCTCAATGATCAATGCCTGATGGTCCACTTGCTCATTGTCAACAACTGCATAGATCCGAGGAATGCTATGACCAACATCACCAATTGTATGCTCCTCCTGAGCATTGTAGATCTAGGGTCTAGCATCACTATGATATTGCGAACAATCCCTCTTTCGATGATCCTTACCGCATATCCAACGCTACATTGGTTCCCTACCACTACCTCTAGCTTGCTACTCTTCACGTCCTTTTTCAGTTGTATTGAACCTCTTGTAAGGAACTCCATTTTCTTTCTCACTTACATCTTGAGGTCTTCCTCTCTTTGGTGGTCATTTTCCTTTAGCTTTCTCATTTATTTTCAAGTCCTGTCTAGGCTCAATTTTGCGCTTCGACTACTCATAACAATGCTTTAACTTTCGGATGGCCTCCTCCAACGATCTAGGATCATCAAATTCAATCTGATCTCTATATGCAACTGGTAGTCCACTGATGAATCTTTGAACCTTTTCCTTCTCTTCCCTAAGGTAAGTCACATATTTCAATATCTCCAAAAACCCACTAGTATACTCATCATTTGTCATAGAACCCATCTGCAACTCATAAAAATCCTTAACTCTGTCATCATAGTACCTCTCAGAAAAGTACTTCTCCTTGAAAAGCCTTTAAAATGCATGCCAAGTCAAATCCTCCTCATGTATACCCTTGACATTCTTCACTTCTTCCCACCAAATATCTGCTTTACCTTTGAGACTGAAAGTGGCTATCTTTGCTTTCATGTTTTTTTGAATAATCATGTAATCGAAAAAATTTCTTCATACCAAGCAACCATGCCTTCTCATCCTACAATTTCTTCATCTCTCCATCAAAGGTAGGTGGCTTCATTTTTTAAACTCATCTAGCAAGTATCCACTATCACTCCTCCTGTAAGGATGATGACAATGACAATCATGATGTCTGTCAAAACCAGAGATGGAATAATAGCTGTATCTATCACCTCTCCTATCGAGAGTGTCCAACAACCTGCCATCTCTGATCGTGTCAAATCTATCCAACCTGTGTGTACTAGGAGACCTATTGCCATATGACCCATTAGTTTGGTATAGATGCGTGCATGGTGAAATCTACCTCTAGCTTGTAGATATTTTCCACTCTAACTCTAATTTGTTTCACTTTTCCAGTAGTGTAATGATTCAGAAAATATTTTCCCTTATTAAACACAATATCATAAACTTTTCCCTCCAATAGAGCTAAAAAAATCAAAATTTTATTTAGCTTATGAACATACATTACACTTTTCAAGTGAATATGGGAGCCTGACTCCCTATTAAAGGTGACAGTACACAAATTCCTTTGATATTATACCTCATAGCATCTCCAAATTCTTTGTGCAATTTGAGATCCTTCTCCTTTATGCTACTGAAGAAGTCCTTTTTTCCTATGATATGATATAAGGCACTAGAATATAAGTACCTGTTAGAGTCCCACTCTAACCCCCTTATTTATGTAATGGGATCGAGTCATAGTCAAGAATCAATAAAGCCCATATTAATAATTGTAAGTGGTTAACCCGCAATTAATGACGGGACCACAGTTAGTTGTAAATGGGCCGTAGTATTAGATAGATGGTATTAATAAAACCCATGGTATTGATCCATGGTATTGCATGTATGAGTCATATATAAAGGATAGAGACTCCCTGCGAGGAGCATCGTGTCTTAATTTTGAATCGAGCTCTGCTCTATTGGAGGTTGCCCCCTCGAAGAGGCCAGTGAACATTGCTTTCTGAATAATAAAATATTTGCTATTGTCTCTCACTATTCTACGTTCTGGGTATCTTTCTTCGCATATTCTGTATTTGGGTATCTATTTGCAGGTTAAGAGCATAACAAGTGGTATCAGAGCACTTTCCAGGGCCGGTGGGATCTCCATTTCTTAGCACATTTTTTTTTGGCTAGAGATGTGTTCCGGCGTCTTTAAACCACGGGATCTATCATTGAGCGCATAAACCTGCGGATTTGGGGAGGCATGCATGCAGGAAATACAAGAGGTGGTCACGCTTATTGGACTCCCTTGTAACCCCTGTGGGTACCCCTTCGAGTAGTAGCGCATTAGACAGAACCGCGTACAGACTGTTTTCCAAGTACCTTCTGGGTATATCGGAAGCCCCTTAGCTCCTCCGCAACCTCGCCATAGATAAATCGTCGGCTGTCTTGCTACTACAGTACACCGAGAACAGCACTCGGAGAGATTACTCGCCCGTACGATAGGGTAGTCAAGTTGTACGGCTAAGGGTACGGTTGTAGAGCCCTAAAACATTGGGCCGAGTACTACTGTCAGACCCTTATGTATATTGCGATCTGTAGCACCTGACACTCCTCAAGACCATAGTTCCCTTTTCTATCTTGGGATCACGCATCATCTCTACCAGATCCGCTCGTGCAAAGGGGTGCAGCAGCAGAAGACATCAGTCCCGCAGTTCCGAGTTAGCAGACCAGCCATTCCGATCTATTAGATCCATCAGATCTACAACAGCAGTCTGTTCTGCCGCCCAGAGCTATCTGATCCGCCATTCAGATCTCTTAGATCCACTAGATCTGAGTAGTTGTGTGGGGTTCCTATACCGGGGCATAGTTTTCGCAGGACTTTTGGCAACATTGACATTTTGAGGATTTGGTGACTGCAGTATTCATAAGGAATGAGTAAAACTCTGTTTGGAGTTTTCAAAAAAAAAAAGGGTGGTCTGAGATCTCCCTGGGTGCTTATTGGTGATCTATCCCATCAGAATCAGGACGACGAGCTGAGCACAGTGGTACCATTCAATTCTTACTGATTTTTTTTTTCTTTGGGCAGTCACAAATCTCAAGAACATCTGATCGGTGCATGGTAGAAACTAGAGCTCAAGCTATGGCCAATGAGAGGATTGACAAACTTGAACTAACCTTGCAATCCATCCAAAGTCAACTTGACAGACTATCTACCCTAATCTCAAAGGGCAAGGAGGAAGCCCATGAGGAGGCGTATAATGGCAATGGACATAGTGAGAGTGAGTCCAACCACTCTCCTCACGTCTGGGCACCCACCAACAATCCCGTCAGCGACCTCCCAAGTTGGATATGCATAAATTTGACGGTTCTCACCCAGCAACATGGATAGCACAAATGGAGCAGTATTTCAATCTGAATAACATCTTAGATAATGAGACTCAGCTTATGGTGGGGAGCATGTACTTGGAAAATGAAAGTTGGCAATGGTGGGAATGGCATCAACATTGCAATGGACCTTTTATGGCCTGGACCAACTTCAAAAAAGCTCTTACAGACCGCTTTGACCAGGAATCTTCTTTTTTGGGTCGTCTTACTACGCTCTGACAGACTGGCACAGTGGATGAATATATTACAGCCTTTGAAGCCTTAGCCTTCTGCACTAGGGGTCTCTCAGATGTGTTCTACATGGAATGTTTTATCAGCGGTCTTAAAGAAGCCATAAAAGCCCAAGTCCTACTGCACCACCCTCCCACATGGACGGAGGCTTGCAAGGTAGCTCGTAACGTGGAACGTGCGTTAGCAGCCCAGTATAGTCGCCCAAATTTCTCCGCTAAGGGTCGCCCCCCACAGGCTCACAACACGACTCAAACACTTAAGGTCCAAAAGGTGTCACCTGCAGAAATGGCCGAAAGAAGAAAGCAAGGATTATGTTACTACTGTGATGAAAAATACTCCCCGGGTCATAAATGCAAGGAGCCCAAATTTTTTCAAATTGATGCCACTGACTACAGCTCATCGGAGGAAGATCCACCACTTGAGGAACATGAGGCGGTAGAAGACAACAACCAAAAGGACAATGTCCCTGACGAACCAGTTATTTCGCTGCATGCTTTGGCAGGGATTTCTTCACCTCAAACTCTCAAAATCAGAGGTTTTATTAAACATCTCCCAGTAGTAGTCTTGATTGATAGTGGAAGTACACATAATTTCATCCATCACAAAGTCGCGGAAGCAGTGCATTGTTTTGTACGAGCAGTTTCTAACTTCCAAGTCCAAATTGCGGATGGGGGCACAATGAAATGTGAAGGCCATTGTGAAAATGTCAAACTTCAAATGGGGGATTATTAGTTGAAGACCCACATGTTTTCCATACACATGGGAGGGTGCGACATTGTCCTCGGCGCTGAATGGCTCCACACTCTTGGGCCAATCACAATGGATTTCCAGGAGTTATATATGAGTTTTAAGCAGAACAACTCCACACATACCCTCCGTGGACTCCAGGCGGGAGCTCCCTCTATCATCAGCTCGCATAGGATGGAAAAATTGCTAAAAAAGGGCCATCATGGAGTTATAGCTCAATTTAATGCTATCCAGGCAGTCGCAACCAAGTCTCTGCCGATTCATCCTGAGATGCAACAGATTTTAAATAACCATTTGCCGGTCTTTGACAAGCCTCATGAGCTTCCACCCTCGAGAGGGGAACATGATCATAGCATCACCTTGGTTCCAGGGGCCCAACCCCCAAATGTGTGCCCATACAGATATCCGTTCACCCAAAAGAATGAAATAGAAAAAATAATCAAGGAACTTTTGGAAGCAGGTGTCATTCGTCCCAGAATTAGTCCTTATTCATCACCGGTGGTCATGGTGCTCAAGAAAGATGGGGAGTGGTGGATGTGTCCAGACTTCAGGGCCCTCAATAAGTTGACAGTCAAAGATAAATTTCCCATCCCGGTGGTTGATGATTTGCTGGATGAACTCAATGGGGCTCAATTCTTCACTAAGCTGGATCTGCGCTCAGGCTACCACCAAATTCGCATGAAGGATCGACATTCCAAAGACTGCTTTCCGAACTCATGAAGGCCATTATGAGTTCCTGGTCATGCCATTCGGTCTTTGTAATGCCCCATCTATTTTTCAAAGCCTTATGAACCACCTTCTCAAACCATATCTCAGGAAATTTGTCCTTTTCTTCTTCGATGACATCCTCATCTATAGTTGCACTTGGGCCGCACATCTTCAGCATGTAGATCTACTCTTGCAACTGCTCCGCAAGCATAAATTATTTGTTAAGATGTCCAAGTGTTAGTTTGGCATGGAAGAAGTTGAGTATTTGGGCCACATTGTGGGTTGTGAAGGTGTCAAGGTGGACCCCAAAAAGATCCAGGCAATGCAGGATTGGCCTCAACCTAGGACCTTGAAGAGCCTGAGAGGATTTTTGGGTCTCACAGGCTATTATCACAAATTTGTCCGCAATTATGGTCGCATAGCGAAGCCCCTCACTCAAATCCTAAAGAAAAATTCATTCTTCTGGAATGAGGACGCACAACAGGCCTTTACAGCTCTCAAAAATGCCATGTGTTCCACTCCAGTCTTAGCACTACCTGATTTCACCAAATCTTTTGTCATTGAATGTGATGCTTTGGGTACGGGTATTGGGGCGGTCTTAATGCAGGAAGGATGACCTTTGGCCTTCACAAGCCAACAACTAAGTGGGAAGAATCTGGGCCAATCTACCTACGAGAAGGAAATGATGGCCATCTTACATGTAGTAGAGACCTGGTGACCTTACTTATTGGGGCGACGTTTCCAAATCCGCACAGACCATCACAGTCTTAAATATTTTTTGGAGCAATGCCTATCCTCCCCACATTAAAATAAATGGCTCACCAAAATGCTGGGATATGATTATGAGATCATTTACAAGAAAGGGCAAGACAATAGTGTAGCAGATGCATTATCTCGCCAATTTGAGGAGGAAAGTACTCTGCTAGCAATTTCCCTCCCCATTCCAGAATGGATTGAAGAGGCTCGCAGGGAATGGTTTTCACATCCCGGGCTCTCCCAACTCATTTCTCAATTGCAGGCGGATCCAAATTCCACCAAGGGGCTACTCATGGTAGGATGAGATTCTTCGCTACAGGGATAGAGTCGTAATATCACCAACATCCACCCTCAAAAGTCGCATTTTGGCAGAATTTCACTCATCCCCCATTGCAGGACATTCAGGCTTTCAGAAGACGTATGCTTGCACCAGAAGATCATTTTTTTGGATAGGCATGAAAAAGGACATCCTTACTTTCGTAGCAGAATGCGATGTCTGTCAACGCCACAAAGGGGAGACCATCAACGCACCAGGAACATTACAACCGTTGCCCATCCCGGCATCAATATGGACGGAGGTTTCTATGGATTTCATTACAAGTCTTCCAAAGTCAGGAAACAAGTCAGTCATCATGGTGGTTGTGGACAGACTTTCGAAGTATGCTCATTTTTGTGCCCTACCCCACCCGTTTACACCGACTTTGGTCGCCCAATCTTTCATGGATCAGATCTTCAAATTGCATGGCATGCCCACTTCTATTGTGTCCGATCGCGACCCGATATTCACCAGTAATTTTGGGCAGGAACTCTTCAGGCTACAAGGCACTCAACTAAAACTCAATACTTCCTATCATCCACAAACGGATGGTCAAACTGAAGCCGTCAACAAATGTCTGGAAACCTACCTTAGGTGTTTCACTTCAAAAAAGCAACATCTTTGGGTACAGTGGTTACCTCTGGCTGCATGGTGGTATAACACCAACTATCATGCCACCACCAAAATGACTCCCTATGAAGCAATATATGGTCAACTCCCTCCTTCCCCTACTTCTTATATCAAGGGGTGCTCAAAGGTACAAGCAGTGGATCAACTCCTACAACACCGCGCAACCATGCTCACCCATCTTAGAGAGAATCTTCATCAAGCTCAAAACCGCATGAAGCAACAGGTAGACCAGCATCGCTCAGAGCGCCAATTTCAAGAAGGGGATCAGGTCTTTTTGAGGCTGCAACCATATAAGCAAACATCACTCAAAGACAAGGGTTGTCAGAAACTATCTCCAAAATTCTATGGACCATATCAAGTGCTTCAGCACATTGGAGAAGTGGCCTACAAGTTGGCTTTGCCACCTACTGCAAAAATCCATCCAGTTTTCCATGTCTCATGCCTCAAGAAAGTGATTGGGAACAATTGCAGAATTCAAACCAATCTACCTGAATTGGACGAAGAAGGGTCAATCTGGCTCCAACCTGAACAAGTCCTAGACACACGAGATAGGAACCTGCAAGGCCGCATGATTAGGGAAGTCCTCATCAAGTGGAAAGACACCTCTCCGGAAGATGCAACTTGGGAACCAGCCACTATTCTTCAGCAGTTTCCGCAGCTTCAGCCTTGAGGACAAGGCTAGTCTTAAGCGGGAGGGCATGTTAGGGTCCCACCCTAACCCCCTTATTTATGTAATAGGATCGAGTCATAGTTAAGAATCAATAAAGCCCATATTAATAATTGTAAGTGGTTAACCCGCAATTAATGACGGGACCACAGTTAGTTGCAAATGGGCCATAGTATTAGATAGATGGTATTAATAAAACCCATGGTATTGCATGTATGAGTCATATATAAAGGATAGAGAGTCCCTGCGAGGAGCATCGTGTCTTATTTTTGAATCGAGCTCTGCGCTATTGGAGGTTGCCCCCTCGAAGAGGCCAATGAACATTGCTTTCTGAATAATAAAATATTTGCTGTTGTCTCTCACTATTCTATGTTATGGGTATCTTTCTTCGCATATTCTGTATTTGGGTATCTTTTTGCAGGTTAAGAGCATAACAGTACCACTCACTCTTTCTTATTGTGCTTTCAATTCAAGCAAAGAAGGTGAAATATAACTCGAATTGAGATGCCAAAGCATCTCCTTTTGCTCCTGCTACAAGCTCCTTGTTGAATTTCTTGTTCAAACACTTGGTTGTATAGTGTATGTATTCATGGCAGTGAAAACATTTTATTATACAGAGGTCCTTCTTCTTGCCATAGTTTTGGTTGGGCTCTACCTCACCTTTTGCCTTCTTTCCCTTGGCATTCTTTCCTTTATCAATTAAAGAACAATCTTCTTGATCATTTGCAATAGATGTGACACCATTTCTAGTGTTTCTTCTGATCTCCTCTTGCACCAAATAAGATCAAAGCCTCTCCCAATCTGGTAGCTTGTCTCTTCCATTAATTGAATCCTAATAGCTTTTCCAAGATTTCAGAAGGTCAAGAAGTGCTAAGCTCACAAGTTTAGATGATGGCACATTTTCTCCTACTCCTCTAAGCTCATCTCAAACCTGAGTGAATTTGGAGAGATATTGTGGAATGCTTTCATTTTTCTACATTCGAATGCTCCTGAGTTTATCTCTCAATGCCAATTTCCTGGCATCACCGTTGTTTTGGAAGAGATCTGTGAGATTTTTCCACATTTCAGAGGGAGTCTCCTTTCCATGCAAGTTTGAAACCACATGATCTCTGACACCCTCCAGAATAATCCTCATGGCTATTATTGTGTCTTTCTTCCACTGAGCAAGTGCTTGTGCATCTAATGCTGCTGGTTTTGGAATATCAGTTTGTGTATATTCTCATACTCCATTATCATCCAGGACAATTTCCATCTCGTCTTTCCAAGCACAAAAATTTGAGGTGCCCTCTAATGCATACTCCAACCTCAATCTATTGAAAGACATTTTTCTTACATCGAAGACAATCTGTAGCAAAAACTTTGCATATCAAAATTTCCCTGAGAGAAGATCTGGAACAAGGTTTCTATGTAGTCTTTTCATGCTTTGATACCATGTAGAAATTGCAAGAAATTTTCTACTGCTAATGAAATCGAGCTGAAATCAAGAGACAATTTGTTTTTTCTACGATTTTGCGGAATATAAAACGCATGATAGAAACACATACAATAACATGCATCCATCAAAACACAAGGAACACAATGATTTTACAGGGGTACCTATTTGGGAAGAACCCCTCCGTTGCTTCGCATTAATTTAGATGAGAAAGACAAATAATTACAATGTCTTGCTTCAGCTCTGAAGCACACCCTGCACTATAAAACGATTCTCCTTCTTCCTTACTTTCTATGGCCAACACTTAGCCAATTCAAGCCTCAACCAACTTCGTAATTCCTTGCGCAATCCTGGAGGAATTAAGCTCCTAAATAATAGGAAATTCCTTATTTTCTTGTGCAAATCCAAGAGGAATTGATCACCTGTTTAGTGAAAAAGCACTACACTCAACCATATACAATTATAAATACAAATGTGTCTTTTCCATCCACTCAAATAGGAAATTCGAATTCCATGTATGACTAGGTCTATTTTTAACTAACTGACTAGTTAAATGAGAGATCAGTGAGTTAACAAGAATCATAACTACTCAACTGACCTTCAACTGACTCAACTAATGACTAGAGCTCAGTTAATTGAGTTCAACTAACAATAACTCAACTAGATTGCTATATCTTAGCAATCAACTCATGCACAACTCTACTTCTAGCCTACAAACTCGAATTTACTGATTTAACTGGTAGACAAGGCCATGTCACTCTAGCTAACTGCAATCTAAGTCATCTTGCTGATGCGACAAATCAAATTTTCTCCAATTGACTAAGGCACTAGTCAAATGAAATCTTTTCTTGCTACAATTTCAACACATGATCAACTCTCCACCTTCCTTTTATCTTTTTTTTTTCAATACTATAGTTCCACTTTAAGCTAGTGATAAAGTTATCTCAATGAAGTCACATCTTCCAAGTTATTAGTGTCACACACTAAACTAATGTAAGTGAATTTTGTGGATTCAACTAGCTTAACTTAAATGGTTTGTGAGTATCAACATGATTGAAGTTAGATTGTATCATTTTACAATCAAGCAAACATTTTTTAATCTTACTTTAATCTAAATCTTAATCTTACATTTTGAATCCTACTTTACAACAATGATTATGAAGTAAATATATGTTATTGTTAAGATAAATGAAATAAATCAATAAAGAAAATAATTAACTATTAAAAATAGGTTTAGAGCTTAATCTCTTTTTTAAATCTCACTTATGAGTATAATTATTTTAATTCAGAAAACAAAATATATAATTGTTTTTTTCTAAAATAAACATATTTGTTATCATAATCTTCATTTTATCAATATAAATAATCATTTTTTAATTGGTTTATAAAAATAATATAAAGTGTTTATTAAAAAAATAAATAAAAAAATCTTTACAATAAAAACAATAGCATCAACTCAAAAACAATAATAATAACGAAAAAAAATCAATTTTACACAATTTACTTTTACCAAACAACTCTTAATTTACAGCTTTAAAATACATTTAATTTTTATATTTAAAATAATTTATTTTTCCTAACAACCTCAACTTATCAACATTAAAATACAAATCTTTTATAAAATATCTCTTATTCCCTTGCGATACAAAACAAACCAACATAACCTTCAAATAAACTAGAAGTTGGGAACTCCAAATCATAGAAAGGTAGTTCATTAAAATTATACGCAAAAGTCCTTGTGTTGGTTAAACAACGTAACGCTCACTTCCATCCAAATTGACTCTTTCTCAATAAACCAATGGCATTCCTCCCGCATGAAAATGACCTTTCTTATCAGGAGAGGGAGGAGGTATTTCACCTCGACTTTCTACATTTAATTTAATAATACTTAGATTTATGCGACAATCACATGAGATGTGCAATACTACTAAATGTTAGCAGTTGTTATCATAGTTTGAATTAAACATGTAAAAAATGGTCCACCTATAAATATTTTCAAACGATGGTTTCATACTCCCCATAATGAGACGTGCACATTTTATATATACGCCAAATTAGTAGCCTAACGTGGTTGTTTAACTCATCACCTTTAATTTTATAATAATAAAGGTGATTGTTATCAAGTTCAATTAATTTTAACTTTTTTATTTTTTCTAGTTAGATGTGAACATATGACTCCTTGAATGATGCGTAGAAAAAATATTGATTTTAAATCTGTATATTGATTTTTTATTATTTATATTAGCGTCATTTTTCAATAAAATTTTAAAATAAAATATTATGACAGGTTTGTGTGGTATCTGATTAAAAAAACTATTTACGCTGTAAGGCGTCTCCATTTGAAATGAATTACCCTAGCCGTTGCCGTGTCTTATTATTCACCGTAGATTTGTGGTGTTAGACGATCAAACAAAACTTGATCGTTGATCAAAAATTAAAATGGTTCATGAAACTGAAACGGTTCATGAATTTTCGCCCTCGCCGTTCACCCTAAGATCTGGTCTTTCTGAGTCTGATTTCCAGAAATTGCCTATTTCCTTTTGCACCACCAACGCCGAACAGAGCAGCAATGATAAGAAGAATGATGTCGAAAATATTTGCATCAACATCGATCTTGAATGCATGGTTTGTCTTGATCAATTCAAGGATGGTGATAAATGCCTTGTGTTACCAAAATGTAGCCATTGTTTCCATGTTCCCTGTGCAGATGTTTGGCTCTCCCAGCGCTCCATATGCCCCATTTGCAGAGGCAGTGTTGAAATTATTAATGTTGATCAACACCCATCGACCGAAAAGCCTCAGAATTCAGTGGAGATTAACCCTGCAGAAGAACAGGCACTTGGGCCTCAGTTAGATATTATGGGTAATATTAATTCTGATTCTCACGCGGATAATGTCGTCATTGAGATTCCTTTATAGAATAGATAGTTCATAATTTCTCACGCGGATAATGTCGTCATTGAGATTCCTTTATAGAATAGATAGTTCATAATTTTTCTTGAAATTTTGTTGCGGATTGTATTGGTTTTTCTGTGTAGTGAATTGAGTTGTGTAAGATTTGTATTCACAATTTTGTAATCCAATGTACTCCTGTCATATTTTTCTTTTGAAGATAATATTGCATCGATGTAGAATAAAACCATTTATTCTTGAGCAGGGTAGTCATAATTTTTACATGTGAAATTTCATTTTGGATTGCTTTTGCCTTCTAAGGTAATATGGGATATATGTGAAATAGAACTACTTATTCTTTAACAAGGTAATCATAGTTTTTACATGTGAAATTCTGCTTCCTTTATTAATTCTAGGCCTGTAGGTTTGAAGCAGCCCTTTTATTTTTATTTTGTCCATATATGAATTATTGGATTAGCGTCTGACATTTGTGAATTTGATATTTTGTGCCAGCATTACGCTTGGCATACATCAATGCTTACATTCCATTTTTCCAAAATCCATTTTTCCAAAATTGGGACTCTGGGACTCTGAATTTGACATTTTCTGTGAGCATTTTGGGTGGCATATATAAATGCTGAAAGCCTATTTTCCCCAAAGTTGGAGCTGTTGGCCATGTATAAATGTTACTAATCATCTAATACTTAGTATGGTGAAGGTGGTTTAATGTCTTGTGGAGGCTATTTCATCAGTTTCAGGATAATTTATGCATTAACACAATTTCATGTAAATTTGTTATGGGATAAAGTAGATGTTCCTAAACTGCAGGAGACATGATCATGTAAATACTCAGCAATATTTTGTGCCTATATCTCAAGTTAATCTAAGAATGTTGCCATGAACAACTATGTGGAATGCTACCTCTATCTGAGGAGAGGTAATATTTTATTTGGCTAAGGGCCCAAACATCGATTGGGAGGGATGCCCTGGCCACCTTCAAACTAGACTGTTAAAACTACTAGAAATTGGATATGGAAATTGAAGTTGACACTCAGTGGAATTAGCTGGCATAGTTGGATCACAAATCCATGGCCAAATTGTCAATGTATCCCTGGGATGATTCTGAAATGTCAAACCTTCAATGAAAAAGAAAGCTGAATTCTCAGTCCGTTCTAACTTCTACCAAACGCCTCTTCTCACTGTATGAAATACCAAGATTCATCTCTTATGATATTCAAAGCGTCAAGATGTTTCTTAACAATAGCTACTATCATTGCATCGGGGAAAAAAATTGGACACTGTGATGCATACATAATAAAACACAATCTTTGTTCCAAAGAACCAAAACTTAATATAAAAAATAGAGTTTGTTCCCACCTTTGTTGCTATCTAACCATTACTCCAACTCATTAACTATCATTTTCCCACCCTTATTGCAAGCTCCATCTGTTTTAAAGGCAAGAAATGGAATGGTTTTTTTGTTAGTTGGATTACCAAAAGAAATGGGTTAGTTAAGATAGCTTATAAATGGAGGCACAAGTTCTGAGGCTCTCATGGTGTTATTTCAATATATTGGCCATGTTCAAGTTTTGAATAGAACTGTCCTGAAAAATATCTCAAAGAAAATCGATTGCAATTTCATTGTAAAATCCAAAATTTGAAAAAAGAGGAATTCACATGAGCAAGTGACTCGATGAGTTGCTGCAATTAATACAAAAGTATTCTTTCTTCAACACCCTATGGAATGTAGGCACATAGAAATAATGCAGGGGTATCAACAAAAATGGAAGAAACATATGAGTAATACCACCTAAGTCACAACCTTGGACCCTGATTTCTTCAAGCGAGGAATATAGGGCCGATTCTAAATCCCTTTTCACTCGACCATTAGATTTAGTGGTTTTAATCGTACAAACCAAAGTTTCGAGTGAACTTCAAAAGAGACTGTAACCAGCATTTTGTGAATGCATTATTTTTTATGGGGGAAATCGAAGGAAACAACTACAAGTATCCATTCTTTCAGAGTAGGTCAATGCAAGAAGTGTCTAGCTTTGTCCCTTTAGTTGTGGCCAAGATTGAAAATGCACTGTAGAAATTTATTACTGTGGGCAGAGCAAAGAAGATTTTAGTACAAAAGAACTTTCCCATTGGCTACTCACCGTCGTATTTAACACTATACACTCCATCTGGAGAACCAATGGACAACATAGGGTGCATTCCGAGGTTTAACAATTTATCCAAAACTGGGAATGATGTTCTATAAGCCCGAGTGAAAAAACTTAAAGCACAATATCCACAAGTTAAATTTGTTTTTGCAGACTTTCACGGGGCAACCCTCAAAATTTTGAACTCCATAGAATTTTGGGCCGTAGAATAATGTGTTACAGGCTTGTTGTGGAATGGGTAGTTGATATAATTACAATTTGAGCGTAACATGCGACGCTGTAAGAGCATCTGTGTGTACAAATCCTGGACAACATTTCAACTGGGATGGGATTCATTTGACTAAAGCCATTTACAGAAATATATCGAAATTGTTTCTGGGCGGAACATTCACATCGCATAGTCCTCAGACTCTCTACACAATGGGAACTACACAATTGTAGACACCACTGTGAACTGACCGATGGATCATAAAGTACAGAAATATCAATAATACATTCTATTAATAATTACGCCGTAGTTACGCCGTAGCGTTTCCCTTTGAAATGAATAACCCCAGCCGTCGCCGTGTCCTATTATTCACCGTGGATTTGTGGTGTTAGACGATCAAGTTTACGTTTCCCTTTGAAATGAATATCCCCAGCCGTCGCCGTGTCCTATTATTCACCGTGGATTTGTGGTGTTAGACGATCAAACAAAGCTTGATCGTTGATCCAAAATTAAAACGGTTCATGAAACTGAAATTGTTCATGAATTTTCGCCCTCGCCGTTCACCCTAAGATCTGGTCTTTTTGAGTCTGATTTTTACGTTGTAGCGTTTCCCTTTGAAATGAATTACCCAGCTGTCGCCATGTCCTATTATTCACTGTGGATTTGTGGTGTTAGACGATCAAACAAAGCTTGATCGTTGATCCAAAATTAAAACGATTCATGAAACTGAAACGGTTCATGAATTTTTGCCCTCACCGTTCACCCTAAGATCTGGTCTTTTTGAGTCTGATTCCCAGAAATTGCCTATTTCCTTTTGCACCACCAACGCCGAACAGAGCAGCAATGATAAGAAGAATGATGTCGAAAATATTTGCATCAACATCGATCTTGAATGCATGGTTTGTCTTGATCAATTCAAGGATGGTGATAAATTCCTTGTGTTACCAAAATGTAGCTGTTGTTTCCATGTTCCCTGCGCAGATGTTTGGCTCTCCCAGCGCTACATATGCCCCATTTGCATAGGCAGTGTTGAAATTATTAATATCGATCAAACACCCATCGACCGAAAAGCCTCAGAATTCAGTGGAGATTAACCCTGCAGAAGAACAGGCACTTGGGCCTCAGTTAGATATTATGGGTAATATTAATTTTGATTCTCACGGATAATGTCGTCATTGAGATTCCTTTATAGAATAGATAGTTAATAATTTTTCTTGAAATTTTGTTGCGGATTGTATTGGTTTTTCTGTGTAGTGAATTGAGTTGTGTAGGATTTGTATTCACAATTTTGTAATCCAATGTACTCCTGTCATATTTTTCTTTTGAAGATAATATTGCATCGATGTAGAATAAAACCATTAATTCTGGAGCAGGGTAGTCATAATTTTTACATGTGAAATTTCATTTTGGATTGCTTTTTCCTTCCAAGGTAATATGGGATATATGTGAAATAGAACTACTTATTCTTTAACAAAGTAATCATAGATTTTACATGTGAAATTCTGCTTCCTTTATTGATTCTAGGCCTGTAGGTTTGAAGCAGCCCTTTTATTTTGTCCATATATGAATTATTGGATTAGTGTGAATTTGATATTTTGTGCCAGCATTACGCTTGGCATACATCAATGCTTACATTCCATTTTTCCAAAATCCATTTTTCCAAAATTGGGACTCTGGGACTCTGAATTTGACATTTTCTGTGAGCATTTTGGGTGGCATATATAAATGCTGAAAGCCTATTTCCCCCAAAGTTGGAGCCGTTGGCCATGTATAAATGTTACTAATCATCTAGTAATTAGTATGGTGAAGGTGGTTTAATGTCTTGCGGAGGCTATTTCATCAGTTTCAGGATAATTTATGCATTAACACAATTTCATGTAAATTTGTTATGGGATAGAGTAGATGTTCCTAAAATGTAGGAGACATGATCATGTAAATACTCAGCAATATTTTGCGCCTATATCTCAAGTTAATCTAAGAATGTTGCCAAGGAAACGCCGTAAGGCATAAATTAAGGAGCAATGGCGACATAGGAATAGAAAAATCTAAATAAGGTGCAAAATGTGCATAAATTGAGGAGCAATAGTGACATAGGAATATGCAAATCTAAATAAGATGCAGAAATGTGCATAAATAGAAGAGCAATGGCGACAGAGGGATAGGAAAATCTAAAAAAGATGCAGAAATGTAACAATCAACATATGGGGACATTTGTTCCCACATCACACCTCATCTAATAAAAGCTCTATCACGATGGTGCACATGCAAGCCTTTACAACTTGTACCAAATTTCAATTCAGGATTGCGTTGACAAGGAAGAGCCACCTAGAAAAATTCTTTGTTTCTGTTTGAGTTAAAAATGTTTTCATGGCGTACACCCAGTTTGGATACCAGCTGTCCAGAAGAGCACGTTTCATTGTATTTTCCTTCATTTCCAGTATAACGAGAATCACCACTGGAATTCACATGGAAAAAAAATTCAGTCTCTATCAACGCCATTAAATGCAATACACATATTAGATATAGGTGCACAATCTCTATCTTCTCATGTTGGCAGAAGCAGTAAAAATGATTTCAATTACTGAGAAGTAAATCAGTCATCTAATCCAATCTAGCACAAAATTAACACGCATGGCATCCATCAACATCATGGATTGGATAAATTTGCAAGTATGGTTCCTCCCATATTCTGCTATTTCCCGCTATTTCATGACCCTTCACAGTTTAAAAAATTGATAGCTTCTGAAAATTGTAATATTAGCAGCCAATCAAATTTGAAATGAATTAATACAATCAAACAGAATAATATTAGCAGCCAATCAAATTTGAAATGAATTAATACAATCAAACAGAATATGTAGCCCACATTCTGTCCAAATAGGATTTCCACGCTCTAGATTCATAAACCAAAGAAATTTTCCGGTCCAAAGGAGGCTCAGAAATTTGCCGATCCAAAGGAGGCTCTTTGAAAATGCTTCGATTGACCTTGTAAGAATGTTGATATACATTTGTTATTGCATTAAAAATGGTTGATTCGAACATGTGAATCCTCACTTTGGGGGTCATCATGTCTCTTACATATGCAAATGGCAACTGATCCTGAGGATCGAAGAAATCTAATTCATTGAATAACAGGCAAGAAAATAGCTTCATTGAAAGGGTGTGCTTTCTCAATATCAGTGTAGTATCAGCCACATCTGTAATGCCAACAACAACCCACAAAATCAAAAAATCAGTTACAGAGAGAACCAACCTCAAAACAAATCTCAGATGCTATCCCACTAAAACTTCACCATAATTGAGCAAAGTTGAGTTCTCATACCACTTCTTGAGGGAAGATTTTCAGAGCTCCAAGGTTGCAAGCCATTGGCACAGTAACTGTCCATTTGATACCTCACAGCTTCTTTGCTCCAATTTCTCCATATGACTTTAAAAACGGCTTCCTCCATGGTATGAGTATTGTAGGGATGCTTTCAGATAGCAATATCAACGTTGTGAGTTACATGGAGATTTTCCAAAATTTACAAAAGATCAAGAACAAGCTGTAGCTTGGCATCCTTCCAAATGTTGTAAACACAGTTTGAGAAAAGCCTGTGGGAAATATAATTGGGTATGCGGCCATTCATTACAGATTCCTTGTATGGAAACTCCCTGACCAAAACAATGTGCCAAATTCCAATTCTATGAGACTCATTGGGCTTGATTTGGTATCTGGCAAGAAGTGTGAGAGTTGCATTGTCCATAAACATGAAGAAACAAATGTTTTCTATTGTGATTTTCTTAACATTCTTGGGTTTATTAATCTTTCATAGGCTCCAAATATAGTTGAAATTACCACACCCCCCTTGCACTGTTCCATGACCTTCTTGTCTTCTTCAGACACAAGGAACCCTCGGGTACGATAATTGGCAAAACCACAAGGCAAATCAATCCGTTCAGAATAATTGAAATACCTTTTTCTTTCCTTCACATCCAGATTTCCACTAAAGGTCACTAGACCTGAAGTTGAATTGGGGTTTTCAGTTCCTTTCATGTACGGTAGCTGAGGTCAAGAACAAGCTGTAGCTTGGCATCCTTCCAAATGTTGTAAACACAGTTTGAGAAAATCCTGTGGGAAATATAATTGGGTATGCGGCCATTCATTACAGATTCCTTGTATGGAAACTCCCTGACCAAAACAATGTGCCAAATTCCAATTCTATGAGACTCATTGGGCTTGATCTGGTATCTGGCAAGAAGTGTGAGAGTTGCATTGTCCATAAACATGAAGAAACAAATGTTTTCTATTGTGATTTTCTTAACATTCTTGGGTTTATTAATCTTTCATAGGCTCCAAATATAGTTGAAATTACCACACCCCCCTTGCACTGTTCCATGACCTTCTTGTCTTCTTCAGACACAAGGAACCCTCGGGTACGGTAATTGGCAAAACCACAAGGCAAATCAATCCCTTCATAATAATTGAAATACCTTTTTCTTTCCTTCACATCCAGATTTCCACTGAAGGTCACTGGACCTGAAGTTGAATTGGGGTTTTCAGTTCCTTTCATGTACGATAGCCGAAACATATGAGTAATACCACCTAAGTCACAACCTTGGACCCTGATTTCTTCAAGCGAGGAATATAGGGCCGATTCTAAATCCCTTTTCACTCGACCATTAGATTTAGTGGTTTTAATCGTACAAACCAAAGCTTCGAGTGAACTTCAAAAGAGACTGTAACCAGCATTTTGTGAATGCATTATTTTTTATGGGGGAAATCGAAGGAAACAACTACAAGTATCCATTCTTTCAGAGTAGGTCAATGCAACAAGTGTCATCAGTTTCAGGATAATTTATGCATTAACACAATTTCATGTAAATTTGTTATGGGATAGAGTAGCTGTTCCTAAACTGCAGGAGACAAGATCATGTAAATACTCAGCAATATTTTGTGCCTATATCTCAAGTTAATCTAAGAATGTTGCCATGAACAACTATGTGGAATGCTACCTCTATCTGAGAAGAGGTAATATTTTATTTGGCTAAGGGCCCAAACATCGATTGGGAGGGATGCCCTCGCCACCTTCAAACCATACTGTTAAAACTACTAGAAATTGGATATGGAAATTGAAGCTGACACTCAGTGGAATTAGCTGGCATAGTTAGATCACAAATCCCTGGCCAAATTGTCAATGTATCCCTAGGATGATTCTGAAATGTCAAACCTTCAATGAAAAAGAAAGCTGAATTCTCAGTCCGTTCTAACTTCTACCAAACGCCTCTTCTCACTGTATGAAATACCAAGATTCATCTCTTATGATATTCAAAGCGTCAAGATGTTTCTTAACAATAGCTACTATCATTGCATCAGGGAAATAAAAATTGGACACTGTAATGCATACATAATAAAACAAAATCTTTATTCCAAATCAGGGAAATGCTAGTTTTAGAAAGTAAAAAATATGTTGAGATGACCAAATGGTGGCAAAATGCCTCACAGCGTTCCTCATGATGTGATACCAAAATTCTCTTCAATGCATCTCTCTTATCTATGACTCTTCAATGTGCCTCATCCCTCAATCAATTGTGACAACTAAATACACCTTGGTCCTCCTCACACTAGATTCATAATGTTGCTTTACTTACACAATGACGCATAATACAACATGATGTGAAATGCCAAATAATACCTAACAAATGTGTATTCTCCATGATGAAGTAGCTAATTTATAGATAAAAACTTACACTTTAAAACTGTTTTATAGTTTTTTGGAAGCATCATGAAATTGACATTGAAACAGTGAGAAAACATCATCAAGAATGCAAAAATTTAGGGCCGACGAACTTGAAAGCTTGTAGGTGATTATGTCAGATTGAGAAAGCTTGAATTGGAAACTCAATTTAAAATGTTACCAAATTCCATTCCTGGGTCTCAAAGCTCGCAAGTTCTCTATTCTTCAGGATGGAGTAGCAATAATACTCGTTCTTCATGATGGAGTAGCTATTTTATAGATAAAAATTAAAACTTATAAAATTGTTTTGTAATTTTTTTTGGAACCATCATGAAATTGACATTGAAATAGTGAGAACACATTATCAAGAATGCAAAAATTTAGGGGCCATGAACTTGAAAGCCTGTGGGTGATTCCCGTCAGTTTGTATTGGAAACTTCATTTAAAAATGTTACCAAATTCCATTCTTGGGTCTTGAAGCTCCCAAGTTCTGTGCTGTAGTTTTTAAGGACATTTAATATCCTCATGGCTTATATTACTATTCCCTGAAGAAGGAATCTTCCATAATAATCCTCTATGCGTGTACGCATTCGTTTGAAAATATTACTATTCCCTGAAGAAGGAATCTTCCATAATAATTCTCTATGCGTGTACGCATTCATTTGCAACTTTGATGTTCAATCATGTTTCCCTTGTAAAATGTTACCAAATACCAAATTCCATTCTTGGGTCTTGAAGCTCCCGAGTTTTGTGCTTTAATTTTTAAGGACATTTAATATCCTCATGGCTTCTATTACGATTCCTTGAAGAAGGAATCTTCCATAATAATCCTCTATGCGTGTACACATTCGTTTGGAACTTTGATATTCAATCATGTTTCCCACACAAACGTAGACCATTTTTTTCCAATCTTATCTAAAGAGGTCACAATTTTGTTTGGACGACAAATTCCAAAATTTGACTGTGGGAGTGTTTAAATTTCTTTTGGATGGCGGAAATGGATTTAGCATCCATCATGAATGCCTGGGTACCCAAAATACTGAAGCTTGACCACTGTAATTGACATTTTCAAAAAAATCAGCTAGATTTTTTCAAAATCATGCTGGAATTTTTATTATTATCATCATGGCTCCAACAATTTTTCATGGATTTTCAAATATGGAATGACGATCATGATGTTGTTCACAATCTCGTATCGTTTGTTTCACCTCTTCCATTACAATATAATAGTATTTTCTAAGAACACCATAAATAGGTAGCATATGGAAAAATTACATCTCAAAAAAAAAATGTACAAAAACATGTTCACATATACAAAAACAACAACATGGATAATCGATAACCTTTACAAGACATTACTATTATTTACCAAATAGCCATATTCGAATACACATAACTAATCATTTCAAGTATAACTCATTATCATCCACCCTAGCTTCCAACAATGTCCATTCACATGTTGCTATTTTTCCACACACTACTATTATTTACAAAATATTCATATTCAAAATACACATAACTAATACTTTCAACTCTAACTCATTATCATCCACCCTTGTTTTCAACAATTTCCATTCACATGTCTCTATTCTCTCCCCTCTATACATGTCCCTATTCTTCCCCACTCTATGCTATTCTTCCCCACTCTATGCCTTACGGCGTTTCCTTTGCAACATAAGGTGCAAATGCTAGTTACGAGCAATGGTCGACAGACGTTCCAGATAAGTGATACGATATAATTTTTTATTTATAAATTTCCACGTTATATAATTTTTTATTTATAAATTTCCACGTTAGATTAATCACGTTGATGGAATTTAACAAATTTAGTTTGATTGAACGAACTATGAAGCAAGGGTTTTCAAATGGTCGGTGGTTTGAGATTTGCCATCTTATTTTTATTATATTATATTTATTTATTTTATTAGTTTGGGTTTATTGTAATTTTAATTAAAGTTGGGAGAAAATGTTTAATATTTTTATTTTTTTGGAAATTGAAAAATATTTTTTAATTTTTTGGTAATTTTACTTTTAATTTTCTAATGGGTGAGTTAGTTCTAATGGAAGATAATTTTCCTATGGAGGGCGTTTTATTTTTGGTATTTGTGAGTGATCCAAAAATATTTTAAAATTTAAAAAAAAAGACTAATTTTGTGAGCGATCATTCAACCAATAAATATTTTAACACTAGCACTGTTATACTACTACATTGCCCAATTATACCAAAATTGACACAATTATTTATCCTTTATATAAATAAAAAAATAAGGAAAGAAAATGGCTAAACAAATCTCCGATTCACTGTGTGCAATGTTGAGGAAGTGCAGTATCTATTTTATAAATAATATTTTTGCTTTCATTATGTAAAGGACCTCTACACAATTAACCCACACAGGCTATAAGAATATATCAAATCGAATGAAAAGCCATAATACTTATGGTTATCACTATGGATGTGGTTATCGATATTAGAATGACAACATATAGAGCGTAATTTGGTCGGGAATGATGTCAGGTCGAGGCAATTAACCTAATGTGCTTCCTAATTTAAAGATAATTCTCTTGCTACTTAATTTATGCTTATTTGATCATGTTAGTTATTTTTCTATGTGTTTGCTAGTTGATGCTCTTATGGAATTTGAGATCACTAGTAACCATCCATTAATATATGCTTGGACCATGTTGCGATGGGGATGACTATGTTGGAGGTACAACACACCTAGGACCTTCATTACTGGCACATGCAGACACTTAGTTAGAGCATTCACTGACATGCACGGCTTCACCATTGGAATCTTCACCAGATTGGCACGTTTCACTGTCCATGCATGCATGGGACTACATGCAAGATCCTTTCTGCATGATTTACTCCCTGTTTTGCTCCTCCTTTCACTTCACAACTGGCTAGTTCTCTCCGAAACTTGTTGTAGGTGTCGAGTCCTCTCATTGATCACCACTATGGTGCATTACCTTGGGATCTTCACCCAGTGATGCTATATCATGAGCATTGTAACCTATTTTCTGAATCAATAATTCTTTTTGTTCTTTCAATTTCTTTTAGTGTTTTTTCTCTGCAAAGCTGTGTGTTCAAACTTTACTAGCTAGATTCATCTATGCAGGTTTTCTAACACATTTACATGGTATCAGAGCCCACAAGTTGCTAGATAAAAGGCGCACCAATACTTTATTTTGCAGGTATTACAGCTTAAACATCGAAGATCGACAGAAAAATGGAGTTTCCCAAAGCATTAATCCTAACACCGTACAACTATCATGAATGGAAGGACCAAATGGCTCGATACCTTCATTAGAAAGGGTTGTATAGGATTACCATAGCTGCAGAAGTGGAACCCACTTCAGCCATAGATAAATCCAAGTACCTCAACCGCATGGATGAGGCCCACGGATCCATATGCATGTGCATCTCCCTACTAAGAGTTGCAGTTTCATCTATCTGCCTGCAGTACTCCAAATGAGATTTGGAAAAAGGTTGAAGAACTCTACGGGAAACAGGATGAGATGAAAGGACATCTGTTCAAAGTGGAGCTGCTCTCATTGTATCTGCAGAACTATGACAGAATTCAAGACTTCTTCACCAAATATAATGATCTATTGTTGCAATTCAAGGGTTGTGGAATTGACAAATCCAAGGAGGAGAGTTGCCACGTTCTCTCTATTATGTCAAAGCTCAGACTAGAATACTTTGTCTTTGTGTCTACATTTCATTCAGTAAGGCTCGCAATAGGTAAATCCTACACTATGCCTTCTCTCAAAGAGTACATGGAGTCCCTCACTTTTGAGCAAGATAAACTCATATGGGGAAAAAAAACCTCAAAAAGCACATGCACTTGTTGTGCATGATGGCAGCCACAATAAAAATCACAAATCTTATTCAAATCATAAAAATCAACAGCAAAAAGACAAGGGAAAAGCGCATTCCCATCCAAAGAAGGAAGGGTACACCAAGCCCTTCAATGACTCCTCTGGTTCCATAAATGATAAAGGGAAGAAAGGAGACAAATGCACCTACTGTCACCGAGGATTCCATCCGGAATCCTCTTGCATGAAGAAACAAATTGACCAAATGGCAGAAATCCTTCAGAAGCACAACCTTGGGGACCACATCCCTCAGGGCACCAAGAAGAAGACTACGGATCTACCACACGAGAAAGGTAACGATTTTCATGCTTTAGTTGCAATTAACTCTTCCCATGATGCATGGATTATAGATTCTGGTGCATCACATCATATGGCTGCTACAAAGGAAGTCTATTCCTCTTTGGATGCATGCAAACAACCTCCCATCCTCATGGGAGATGACTCGCCTATTGAGGTCACCAGAAAAGGTAGAGTGGAAATTTTACATGGAATCTTTGAACATGTGCTTCATGTTCCAAAACACTTGGTAAACCTGCTTTCAGTTTATCAGATCACTCATTCCGACACTGGAAAGAGAGTGGAATTCACTCCAAATGCAGTGAACATAGATGACCTACATAGTAGCTCCAAAATTGCAACCGATGAGGTAAACAAAGTTGAAAATAATTAATATTATTTTGTATTAATGGAGAAATGGTTACACAAGTTGTAACGTATCTCCTTAGTTTAGGATTTTCTCCTAGAGTGTAGGAGTGTGGTTGCAACTTCCTGATATCTAGTAAAGTACTTAATGATTTAAGTGCTCATTTGATGGAAGTAGAGTGAACGGAGAGAGTCTCTTTGTTTGAGTGCAGTCTCCAAGTGCAGTACTCACCTGTGAGCTGTAACTCCTTCTTTTTAATTCAAGTCTGATTTTTATCTTGGTATCGGAGCACAGAGTAGGGATAGCCTTAATTTTTTTTTTAGGATGCATCATTGATTACAGAACTGTAGTGGCGGTGGAGTGTACAGAAGCATTCGTAGGATTAGGTGGACTGCAGTAACACCTGGAGCACAGGTCTCAGATGACTGATCATCTCTGAGCGCAAGAAAGTGTTGGCGCGGTTTCGTCGCGAACAGTCGCGCCATTTTTGAGCGGAAGGAAGAGCTGGCGCGGTTTTTTAAGGAACAGACGCGCCACTTGGCGCGGTTTTGAGGGGGATAAGCGCGCCAGCGCGCCAGAAAGTCCTATTGGCGCGGAAAATCAAGGATTAAGTGTGCCAATTTCGTAAGACGCGTCGATTTTGTTTCTGGCGCGGGTATTTCGCTGTCGTGGAGCGCCAACCTCTTTCTCTTTGGAAAATCTGCAATTCTTGCAGATCGACCTTGCCCGGTGGTGGCACTTTGAATTTCCGGATCTGTTCGGTGGTAGCAGATCAGAGTAACCCGGTGGTGGCACATTGAAGTTCCTGATCTACTTGGTGGCAACAGATCGGACTTGTCCTGTGGTGGCGCATTGGAGTTCCTGATCTGTTCGGTGGCAGTAGATTGGACTTGCCCAGTGCCGGCGCATTGGAGTTCCTGATCTGTTCGGTGGCAGCAGATCGGACTTGCCCGGTGGTGGCGCATTGGAGTTCCTGATCTGTTCGGTGGCAGCAGATTGGACTTACCCAGTGGTGGCGCATTGGAGTTCCTGATCTGTTCGGTGGCAGCAAATCGAACCTTCCCAGTGGTGGCGCATTGGAGTTCCTGACGTGTTTGGTGGCAGTAGATCGGACTTGCCCGGTGGTGGCTCATTGAAGACTGATTCATCAGAGGATCATAAATTTATCAGTCCAATATGAATAACAGTGATGAATACTCTCTTAAGCCAGAAAAGACATGGTCTATTATCAGGCCAGTAGATTATTTTCTCAGGGAGCAGCGGCTGCTGTTTATTTTGATAGGAATCACCATCGCATCGACTTTCTTTATCCTTCAGCGTGGTTTTTTGGCTTCTAATGTTAATGAAAATGGAAGGTTTGTGCCCAACAAACCTCATCGGGTTGTTTATGAGACGCCTGTTTCTCGGTGTGCTCAGTATCATTCGGGTTCGATGGTGAATTCGGGGGCTAAAGTGCTCCTAGGTTTGAAGAGAAAGTCCCTGCGAGTTGTTGTGACGGGTGGAGCTGACAGGCTCATGACAAGAGGTGACAGTGTTATTGTTGTCGACAATTGCTTCACAGGAAGGAAGGAGAATGTTTTGCATCATTTTGGCAATGTTAATCCCATCAGAGTCCGCAGTTGCTATGATGAGGGTAAGAGAACAGCCGAAACTCTGACTATGGGAGCAAATGTTGAGGTTCGGATTGCTCGAATTTTCGATACATATGGTCCACGAATGTGCCGTGATGATGGTCGGGTTGCAAGTAATTTTGTTGCTCAGGCTTTGTGCAAGGAGCCTTTGATAGTCTATGGAAATGGGGAACAGACACAGAGCTTCCAGTTCATTTCTGATCTGGTTGAAGGCCTTATGCGACTTATGGAGGGCGAACATGTTGGTCCTTTCAATCTTGGGAATCCTGGGGAATTTACAATGTTAGAACTAGAACAGATTGAAGAAGGAAAGGATGACTCTAACAGTGATTGGCACATTCCATTGCTAATGGAAGAAAACAGTGAGGAAGATGAAGAGCAGGAGCAGAAACAAGAAGAAGAAGTAACAGGAAATGTAATCAATAATGCAAGCCCAGAAAAGGCTGAAATAGACAGATTTGAGGTAAGTCCCCTACCAAGGAGATCAAGTAGGAATACTCGATTATCTTCTAAACTGAAAGACTATGCATTAATGTCAAAGTTTTTAAACATTGTAGAACCTGTAAATTATGAGGAAGCAAGTAAATCTGATGCATGGAGGGTTGCAATGTATGAGGAAATAGAATCAATAAACAGAAACCATACTTGGGATTTGGTTGAATTGCCTGAAGGTAAAACCCCCATAGGATGCAAATGGTTGTATAAACCAAAAATAAATGCAGATGGGAGTGTGGAGAAACTTAAAGCTAGACTGGTAGAAAAGGGTTACTCACAGAAAGAGGGAATAGACTTCGATGACACCTTTGCTCCTGTAGCCAAATTAAACACCATTAGAATGCTAATTTCCTTAGCAACAAAACACAAATGGCAGCTACACCAGCTAGATGTTAAGTCTGCATTTTTGAATGGTGACTTGATGAAAGAAATTTATTTAGTACAACCTGAAGGTTTTGTGAAAAAGGGGCAGGAACATCTTGTGTGTAAATTGAAAAAGGTACTTTATGGTTTAAAACAGGCACCCAGGTCGTGGTATGAGAAAACTGACTCATTTTTTGTACAGCATGGCTTTTATAGGAGCTTGAATGATCCAAATCTGTATACCAAGTTTAATAAATAGAGGCAAATTAGTTTGATTTCTTTGTATGTAGATGATATGATTGCAACAGGGAATGCTAACAATATGATCAAAGAAATCAGATGTCACAAGTGTATGAGATGGAAAGACTTTGGAAAAACCTTTCTTACTCAAGGGAAGTATGTCAGAAGATTGCTGGAAAGGTTCAGAATGGTTATTCTAGCAGGTTTTTCAGATTCCGATTGGGCAGGTAACTTGGATGATCGAAGTTCTATCACAGGTTACGCATTCAGCATTGGATCCAAGGTCATAACATGGACCAGCAAAAAGCAGAGCACTCTAGCTCTGCTTCATCGAGAGAAACAACAGTCAAAAGAGATATGTGTTGAATATTGTAACACTTGTGATAACATGGCTGACAGGTTTACTAAGCCTCTTGGGCGTGTAAAGTTTGAATTGTTTAGAGGGATGCTAGGAGTTCAGGATAATCCTTTCTCCATTAAGGGGGGGAGTTGAAAATAATTAAAATTATTTTGTATTAATGGAGAAATGGTTACACAAGTTGTAACGTATCTCCTTAGTTTAGGATTTGTTCCTAGAGTGTAGGAGTGTGGTTGCAACTTCCTGATATCTAGTAAAGTACTTAATGATGTAAGTGCTCATTTGATGGAAGTAGAGTGAACGGAGAGAGTCTCTTTGTTTGAGTGCAGTCTCCAGGTGCAGTACTCACCTGTGAGCTGTAACTCCTTCTTTTTAATTCAAGTCTGATTTTTATCTAACAATGGAGATAGACTGTATACATTTTCTGAATTTATTGAATTTGAATCCTCCTTATTGCTTACACATGCTGATGATAGTAATAGGCTTTAGAACAAGAGGTTTGGTCACTTAAATTACAGGTATATGCAGTAGCTAAGCAAGCATGAGATGGTGGAAGGCTTGCGAAATATCAGTTTCTCCAAAGGATTTTGTGAAGGGTGTGTCCTTGGCAAACATCCTAGAGAAAAGTTTGACACCGGCAAGACTCACAGAGTATCCTCTCCTCTAGATCTGATCCATAGTGATCTCATGGGGCCTTTTCCTCATCCTTCCATCAACAAAGCAAGGTATGTGCTTACATTTATTGATGATTTCTCATGGTATACTTGGGTGTATCTTCTCAGGGCCAAAGCCCTCCGTACAGACAATGGGGGGGAATATGTTAACACAACACTTCAGAACCTTTGCCTTGAGTTCGACATACAGTTGCAACACACAATTCCATACACTCCGCAGCAAAATGGAGTTGCTGAGAGAAAGAACCGATCTCTCAAAGAGATGGCTTCCTGCATGCTGCATGTTAAGTCACTACCTCATAAGCTATGGGCTGAAGCACTTAATTGTGCTAACTACATCCAAAACATATCTCCTCATAGATCTGTCAAGGATCAGACCCCCTTTAAGGCTTGGAGCGACACTAAACCAGAGGTCACCCACTTCCATGTTTTCGACTCCTGAGCATGGGCCAGGATCCCTTCTGAAAAGAGGAAAGCTCTTGATCCACAGAGCATTGAGTACATCTTTGTTGGATACCTTAATGGTGTGAAGGGATACCGACTCCTGATTTCCTCTACGGACAAGCTCGTCATTGAGCGAAGTGTCTAATTTGAGGAAAGTCTCTCGCATGCTCCTCAATTGCCGCATGCACACGCCTTTTATCTACCTCATGACCGAGCTAATGACTCAGTACACTCAGATGCGGATACAAAGCATGCAGATGCTGAGGTAGAGCATGCAGATGTAGAGACAGAGTCTTCAGATACAAATCCAGTGCATGCATATGATGATCCACATCCAAGCCCAGATTGGGCTTCTAGCAGTGAATCAACTTCCCTGTCATAAATCAGAGAACAAGGAGCTTAAGTGAGATATATGCACAAGACCACCCAGCTGCTAGAAATGGTCTTGTGGGGGATAATTATGATCTGCAGAGGACTAGCTCAGAGTTTATTGAGCCTCCTCTTGCCATCACTGCCACTGAACCAACGCCATCCCGACATTGTCATTTGGTTCAGTCTTCTGGTCCATAGTCTTATGCTGAGGTTTCTAGGAATCCCTCTTGGGAGTCCGCCATGGAGGAGGAGTACAACTCCCTCCTCGAGAACTAGACCTGAGATCTGGTCCCCCTTCCTTCAGGAAGGAAACTTGTCCGATGCAAATGGGTCTACAGGAACAAGAGTGCTACAAATGGGCAAATCACCAGACGGAAAGCCAGGCTAGTAGCCAAAGGCTTCCACCAAGTGCATGGCATTGATTATGATGAGACCTTTGCTCTAGTAGCAAAGATGGATTCCATACGCCTTGCACTTGCCATTGCGGCTGCCCAGGGATGGGAAGTACATCAGCTGGATGTGAAGAATTCCTTTCTTCACGTAGACCAATCTGAGGAGATCTACATGGAGTAGCCACATGGTTTCACTCAGGATTCATCTTTGGTCTGCAGACTAAAGAAGTCTCTCTACAGCCTTAAGCAAGCCCCGAGAGCTTGGTATGCGAAGATGGATTCTTTTCTCTTATCACAAAACTTTGAAAGATGTAAGTCTGATCCGAATGTTTACATTCTCAGGACACATGACTCTCTTCTTATCTTAGTTTTGTATGTGGATGATCTCCTGATCATCGACAACTCGGCTTCAGCGATTGTTGCAATCAGGAGGACCTTGCATGATAGGTTCTTGATGACGGACATGGGTCCATTACACTTCTTTCTTGGTCTTGAAATTAGCCTGGATGCCACAGGTATCAAACTCTCTGAGGCTAAGTATGCATGGGATGTCCTTGAGAGATTTCACATGACTCACTGCAAGCCAGCACCGACTCCTTTTCTATCTGGGGTCTGCCTTGAGGATGGAGCTGACACTCCATTAGTTGACAGTACTCTCTACCGACAGCTAGTGGGGAGCTTACTGTACCTCACCCACTCTAGACCATATCTTTCATATGCAGTAGGGGCAGTTTCCATATACATGCAGGAGCCACATGAGCTACACTGGAAAGCTGCCAAGTGCATCCTCCGATATGTGCAGGGCACCATCACCTTCGAGTTCACTATGCAACAAGCACTGCATTGAATCTCCTTTGCTTCACAAACTCTGATTGGGCAGGCGACAACATTGATCGAAAGTCCACCTCCGGATATTCACTCAGTCTAGGGTCTGGCCCTATCTATTGGTCGACCAAGAAGTAGGTTGTTATTGCTCTCTCTTCAGCTGAGGCCGAGTACAGAGGAGTATTCAACATCACCATTCAGGCTCTGTGGCTACAACACTTCCTCACTGAGTTGGGCGTCCAGTTCCACCAACCCACTGTCATCTGGTGTGACAACCAGAGCACTCTCAAATTTTGCAGGGATCCAGTACAGCGGCAGCAAACGAAACACATAGAGATCCATATGCACTACATCAGAGACTTAGTACATGATCGGGTCATTGATTTGCACTTCTGCCCTTCAGTAGAACATACTATAGACATTCATTGAGCAAAAGTTTCACTCTCTACGCAATCGTCTTGGAGTGAAGGACATAGTTGCTTAGCAACTGTCTGTTCTTCCTCTTTTCTTTTGATTGCATTGTATTTTAAAGGGGGGTTTTTCCCACGAGGTTTTTCGTTTTTCCTCAATTTTAGTACAAGTTGCACTGTATTTTGGGTGACCTTTGGCCTTAGTTTCCAGGGCCCATTTTCTATTTTTCCCCATAGTGGTGTTGGGGGGGGGTGTGTTGGAGGTACTACACACCTAGGACCTTCATTACTAGCACATGCAGACACTTAGTTAGAGAATTCACTGACATGCAAGGCTTCAACATTGGAAATCTTCACTAGATTGGCGCCTTTCACTGTCCATGCATGGATGGGACTACATGCAAGATCCTTTCTGCATGATTTACTCCCTGATTTGCTCCTCCTTTCACTCCGCAATTGGCTAGTTCTCTTCGGAACTTGTTGTAGGTGTCGAGTCCTCTCATTGCTCACCACTATGGCGCATTACCTTGAGATTTTCACCCAGTGATGCTATATCATGAGCATTGTAACCTATTTTGTGAATCAATAATTCTTTTTGTTCTTTTGATTTATTTTAGTGTTTTTGCTCTGCAAAGTTGTGTGTTCAACCTTTACTAGCTAGATTCATCTGTGCAAGTTTTCTAACACATTTACAGACTAGTATAAATTAGCGTTAGCGAGAGCAAGAAAACCCTGTAGGGAACTTTGCAAGAATGTCGGCAAAAGCACAGGTGGACTAAAGCGACATCCATGTCGGCAAAAGAACAACGAGCTTCATCAGAGATACAAAAGAAGATAGCAAAGGCGATATGATAGTGATAGCCTCTACGTGCACTACATCCCATAATCAACAATCTGCTGTAGCGTATTATTTAATAGAATTGTTTTTAGTGTGATTTTTTAGATTTTCTGGTATTGGAATTTTGTGAAAAAATTTGAGGTTAAATTTTGATTTGGGTTATTTAAATTGGTTTTTTTGACTATAAATATGGATTCAACATCCTGAAAAATCCCTAAAACACTTCGATTGTGCAAGATTATCCATCAAACATATGATTTCAATAAATTCTTGTCAAATTAAAAAAAAAAAAAAAAAAACCAAAAACAAAAACAAAAAACAAAACAAAAATCCATTCCTCTTGCATAAAAACAAAAGCATTTCTATTTGAATTGCCCACCTGTGTCATTCAGTTTATTTATTTGACACACACTACTATATATTCCTTTCATAACCTTTACTCTTATGTGGACGATTATTGAATTATAGTCTCTCGTAATCTTTCAAATTTAAATCTTAGGTTTTATCCGAAGGAATATTAAAATAGCAAGAGGATCTATATTGCATCTATAATACATTGACATTGCTACTAGCAACAACCGCTTCTCTTTATCTACTGCCCATCTTTTGCGCTGATTAAGTAAAAGTATAGTGTGTGAAATTTTGATCCTCTACCGTTCATGTCATTTGATCCAAGTCACTCAGACGTTTACCTCATTTTGTGGTGCTTACTTGACATGTGTCATTGGCGTTGCATGCTAACTTCAACTGACTTTGAACCGCTGAAAGGAAAATTTCAACCACTAGGCACGGCTTAGCTAAGGCCCAGGTTGATGTCTCAGTTCAAACACAACACAATAACATTTAATTCAATTTATGCACATTTTTTTTCCCTCCATATGGCTAGATGCTTTGCGGCTCAAAATAAGCACTTTACCAATAAGTGGGGTTGTATATATTCATTTTTAAATTATAGCAAATTAGTTAGAGTGTCTATCAACAAACCATATATTTATTATCTTGTTTTTTTGCTCTTCTTTTTTTTATCAGTTTTTTCCTAAAGCTTTTTAGGATCCAAAAGGGAAATGGTTTGAATGGATTCAACATTTTCTTGGATCTAAGAGACACATTCTTTAACAGTGACTCTAGTTATAGCTTTCAAATAAAACACAGATAGATCACCATAAACTTATGATTGGCTTCTGGAAGGGAGAGCCCATTGGGCTGATCGCTGACTTTCTATTAACTCTATTTATGCAGAGTTAATCATTGAAAATGATGCACTATGAAACAGATTTGCCATATCAAAACTATTTTCTTCTGTTTCTCTTTCTAAAGTTCTCTTAATGAAATTGATTTTCTTAATGGTTCCATGTTATCTTTTGAGAGAGTTTAAAAGAAAAATACCCATATGAAACAGATGTTACTCGTTCTTATACCAATTTTGAAGTAGGTTTCCTCCGAAAGGAGAAAATGAAACTTGCAGTGCAATTTATGTCTTATGTGATGAATACACAAACTCTTACATGAACCTTTGGATCTTTACGCAATAACACTCTTCAACGGCCTCTTGCCAACACGAACAAAACATCCCTCGATCCTCGGCGAACCTTAGATGAACCTCTCCTCTTAGTTATTAGTGTCATACACTAAACTAATGTAAGTGAATTTTTTGGATTCAACTAGCTTAACTTAAATGGTTTGTGAGTGTCAACATGATCGAAGTTAGATTGTATCCTTTTACAATCAAGTAAACATTTTTTAATCTTACTTTAATCTAAATCTTAATCTTACATTTTAAATCCTACTTTCTCTATTCCTACTTTACAACAATGATTATGAAGTGCATATATGTTATTGTTAAGATAAATGAAATAAATCAATAAAGAAAATGATTAACGGCTAGAAATAGGTTTAGAGCTTAATTTTTTTTTTTTAAATCTCACCTATGAATATAATTATTTTAATTCAAAAAACAAAACCTATGAATATAATTATTCTAATTTAGAAAACAAAATATATAATTGTCTTTTTCTAAAATAGACATAATCTTCATTTTGTGAATATAAACAATTATTTTTTAAATTATTTATAAAAATAATATACTCTTTATTAGGGAAAAAAATAAAATAAAAAATAAAAAAATAAGATCCTTTATAATAAAAACAATATCATAAACTCAAAAACATTAATAATAACAAATAAAATCAATTTTACACAATTTACTTTTACCAAACCACTCTTAATTTACGACTTTAAAACGCATTTAATTTTTATATTTAAAATAATTTATTTTTCCTAACAACCCTCAACTTATCAACATTAAAATACATAACTTTTATAAAATATCTTTTATTCCCTTATGATACAAAACAAACCAACATACCCTTCAAATTAACTAAATGTTGGGAACTCCAAATCATAGAAAAGTAGTTCATTAAAATTATACGCAGAAGTCCCTGTGTTTGTTAAACAACGTAACGCTCACTTCCATCCAAATTGACTCTTTCTCAATAAACCAATGGCGTTCCTTCCGCATGAAAATGACCTTTCTTATTATGGGAGGGAGGAGGTATTTCACCTCGACTTTCTACATTTAATTTAAAATACATAAATTTATGCGATAATCACATGAGATGTGCAAAATACTAAATATTCCATGGTTTGAATTAAACATGTAAAGAATGGTCCATCTATAAATATTTTCAAACGATGGTCTCATACTCCCCATAATGAGACGTGCACATTTTATATATAGGCCAAATTAGTAGCCTAACGTAGTTGTTTAATTCATCACCTTTAATTTTATAATAATAAAGGTGATTGTTATCAAGTTCAATTAATTTTAACTTTTTTTTATTGTGAACATATGACTCCTTGAATGATGCGTAGAAAAAATATTGATTTTAAATCTATAAATTAGTTTTATATTATTTATATTAGTGACATATTTTAAAATAAATTTTTAAAATAAAATATTTTGACAGGTTTGTGTAGTATATGATAAAAAACTATTTACGAGCAATGGTCGTGTCAGACGTGCCAAATCTGTAGTACGATATAATTTTTTATTTATAAATTTCGATGTTAGATTAATCATGTTGATGGAATTTAACAAAGTTAGATTGATTGATTGAACTATTGAAGCGAGGGTTTTCAAAATGCTGGGTGGTTTGAGATTTGGCATTTTATCTTTATTATATAATATTATTTAATTTATTAAAGTTTGGAGAAAAGATTTATCTTTATTATATAAGATTTATTTATATATTATTTTTGGTAATTTTAATTAAAGTTTGGAGAAAAATGTTTATTATTTTTATTTTTAGGAAATTGAAAATATTTTTAATTTTTTGTTAATTTTATTTTTAATTTTTTATTTGTTAAGCGAATTTTGATGAGACGAATTTTTTTGGTAGAAAGCATTTTATTTTTGAATTTTATCAATCACTGAAAAAATAATTAATAATAATAATAATAATAAAAAATAATATTAATATTAATATTAAAAATAATTAATAATAATAATAATAATAATTAATATTAATATTAATAATATTATTATTATTATTATTGTTATTTTGTGACTGGTCATTCTATCTGCTAAGTGCTCTGACAGTATATTGTTATGCCACTGCATTGCCCAACAATACCATAATTAATATAATTGTTGGTCCTTTATATAGATGAAAAAGTAAAGAGGTGTGTTAGAACATTAATCATGACAGTGCCTACCGCGCTGACCACTGTTCCCCGTCAGCAAGTTTAATGTGAATCGGCAGGAGTTGATAAGACATCAGTTTCAATCGGCGGAGACCATTATTGATTATTCTGCTTATACATGTATAGATAATGATGTTTAGTAATGAAATAAACAAGCTCTTTGATAGAGTTGCCATTTCCTGTGATGGTATCAGAGCTCAGGTGCGCTATGAGGAGACGCAGAGTAGTGTTTGCTTGAGGCGGGATTCGAGTTGGAGGAGTGTTGTGTATTTGGAGCAGTTGTTGCGGTGGAGAGTGCAATCTTGGAGAGCATAATTGCAAAGGCATATTAGTGTTCGATCGCCAAGCTTGGATGCGGCCAACTTGTGGTGCAGATCATAGCTTATGGTGTCGTGGATGACTACCATTGAACTAATTTCACTGAAGTGACTAAGTGTGATTGAGTGGTGAGTAGAGCAATTGATCTATTGTGCATTGAGCATTGTGAGAACGCTGATTGAGTGAAGCCACCGTTGTGGCAAAGGAAAACAAGTTTGTCGTAGCGGGTTAAACAGATGTGCCTAGGGCATGAGCAGAGAAGCCGACAGTGGAGGCATCAAAGTAGATTGCGTGTTGAGTGTGGAAGAACGTGGAGTTATCGCCAGCTTTCTTACATTAAGAAATCCCAGTCTGTTGATGTGCCATTGTTTTGTTATTATCTGCACATTGTGGAGGAGATTTGTCCCTTCGTCAACTATTGCCTCTTGGTGGCACACGGTGTTTGGAAGGAGTTGTGAGTGTTGGGCATTGTCTTCCAAGCTAGGAAGGGGCATAAAGGAGCAGAGGGGTTGCCTAGAGAAGCAACCAACATAAAGTGGTGTTGCTTTGTGTGGCACCCACCGTGGGTCACGAACCCACAATCACAAGGTTAAGAGCTAGATAGATTTGCTGGTTGTAGAGAAAAAGTCGACTATGTTGTTTTTGGTGCTGCATGTGGGGTACGAACGCACCGCGCACATTTTCTATTGTAACCCACTTTGGGGTCATAACCCACATGTAGGATCTATGTGTAAGGCCAAGTTGAGAGCCGACTGTGGAGATCAAGCTGGAGAGCTGATAGTGGGAGCTGATCGGCTAAGCATAAAGCTGCAACTTGTGACTGGTGCATGTGTAGGAGAGTGCTAATCCTTTGAAAGGCGTCTTCGTTTTGGGTTTGAGTAGTGTGTTCATGTGAAGCGAAGTCTCAAAGCTGAGAAATGAGTGCGATAATGTTTGATAGTGGTGTTTTTGATGATGTTTTTTTAGAGAGTCCAGTTGGAAATATTTTTGAGTCGGATAATATTTTTTATTCCAGTGGTATTTTTGAGTCCGAAAAATTATTTGATAAACATAATGGTTTTATTGATGACCATGAATATCAGGTGTTGCAATCTATTCCACATGATCCTGCAATCACTCAGAGTAAAACTTGCTTCTCTCATAACCCAATTGTTAGAAATTTGATTGGATCTTCTTTTAATAAGGTTGTGACAATGGAGGATACAAAAATGGCTGTGACAATGGATGATACAAACATGGATGTTGTTCAAACACCGCTCATGTTCGAAGACAAGTGCATTTTGGTGGATGATATTCCAGTCGATCAATTTATGCCACTTGGTCGCATACTTTAGAAGGCTCATTCTCATGGAAAATGGGGAGAGCATGAATTGGATTACCTTGTTTGGGATGTTGCTTTGCATCCCAATCTGGAAGAGGTTTTTAATGTTAAGTACTTAAGCAAGGAGCAGAAGAAGCTCATAATGAAAGCAAGAAAGGTGAAGATGAAACTCTATCAGCGAATTAACAAGCATGGACCCTTTAGCAAGAAGGCAAAAACGAAATATATCGTTGTAAGCCTAGCTGAGACTTAGACCAGCAGGCAAGTTAAAGTTTAGGTCATCGTGATTAAGGGGAAGTGTTAGAACATTAATCACGACAGTGCCTACCGTGCCGACCACTATTCCCTATCAACGAGTTTAATGTGAATCAGCAGGAGTCGGTACTAAGAGATCAGTTTCAGTCTGCAGAGATCATTATTGATTCTCCTACTTATACATGTATAAATAATGATATTTAGTAATGAAAAAAATAAGCTCTTTGATAGAGTCTTCATTTCCTATCAATGAGGAAGATTAAACAAATGTCCAATTCACTCTGCGGAAAGTTTAGAAAGTTCAATGTCTACTCTTATAAATAATATTTTTGTTTTTATTATATGGAGTATCTCCGTCCTGTTAGAAATAGTAATTACTCCTGCATGAGGAGTTGGCCAAACATAGAGAGTCAGTTAACTGAGTGATTGAGTGGTTGAGTCAAGTCGAGTTAAGTGATAGACGACTTTGAGTGTGTGATTGCATGTCAAGATATTTTAGGCAAGTAGCTAATTGGAAAAGAATAAATACCCTTCACCGGGTTCATTGTAAGCATCATGTTTTGTATGATCAATAGAAGAGCAACGACTCATGTTTTATGTGTGAATTCATGCTTTGTCTCTTTCGTCTTTCCAACAAATTGGTATCAGAACCAGAACATTTCAAGAGAGAGAGTCCGCAGCTTGCAGAGCTCGTTGTGTGTGTGATTAAGCACAGTTAGAAGGAAAAAATCGAGAGATACGTTGTGGCTTGTGGATTTTTATTTTTGAACAGAGTGAGGGCCGAAGCCCAAGTACGTAAACCCGTTCGCATGTACGTGAGCAAGGCAAGTCGTCCGCTAATTAAACAGAGTCGCAACTCTTGTCCCTGCTACAGCCGCGTTAACAATCAAAGACTTGGTGGCTTTTGCATACACGCGGGTCAACTGTAAATACAGCGCATTACTAGACTAACGCGGGAGTTCATTTGCGTGGCGTTAACACGTAACCGGTTTCAATGATACAGTGAGTTAACAATTCCGAAGTCAGGTTCACTTCGTTGTATGTTCTCTTCATCGCGCAACTTGCAAGTTTAAGTTGACGGCTTCTGAGTCCCGTAACCTTATGAGTCATGTTTCCGAAGTCAAAGGAGTCACTTAAGCTTTACATTAATGTGGTTTTTTATTACGTGATGTTTATTTAAATACGTGAGTTTTATTAAAGTCTTTTTTTAAAAGGCGTTGTTAAAAGGTTTGAAGAATTATTAAAGTATTTTTATAATTGAAAAAAAAAGGTGTTTGGGAGAATAAGGTTTGGAAATAAGTTTTTTAGTGGGAAAAATATTTTTGGGATTTGCAAAAGTCTATTTATTGGTGGATTTTTTAGTGTTTTGTTAAGCATGGCAATTATCTTGGTGAAGATTGTGCTTTATGGGGGTGCATATTGAAAATCATATTTTTTTTCGGAGCGCTTTGGAAAATAGCGGCATGCAATCAGCAAAGCAACTATAAGAAAAAAGTGACAGCAGTCATGGGTCGCAAAGCGCGACTGAAGAAGACTAAGAAAATGAATAAAAAAGAAAAGGCAGAGATTGTGTCCATGGTTAGAGAGGTTCAGGCTGCAACTGAGGCCCTGAGAAGTCTAACAAAAGACAAGAAGAAATCGAGGGTGACTGGTGTAGCTTTGATTTGCTACCACCTCCTATATTTACAGGTGAATATTTTGATCATTGCGTTATCAAGATGTTAACTTTTCTTTGAGCTAGAGAGTTAATTGAGTACGAATCTAATAACCCATATGATGCAGTATGTGATGTTTTAGCATTGAAGTCTATAAAATAAGCATTGGGTGAGAAGTGCAAAGTAGCAAAAGCTACAACTTCCAAGGAAGCATGGAAGTTCCTAGAAGCAGAGTTTGGTGCAAGGGAGAGTGACATGCAGTAGCAGGTTATGTCACAAGCAAAGAAGTCAGCCACAAATATGAGAGTATATGAGCAAGACTTTGAGAGGAAAACAGAGCTTGGAGAACTCCACTCAAAAGTGGATGATGGTTGTCAAGACCATAAAATTGAAACCCATTATGCAAGCATGCATATGGATGAAGAAGATGCAACAAATATTGCAGAGATAGAAGCAGAAGCCTCTGTGTGTGAAGCAGAGCAAGAGCATATAAATGCTCAAGGACTCCACTGTAATGTGGATGATACAGATGATGGTGAATCCCACTGTGATGAGACACATGTGGATGATCACTGCAAAGTGATATGTGAATTGGTGAATCCAGCCGTAGCTGATGGATTTGGTGAAGTTAAAATTGTTAATGAAATTGATAATGAGCACATGCATGCTCGGATATCCCACCATAGTGTGGATGAACATTATATTGATGATATGTGTGGTTTCTTTTTTGAAACAGGGATTGATTGTGGCAATATGGTAAGCACAATGTTTGATGAAACATTGAAGGGTGAAGCTGCCACTGTAGCAGCAAGATATGAAGCAGTTGTAACTACTCTGAAGCAGTGTGTCATCTAGCAACAGTTGATGATCAAGAACATGATAAAGTGATTGAAGAGTTTTTGATGAGAATATCCATTAACAGCATAACAATGGAAGACAACCTCCATGCAGTTGAAAAGAAGGCAGATGTAGAGCAGGAAGCTCTCATTGAAGAGAGCCGTATTAAAGATGTTTTTAACATTGTTTTTGAATATCATAGTGTTCAGAATAGCATGGGCGAAAAAGTTGAAAACAATTTTGTTAATAAATTTTATGCAGATTACAGAACAAAGCAGCTGTACCTGATGATGAAAGTGAAAATAATGATATGGATGTTTCCAAAGACAAAGATGAATGCATTGAAACCATTTTTCAGCAATGGAGTCAAGAAGAGATAAGATTCTGCTATCAAGAATTATGACAGAAAGAAACTTAGGAATATGAAGCGTAAGAAGCAGAGAAAATAAGGCAGTTTGAAGATGCAATGTTATGGCAGTAGTCTACGATTAAACGGATATTTGAAGAGGAAGGTGTAGAAGACATGATCCAATTGTTTTTCAGAACAAGTTCAAGACAAGTCAGAAAAATTGCAGTAGCAGCAAGTAAAGGAATATGGAGCCTACAACAAGAAAACGCAACCGAGAATGAAGAAATTTCGAGGATATAGAATCTGGAAGCAGAGAAAAAGAAAAATGCAAAATTGTAAAATTCTTGAGTCATTGTAAGCCTAGCTGAGACATAGACCAACAGACATGTTTGTGTGATAGTTAAGTCATGTTGAGTCATACGGTCGTAATTAAGGGGGAGTGTTAGAAATAGTAATTACTCTTGCATGAGGAGTTGGCTAAACATAGAGAGTCAGTTAACTGAGTGATTGAGTGGTTGAGTGTTTGAGTGTTGAGTCAAGTCGAGTTAAGTGATAGACGACTTTGAGTGTGTGATTGCATGTGGTTGCATGTCAAGATATTTTAGGCAAGTAGCTAGTTGGAAAATGATAAATACCCTTCACCGGGTTCATTGTAAGCATCATGTTTTGTGTGATCAATAGAAGAGCAACAACTCATGTTTTATGTGTGAATTCATGCTTTGTCTCCTCCGCCTTTCCAACACGCCCAAGTACTTTTTCACAATGACCCCGCACAAGCGATAAGAGTATATCAAACCAAACGAAAGGCATCTAAATTAGAATGATAGAATATAGAGCATAATTTGGTCGGGAATGATGGCGAATCGAGAAAATTAAACTAATGTACTTCATAATTTATGGATAATTCTGTTGCTACTTAATTTATGCTTATTTGATCATGTTAGTTATTTTTCTATTTGTTTGCTAGTTGTCTTCTCAATTTTCTTATGCTCTTATGGAATTTGAGCTCACTAGTAACCACTCATTCATATCTCCTTAGACCGTGATGCGATGCCCTGGGGACGACTAATAAAAATTGGTGTTAGCCAGAGCAAGAAAACCCCGCACGGCAAAAGCACAAGAGGACTAAAGCCACATCCACCTCGGCAAAAGGACAAAAAGCATTTCTATTTGAATTGCCCACTTGTGACATTCAGCATATGTATTTGACACACAGTACCATATATTCCTTTCATAACCTTTACTCTTATGTCGATGATTATTGAAATATAGTCTTTCGTAATCTTTCAAATTTAAATCTTTTCTTTTATCCGAAGGAATATTAAAATAGCAAGAGGATCTATATTGCATTTATAATTACAAAAGTATTTTTGTTTAAATGTAATTGTGATTTATATTGAACAATTTCTCTTCAGATCTTTGGTTATATAAACAGTGCGGATATATAAATCTTCGCAGTGCGGATCTTTTCTCTTCTGGACGGGTTATATAAACAATGTGGTTATATATTGAACGATTGCTCGGTATTGAACGGTTATATAAATCTTCGCATATAAACAGTGCTCGGTTATAAATCTTCGCATCTAAACAGTGCTCGGTTAAGATTTATAGGCGGATATATAAATCTTCGCATATAAACAGTGCGGATCTTTTCTCTTCTGGACGGGTTCGGTTATATAAATAGTGCTCGGTTATATAAACAGTGCGGTTATATATTGAACGATTTCTCTTCGGATATTTTCTCTTCTGAACGGGTTCGGTTATATAAATAGTTCGGTTATATAAACAATGCGGATATATATTGAACGGTTCTCTTAAATCCTCGCATCCGGTGATTTTGGCATATATAAATCCAAAGCTCGGTATCCTCGCTCCGGTTCTAAGGCTCCGGTTTTTGAAATATATATAAACCCTCGCATTCGGTGATCTTGGCTCGCATATATAATCCTAGCACTCGGTGATCTTGGTCCTGGGGCTCGTATTTATAAACGCATTCGGTGACCTTGGTTTTGAAGCTCTTATACATAAATCCAAAGCTTGGTGATCTTGGCTTGCACAAGGCGATCTGCAGTTAGGTTTGCTGATATCAGGTGCACACATTCCTTATCTTTTTCTTTTCTAATACATATTTGCTCATATAATTTCAAGTATGAATATTTCACCACAGTTACCAAAGATTACCAAGGGCAGACCTAGCACAGTTACTCTACAAGGCCTCTATGAGTATATAGAGTCTTTAGAGAAACGTAGAGAAGAAAGAGAAGCCAAGTTACAAAAAGAGTTAGAAGCCGTGCTGGAAAATAAATTTGCATCTCTTGAAAACACGATCCAAAAACAAATAGAAAATAAAATAGAACTACTGGAGAATAAAATGGAGGCAATGGAGACTAGATTGCATGTTACAGAAAAACAAAACCAAGATACTAACCAACCATCCCAGCAAGGAGACGCTGATACTTTAGAGGGCCTTAAAATGAAAGACATGATTAAAGAATTAGAAGAAAAAGTTAATAGCCGCCTCACCCTAAATAGTGTGGTAGATAAGCTAGATATTAAACCAATTAAAGATGAAATGAAAAAATTAATAGAATTAGACCACGAACGTAACAAAAGGACCCTGAACCTTATAATCTTCGGTTTAAAAGAGGAAGAAGATGAGGATACTTTAGCCTTAGTCCAAACAGAATTACATAATAGATTACAAATTGAAACAGTGTTTCTCACAGAAGCAACAAGGTTGGGGAAATTAACCGAGAATAAAGGAAGATTAATCCGCATAAAGGTGAGCTCTACTGATCATAAGCACAACATACTTAGTAAAACCTCGAGTATAAAAGGAACGGGAATATTCATAAATGAAGATCTCATTCCAGAAGATCAAACAGAATTAAGAAAGGAGGTTCAAAAGGTAAAAGAAGCTAGAAAGGAAGGAAAATGGGCAATAATCAGAAATAGAAAAGCCTTTATTCGAGATAGAAACCAAAAAGATAGTAATCAATAGCAATTAAACATGCTTCAGATCCTTTCTTGGAACTGTCAGGGCTTCCCATGGAACAAAGGCCCCAAGCTAAGTTGGATTTCAAATGATGTTGATATTATTTTGCTTGTTGAAACTTGGGAGCACGAAGAATTTAAGGTCCCTAACATAGATGGCTTTATGCTATGGTCTACGTGGAACAAGCGATCCTCCCGTAGAGGCATTGGGGGAATAGCTTGTTACATTAAGAAGAACATCTCCCCCTATGTTAGGATTTACAAAAAGGACCCTTACAACCAATTTAGTTGGATAGAGATCAGAGACATTAATAATAAAAAGTCCTACATAGAAATATGTTATTTTCCCCCCATTAATTCTAACTTTTATAAGAAGAAGAATCTAGATAAAACTAACCCTTACTATAGTTTAGAGAATGATATTTCTAGCCTAAGGAATGATGGTAATATCCTTTTAATAGGTGACTTTAATGCTCGAACTTCAAACAACCAAGCTATTATTCTAAGCAATCATTCCAACCCTAATCCTCTTTGGTTAGACGAAGACCCTACCCTGGCTAGTAGGTACAAAAGGAGCTCTGAAGACCTCGGGGAAAATTTGTTTGGGTCAGAGCTAGTCAAGCTTTGTAATGCTCAGGATCTCATAATTTGCAACTGTCTAAAGAAGTGGCCCAATTCTAGCAAGATGACCTGCATCCATGGACTTGGTAGCAGCGTGGTAGACTACGTTATTTCCGATCTCCCATTATACAACGAAATGGTAAACTTTGACATCTTAAACGACCACGAACCTGACTCTGATCATAGGCCTTTACTTATAAATCTCAATTTTTTCATGCATAGAGTTCCCATAGAAAATAATACTTACAGCCAAAAGAACTTAATATTTGATAAAAATAAAAAGGATCTCTTTCTAAATGAATTAAAAATTAATTTACCTCCTTTATCTAGTATAGACAACATAGAAGACCTATATCATAATTTTACTACAACCCTCTCATATTCTATTAACAAGTTCTCAATTGAAGTCTCAAATAATAAAAGAAATAGCAAAACCAATCCATGGTATGACAAAGATTGTAAAAGTGCGAGGAGAGAAATTAAGGAAGCTGTTGATGATTATCTTAAAATGGACAAGATAAGAATATACAAAGCCCTAATTAAAAGGAAAAAGAGGTAGTACATTCGTCAAAGACAAGAGAATCTCTTACACCTCTCTAAAGTAGCTCCTAAGAAATTTTGGAGGCAGATTCTGACTAGGAAGACTAAAGATAATAATAAAATTGCTCTTCACAATTGTAATTCTTATCTTAAAAAGCTTTATGAATCTCCAAGTGTCATGGATAATTTGGAAACCCTGCTCACAACGAAAGAAGTTTTCTATTTAGAAAACATTAAGTTTGGGGTTAATCGCCTCACTAATGGGAAATCTAAGGACATTGAAGGTTACTAGGCGGAAATCTTAAAAATTGGAGGTCCTGTCCTCATCCCCCACATCCACAAGCTTTTCAATCAAGCAGTTAAGCAAGGGTTCCCTAAACGTTGGACTGAGAGCCTCATTATCCTTATTTTTAAAAGTGGGGATACAAATAACCCCTCTAATTATCGGACAATTATGATCAGCCCTCTCTTAGCCAAGTTGTATGGTAGTATTCTGGAAAAAAAGTTAAGCATATGGCTTGAAAGTGAAGGTAAGCGGGCTAAAGGCCAAGCAGGTTTCAGAAGGCATCACTCAACAACAGACCACCTTGTTACGCTTAGGATCATTGCGGAGGAATGTCGTAATGATAAATCCAATTTATTTTGTTGCTTTGTAGACTTTAGAAAGGCTTTCGATACAGTTCCTAGATACAACCTTTGGAATAGGTTAGAAGAGCTAAAGGTTCCTCTTGAATTGAGAGCTGCTGCTATAAGGCTATACGAGAATGTAATTGCCAAGCTAAAGAGCAATGAGGGGTGGTTGAAAGATATTAAGTGTAACATCGGAGTTAAACAAGGTTGTCCCCTCTCCCCTACCCTATTTGGCATTTACATCGATAAGCTCGAAGGCTATTTAGAAGAAGCAGGATGTGATGGCACGATCTTAGCTGGGATAGTCGTTATCCTTCTTCTCTATGTTGACGATATTGTTCTTTTGGCAAGGTGCCCTTCTGATCTTGATAAGCAACTCAAGCTTCTTAAGGATTTCTGCTCTACCATGGGTATGACTGTTCACACTGACAAAACAAAAGTTATGATTATCAAATCCAAGAAGGACACTTACGCTAATTTTATGTATGACAATAATAACTTGGAGGAAGTGTATTCTTACAAGTACCTAGGAATTGATATCCATCACATGCTCAACTGGAACCATAGCATTAAGAAAAGGATCACTGGGGGGTGGAAAGTTTATTTTGGTCTTGAAAATAATTGTAAAATAGCAAACCTCGTAATGTGGGATAAAAAGAAGTTCCTCTTTCAATCTTTAGTCACTCCTGTTATCTTATATGGCTGTGAGGTTTGGGGTTGCAGCATCTCTAGAGAATCATGGAGAAAGATTGAGCAAATCCAGAAGCGTTTTTATAACTTATAACCTGAAAATTAAAATTAATACACCCTATCCTATTATCCTTATAGAAGCAGGTCTTTCCCCTATTGAGAGCCTAGCTATGCTGAGGTTTCTATTGTACAAGCACAAGCTCAATAACATAGAAGATCATAGACTTCCTAAGCTAGCTTTAAATTCCAGCCAAAACCACCTAAGGCTCAACCGAGGATGGCATAAAGACACAAGGGCCTGGTTAAACTATTGGGAGATCAATGAGAATGATGCTTTGCAAAACATAAATAACATTAAAGATATTGTTACTTCTAAGTTCAAAGAAAAATTGTGGTGTGAGAAAGATTTAGCGTCTAAAAGAAAATTAAGTTATTATAAGAAGGTCATCAACCGCACCCTTGAAGATCAAAAGTATCTCTCTATTTTAACTAGCTCAAAGAAGAAATTAATATAGTAAAGATTAGAACGAATTCTCATGAGCTCCATAGTGAAACAGGTCGTTGGGTAGTTCCTAAAATGCCATGGATGGAAAGGATCTGCGATATTTGTGAGAATAGGAGCATCGAGGATGAAAACCACTTCCTCTTAGAGTGCCCTGCATACAACCACATTAGATCTCAATTTCACAATCTTTGTTACAATACTGACCTTCCTAGCCTTTTACAATGTCAAAATTATAGTGAGCTCGGGAGGCTTCTCTCCAAGCTTTTTGAGCATAGGAATAAAATTTTAAATCAAAATAAATAATTTGTTTATTTAAGTCCGATAGATCATTGTTTGGTCTCAACAGATGTTAACCATCATCATCATCATAATTTTTCATTTTTACTATAATCATATTTTTTTACTTTATTTTTCAAAAAACCACACTTTATTAAAAACTGTTTGATATAGTTAATAGTCTTGTAAATGCTCATTGCAAGATGGTATGGGTACCTAGCAATTTACACCATGCATGTGAAAAGATGTACATCATGCACATAATAACAATTGAATAAAGATAATCTAAACTGTTTGATATAGTTAATAGTCTTGTAAATGCTCATTGCAAGATGGTATGGGTACCTAGCAATTTACACCATGCATGTGAAAAGATGTACATCATGCACATAATAACAATTGAATAAACATAATCTTAGTATCTTTAATTATTGATCGAAGGAGACATTTAAATAGCCTTTATGTAGGTGTATATTTGAAAAGCATTATAATTTGACACCTAATTAATTTGATTTAATATATTTGTATTTATTTTATAATATTAATATTAAATATATTAATTAACTTAATTAATATAATTTTATTAAAAATACCAATTAATTTTTATAAAATATATATTATTTATTGTAAATATATTAATTAATTTATATAATATTTTAAAATATATTAAATTTATAAGAACTTTGTAATATTTGAAATATTTTTTCAATTTAATTTTTATCTTAAACTATTAAATATTTATTTACTTATTATTTCTTAAAAAATAAATTGTAATTTAAATAAATAAATAAAATATTATAATGTATAAATTAAAATAAATGTAATATATATAATTCTTATTTTTTTCTAAGGATTATTGATAACTTAATACACCATATAAATGCGATTTTAAGGCCTTCCGTACCAAAAAAATCACTAATCAAGTTATTAATAATGTTTATTATATTAAAGAAATATGGTTAAAACAAACCATTTATTATTTTTTAATATAAAATTGATAATGTATATATTTTTTATTTTTGAAACATTCTTTTTTCAATTAATTTATTAACTTAATTTATTTGTAATTTTTTAATTAATTGATATTGTAATTGTTAAACAAAATAAAATAAAGTGTGAGTTTTTTTTTTTTTTTATTTGATTATAATTTAAGAATTATTATTACATAAAGGCTTTAAATTTAAATTTTGATTTTGATAAGTAGTTATCATCATCGCTTGAGTTTAAAATATTGATCGTTTAGGTTTACAATCACTAGGGTTTATAATATTAACACCTTCAGTTTATTATTGCTTTGGGTTTATAAAATTAATAATTCCTTGGTCAATCTAGGTCAACCACCGTCCAACATCACATTGTGACAAATATTGTCTCAATATGAAAATCAATAATGGTCGACCATGGTCCAACGTCAGATTGTGACAAAGTTTGTCTCAATATGAAAATAAACCATGGTCAAATGTCACATTATGAAAAAGATTGTGTCAATATGAAAATCGACCATGTTCAACAATGGTCAACAATGTTTATTTTAAGGTTTATAATATTTATCTTAGGGTTTATATACCTTGGGTTTATAATATTAATCCTCTTGGTTTAATATTATTTCTTGGGTTTTATGTATTAATCTGAAGGGTTTATTAGTCTCTTAGGTTTATAATATCAATTCCTTGAGTTTATTAATTTAAGGATTCATATTCTTAGAGTATAATATAATTCATAGGGTTTATAATATTTGTCTTAGGGTTTATATACCTTGGGTTTGTAATATTAGTCCCTTGTGTTTAATAATGTTCTCTTGGGTTCATAATCCCTTGGGGTTTTTGTATTAATCCCTTAGGTTTATTATTCCCTTGGGTTTATAATATCAATCATGGTCAACCATGGTCAAACATGGTAAACTATATTTATTTTAGTGTTTACAATATTTATCTTAGGATTTATATACCTTGGGTTATAATATTAGTCCCTATGGTCCAACATCACATTGTGACAACCATGGTCAACCTTGGTCCAACGTTGCATTTTGGCATAGATTGTCTCAATATGTAAATCAATCCTCATGAATCATTGTCAATCATGGTCAACCAGGGTCTAATGTTGCATTGTGAGAAAGATTCTCTCGATTTGAAAATCAATCATGGTCAAGCATGGGAAACCATGGTCCAATGTCACATTGTGACAAGAATTGTCTCAATATGAAAATCAACCATGGTCAACCATGTTCATTTTAGTGTTTGTACTATTTATGTTAGGGTTTATATACCTTAGGTTTATAATATAAGTCCCTTTGGTTTAATATTATCCATTTAAGGTCAACTATGTTTTATAAAATAAATTTTGGTCAACCATGGTTAACTAGGGTCAACCATTGCCCAACGTCGCATTGTGACAAAGATTGTTTCAGTATGAAAATAAATCATTATCTCAACCATGGTCCAATGTCGCATTATTACAAAGACTGTCTCAATATGATAATCATGGCCAACGATGGTCCATCATGGTCAAGCATGGTCAACCATATTTTATAAAGTCAAACATGGTCATCCATGGTAAATCATGCTCAACCATGGTCGAACGTCACATTTCGACAAAAATTGTCTTGATATGAAAATCAACCATGGTTAAGCATGGTCAACCATGGTCCAACGTCACATTGTCACAAGGATTGTCTCTATATGAAAGTAAACCATGGTTAACCATGGTGTTTACAATATTTATCTTAGGGTTTATATAAACTAGGTTTATAATATTAGTCCCTTGGGTTTAATAATATTCCCTTGGATTCATAATCCCTTGAGGATTTAGTATTAATTCCTTTGTTTATTATTCCCTTCGGTTCATAATAACAATCCCTTCAGTTTATAATATCAATCATGGCCAACCATGGTAGATCATAGCCAGCCATGGTGAATCATGGTCAACCATGTTTATTTTACTGTTTACAATATTTATCTTAGGGTTTATATACCTTGAGTTTATAATATTAGCTCCTTTGGTTTAATATTATTCGTTTGGGTTCATAATCCCTTGGGTTTATTATTCCCTTCGGTTTATATATCAATCCCTTGGGTTTATTATTCCCTTTGGTTTATAATATATATCATGGTCAACCATGGTCAATCATAGTCAACCATCGTCATGTAGAATTTTCCCATTGTAGTTCACTTGGTAATGCAATGTACTAACGCAAAACACTTGATCTACTTCTACAAACAATTTAGCGGAAGCTTAATCGAACATGAGCAACATCAACCATGAACAGATATAACTGAGAATGAGAAGTAATCAACCATAACATAGAAGATATATCACTGGGAAAAGCACCAGCCTAAAACCCCAACTTTGTATTATCATACAATTGGAAATCTTGTTCAAGTTACAAAAAGAATTAGCTCTCAAGCTCTCCTGATCTCTCGGCACTCAAACAATAATGCTCATAGACTCAATAGACATAAAATATATCTTCCTCAAGCCCTCCAAGCCTCCTATTTCCTTGTGCATTTTTGATTAGGGTCCGATGATATCACATGTGTGAATTGGCCTCATCACAGTCACTGTAACCTCAGGTCCAACTGCGAAATCCATAAGGAATAATATTCCTTCTGCATGTAAGGAATAATCACCAAGGAATATCCTAGCAATTGATAGTACATTGTCCCTCCATTTGATCTCAACTGGGTCTCTGACTAAACTGGCATGCATGAGTTATCCATGAGTGAATACTCAGTTATCTGAAATACAGTAGTTACACGCATGCAAGCATTAACTAACCAAACTCTCATTAATTTAACAAACTGTTAAAATAATCTAACTGGACTTGACTAAGTTAAACTAAGTCAATTGATTACAACTCAATATTACAACTCATCCTTATCTCTTTAACTGAAGGTTAAATTCCTCAATTAATAGAGAAATTGTTGCATGTCCTCAGGTAGACTTCAAGATTGAATTTCCTTAACTAATTAACTCAAGATGAATTAATTAATTAATTTCCAAATTGTTGTTGATATCAAATTCGAATTTTACTTCCTATGTTTAGTCCAGGGACTGACTAAAATAAGAAGGGATCCTGAAATGCTATTTTTATCACTTTCACTTTTCACCCATTGTAGCTAAGACCTCCAATGGCTGAACTGCTATTTATAGCAGTGCCATTTTTAGCAATTTCTATTTTTAGCATTTCTTGTTGCACACTTTTCAACACTCCCTATCAACAAGAAAGGGATTATCAGCAACCCTGATCTTATCTCTGTGGAACTCAAACTTGCATTTTGACAATGCCTTTGTCAAAAATATCTGCATCCTACTCCTCGGTCGAAATATACTGCAACATCATGATCCTCTTGACCACACAATCTCGTAGATGATGGTAATGGATATCTATATGCTTGGACCTGTCATGAAACACTGGATTCTCAAAGAGTTTTATACAACTCTGATTATCACAGTATATCACCATAGGATCCATCATCTGACCAAACAATCCCACTAGAATCTTCCGCATCCAAATGGCCTCACATGCTGCCTGACTCGTAGGCATGTATTCAGCCTTTGCTGAGCTAAGTGAAACTGATCTCTGTTTCCTGCTATACCAAGAAATTGCAGCTGAACCAAGGTTGCAGATTCCTCCAGAAGTGCTCTCCCTGTTTGATGGACTACCTGCCCAATCCACATCCGTGAAGCCTTGTAGATTCACTCCCTCTGTCTGTCTGTAACATTACTCGTATTGTGTGGTGCCTCTGAGATATCTCAGCACATGCTTTGCTGCCTTCCAAAACAACTTGGTAGGCTAAACCATAGCTTGGCTCAGCTAGTTCACCGTAAAGCATAAATCAGGTCGTGTGTTCATCAGATACATGAGTGAACCCACCAGCTGCCGATAAAAAGTAGCAGCTACTACCTCACCTGAAGTAGCATCCTCCTTCCTCCAGTTCCCAGCTAGAGGAGTCTTCATGGGCTTGCACTTCTCCATGTGAAAGCGCCTGAGTATCTCATTGGCATACTTGCCTTGAGACACAAATACTTCCCCATCTTTTTGCCACACTTCCATGCCTATAAAGTAGTGCATGAGACCCATGTCCTTCATCTCAAGCTCTCTTGCAAGGTCCTCCTTGCAAGACTGCAAGACTGTATCAGCTGCTCATAACCTGTCAAAATAAAATCATCGACATAAAGTACAATAATCAGTGGCTTACCATCTACCATGATGTGGTATAGGTTCGCATCTGCTTCACTCTTAGTGAAGCCCAACCCAGTGAAATAATTGTCGATCCTGTCATACCAAGCACGGGGTGCTTGCTTCAGCCCATATAGTGCTCGCTTGAGTCGGCAAACATGCGACTCGCGATCGAAGGTCTCAAATCCTTCGGGCTGCTCAATGTATACCTCTTCCTCAATCTTCCCATTGAGGAATGTCGTCTTCACATCCATCTGATGGATCTTCCAACCCATTTGAGTTGATAGATCTAGCATCGATCTGATAGATGAGTACCTTGCTATGAGAGCAAAGGTCTCATTGTAGTCGATCCACTCAATCTGTGAGAAACCTCGGGCAACAAACCTTGCCTTGTGTTTCTCAACACTACCATCAGCTGCCTGCTTTACCTTGTAAAGCCATCGGGAACTAACCACTGATTTGTCTGCAGGTCTAGGGACAACATCCCACACACTGTTCTGCATGATAGAATCATACTCTTCTACCATTGCATCAACCCAGACTAGTTGCTGCACTGCCTCCTGAAAAGAAGAAGGTTCAGTCGCTACACACTCCCCAACCAGGGCCATGTAGCCAGTGTATCTCTCGGGAGATCTCCTCTGTCTGCACTGAGAGGATGGCTGCCCCACATTCTCTCTCGCATCCTGCATCAATCTGTCAGCTTCCCGCGAGCGTTTCCGCCCGTCTCTAGAAGACTCTCCAGGAGTGGTGGTCTCCACTACTGGATCCTCTACATGTGGCTGATCCACATCATCAAGAGGCTCCTCCTCCTTTGGAACTAAAAGTTCCTCATCATCATGCAACTTGAGCTCCCTCTCAAGTGACATTCGTATGGCTCTTTGCTCATCGAACTTCAGATCCCTACGCACTACAGTCCTCTGATTGGCAGGCAGAAACACACAATCGTTGTGGGGTGTATCTGTGTATCCCACAAGTATCCCCAACTAAGCTGTTGGGTCTAGCTTCTTTCGAGCATCTTTGGTCACATGACAGAAAACTGGTGATCCAAAAATGCGGAAGTGACTCACATCTGGTCACTTCCCCAAAAAAGCCTCCATAGGCATATTCATCCCCAAAATGCGATGAGGACTTTTATTTTGAAGGTACACTATTGTATTGCATTCCTCAGCCCACATATGAATTGGTAGGCTTTGGTCATGCAACATCGCTCGAGCTGATCCCACAATAGATCCATTCTTCCTTTCAGCCACCCCATTCTGTTGTGGGTTATGAGGTGTTGTCAATTCCCGTTTAATTCCTTCTGCAACACAAAAGTCTTTAAAATGATGGGAAACATACTCTCCACCATTGTCGCTATGCAAGGCTTTTACTTTCTTCCCAGATTCTTTCTCTGCCGAGGCTTTAAACTCACAAAACCTCAAGAAGGTTTGATCCTTCTTTTGCATAAAGTAGATCCAGCATCTACGAGAAAAATCATCAATGAAAATAACATAGTACCTTTGTTTAGCGGTGGAGGCTATAGAGAATGGTCCACATACATCTGAGTGAACTCACTCTAAGATTGCTCTAGCTCTACTATCCCGATCCTGAAAGGAAGCTTTCGCATACTTACCCAGGGTGCATCCTTTGCATGTGTCTGTTTGCTCCAGTTTTCCCTTGGGTAAGCCGGTAGAAATTTGCTGCATGATCTTCAAGGCCCCGTGATGCAAGTGGCCCAGTATCCTATGCCACAGCTCGCCAACATCTTGGTTTTTCACCACCTCTTCTTTGGAACTCAGTGCAGCACAGTCATCTACCTCCAGCTTGTAGAGATTCTTTACTCGAATCCCTATTCGCTTGGTCTGTCTGGTGCCGATATGCCTCAGGAACACTTTTCCTTTACTAAAGACTACATCATAGCCTTTATCTTCTAGCATAGCAACAGACACAAGATCCTTTTTTCAAACCTAGTACATATTTCACAGCAGATAGGGTGAGAGGAGCACCATGCTCCCTCTGAAACACAACTGTACCTTCACCTGAGACACAGTACTTTCCATCGTCGCCCATCTCGATCTGCACTAGAGATCATTCTCCTCCAATGTACTGAAAAGATTCTTGTCACTTGACATGTGGAAAGAAGCTCCACTGTCCAGGTACCAAACACATCCCACCATGGATGAAACCATGCATGCGATAAGCGAGAAATCCAGCTCAAATTGTGAAGCTAGTGCATCACCATCAGATCCCTTTGAGGAACCCTTCTTGGATTTCTTTTGTGGATAATGCATAGCATAATGGCCCACTTCATGACAATGAAAGCATCACACCTTTGACTTCTCAACCTTCTTCCCACCATGAGAAGATTTGGATTGGGACGCCTTCCCTTTCCCTTTCTTAGCTTTACTCGCTAAAGCTAGATTTTATTCATCATCTTGTTTTGATGAAGATCCATCCTCGGTGCTTCGCCTTATCTCCTCTTGCATCAGATCCGACCAAAGTCGTTCCCAATCTGGCAGTTTCTCTCTTCCATTAACCGAGTCCTGGTAGATATGCCAGCTCTTTGGAAGACCGAGGAGTGCTAGACTCACCATGTCATCATCAGCAGTCACGACCCCTACACTTGCAAGCTCATCCCTGTAGGTGGTGAGCTTGTTCAGGAACGTAGAGATTGTGTCGCCCTTTTCGCACTTGATCTTGTGAAGTTTGTCCTTCAACGCCAGCTTCCTCTGATCGCTTCTATTTTGATAAAGATCTTTCAATGTTTTCCACATAGAAAACGGAGTCTCCTTCCCATGGAGGCTCGAGACAATGTGATCTCGAACTCCCTCCAGGAGGATTCTCCTTGCTCTAGCCACACACTTTTTCCATTCCGTGAGTTGAGTAGCATTAGTCAGCTTTTGGACTTCTTGATCAATGAAGTCCTTGAGACCGTTATCTTCCAATACTGCCTCCATGTGATCCTTCCAGGCTATGCAATTCGAATTGCCATCAAGGGCATTTTCGAGTCTTAAACCACTGAATGCCATCGGTGAAATAGATGTGATAAGAACTCAATTCATTATTCAGAAACCAAAATTCGTACTTCTCATGCTTGTATATTGTTCTTCCTTGATCACCTTTGCTTTGATACCATGTAGAATTTTCCCACTGTAGATCACCTGGTAATGCAATGTACTAAAGAAAAACACTTGATATACTTCTACAAACAATTTAGCGGAAGCTTAATTGAACATGAGCACCATCAATCATGAACAAATATAACTGAGAATGAGAAGTAATCAACCATAACACAGAAGATATATAACTGGGGAAAGCATCAGCCTAAAACCCCAACTCTATATTATCATACAAGTGGAAATCTTGTTCAAGTTACAAAAATAATTAGCTCTCAAGCTATCCTAATCTCCCTGCACTCAAACAATACTGCTCACAGACTCAATAGACATAGAAATATATCTTCCTCAAGCCCTCCAAGCCTCCTATTTCCTTGCGCAGTTTTGATTAGGGTCCAATGATATCACACGTGTGAATTGGACTCATCACACTCACTGTAACCTCAGGTCCAACTGCGCAATCCATAAGGAATAATACTCCTTTTGCATGCAAGGAATAATCACCAAGTAATATCCTAGAAACTGATAGTACACTGTCCCTCCATCTGATCTCAATTGGGTCTTTGACTGAACTGACATGCATGAGTTATCCATGAGTGAATATTCAGTTATCTGAAATACAGTAGTTACATGCATGCAAGAATTAACTAACTGAACTCTCATTAATTTAACAAACTGTTAAATTATTCTAACTAGACTTGACTAAGTTAAACTAAGTCAACTGATTACAACTCAATATTACAACTCATCCTTACCTCTTTAACTGAAGGTTAAATTCCTCAATTAATGGAGAAACTATTGCATGTCCTCACATAGACTTCAAGATTGAATTTCCTTAACTAATTAACTCAAGATGAATTAATTAATTAATTTCCAAACTGTTATTGATATCAAATTCGAATTTTACTTCCTATGTTTAGTCTAGGGACTGACTAAAATAAGAAGGGATCCCGAAATGCTATTTTTAGAAAAGCTATTTTTAGCACTTTCACTTTTCACGCATTGTAGCTAAGACCTCCAATGGCTGAACTGCTATTTATAGCCTGGCTATTTATAGCAGTGCTATTTTTAACATTTCTTGTTGCACACTTTTCAACACGTCAACCATGGTCAATCATAGCCAACCATGGTCAACCATCGTCAAATGTTACATTTTGACAAAGATTGTCTCAATATGAAAATCAGCCATGGTCAAAGATTGTCTCATGGTCCAACGTTACATTGTGACAACCATTGTCAAACTTGGTCCAACGTCACATTCTGACACAGATAATCTCAATATGAAAATCAACCATCGTCAATCATGGTCAACTAGGGTCCAATTCCTTGGGTTTATTATTCCCTTGGGTTTATAATAACTTTAATTTATAATATCAATCATGGTCAACCATGGTCAATCATAGCCAACCATGGCCAATCATCGTCAACCATAATTATTTTAGTGTTTAATTTTTAATAATTAATAAATTCTTTATTTATATTTATTATTAATTATAATTATAAATTCTTTATTAACTAAAAAATAATAATTATAACTAATAATTAAATTATTTATTAACTATTTAATAATTAAATGAATTATTTATTATTTAAATAATTAACAATATCACTGACCATATTTAATATATTAATTTAAGATATTAGATTTATAATATTAATATATTAACAATATTAAAATTGATATATTAATATTAATATTTATTTTAATTGTGTAATATTAATATTAATATATTAATTTAGCATATTAGATTTATAATATAGCATATATTAAGTTGATACCTATGATGTATATCAATCACATTGATTAATGTGATTGTGCTAGTTTTTAATTACTTTACTTGATGCCAAAACATTCTTTTTTTGGTAGACACAACAATCTTTTTTGTTAAAATTTGGAGAAACATTCTAATTCTACAAGTAAGTTTATGCTTGAATCGTTACACCGTACTTATTTCTCACTTGAATTACTATCCTATAGTGAAGCATACTTCATCATCTGCCATGGACATAGTTTTGAAGATTTTGCGCTAAGGGTTAAAGGTGACAAGCTGTCTCTAGCCTTTTTAATGGGGTCAGTTAGGAGTTGAAAGGTGATGCACTTTGAGTCTTATCTTTTTGGTCTAGATCGATGTGAATTTCAAGGACAAAATGTTTGTTGTAGAGTATTTTGGTCTTCAAATGTATTATCAAGCTTTTAAGTAATTACTTAAAAACAATGTGAAAACAAAAATAATTTCTAAATTTTAATTTTAATAAATAAATTAAAAAATATTTGAATTTAAATAAATAATAAAATTTAATTAATAAATGTTTACTATTTTGTTAAAGTACTTGTATAAAAGTTATTGATTCACTTTTTTGTGAGAAAAAATTTAGTCATGTCAAAGATTAATGTGGTTTAAGCCAAATACAATTGTGATAACCAAAATACCTATAAATCAAAAATACATAAATTAAGGACAATCATCTCAAAATTAAAAAAAAAATAATAATATACAAAAACAAATAATAACTAGGGTTAACTCTGAATGTTAAATGCATTTCCCTTTTTATTTAAAACAACTTAATTTTGCTTTGAATGAAAATTCCACCCCTCGTTAAAGTGGAGTGAAAATAAAGCAAAAAAAAGTTTAACCTACGAAAAGCCCATGTGACATTTTCCTCTGATTTTGCAATCCGCTTTCCTCCAATTTATTCGCGAAATTCTGTTAAGAAATATCACATTTTCAAAGCAAAGGTCTACAATAGAAGAAGGAAAAATGTCTCCATCAAATTGTTGATGAAGATAAAACTATTGTTGTTCTCCACCAAATTTTTATAATTTTGGTGATAGTATTTTATAAATTGGTATAATTTTAGTGATAGCATTTATTTAGTGGAAAACTCATTTTTTCATTCAAAATGGAGGATTTTCTCTGGCTCCAAGATCTTTATCAGCCTCGACCCTCTAGCTAATTTCAAAGGTCCTCTACAGCGTCCAGACCCTCTTCTGTTTTATCTTCACAGATCTGGTTTTTTTACGTGGAATAGGATCATTGATCAATGGAATGGCCTCTTCCCTATCATCAAGAATGCAGAAGATCTCGGCATCCCACGGGCTTTATCTTCTTTATGGGATTCTCTCAAATTATCTATTGAACAGGTGGGCTTGAAGCGAGCTGCGACTGATGATGATCACATGGTTTGGTCGATTCCATCCTCTACAGCAACTGTCAAATATATTTACTTGGACCTCATCCACAAAAAAATACTCCCGGCCAGAAAGATTTTCCCACTGATATGGTGGAAGCTCGCGTGCCCCCTAAAAGTGATCATTTTCTCTTGGCTTGTATTTTATAACAAGAATTTGACTTGGGAAAACTTAAGAAAACGATCTTGGCAAGGTCTCGACAGATGTGTTCTATGCAATATGGAAGAGGAAACAAATTTCCATATGTTCTTCTCCTGCAGGACTTCCAATCTAATCTGGTATGAACTCGCCATGATTTATTCTTTTCACCTCCCTAACTTCTCTTCTGTGGATGCAGCTTTTCAATGGTGGGGTCGTCAACATCTACTCAAACGCCCAATCCTCCCTATAACAATCTGGAGTATATGGAAATGGAGGAACTTAAAAATATTTGAGAATTCTAACATATCCTCCAATTATGTGTTAACATCAGTCTTAGCTCTCCATCCTTCTATTGCTTGACAGCATAACAGCCGAAGGTTATAGTGCTTATATTTTGATTTTGCAGTCTTGTATGGGCTTCTTTCGCCCTCCTGATGTTTGTCTATGATGTTTTTCTATGTGAAAATGATGGACTTATCTTTTATCATACTTTTAATCTTCTTATATGGGATGCATCAGCTCATCCATTTTTCCAGAAGCCATACTGTCTTTCTTGGACAGATAGGTGCTTCATGTGAACTCATCAAGTATATGCTGTATATATTGCCTCAATATAAATATAAAAGCTTTTCTTTCTGAAAAAAAAAAATATTCAACAATGATGTTAGTCCAGCCTAAACTTATTATTTTTATTGGAAAAAAATAAAATTTTAAATAAAGTGTTTTGAGTTAATTGTTTTTTTAAATGACTTTTATAGGTATTTTTTTCATGATGGATTCAGATTTATCATTTTATTATAACATTATAGTTTATTTTTATTAAATTCTTTTTCACACCATTATTTAAATGGAATAATATTTGTATTATTATTAATTTTTTTTAAAATGGTTTTTTTTTACATTTTGGCATTTTTATGTAAGCTTTACCAAGTCGTAAATGGTTTTTGCTATTAACATAATTTTCTTTTTATTTTTCATGTTATTTATTTTGTTTTTATTCATTAAATATATAATCATTTTAGTATTTTAATAAGAAAAAGACTTACTTATATAATGAATTATTATTCTATAGAGATATTGTACTTCAAAACTTCACAACCATATAAGATGAGAGAATTGACAAGAGTCTTTTAGGAGTTTCTTCTTAACCTACACCTAAAGGTCTCTCAATTTATAACTATCTTCAAATCCATGATGTAGAAATTGCAAGAAATTTACTACAACTAATTTGAAATTGAGCTAACATGAAGAGACAAAATTTCTTCTACTATTCTACAGAAAAGAAAACACACAATAGAAACACATGCAATAACATGCAATCATCAACAGACAAGGAACACATTGATTTTATAGGGGAACCCAATTGGGAAAAACCTTTTTGCTGCTCTGCATTAATTCAGATGAGAAAGAGACAATTATAATGTCTTACTCTGAAGCACAAGGGAACCCAATTGGGAAAAACCCTTCCGCTACTTTACATTAATTCAGATGAGAAAAAGAAACAATTATAGTGTCTTGCTTCAACTCTGAAGCACACCATGCACTGTAAAATTGTTCTCCTATTTTATGACCTGCTATGTTCAACACTTAGCCAATTCAAGCCTCAACCAACCTCCTAATTCCTTGCGCAATCATGGAGGAATTAAGCTCCTAAATAATAGGGAAATTCCCTATTTCCTCGTGCAAATCCAAAGGGAATTGATCACCTAATCAGTGCAAAAGCACTGTACACTAAAAAATTTACAATTATAAATACAAATGTGCCTTTTCCATCCACCCAACTAGGTAATTTGAATTCCATGCATGACTAGGTCTATTTTTAGTTCATTGACTAGTTAACTAAGAGATTAGTGAGTTAAAAACAGTGATAACTACTCAACTAAACTTCAACTAACTCAACTAATGACTAGAGCTCTATTAACTGAGTTAAAATAACAATAACACAACTAGATTACTAGATCTTAGCAATCAACTCATGCATAGCTCTACTTCTAGCCTGCAAACTCAAATTCACTGACTTAACTAGTAGATAAGGCCATGTCGCTCTAGTTAAATGCAATCCAACTCATCTTGCTGTTGTGGAAACTCAAATTTTCTCCATTTGACTAATGCACTAGTCAAATGAAGCATTTTCTTGCTACAATTTCAACACCCCCTCTTAGCAAGAAAAGGGTTATGCATAACCCCAATCCTGCTCCTATGGGAATGTATTGTAACAAGAATCCCTCTCGTTGTTGTTGTTGCTACTACAACTGAGAAGTATTTGAAATTGAATCAATTGTGTCTCTCAGTTGCAATTGTGTCCTGGGCATCTCACTATTACTAGTATTTGCAATATCCACTGGGAAAATTGCATTGTTGTTGATTTTGCATTGTGCCTTCTGCACTATTATCAATATTATTATGTGCTCCTCAACATCTAATTGCAACTAGTCTACAACTGTCACTCAAGGTTTGACTGCATCAAATGACATTGATCCTTCTGCTACTGAATACTGTGGGCCCTATAGCAAGGGTAATGATCCATGAGAAGAGTATACTACAACTGCTACTACTCTCCCATTGACCCTGCCCAAATCTTTGCAACTCTAGGACTAAGGCTCTACATCACCCCACCTCACTCCTAGATGTATAGATGTGTGCATGGTGAAATCTAACTCTAGCTTGTAGATATTTTTCACTCTAACTGTAGTTCGTTTCACTTGTCTAGTAGCAACATGCTTCAGAAAAGCTTTTCCCTTACTGAATACAACATCATAACCTTTGCCCTCCAATAGAGCTAAAAAAAATCAAAATTTTATTTAGCCCAGGAACATACATTACACTTTTCAAGTGAATATGGGAGCCTAACTCCCTATTAAAGGTGACAGTACAAATTCCTTTGATATTATACCACGTAGCATCTCCAAATTCTTTGTGCAATTTGAGATCCTTCTCCTTTAGGCTACTGAAGAGTCTTTCTTTCCTATCATATGATATGAGGCACCATAATCTAAGTACCACTCACTCTTTCTTATTGTGATTTCAATTCAAGCAAAGAAGGTGAAATCTAACTTCAATTGAGATGCCAAAGCATCTCCTTCTGCTCTTGCTACAGGCTCCTTGCTAGATTTCTTATGAAGGCACTTGGTTGCATAGTGTCTGTATTCATGGCAGTGATTTTTTTATTTTTTTATTTTGATGAGGTCCTTCTTCTTGCCATTGTTCTGGTTGGGCTCTGTCTCACCTTAGGCCTTCTTTCCCTTGGCATTCTTTCCTTTACCAACTAGAGCACAATATTCTTACTCATTTGCAATAGGTGTGACGCCATCTCTAGTGTTTCTTTTGATATCCTCCTGCATCAAATTAGACCAAAGTCTCTCCCAATATGGTAGCTTGTCTCTTCCATTAATTGAATCCTAATAGTTGTTCCAGGATTTCAGAAGGTCAAGAAGTGCTAAGCTCACAAGTTCAGATGATGGCACATTTTCTCCTACTCCTCTAAGTTCATCTCAAACCTGAGTGGACATAGAGAGATATTGTGGAATGGTTTCATTTTTCTACATTCGAATGCTCCTGAGTTTATCTCTCAATGCCAATTTCCTGGCATCACTATTTCTTTGGAAGAGATCTGGGATATTTTTCCACATTGAAAAAGGAGTCTCCTTTCCATGCAAGTTTGAAACCACATGATCTCTGACACCCTCCAGAATAATCCTCCTGGCCCTTATTATGTCTTTCTTCCATTGAGCAAGTGGTTGTGCATATGATGCTGTTGATTTTGGAATATCAGTTTGTGTATATTCCCATACTCCATTATCATCTAGGACAACTTCCATCCTATCTTTCCAAGCACAAAAATTTGAGGTGCCCTCCAATGCATACTCCAACCTCAATTTGTTGAAAGACATTTTTCCTGCATTGAAGATAATCTGCACCAAAAACTCTGCAAATCAAAATTTCTCTGAGAGAAGATCTGGAACAAGGTTTCTATGTAGTCTTTTGATTATCTGATACCATGTAGAAATTGCAAGAAATTTACTACTGCTAATGAAATCGGGCTGAAATCAAGAGAATTTTTTTCTACTATTTTGCGGAATATAAAACACATGATAGAAACACATACAACAACATGCAACCATCAAAAAACAAGGAACACAATGATTTTACAGGGGTGCCTATTTGGGAAGAACCCCTTTGTTGCTTTGCATTAATTCATATGAGAAAGAGAAATATTTACAATGTCTTGCTTCAACTCTGAAGCACACCGTGCACTGTAAAACTGTTCTCCTTCTTCCTTACCTGTGCTGGACAACACTTAGCCAATTCAAGCCTCAATCCTGGAAGAATTAAGCTACTAAATAATAGGGAGATCCCCTATTTCCTTATGCAAATCCAAGGGGAATTGATAACTTGTTTAGTGCAAAAGCACTGTACACTCAACAATATAAAATTATAAATACAAATGTGTCTTTTCCATCCACTCAACTAGGAAATTCGAATTCCATGTACGACGAGGTCTATTTTTAGCTGACTGGTTAGTTAACTGAGAGATTAGTGAGTTAACAATAGTCATAACTACTCAATTGACCTTCAACTGGATCAACTAATGACTAGAGCTTAGATAACTGAGTTCAACTAACAATAACTCAACCAGATTGTTATATCTTAGCAATCAACTCATGCACAACTCTAGTTATAGCCTACAAACTCAAATTTACTTGTTTAACTAGTAGACAAGGCCATGTCACTCTAGCTAACTACAATCCAAGTCATCTTGCTGATGTGACAAATCAAATTTTATCCATTTGACTAAGGCACTATTCAAATGAAGTATTTTCTTGCTACAATTTCAACACATGATAAGCTCTCCACCTTCCTTTTATTTTATTTTTTCAATACCATAGTTCCACTTTAAGCTAGTGATAAATATATCTCAATGAAGTCACATCTTCCAAGTTATTAGTGTCACACACTAAACTAATGTAAGTGAATTTTTTGGATTCAACTAGCTTAACTTAAATGCTTTGTGAATGCCAACATGGTTGAAGTTAGATTGTATCCTTTTACAATCAAACAAACATTTTTTAATCTCACTTTAATCTAAATCTTAATCTTACATTTTGAATCCTACTTTCTCTAATCTTACTTTACAACAATGATTATGAAGTGCATATGTGTTATTATTAAGATAAATGAAATAAATCAATAAAGAAAAATTGATTAACTGCTAGAAATAGGTTTAGAGCTTAATCTGTTCTTTATTAAATCTCACCTATGAGTATAATTGTTTCAATTCATAAAACAAAATATATAACCGTCTTTTTCTAAAATAGACATATTTGTTATCATAATCTTCATTTTTTTTTTGAGTTAAGTCTCGGAGTATCCACAGTAATAACTATATTTGTCAACATTTCAAATCTCAACAGGGATCCGTCATGAGGAAAATTTTTGAATAATGATAAAAAAAGAGCTTAGTGAGATGATAAATAGTTATAAGATAATTTGATTTAAGGAGATGAAGGTCGGCTATCAAAAAATTCTTTTAATCTAATTGTTGATTTTTAATTTTATTTATAATAATTATTAACAATATTTAAAGTTTTATTATAGCCTTATAATAATTTGTTTTTAATTTTTATTATTATTAATAATTCTTTTAATAAATTGTTTTTAATTTTATTATTATTAATATTTTTTTATATTATTATAATGTGACCGATTTTGTAATAGATGAATATTGTTTGAATAATTAATTAGTTAATTAATTGAATAGATTTTATTAAAATAAATAAATAAATAAATTAATAGATATTATACTAATAATTAAATACTAAAGATTATTATAAATACTTAATCATCAATAATAATAACTAATTCTTTCTAATTTTATTTATAATATAAGATAAATTGTATTTAATTTTATTATTAATAATAGTTTTTCAATACTACTATAAATAATAAGATAACTAATTTTATACTAGATTAATATACTTTTATCTAAGTAGAATGAATAATTAATTAATTAAAAGATATTATAATAATTAAAAATAACTATTATTATATCTTAATTCTAAAAGAAATTGGTTAACAAACTAATTGATTAATAGATATTATAATAATAATTATTAAAAGCTAATTATTATTATAATTAATTAATAATAATAATAATAATAATAATAATAATAATTATTATTATTATTATTATTATTATTATTATTATTATTTTATTTTTTATTTTTTATTTTTTATTTTTTTTCTGAATTGGTCTACTTCTATATTGATACAAAATATGCTTACAGCGAGACAAAGGTCTCGAGAGTTCTAGCCCATGAAACGGCATACTGACAAAGAACGTTTGACAAACTATCCCAAGGACTTACAAAAAGACTAGCTTTAGGACTTGGAATAACTGAATCCATAACGAAAGACTTAGTATCCGAACAGTGACCCAAATCTGACTCGTAAACCACCTTAGCCAAGACATTAACCAACAGACAGGGAATGCCGCCCACGCAGGGGAAACCGGCCCTCAAAAAGAGTTGAAAAAACCTGATACTGGGCGCTACAAACATAGGATGACCTTGTAACCTGAGAGGATTGAACAACCGCTTTCGTCAATTGAACAAAACCAAAGACACGCAAACCTGTTCAGTCTTCATGCTGAGTTGGAGGCTGCTCTTCAATAATGCGGCAGCCATAATGATCTGGTTCTTCAAGCTCCGCGGATTGACCCTCTTTTCTTGCAAGTTCTTCTGCTACAGGAGCGCTCGGGCCAGCAAGAGTGGGCGAATCCTGAATAGCACAACCCCCAATATCCCGTCTCTGCGCAGTCACATTCGTTGAGGGAACATTCTGGTTTTCCATCTGCTGGTGCTAAGGAACTCCTGAGCCGACTGTCTCCGAACCCCCAGCTTGCTCATTCAGCTCAACAGTGACCGAAACAATGAAGGAGGAATTACCAAGTCTACAAGGGAGGCGGAAGCGAGCTGTGTGCATTTTGGAGTGCTGAGAGCTCACCTCTGACATAAACTGCCTCCTTCCTCTGCCACGCCCGCTTCTGGTCACCGGATAGCAATAAAAACTGAAGTTCGAAGCCTCAGACGAAGGGTCCGAGGTTGTTGAGGACGCCTGGCGGAGGACCCGGCCACGAGAGTTGCCTCTTCTGCAGCCCATTCTGGTGCGCTCTCTGGGCATGTTGAATTGAGCTAGGGAAGCAGAACAAACAGTCAAAGAGGGGAATGCGCAGTGGCTACAGAGGAGAATTCGAAACGGGTGAATTGGAGCATGAAAGCCTGGAAGAGTGTTAGCTCCTCGCACCAGAGCCAGACAGTGCCCTGAACTGTCTCTAGCACAAGAAGCTTCGACCTTGCTTTGCCAGCAAAAGCAGATGTGAAGAGTGAAAATGAGAACCATGCCGAGCATCATTGCAGTCAGGTTATCAAATTGACGCGCCTGGGAGAGCTGCATTAATGCAGTAATAAAGGTTATTGTGTGAACTATTAACTGTTGCGTCCTGCAGCTCCATCTGGCTGCGGTGAGCGGCCACGCGCCCTCCCGCCAAGCCATCCTCGTACTACATTCTAGATTGATCACCCGCATCCGGGAGAAAGAAATCCTTTTGCACCAGAGAAGTGCACTCTTTTTTGAGGTGTTCATCATTTGAATCACATAGAGGACCTGAGAAGAATAGGAGCGGCTGATTGACCCCCTGATTAGCCAATCTGTCTGCTACCCTGTTAGCTGTGCGCCTAATATGCTTGAAAGTAATGTTGCTGGTTGTCCTGAGCCTTTCTTCAATCTGTTCCAGTCTGCTGAGAAGCCTCCAGCTTGAGGCAATCTTAGCTGTTGAGGTGCCTGCTTGAATCCTTGTGGCAGCTGCTATTAAAATTTGAGAATCCCCTTCTACCTCCAGAGGGAAAAAGTTTTCCTGTTCTGCTATGCATATGCCTTTCCATAGACCCTCCAGTTCTACTGCGTTGTTAGTATCTTTGCCAATTGACCCATGATATATGTTCAATACTGTACCTACTTCGTTTCTGAAGACACCGCCATAACCTGCCGGCCCGGGATTGCCTTTGGCAGCCCCATCGAAATTCAATTTGTAAGAGTGGGTAGCCGGAGGGGACCAGGTGTGGGGAGAAGCGATGCTGATTGGGGAATTATTCTTGTCTTGAGCTGAAAATGTGAGGTTCAAATTCCATTCTTTCAGGATTAGGCGTTCCTAAGGAGATTCTGGCAGGTCCGAGTCTTGCCAATGTTTTAGAGCAAGAGTTTCTTGCAGATTATGTTTGAGAAGTATCCATAGAGCATCTGGAGACTTGCTAAGGTTATTGAAAATTCTATTATTCCTCTCCTTCCATAGGATCCAGTAGACAAAGCCCGGGAGAAGGCTCCAGAGGGAATTTAAAAGAAGGCTTTGAAAAGGATGCCGGGGCCAGTTTCTGATGGTGTCCGTGATGTTGCCCACCTGTCTACCCGATCTTCTATTGCACTGCTCAGTTTTTTCCCATAATTGTACTGCTAAAGGACATGAATCCAGGAGATGCGAGATGGTTTCTGAGTTAAGATTACAGTTTGGGCATCTGGATGGACCAATAAATCCTCGCTTTTGAAGATTGTCCCATGTGAGGATGCGCTGCTTGCTCAAAAGCCATAGAAAAGTGGAAACCTTAGGCCATATGCTTGGTTGCCATACCTGATCCCAAAGCTGGTCCTTTGCTGCCTGCATGGGTTGATAGAGAAGCTGGTATGCTTCCTTGGTTGTGAACATTCCTTTTGGTGTGTGTCCCCAGCGCAGTTTGTCCTTTTGATCTGAGTGTTTGATTTTCCGGAATTTTAGCTCCTGATCGATCTCTTCATGGGTCTCCCCTTGCCAGTCCGCCTGCCAGGTGCTCGCTGGTCTCCAGAGTTGAAAATCATCAGGGGATCGCTGTTGTTATTATTATTATTATTATAAATAATTATTATAATTAAATATTAATTATTATTATAAATACTCAATAATTAAAAATGAGAATATATTATTTAAATTGATAAATAATTTACAATTTCGATATTAAATAAATAATTATTACATAATAACTATTTTCTAACTAAATATTAGTTAATTTAATAAACATCTCTTCATCACATATTCCTAAATAATTTTGTTTCACCAACCGCTAATTTTGAACAGCGTACCCTTGACAATGATGCATCCCTACTATTTATTCTTTGGGATTGATTAATTTCTCACCTTGTCCTGAGGATGAACCATATTAGTTTGTTTGAAATGTCCACCCAATCTTTACAATGTGATTAATCTAAAAAACTATTTTCTATATCTTCATTTTATTAATATAAATAATCATTTTTAAGTTGTTTATAAAAATAATATAAACTCTTTATTAAAAAAAAATTATAATAAAAACAATATCATAAAATCAAAAACAATAATAATAAAAAAAAAAAATCAATTTTTCACAATTTACTTTTACCAAACAACTCTTTATTTACAACTTTACAATACATTTAATTTTTATATTTAAAATAATTTATTTTTCCAAACAACCCTCAACTTATCAACATTAAAATACATAACTTTTATAAAATATCTCTTTTTCCCTTATGATACAAAACAACCAACATACCCTTCAAATAAACTAAAAGTTGGGAACTCCAAATCATAGAAAAGTAGTTCATTAAAATTATACGCAAAAGTCCTTGTGTTGGTTAAACAACGTAACGCTCACTTCCATCCAAATTGACTCTTTCTCAATAAACCAATGGCGTTCCTTCCACATGAAAATGACATTTCTTATTATGAGAGGGGTGTGGTATTTCACCTGGAATCTCTACATTAATTTATGCGATAATCACATGAGATGTGCAATACTAAATGTTAGCAGTTGTTATCATAGTTTGAATTAAACATAATAAGTGTGTAAAGAAGGGTCAATCTATAAATATTTTCAAACAATGGACCATAATGAGGGGCAAATTTTATATATAGGCCAAATTAGTAGCCTAACGTAGTTGTCTAGTCCATCACCTTTAATTTTATAATAATAAAGGTGATTGTTATCCAGTTTAATTAATTTTAACCATTATTTTTTAGTTAGATGTGAACATATCACTCGAATGATGCGTAGAAAAAATATTAATTTTATATCAATATATTTAATTTTTATTATTTATATTAGAGATTTATTTTTTTATAATTTTTTAAAATAAAAATATTATATTTTAAAATAAAAATAATGACAGGTGTATAGCATAGGATAAAAAACCGTGTCGTGCCAAATCAGTAATACCATATAATTTTTTATTTATAAAATTCAACATTAGATTAATCATGTTGACGGAATTTAACAAAGTTAGATTGATTGAACGAACTATTGAGGCAAGGGTTTTGGGCCGTTTGAGATTTCGCATCTCATCTTTATTGTATTATATTATATTTATTTATTTTGGGTTTATTGTAATTTTAATTAAAGGTTGGAGAAAAGATATATTTTTTTTGAAAATTGAAAAATAATTTTCTAATTTTTTGATAATTTTATTTTTAATTTTTGATTGGTTGAGTGAGTTTTTATAAGATATAATTTTCTTGCTGGAGGGCGCGTTTTTTGTTGTTGTATTTGTCAGTTACTCAACAATAATTTTAAAATAAAAAAACAACTTGCTTTGACATTGGCACTGCTATGCCACTGCATTGCCAAACGATACTAGAATTGACATAATGCACACAGACATTGGGATTTTTAGCAGATTGTTTTCCCCATGAAAATTATTGTGTATATGTGTGTTATTTCTTATTGCATGTCTGAGATAACTTTTACAGAGCAGTGAAGTAGAGTAAATTTATATTTTGTTATTAGATTAAAACTTCAAAAACAGTTGCAAATCTACACAATAATATATATATATCAATAAAATACCAAAAAATTGAAATACTCAGGCATCAATTCATACACATGTATCCAAAATATACAAAAATTTAGTATATAATAAAAATGATACTTTATCTTGTAAGGTTTGATGGAACGTTGACTCCACGGCTATTCGAGCCATAAACTACAGTCACCAAGCTCCCGAAGCTTCTTAGGAGATCACATAAAACAAGATGAATTCAATTCGACATGGTTCAATGAATAACCATGCCTCGGTTATAGAGTCCAAGCACACGTCTCACCAAGTGGTTGGTAAGTTACATTGACAAGTCATTTTTAATATTAATTTTCAATACTAATTGGCCGAAGGTTACATTATGAGGCTTGTGTGCCCATGTAAAGTGTTAAACCTAAACTTGTTAAGGTAAAGTTTTATTAATTTTAGAATGTGGGATTAAAATTAAAGTGGTTATGGTTTATCTAGAGTTTTTTGGTTTGAGATATAAGCAACAAAAAAATTAATTTCTATATAAATGAAAATTAATATTTTTTTGAATATTTGTTAATATTGAAAATTATTTGTCAATATAACTAATCGACTAGTCAATGAACCCTGTGCTTGGACATTGTAATGAGTTGAGGTACGATTGAGTAATCTACACGTTTCCTTCTACTGAGTAACAATTCACTAACTCTATGTATATATCCACATTTGTAGTCAATTTCTTTTAAATAAAATCTCTAATCAATCTAGCTTTTCACTTTCACTTGGGTTTCTAGAGTTAAACCTACATCTTTATGGTACATTTAAATATCTATAGTTAATGAATTGTTGTGACTGAGTGTTATGTTATGGTTGTTGAATACAAATTCCATCCTCAATTCACCTCTCTTCTCTTTATATTGATGTATAATGAGTAATAACACTTACAACCATGTGTTGTATCCTTATCATTGTAAATATTTTGGATGGGTATGGATTGTGAGTATCACCTATTCAAAATATCTACTCAATGCTAAATCATTGGTATCCATTTTCAATACGAACAATATGTAAATGCACTAGAATAATTAATGTTACATATAATTATGCATCTATGTAAATTAAAGGTCCAATGAACAAACATGTTATTAGCGCTGTGTGTGAACATATAACACTAAGAAGCACTATCATTATAGAATTTTTGTTTGCTCGAACAAAGTATTCTATCAAATACTATTATATTTAACTAACTATTGGATAGTAATTTTCACAATGGGACATGTGAAAATAGAGTTTCTTTTTACATTGATAATTCTTGGTTTTCCATAGAATGTGGGCCAAGAAGTTAGACAATTTGGGAATAGACGATGATGAACATGTGAGAAGGTTTGCACTTGTTTCACCTAGATAAAAGTACATTTAAATTTTATTTTTCAAAAGATATGTTCACAATATGGACAATGCCTACCATTCATGGACCATAGGTTTATTAGAGACCATGAAAACACTTCATGGGAAAATTTTTGAAGAGAGAGAAGTTATAAGAGATGAGAGACTTCAACAAGAAAATATAAGAGGGAAGTTGGTATTGAAGGTAGAAAGTGGATGAACTTGAAAAATAAATTGCCAAATGTCAAGACTGTACTCCATAAGTGTAAAACTAAACAAGAGTACATTATGGTTTTTGTAATTAGAGGAGAAATTGACTAAAATTAATATTGAACAAAAAGAAGATTCATAAAATTAAATGCTCGATTCACGATTGCCGTTATACCAAAACCCGCAGGTGTTAGTAAACACACACATTGCTATATTTAAGCACATGCCTAAGCACATGCCACGAAACACACGGGGAACATTGGATTATCCTTCACATGGTGTTAGTAAACACACACATTGCTAGATTTAAGCACATGCCTAAGCACATGCCACGAAACACACGGGGAACATTGGATTATCCTTCACATGCCACGAAACACACGGGGAACATTGGATTATCCGCAAGTGTTAGTAAACACACACATTGCTAGATTTAAGCACACACGGGGAACATTGGATTATCCTTCACATGCCACGAAACACACGGGGAACATTGGATTATCCTTCTACACCGCCATTAACGGGGAGCGCAACAATCTCCCCCAACGTGAGCCAGGTGTGTTTCGAACTTGAGACCTTTGGCTCTGATACCATTTGTTGGAGTCACGATTGCCGTTACACCAAAACCCGCAAGTGTTAGTAAACAAACACATCGCTAGATTTAAGCACATGCCACTAAACACACAAGGAGCATTGAATTATCCTTCTACACCATCAAAGAGCACAACACAATTACAATAGAATTTTGAAATGCAGAAAAATGCCTTGAACAAACAATTAAAAAATATCAAAAATATAAAAAAGCCCTTTAGCAATGCGGACGGCATGATAAACCAAAGGATCGTTAGCCTAGCATACGAATATCCTGACATGTCGACATCCCAATATTGGGATAAATTGATAAGCTGATAGATAAATGGATATTTAATGAGAATTTTTTCCATGAATTGATGGAAGTTATCTAATTTTGTTATATCATTATTACCATATAATGGTTTTTTAATGGAAACACCCAACACTCGACATCTCGATAAACTGATTTGTTTTGAATTTCTAAACTATCAGTATCATATTGGAATTTACTAAATTCTTATTATTATATCTGTTATATTGGAATTTACTAAAATTTTATAATTATCCCGTCGCGGTAAGAAATAAAGTATTCAGTTTTTAATTAGTTTTTTTATTAAAAAAATTAAAATCTATTCAAATTTTAATATTATGAAATTAAATTTATTATTTTTAAATAAAATTTATTTTTATTTATCTCAAATATGATTGGTTGAAATGTTTACCCTCTTATTGTGTAATAATGGTAAGAATTGATTTTTGTGTATTCTATCATTAATTACTATATACTATATCACTAATTGCTATGTACAATAAATATAAATAATTTGAAAATTAAGATGTACCATAAACACAAATGGTTTGTAATTAAATTCAAAAATTCCATTTTCTATTTGGTGTAAAGTATTGAATAGAGAATTTTTATGGGTTTTATTTTTTAATTGTGAGACAAAAAAAAAATTTAAAAAAATGTAAAAATGAGGTGTACAATTTGTACAACTCTCATTATACCAATTTATACTCTAATGACTTACATGCTTACTATAATTATTATAGTGTACCCTCCATTATTTAAAAAATATTCTTTTTTTTACTTGTTTTTTTTTTAATATTATTTTAGTATTATTTTATTTTAATATTGATAAATATCCTCAAGGCTTATCATACATACCCTCGATCAATTCACACACTTAGTGTCAATTGATAAGAACCATAGTTCACATTATCAAACGCAATTGTATTACTTAATATTACTAATAGTTGTTAAAAAACTTAGATAGATCTTTTTAATAAAACCATAAGATTAAATAAAAATAATGAACAATTGTATATATACATGGGTCGCCGTGATTCCAAAAATGAAAGGGAATCTTGGTAGATTTTCTTTTGAATTGTTTTTAGTAAAAATAGAGCACTAGGACATAAACTTTTATCTTTTACTTGATATAGTATTTTCATTGTTCTTACATAAAAATTGTCAAACTTAATATAACCAATTTCTAATATTGCTTTAAAATTTTCATAATTTTTTCAAGTTAATTTCTTTGGTGTACATGATGCTGGTTAATTTAATATAACCAACTTTTAGTAGTGCCTTAAATTTTTCATAATTTCATCAAGTTAATTTTTTTTTTTTTTTTGGTATGTGATACTATTTATGTTGGATAAGATGAATATTGATAATTTAGTAATACAAATTTAAATAATGCAATTTCATATAAAATATATGTTGGATGAGATGAATATTGATAATTTAGTAATACAAATTTAAATAATGCAATTTCATATAAAATAAATTTGATTTTAATGATAAGTATAAGTTAAATAATAATAGAAATATACAATTTTATATGTGAATTAGGGATGGATTTATATTTTTATATCTGCGTACAGTTTTAACATATACAATTCTATATGTGAATTAGGGATGGGTTTATATTTTCATATCTGTTTATAGTTTATTTTAGTTAGGCAAAGTAAACCTATTATAATTTTTTTAATTATTTATTATTTTAACATAATTTTGACATAAACGTTTATTATAGTTATAAATAAATAATTTTGAATTAAATAGGTATAAAAGTATTTTTCAATTTAGAAACTTCACAACTTTGATAATAAAAATGACATCTTTTGTTAAAGGTAGGAGTTATTTAGAAATATTAAAAAAATGTTGGGACACAATGTTTATTTCAATTTAAAAATAAATTTAAATTGGCTTTTTAAATATATCATGTTGGAGACATATAGAGAAGCCGAACAGAGAGATGGCCCGCATGAAGCAGACAGCCCGGAAGTCGACTGGCGAGAAGGCACCGTGGAAGCAGCTTGCAACGAAGGCTGCGTCGAAGTCTGCCCCAGCGACGGGAGGAGTAAAGAAGCCTCACAGATTCAGGCTCAGCACCGTTGCCCTCCGTGAGATCCGAAAGTACCAGAAGAACACTGAGCTATTCCCCTTCCAGCGCCTGGTGAGGGTGATTGCCCAGGATCTCAAGACCAATCTGAGGGTTCAAACTGCTGCCGTCTTTCTGCAATCGGAGGAGAGGAGCTTCCGAGGGCTAGATCGAAGCTTTCTCGCAGCAGGGCGATTAGATCTTGGGCCTCGGGCAGTGCTAAAGCCTAGATCTGGAAACAAATCTATCTTTTTTGCCGCGGATTCCTCTTTCCATAGATCAGCCGCAGATGGGTTCCTCAAGGCAGATCCACAGCTATTTTCATGAGATCAAGGTTCTACACAGATCTGATGCAGATCTGGATGGGCCGGATCTGGAAAGTATCGAAGCCACTTCAGTGGAAAGGGAAGACCACAAAACTGGTCCCTGGTCGCAGATCGCCAGCTATGATGAGATAACTCCCAAGCGTTTTCAAATTTTCATTAGAACACCCACGGGGAATACAACACTGATCTGGGTTTATGCTACAGACAGTGTAATAGATCTGAAAAACAACATTGCCGATCAGATCGGCTACCCGGCTGACAAGCAACACTTATTAGCAGGGGGCAGATCGCTACAGGACTCCAGATCCATAAAGGATTACAACGTCAAACCAGGATCTACAATCATTCTCAATATGAGACTAAGAGGAGGTGCAGCAACAAGCAAATCAACAGAAGGAGGAAGCGGATCCAAATCAAATCACAACCCAGATCTACACCAGCAGCACAAAAGTGAAGGAACATCTTACAAGAATATTTTACAAGGAGGGAAAGCTTCTCCAACAATTCCAAAGCAGGTTGGATCAGAACCAAGTCCATACATAGTGGAGCAAATGCAACAAACTCTAGAACTAACAATCGATACAGCAGAAGCAGAAAAGGTATGTTGCAGCTATGAGAAGCTAGCCATCATATGCCGTTTTAACGGATTTTGGCCCAAACCCTTGGATCTGTTTCACTGGATATTCACAAAATGGTCTATGGACTGTGAGATCCACCTTTGTTCCAAAGGGTTTTTTATAGTTAAATTCCAATCATCAGAAGTCAGAGATCTTGTGATTCAGGAAGGACCTTGGTTCTGGGGATCTTCGGGTCTCTTTATAACTCCATGGTTCCTGGAATTTGATGCAAATACTTTCGTTGTATCTAAAATGCCTGTATGGGTACGTCTTCATAATCTCCCTATCCATTTCTGGGACCAAAAAATACTTGCAAGCATAGGGAACACCATAGGCAGATATATTAAAATGGATACACAAAGAATAGATGAAAGAATTTTTACTTTCGCACGCATATGTGTGGAAGTAGATCTCAGTAAAGGATTACCAAGAAACATTAAACAAAAGCACAAAGATCGCAGCTAGATGTAGTCACTAGATTATGAAAATACAGCTTTCAGGTGTAGAAAATGTAGGCAAACTGGACATCTCCAAAATGCATGTCCAGAATACAAAAAGAACAGTCGCAGAAAGAAGAAAACTGACAATCAACAAAAGGGATGGAAAATTATACATTCAGATTCGGACGAGGAGGAAGAATATGAAGAGGAAGAACCAGTTCCAAATGAAATAGAAACTCAGAAGACTCCTACACAAGAGCCTATGGAATCAAAATCCGGAAAGAATTCAAATTCAATGGAAATAAGTGGAACCAAAAGGCAGCATTCATCAGACACCTCTGATTCAGACAAGGAAAACCCCCGACCCGACGATGAAAATCCACTTCAAATTGTTCCCATAATTCTGTCCCAAGGAGAATGGCGAAAGGTCGAGAAGAAAAAGGGGAGGAAGTCATGATCCCCCCAAATGTCAGCGCCTTTGTTCTCGCTGTGGTCTTTTTCACTTGAAGTTTTGTCTTTATTTTTCTTTTTTATGTGTTTACCACCTTTGACAGACACTGGCCCGAAATTTCCTCATATGAGGAGGCCGTGTATCTGCTTAGTGGTGTCTTTAAATGTTTGGCTGGACTGAATGTTCTCATCCAGTGAGCTCTATGATCAGCAAGTTATAGAGCAAATCGAATGCCTCGGCATATACTTGTAACTTTTTATCCTGGTAATAAAAAGTTCGATTTTTTTCTTGGAATATATATATATATATATATCATGTTGCATATAATATTTCTATATTTCCTCAATTCTCTAAATTGATAAGTGATGCACACCAAAGCTCTCCTTGAGATGGGGTTGACTAAAAAACACAACAAATAAACACTCAACAACAAATTTACAATTTTAATCATTTTTTAACCAAATTTTAAATAAAATTAATTAAAAATGTATGTGGAAAAATCCAAAATTTAAATTTAAATTATATTTTCAACTCTTTTTTTAAATGAAATTTTTTCAAATTCAATACAATAAAAAAATTACTACAATTAAAATTTACTATATATATTTGTATAATCCAATAAAAATAACAATTTATTTTTTAGTTGTCAAGATTTATTTAAAAACATTATTTATTTATGAGTGGAGATTTGCATAGTTATTCATATTGTCAAAATCTTTCTACACAATTCACATCCAAAAGATTCTCTCAATTATTTATTTATTTAGTTTTTAATGGTTTCATGCAAAAAGTGAATCAAATGAATTTGGTTTTCTTCACTATTTACTTTAATTTAGCTATATCTAAACTAAGTGGCAGAGAACGCTAACTATGTGGCCTTGTTAATTCATAGGTTGTCAAGTCTTCGATGGGGTGTTTTCATGTTAACCGTTTAGCGATAGGGATATAACAAAACTTTTCTAGGCATTCGGTTTTCTGGTTTAATGGCTCTCTCGTGGAGTATCCACGAAGACATCATAATTATTTACATGTGCACAATATCTGGTGATTAGGGTGGTGGTCCTCGATGGTAGCACTAGGCTCCATACTTGCCATTGCATGTTCTTCGTGTGGCAAGTTCTGGGTTTACAAGGTTGTTTACATTTGATCAAGTTGGAGTGACTTTAATGTGAGTAGGTGGGAGGTACGTTAAGTTGCTTGGTTTCAAACTGCGTTCTACCTACTCTCAGATGGGTTTCCCTTATCATAGAGGATTGGCTACAAGCGAAGTCACCTGTGATAACCAAGGTAAGCTCATTTGTGAACAAATCATGCTCAAATGTCTTGGAAGGAGGGATTCTTTGTTTGTTCTCTACACTTATCTCACTATGGAGAGAGTTCCTGTGCGTTACCTCATTCTACATGCTCGGTCCCTCATGTCTTTGTCTCATTAGATTTGAATGCTAATGGACTTAGGGTGGAAAAATTATTGGGACAAGGTCGTAGGAGGTGTGTATCTGCAATCATCGTTCTATTCAGGCTAGTGCAGAGGTATTTTGTTCCTGTTCACTTACATTGTTAAAGTTTGTTTCTATCATAGCCTTATATAGGTCGGCCTATCTCTTTATACTTGAGCCATCTCTTCCTCTATTTCAATTACATTGTTAAAGTATTGTTTTTTCATAACCTTACAAAGGTCAGGCGATATCTTCGTATTCTTTTCCTGTATCTCACTTACATGTTTAATGTATGGTTTTGTCGTAGTTTTACAGAGGTCGAGCTATCTCTTGGTTGGTAACTGAAACTGCTTCCTGTTTCCATGGGTTCTGGCTCTAACGCTTATTATACACAAGGGTCAATGTTCTTCGTTCTTTTCATTCACAATTTCGGCTCTGGTCTATCGTTTGCGCTGGTTTCAATGTTACCCTCAACAACCCTCAAACCATGTCAGAATTTCCTTTAATTGTTGATTCTTGGTTTGTGGAGTATGGTACTCAAGTACCTTCTCCATTTGGTTTTAATTTGGTTTGTGGTGACAACAATAGTGTCATTCTGCAACTCCCTCTAGCCTCGTTAATACACAATGTTCAATAGGGTTGGGGTTATGGGTAGTCTCAAGTATACAAGTGTTGTGGGTTTTCATTTCTTTTTTTTTTGTTCACATAACACAACCAATGTTACAACCTTATTGTTTATGTTCCTTTTTACAAGAAAATGCTATTATCACGTCTTTCAGTCCATTGGAGTCGGTCAGTATAATATAAGTTCTAGTTCGTTGCATTGTTGGTTCATTGTTGTCATGACCCCTCGACAACGCCTTCCTATCTATAGGGGTGGCGCTCCTGGATTACCTTCGATGCGACGAAGGCGTTTGTTTGGTTTGGAATCTGTGGAAATTTTTTTCAAGGCTGCTCCTCTGGAGGTTCGTAAGGGAATCCTTCATATGGAGGCAAAAGAGTTTGGGAATCAGGCCTATTTTCTCGCATTCAGAGTTTAGAGGTATCGACCTTAAGTGGTTACCAAAATCGAGGAAGATTTGTAAGAGAAAGATTCATTTACTTCATTCCATCAACCTTCATTGACAACTGAAAACTCCCCTCATTGCATTTTTCTCCGAAATTACAAAAAAATTAGTTAATTTACATGTCACAATTTTAGATGGACAATAAAATAGTGTATTGTGTATGCAATTCTAGTTAGTGAAGCCCTTCTCTTAGAAATTACTTAAATTATATTTTATGTTTATTGCATCATCATAATCTAGGGTTTATTTTTTTGAAAAATAGGTCCATAGTAGACAATATGACAAAGAGGAGAAAAGGAAAGTAGGTCAATTTCAAAGATGATGATGATGATGATATCATCCTAATTAATCTTTTTAGTTAGATACTTTAACTCCAAGGAATGGAGCAAAATATATAACTATTTGGAGGAGAGAAATTTTGAATATGAGTATGAATATTATGAATACAATTTCATAGATTTTAGAAAGTTATTAGGGCTACACAAAATTGTTGCCAAAGTAGCCATTGTGCCTTGTTACAATATGGTATGATGGATTATCTCCCATTATGAGGTTAAGAATAGCACAACGGTGAATTCTGCATGTGAAGTTGTTGGGTGATTTAAACTTGAAGATATCCATAATATGTAAAATTTAGATCCCCTAGAGGAGAGCTTACATAAACAATTTATAGATAAATTTGTAGCTAATGAAGTGGTATATGTAGAAACATAAATGGCTAAAATTATTAAAAATTGGTGGTAAGATTCCAACTTTTATAAAACTAGAGCAAACAAATTGAATCCAATTCAACATCTTAAAAGATGACAAATGTTTTTAGCCACAATGATATGAAGATTGTATGGATAGTGTTAGACACCTAATTTGCTAAGGGTTACCGTGTAGAAGTTGAACAATCAAAGAAAGTCCAAGAGACCTTGGGATTTGAATCCAAAAGTCACAAAAATGTAATATAAATGTATATCATGTAAATAAGAAAGGTATTAAATGCTTATCTTTCACATTGGTTCTCACATTTCATGTATGTTTGACATGGTATCAAGCACATGCCAGGCGTGGAAACATTGTTTATGGTAAAATTTAAAACTTATTAGCGTGATCATTCTCCTTTTTATATGGTTTTGCATATTATACAAAGCTATAAAGGTGTTAATAAAAGGCTTAAGAAGAGAACATCGTACTAGAAACTGAAACAATACTTGAAACAAAGATCAAGCAGTTGCAAATTTGAGTAATTACTAAGTCCTTCATTAAAAGGAAGAATCTAATAGTAGAAGATGTGACATGGGAAGATGAGTTATCTATGTAGAAACACCTATAATTAATCAAGTGTTGAAGAAAAAAATTTGTTTGAACCAAAAAGGCATGCTAAACATAAATCACATTACTAAGCCCTAGATATTGAGTTATAACATTTCTAGTATTATATTAGTAAGTCATCATAGGTTCCCTTTCATTATAATTGTATCCTTTCTCTCTTATATATATAAGATCACATCTTCTTGTTTGTTGTATTAGATTCATGGTAAAAAAATCTTCTCTCCAAATAAAATATATTCATTAATTTTGTATCATTTTTAAAGCACTTCAACATTATAAAAAAACTATCAAATATTCTCTTGCAAATTGAAATTATCAAATATTTTCTTGTAAATTGAAATGGCACATTCCAAATTTTAATCCTAAACCATATTTTTGAAATCAACAAAAACCATAAAAAATAAATTTTATTATTACAACACTTCTTTAACACTTCTTTTTACTAATTATTAAATGACAAAGTAATTCACAATTAAATAATATTTTTTTAATAAATTTTATTATTACAACACTTCTTTAACACTTCTTTTTACTAATTATTAAATGACAGAGTAATTCACAATTAAATAATATTTTTTTATCAAATATTCTCTTGGAAATTGAAATGGCACATTCCAAATTTTAATCCTAAACAATATTTTCGAAATCAACAAAAACCTTAAGATTTATTAAACTATCAAGAGAATTTGAAATGGTCCATTCCAAATTTTAATCCTAAACAATATTTTTGAAATCAACAAAAACCTTAAGATTTATTAAACTATCAAATATTCTCTTGGAAATTGAAATTATCAAATATTCTCTTGTAAATTGAAATGGTCCATTCCAAATTTTAATCCTAAACAATATTTTTGAAATCAACATAAACCATCAAGGGAAAAATAAATTTTATTATTACAACACTTCTTTTTTACTAATTCTTAAATGACAAAGTGATTCACAATTAAATAATATTTTTAAAACCCAACTTACCATTTTAACGTTTTTTACCACAACTTTCTAATACATCACATGAAAAAAAATTAAAATATAATTAACTTATCATAAATATATAATGTATATGTTTCCCAGAAAAATCTTAACAAAAATTTGAATCCTCATCTATTTGTCTCAATAGATGATGTTCCTCTTCTGAAAGCTGTTCAACAGCCTTTTCAAATGAGGCTAAGAGCTCTGGATCGAAAAGGGAATGCTCCCATTGTTTATTCTCTATGCCAGAAAAAGAGGAACCAGAATAAACGCTTGATTCTCCCTCGTTTGCTAATTTGTCGTCGATATTCAAATCGGGCGAATAAACGGTTTCCATTTTAGTTTCGTCCCTTGATGGTCGACCAGAGTTGCCAGCATCATTTGCCTTTGACCATTTATCCCGAGTTTCAGAATGGCCTAACAATCCTGTAGGTATACCTGGTGAATAAGGATCTCCTCCACCCGTCAGCCACACTTTCAAGCTTAAACGTGCAGAAAAATCAGGAGTACTTGGAATAACGATACCGCCGAGATCATTAAGCTTAGCTCTTACATGCATTCTTCTTTTACCTGAGTTTGTCTCTTTTGATGGATCTTTTTCTAAATTTTCCTCTGCGATATCAATGTTTACTATATTCGTTGTCTCCACTCTGTGTCTGTTTTCCTCACTGCCACCGTTTTCTGAAATTGTCGGTGCGATTCCATTGTTTATCTCGTTTTCTGAAACTGTTTGTGCGGTGCCAATGTTTTCTGAAACTGTGTGTGCGATGCCATTATTTTCCTCACTGTTATTGTTTTCTGAAAGTGTCTGTGACTTGTAACTGTTTACATCATTTCTCGTGTCACTCAGATCAAAAGAGGCCTGCAGAACAGCGGACTCGAAAGAGCAATCATCATCGTCTTCTTGCTCCTTTGCCCAATCAATAACAACTGGCATCAAGTTTCTTTCACTGAGTGAAAGTTGTGGACATGAATACAGCATTGAAATCGAGCTAAATTCATTGATAGTTTCGATGTGCTCAAGTCCTAAATAATAAAGACGCCTTTTGGTGTTCCTATTCCAAAACGGTCTCCTCCTCCTAACAAGAAAGCCATCAGATTCCTCCGATGTATGAAAATTTTCCAGATATTTGGATCTTGAGATCCTTTCCCGAGCAGTCTTGTCTGTCAGTTCCTCGGGTAAGTCACTAGTGTAAGAAGAAAGAGAATCTGAATCTGGCCCAGTTTTCCTAGAAACATGGTACATTTCTCCATCCTCCAGGGCTTCCATTATCTCCCATGGAGAGATTATCTCTGTTTTGTCCTTCTCTGTAAGTTTATGTTCTTCTGATTCCTCCTCTCCAGCTTCGTGATTTTCTGATTTTCCCTCTTTTGACGAATTCTCTGATTGCAGATCTGTGTCTACTCTAACATGGTTTCCACTAATAAGCCTTTCACCTGTAAATGTTTTAGTATGTCAGTTCTCGAATCAGCTAATGGTTGTTGCAGACTAGAAGTTTGAAAATTACTCATTAAAATATAATTTAATGACGGGAAAAAAGGCAAAAAAAAAAAATCGAACTGGAAAAGTTTACAATGGAGGCATGATTCAGGGGTGAAGTTATGACATGTCAGGTCAACATTCAACTTGTCAAGCTTCACATAAATAAGCATATGGGGAAGTGCAAGTTTTAGACGATTTTAATGGAAGAGTGCTCTGTAACAGCAGCATTGCAGAAGGAAAATGCTTGTAATTAGTGGTTCACCTTTAAAAGGCCATTTCCCAGTAAAAAGGGTTCATTATTGGTGCATAATGCATTTGGCCAAGTGTAATGCATATAGAGTTCACAGAAAGCGTTTTCAAAGAAGGAAAAACAAAATTGGAAAGGTAACTTTAATGCTTTAAAGTTTTGATACTGTATTTGGATCACTAAGAATCTAAGATCAGATGCCGATAGACAAATAAATGTTCTTCAGAAGAAAAACAAAGAGAAATGAATTCCAACAAGCAAAGCAAGAAAAGGACTCACCTTCAGAATCTTTGCTGATAAAACAAAGTACATTTTCTGGCTCTGGAGTTGGGAGTTTCTTGGCAAACTTATTGGCCTTGCAAATCATGTTGGGAATTTAAGAAAATTCCATAATAGACAGACAAAAAAATGCTCTGTTTTTATACTCTGTTTTAACACAGAAAACCCAGAAAATCGCTTGCTGGAGATGGTATTTCAGCAACACAGTTTTTTTTCAGTTGTTGTAACTGGTGTTGCAGCAACGTTGCTCGTGGTGTTGCAGCAACGTAAATTTTTGACGTCAAGTATTTTTGAGTTACGGTGTAACAGCAACAGGAAAAATTAACTTGTATTCATAAACAGTAAACCAACTGATACAAATTCGCCTTCCTCACATAGAGGGATTTCTACAAGGCTACTTTAAAGACAGTTCAAAAACATAAAAGAAACTTCATGCTGTAAACAGAAAATACATTACTGTGTCTGCACTGCTGTACATTACAGAAAAAATCAACAGGTTGTTTTTCACTGCTGTGTCTGCACTCTGCATTGCTGTGACTACACTCATGTGCATTTACAAAACATGCTGCTGTAACACTCTGTTTCAGCTCAGAACGCTGCGGTAACACGCTGCTGTAAAATGCATTGCTGCTCCAAAACACAGCGAACACAAAGATCTGTTGTTCACTACATCTTCCTCTTGCACATACGTGCTGCAGCGTATTGCCCTACAAAACTTCACGCTGTTGCGTGCTCCGCTTTGCTCTCTACTGTTGTCTCAGCGCTCTGTCTCAGTAACTCTGTTTATCACTGCACTGCTGTGCATAAACAACTTCTTCTAACCTCACGCTGCTACGCCTCTCTCTTACTTTTCAGTCCCTGCACTGTTGTGCAAGAGAGCTTCATTCATATGAGCTCGTGCTGCTGCACATTCTTTCAAAAAACACAGAAATTACATTCGAGCGCTGCTGCGCTGTATTGCTAAGAGATTAACACTCCTGCTGCTCTCCTTCTATGCTGCTGCTCATTACATTAAAACAACACACTAGAAAAACTGCTTAAAATTATTATGACAAGACTGGAAATTAAAACAAGGTATGGAGCAGCAGACAAATAAATCTAATTCCTGAGATTTCTGGATGTTGCGGTACATTCCCCATGTCTGCAATAAAACCTGTTGTTTACTATTTTTACCAATTCTGCCAACCAGAATAGATACATTAATTACTTCACTAAAACTGGTGGTCAAACAAAAGCTTTTACTTCACGTAAAACTATTTTGTTGCAGGACTGTACATTCAATCAAACAGTTGCCCATCCATATCGCACGGCTCTATCTGCTCCAGGGAAAATTGCTTTGGCAAAACTGCTGTCCAGGTGTCTGCTATTTTAATTTGTGCTGGGAAGCATACTGGTTTTCTGGAAACAGTACGCAGCAGGTGTTGTAGGGAAAAGTATCCGATTCGGATGACCCTATCCCACTCTAAGGGTGATAGTACCTCAGCAACAACTGTAAAGGAAACTACTGAAGGTTTACTTCTTTATGAAAGCAAAAGAGAATGAAAGAATGCACTAACCGTTGCCTTGCGCTTAATGTCGAATCCAAACTCTTCTCTTTGGCTGCTTGCTCCCAGCTCCTTGCTCTTTTGCTGGCCCAGCTACAATGAGATCCTGCAAAATAACAAAGAAGGAAACTACAAGAAGCATGCAATCATAACTGATTCACGGATTAGCATAAATCAAATATACAATTATCACAATACATTATTGAAACAAGTGCATATAGAAGAACCTCAATAGCTTTTATTAATGAAGAAGTAAAGTTCTGAGAGAGTTACAACCATTGAAGGCCCCAATCCAGCAACACCTCCCAGCAGAAAGAATTTCTCCTCTTCACCTCCTTCAAACAATCACCCAATAGTTCTATAGTGAAACCAACAGCATATCATTACTTTGCACAAAATTCCAGCCTCCTGAGCTCATAGGAGAGAGCTCAATATATAGATGAATTGAGAAAGGATGAGTCAGCTTACAATTGATGTGTAGCTGCCTTGTGTCCTCTCTCTCTTCAGTTGATCTTCAGTTCTTGAGTCCACTTGGAGAACCTTGCTTCCACTTGGAGAAACAGAGCCTCTGACTCATCACAAGGCGAATTTCTTGATCCAAGTGTCATTTTTGGAAGATTCCAGAGCAATGACTCAGTGTGCCACTTGTCCCATCTCGCTCAGCGCAGGTGGCCTTTGTTCCACTTGCTTTGCAACGCAGGTACACCATGGAGGAGTTGAGTTTCAGCGCAGAAGCCTAGTGGAGCACCTGCTTTGATTTCAGGATTGCTTGTTTTTGAGTGTTTTCAGGTGGAGAACTGATCTGAGAGCTGTTGGTTTGCTGACCTTGTTCCTCTAGGGGTAGGAACATCATGTTTAGGGACTTTGGATCCCTTGGATTATTGACAATTCATGCCTGATGCTGCAAGGCACAAAATTGTCTATAACAGATGCCCCCTAAAGTATGAGGTCGTTTATCGGGTGAAATGCTTTATTAGGAGGATCCGAAGTTCATTCAATCTACTGAGAAGTGTCATGTAATAAGATACAATACAATACATTATTTTTCATACTTTTTCATGATCTAGCTGAGGCGGGCATTCCCATGCTCAGCTTTATAAATACATTTTGGTACATAGAACAGACGATCGTCTGATGATAGACTGATAATTCTCTGCTGAAATTATCATCCTTTGAGAAGGATGATCATCTGCTGCAATGATGTACATATCAAATGTCTTTATATCCCGAATATATATCGCAGCCTGGATGGATGAAACTAGATCCGGGGTCTTCAATCTCTTCCGATCTTCACTCGATGTACAAGTCGATCCATGTGAGAATTTCTTGAAGTCGAACATGGAAAGATATCGCTTGATTACCAGTCAATGATGTAAACCGTTAACAAGCGCGAGAGGAATCACCGATAAGGATGATGACCCTCAAGGTACGGCAGTACAATTCACATGGTGGGAATAAAGGACTTGGCGTCGACCACCATGCAAAATCTTCTGGTCGAAGGTCATTGATGTATACCTGTCGCCGGAAGTGAGAAACTTGCCATTGAGGCATGCAAGCTTCAAAGTACTGAAGGGGTTGTTCCTAGATCAACTCCTTGGATAATGAGCTGATGTCGACAAGGAGCGATCCGTCAAAGGAGGGCCTTAATGAATCCCACATCAGTGACACGGAACGGAGCTAGTGATTGTGATGAGGTGAAAACAAACTGTGATGTATGATTCAGGGTGGCGGTCATGAAATGGATGAAGGACAATGTATGGCAGTGGATGGGACACGGTTGACTCTCTGCAGAACAACATCTCTTGAACATATAACGACACTGATGTGATGGATCGGTAGCATTACCCCAAATGTGGATGGTGTGGCGAGGACCATGGTGATGAGACCGGTGAATGAAACAACCCAACCCGATGTGATACGGAGGACAAAGTGTCATGTTCAAGAGCGACTTGCTACCATTAAAGCTGTGAGGTTCTCCCAATTTTTCCCCAGTCATTGCTGACCAGTACCTCTTTATTTTTATCAAGCTTGAGGAGGATAACATATGCTTGTTATATAACCTGCCCTTCGGGCAAGCCCATCGCTATGTTTTAACGAGCCTAGCGATAGGGAAACTTGTTCTCGTCTAAAGACAAGTTTGTCGCTATTTAATGAATTTAACGAGTCTAACGACAAGGATAACTCGGTCCTTTTCATTTTTAGAGAGTCTGAAAAGGTACATAAAGTCAACTCCAGAATTCCTTTTTCGTCATCTAATCCCTTAAGTCCGAAAAAGTATAAAACAATACAGAAGGGATGAATTTTCGATTGCTTTAACGAGCCGAACAAAACAAGCGCTCGATCTTTTTGTGCAATAATCCCTCAGGTCCAAAAAGATTAAAATCTAGAGGAGGGATAGCTCTTCCGGTCGTTTAACGAGCTGGAAGGCCAAAACTTGGCAAACTTTTCATATTTTACGAGTTAGTGAAAAGAGCTCAAAGAAGACTCGTCTTTTGAGGAACGAGTGATAAACAGGGATAGCAGCGGATTCCAGGTACAGGTTGGAATTTTCCAATCACGGCAGTGTCACAAGGATGGCTAAGTGAAATCACTCTTCGCAGCTGTTCCTCAAAATGGGTAAACAAACATATGGATATGAACGATTGGCCAAATGAACGGATGGAGGTGATGGCATATAAACACGACCAATGGCTTTAATATGGCTGTCAAAGGTTACATTTACCAAGGTTATTTACCGGTTCATTTTTTCTGGGTGAGCTTGAACTCTAGGGGAAGATTGCTCACAACTCATGTTTATTTTTTAACGAGCATGAACTATGTACTAAAACTGCTCGGATCTTGCGTTTATTTTTTAACGAGCATGAACATTGCTAAAACTGCTCGATTATATGGTTTACTTTTGATTTTTTACCATAACTAGCTTCTCTTTTTCACTGATAGCACTGCATTTTCAAATTGCTGCAACAAACTAGTTAGAAATGAGTAATATTTACTTGAAAATGAGATTAACACATTAATATTTACCTTGAATTACATAAGAAAGCAAATAAAAAGGGTTTTTACCTCTCACTTTACCATTTCATTTGCATTTTGCTTGTTGGAACTTTGGAGGAGCCTCTTTCCCCTCGATTTTCATCAGCTGTTTCCGGGAGATTCTGCGGACGATTTTCGGCACCGTTTGGACCAGGTAGGAGCTAAACCTTAGCTCTTCATTTTCATGGTTTCATTTTCCTGTTTTATGCCTGTTTTGCTGTTCTATTGAGCCTCTGGGGTTTTGCCAGGGCGCCCTCTGATCAACGCAGGTTCCCCATTCGAAAACTGCGTTGGGATCCAAGCTGCTTGAAGGCAGCTTGTCCCCCAACGCAGGTAGTACACTGGGCACCTGATTTGGGGCATAAAAGCAACAATTTTTTGCAGATTTTGATGAAATTTTCGTCAGTTTTTCATCAATTTCAGGAGCTGACTCATTCTCTTGTTTGTTTTGCAGGGATTCTTGATCAAGATGGCCCTAACATGGCGAGAACGAGAACATGAAGAAGAAGATATGATTGCCCTTCATGATCCTGTTACGGTGGGCGCATTACGAGACTGTGGTTTGCTGAAGTTTTTCCGTATCTCTAGCATGAGAGCACAGATTTCACTACTGCAGTACTTTCTTGATGCTTGGGATCCTGTTAACCAAGTCTTCCAGATCAGGAACAAACCTATTCCATTGACTGTGACAGATATTTACTTCTTGACTGGCCTGTCAAGGCGGGGTGCCCCCATTTCTTTATCAGGTACAGTTCGGGGGAATGATTCCGTGAGAGATTATGTCCGCCAGTATTGCAGGGAGGGGTCCCAGCCGAGCAGAGACGGCAAGGTAGTCATCCGTGATGTTACTAGCAGGCCTCTCAGGTCTATTCTGTATACTCTTGGTAGGATGGCCGGTAGCGCATCTTTACATGTTGCCAACAGGTCTCATATGCAGCATGCCTTGGAGTGTCTCCAACCGAAGATCTTCAACTGGAGTGATGCAGTGTTTACTCAAATGAAAAGTCAACTGAACAAGGTGAAGGACGGGAAGCTGAAGAACTTTGGTTTTGGTTCGATTCTGACTGCCTTCGCCTTGGAGAAGATCCCTCTGATGCAACCTCAGTACATTGATCTCAGAGTGCCTTCTCCTACCGAGCCACGTATGCAGCGATGGGTCAATCACATGTCCAGACATGCAGGTCAATCCCAGATTTCTTTCAATGCCGCTTTCTTCAGGTGGTTCGATCGTCAGGAGATGGCTTTTTCCGAGTACCCATATGTTGGTATGGATTTCCGGGGTGATCCGGATATGGTACTGCCAGACGGTGCTCAGTGGGATGCTACTGGTAAGAACTTAAACCATATTACTGTTCATTGTTTTCATTCATAATGTTATTGTGCTTTATTCTATCAAGACTTTAATTGAACTCATGTGTGCTTGCAGATGTCGGTCCTGTTCGTCCGGCAGTTCGTCTGAGACCACCTGTTGCTGCTCCGGCAGAGGAGCATGCTCAGAGAGTTATTATCCATGATCTTAGCGACACAGAGACCCTTACAGCTGTGCAGGGGCAGGTTGAGAACCTTACCCGTGGTCTTCCGGATGTACAGATTGACGAGTTACCTTTACCGATGCAGCAGCATACTATCGGTGTACCTAGACGATGGACCCGTCTTCTGCGCATGATAGCACAGACTGTGGCTTACTATCAGGAGCATCACTAGGCTAGGGTGCCCCCTAGCATTTTTGAGTTTTTAGGTCATATGACCAATTTTTGTCTCGGTTACAGGACATTATGTATGAACTTTATGAACAGCTTATATATATTTTGATTTTCGAGTTTCATTCTGGTTGATTTGGATGATTCATATGTACACTTTTTTTATGATGTGTCCTTTTTATAAATGTTGCAAATGTCTATCTAACACATAGTTTGCTAATGAGTCAGTTAATGTGTTTAAATTTCTTGAAATATGTTGATATTGAATTGAATCAAATCGTCTTTCCAAGATTTTTACTCTTAGGAACATGCGATAAATAGCTGGATTGCGAACAGAATATATACCATTGAGCTGTCGTATTACGAGCTGTGAGTCTAGCCTGACAATTAGTCGGCATATGCCACGTGTGATGGCATCAGAGAGTAGTTCTATCAACGCGCTATACTCAGCGATGTTATTCGTTGATTGCCCAATACATACACCTCTGAAACTTACTAACTCGCCACTTGGATCAAAAATGGCCCATGCTGCGGAGGATAGGTTCCGCGAACTACGACTCGCTCCGTCGGCATATCCAACACATGTCTCCATAAGGTTTGACATCTGCAACGAATGAAAAAGGGGAATCACTCAACCAGAACAAGAACTTTGGCGAAAACAAAATACAACAAAAGCACGCAGGTTACTATTTAAGCATAGTAACGCTTGAGGTACAGCCCGTTCCGGGGCTGCGCCAGTGGAATTCCGTCGTAATCTATTAACTCGTAGGCTCCTTTTGCTAACACTCTTTTAACAATATAGGGGCCCATCCATAAGGAATTGAATTTACCTGCTCCTAATTTATCGGATTCTTGGTCATAAAGCAAGACCAAATCACCTTCTGAGAAGACACGGGGTTTGACATTTTTGTCGAACTGAGCCTTGACTCGTTTCTTATGGGCTTCGTTAGCCAAAGCGGCATCACGACGGGTTTCATCCAATTGGATTAATTCCAAGAAACGAGCCTCTTCTTCCGAAGTTCTGGGGAGGAGATCAATTGCGAGTTTAAGCGACGAAATTTCACACTGGATCGGTAAGACTGCTTCTAGACCGTACACCAATTGGAAAGGTGTGAATCCGGTTGTGTTTCTTACCGAGGTTCGGTAGGCCCACAAGGCTGCATACAGGATTAAGTGCCATCTTCTTTTATGAACTCCGATCATCCTCTGCAACATATGCTTCAGGACTTTGTTGATTGCTTCAACTTGTCCGTTGGCTTGTGGATAATACGGAGTAGAGCTGTCGTGAGATAGCCCTAGTTTGGCAGCTAATTCGACCATCATGTGATTGCGGAAATGCGATCCATGATCTGTAACTATAGCCTGGGGTACGCCGAACCTGGCGACTACATGATTGAAAAAGAATAGGGCAGCTGTTTCACCAGTATTGTCCAATGTAGGCATCGCCTCGGCCCACTTGGTAAAATAGTCTACTGCGACTATAATATACCCATGCCCCTCGGTCGAGGTGTGGTTACATTGCATGAAATCGATGCCCCATTTGGCGAAAGGCCCAACTGCAACTATTGGCTGCAGGGGTGCGGGCGGTCTTCTGGTTTTGCTATCAAAGATTTGGCAAGAATGGCAACTTCGGACTGCGATTATGCAATCTTTGAACATTGTTGGCCAAAAATATCCTACTCTTAATATCTTTTGGGCTGTAGTGAAACCTGATTGATGCCCCCCACATGCGCCTGAATGACACTCATTCAGGGCTTTTTCGGCTTCTTCATGGGTGAGACACCTCCTCAGAACGGTATCGATACCACGACGGTAAAGAGTATCACCGACGATCATGTAGTCTTTTGCTTGGTATCGTATACGTTTCTGTTCGGAGTGTGAGGTGTCTGGCCGAAACTTTTGGGTTTGGAGATAGATAATTATATCTCCATACCATTCATCGCTTGCAGATATCAGAAACAAATTCTCGTCCACGATTGATTCCTTGGAGGTTTCATCGTTGGATGACGAAGGGAGGTCGCATAATAATTCTGCGAATACTAGAGCTTTCTTTGACTTGGATTTCACAAATTCCAGATCAAACTCTTGAAGAATCGCTATCCATTTGGAATATTTTCCCCCCAGCAACTGTCGCGACAATATATAAGTCATGGGGTTGCAATCTGACAGAATGGTAGTTTTCCTAAAGAGGATATAATGTCGAAATCTCTGTACCGCTTGAACAGCAGCAAGCGCTAGCTTTTCAATGTAAGAATATTTACTTTCTGTATCATTTAAGTTTTTACTTAAATAATATACAGGATGTTCAACTCCATCGACTTCTTGAACTAAAACCATCGCAATGGTCGTATCTGCTGCAGCTAGATACAGGTTAAAATCCCTAAGATAATCTGGGGCGTACATTAATGATGCTTTTACTAGAGATTCTCTCAAAGCGTCAAAGGAAGCTTGCGCAACCTGGTCCCAATCGAAGGGTACATCTTTCTTCAAAAGACGTGTATAACCTTTAGCAAGTTCTGCGTAATTTGGAATGAACCTCCTCAGAAAGTTTGCTTTCCCTTGGAGTTTCTGAATCTGAAGCAAATTCGAAGGTGGAGGCAAATTGATGATTGCCTGAACCTTACAAGGGTCGAGACGAATCCCATCTTTGGAGACTACAAAGCCAAGTAAACGACCAAAACCGACGCAAAATACACATTTGTGTGGATTGAGTCTTATCTTGTAGTGTCGGCAACGTAGAAATATCGCTCTTAGATGCTGCGGATGATCAGTCCGCTTTCGCGAATGAGCCGGAAGATCGTCGAGATATGGTTGAACAATGCTCTTGATGTCATGGAAGGCATAATTCATAGCCCTCTGAAATGTCGCCCCTGCGTTCTTTAAACCAAAGGGTAATTTTCGATAAGCGAATGTGCCCCACGGACATACAAATGCAGTCTTCGACTGGTCCTGCGGGCGGATATTAATTTGATTATACCCGGAGAATCCGTCCATAAAGGAAAAGATTTCACATCCGGCGCATTCATCAATTATCTGGTCGATGAAGGGTGTAGGGTAGTTGTCCTTCGGACAAGCTTGATTTACATCTCTATAATCGACGCACACTCGTATTGTTCCTTGTTTTTTCATAACAGGAACAATATTCGATACCCAATCGGTTAGAGGAACCGGGTAGATGAATCCAGCATGGAGAAGTTTCTCAACTTCTGCTTTAATGGCAGCGGCTTTCTTAGGGTGCACCTGTCGAAGCCATTGTCTTACTGGTTTGACATCAGGATACATTTTAATTTCATGTTCAACGATACTCGAGTCGATGCCTAGCATTTCATCATACGACCAAGCAAAGACATCTCTAAATTCGCGAAAGAGAGCGTTATATATTTCCAGTTCTGAAGGGGAACAACCTTTGCCAACATGAATATTCTCTACAACACCTGTTTTGGTCGAGATATTTATGGCTATAGTCTCTTCAATATTGGATAAGTTTCACTCGGAATCCACCGTGTTTACAGTATTTGTTAGGAATTCAAAGACTGAAGGGTGGTAAAGATCTTTTTGAGTATCTTCTTCGTATTCCGGAAGAAGGGAACGATGGTGGTGGTCATTCCATGGTGCCCCCTCAATCATCATCGATTGTAAGATTCCTTCGTCAGTCCCATGTGCTTTTGACCAAGGATCTAATGGGGTACCATATTCTCTAGATCTATCTACCCAAACGCTCGATGAGCGCTGATTGGGGTTCGCCTCCCAGGCCTGAAACATTGATTGCTACAATATTTCAATTGGGCTTGGTGGCAAAACCATCGAATGATCCATAGCGACTCTGCCTTCTGTGACTTTCAAGGTGGATACCATATTGCATGTTGCTACAAATGGTACATTTCCTATGCAAATAGGAGGTGGTAGCGCGAAAGTTCCCATCATAGTGGGATCTTTCAACAGACCTACTCCAATATCTTGAATCGACCGGTCGCTTCCATGGATCATGGGAACGCTTCCTGTAACTTGTGAACCATTAGGGAGGAAGTTTTGTTGATTGACGACCGTAATCCCTCCTTCAAAGGGGAATGCGATCTTCCTAAAATAAGTCGACACAACAGCTTGCATGGCATAAATCCATGGTCTTCCCAGTAGGATGTTATAGTCAAGATTGCCATCATTGACTTCAACATCTATTTCTACTGTTTTGCCCCCTAGTTCAACTTTCAGGTTACTAAGGATACCGTAAGGGGTATATATCCTTCCGTCGAATGCTTTTAATGTTGTCGATGATCGCGACAAGGTTGGAGATCCTAAAGTCTTCCAGCAACTCATCGACATAATACATGTCGATGCCCCCTCATCAATAATCGTTCTATGAACTGTTTTGTTGAGGGCTTTCACTTGGACGAGGAAAGCTAGTTGAGCTGGTAACTGAGGATCATACCCTTTGTGATCAAAGGATACCAGATTGGAATCTTTAGGATCCACCCCACCAATTGCTGATAACAATGCCTGCCTTTGGGATGGGCAATGCTGTAGTACCTCAAGAGTCGACATAGCAGATGGCGATTGCGCCAAATCTTCCACTATGTTATAATGCTGTGCCACTCTGGCACGAGGATTAAAGGTCGACTTGTGTACTACTCCCTTTGGCGGTTTTATCGTTAATTCATGCGTGATGGGGGGTACAACTTCTGCCGAAGTTTTTGTCGAACTGCTAGGTTGATCTTTACCTTTATCGTTCGACACCTGTGGATTCCCATAATCTTTGTTCCTTGTCGAAATCAAAGCATCATTTTGCTGTTTTGAAACCGACAACATAAGCACTTGAGATGGCGAAGCGTTTCCACTATCAACCAGATTTTGACCTGGGTTAGGAAATGAATCACTTGACACAGTTGAGGTATGAGGACTCTTAAAGAACCTCTTTAGCTCAGCTTTGAATGGGCAATTCTTAGTGTTGTGATCTTTGTCATCGCATATTTGACATGGACTCGGTTTCCTATTCCCAGGAGGGTTCGAAGAATTTTTCGTAGGGGATGACTCACCTTGCTTATTCTTCTTCCCTTTGTTTTGTTTCTTCTTGCTTCCTGGTTGATTGGTTTCTTTGCCTTTATCGGTCGATACGGCATTTACTTCCGAAGCAAGAACTTCTTCATGCGCATTTTGATTCGAATCCTTACGAGCCTTCTTTTGATTGGTCCTTTTTGGATTCATGTTTGCCATGCCAATCACGCCATCGCCGGCATGAGAGTCACTATTTGATTTAGGAGGAGGAGGGATTGAAAACTCTGGTCTAGGGGCGTCTGGTATTTTGTCATAGAGCGTGCCGGACTGAGTATATACTAAGTCCAAATATTGTGCACGAGCAATAACCTGCTCTTCTGTTACGACTCCCCCCTTTGCCACATCTTCCGTTATGGCCGGAAGCAACGACTTTATAAACCACTCAGCTAAAAGCTGATCAGGAACGTATGTTTTAACCATTCTTCGTCGACGTCGCCACTCATGTATATGATCTGATATATGAGTTACGGTTGTCTGTTTGAAGTTAGTCAATATCTCTGTTCCCGTTTCATACCTTATTGGCAATTGAAAGTGGGTTAAGAATGTCGTGGCAAGGGAGCTAAAATTGTCGAACGAAGCTCTTGGCAATTCTATATACCATTTCGCCGCTGGACCTGTCAATGTCCTCTGAAAGAGGCGAAGCCTTATCGAATCATCATTTAAAGTGTTCGACGAACACCACAGATGAAAGGTCATCACATGATTCGACGGGTCTTCACCTGGATTTCCATTGAATTTAGGAATGTCGGATGGAAGTTTGTGCGGGATCACTGGCCACCATGGGGCGTAAGCAATTGGATCATTGGTTAACCGATGTAAATCAGGCAACTCTAAAGTCGCCACGAATGGTAACTGTTGATTCAAGTTAGGGGAAGCGTAGCCAGGGTACGATGGAATTTCCTGAACAGTTGGTCTTTGCATACCAGCATAATGGAGTTGATGTTGGTATGACTGATACGGTTGATGGACTTGACCACTATAAAGTGGTTGATTTTGGCCATTTTGGATATATGGTTGTCCAGTATTCGCAAAGATTTGCTGTTCAGAACCTTGGTACACTTGTTGGAATTGTGGCTGTTGGTATTGCACTATCCATGGTTGCGATACCATGGGTTGTTGCGCTACACTAACCATTGGACCAAGATGTGGGGGAATTGTACCCGATTGTACTTGTGTCGCCCCACCAGTAGGCGATTGTGGTTGGGTCGCAGGGTCAAGGGGCTGTTGCATGAGAACCTGAGAAATCTGAGGTTGACATACAACAGGCATCGTTTGAACTTGCGACACGGTTACGATAGCCGGTGTAGTTGGGATGTTCGTCACAGGTACACACTGTTGCATAGAATATACAACTCTTGGTGGCTGGGATAGCATAGGTACCCAACTACTCGTCGCAATTCCACCATAACTTGAATAAGGTTTAGAACTCCCGTATGGGTACCCTCCCGGAGGGGGTAATGAAAGGGCATACTGCCCCCCATACGGTGGTAATCCAGAACTCAAGGCAATTGATTGTCTTGGAGGACTGGATGGTCTAAATTGATTCCCAAAAGGGTCAATTTGATGAGTCTCACCATAAGAGTTACCAGACATTACTCCGGAACAAACAGGAACAGACCATACTGCCGAGATAGTCCCTTGGTGGACTCCTTCTAGCGATTGAGAGCTAGTTGGGACAGATGGTATGCCGGCGATCATTGTTGCATTTGCAGCAGGTAATTCTGCCGTCGCCGTGTCATTTGACATAGTCCTAGATGTCGACGGTTGTTCAGACATTTTGAGTCTATCCATTTGATTGCCTAGTGATTCTACAGGAACTTCCACTGGTGATGGACAAACTTCTGTTGTAGCAGGAAATAGAGTGACCCCTACTCCAAAATGAGTTGGAGTGGATACTTGTGGTTCCTCTATAATTTCCTCTATCGCAATCAGACCAGGTGGAAGAGGAAGACCGTCAGGTCCATAAAAGATTTCCGGTGCCGAAGAAGGGGTTGTATCGACAGCGACAGATGTTTGAGGAACAAAACTCCCTGGACCGGTTACAGATGGAACTGGTTCAGTTATACAAGTATTTTCCCCCAGACTAGGATCAGTATTACTGTCCTTCTGCAGCGGTTGAACTTCTTCTATAGAGGCAGGGTTTCCGGAAATGTTTGGAGTAACCAGAATCTCAGATGTTGTTGGAACACTTGTTCTAACTTTTAAAGGAGATTTTGAACTGGTTCGACGAGCTCGCTTTGTCCGGATTGTTTTCGATTCCGGAGACAAAGACGGTTGACTCGCAAGCCTCCGAGAACGACGGATATTCAATTGACTTTCTTCCACGATTGCGGATTACTCGATCAACTAAAATATAAAGGGGAAAAATTGTGTTTCCGATTTGAATGAATTTTATTAGGCGCTTTTAAACATAACTTTGCTTTTTCATGTTTTAAGAGTCGAGAAAAAGCTAAAGATGACTCTAGTCTCCTTCGATGTATTAACGAGCCCGAAGTGACAAATGCTCGGTTGGACCTTTTCAGTTATAGAGTTTGAAAAGGGCCAAAAGAAACTGCTCTGGAGATCTAGGCAGAGGGTGTGCCAAACCTTTCGCGAAACCACAGAATACGTTTTACGGTACGGGTGGTCGATCTTCGTGAATGTTGTGTTCACTGCATCGCGATCAGTAGCGTGGCCGACACGGCTTCCTAAGGATAAAGGATAAATGCCTATAGGGGTCTCCCAATATATACGCGACGGTACGTGGGAGCACAAGTCCGTATTAGTGCCACCGACTCTCAGGAGGAATCACCCACCTTCGTAGAGATCGACAGTCACTATGTTTAACGACGCCGGAACACGTCTCTACCTTAGACCTCTATGTGTTTGTGTTATGTTTCAATGCGCTGTTAGGTTCATTCAGTATATTTTAAGTTGATCTTTTTAAAGTTTGCCTTTCAAGGTTCACCACGAGATGTATATGAAAAATTCCTAAATGCAGCCTAAGATGAGAAGCAAGCTTTTTCAAATCTTTTTGACTGATGAAAATCTTAACTACTGAGGGAGAAGAAAGGCAAATCTTTTCACACAGTTCATACAGCACAAACTAATGCACTTTCTCCTAAATCATCATGCAAACTTTTTCAAATGCAAAATGCACAATGCATGTATTTTCTTTTCCCTTTCTTAATGTTGATGGGTTACAAAAAGAAAGTTGTTATATAACTTTGATTTCGATTTAAAGCGAAAACAAACAAGTTTGTCCAAAATCAAAAGACACCTTAAGATTTACTTGTTTAATCACTGGAAATACATGAAATCAAACCATAATGACGAAAGTAAAAAGACTAATCAGCTATGGACAGCAAACAAGCTAACTCTTTAGACCAGCAAAATGCCTAACACAGGTTCAGATCTAAGAGGCCAAAGCAAGACTAGTTTACTCTTCGTTATGGGAAATTGTAAATGAATTAAGAAATACAAAAGAACAAGTACAATTTCGTTATATAACAGAGGCGGAATGATGGCAAGTAAGGTTGGTTTCAGAACTGGTACAAGAAAGACAACTTGCTGCAAAAACTATAGTGAAAACAGGCAAGAAAAAGGGAGGAAACCCCATCTGCACTAGGCAAAATTGGGCCAACGCAGGTGCTGCTCAGCCAGTCTGGCTCTCAGCGCAGGTAGCCCCTTCGGGACCTGCGTTGCAAAGTAGGTAGCCTGTGTACTACCTGCTTTGGAAAACGAAAGTTACGTTTTCACAGTTTCCGGGTCACAGTTTTCTCAAAAATTCATGGTTTTTGCTCAAATCAGAAGCAATCAGTCAAGCACACACAAAGGGATGATTAGGAGGATGAAAAGATATCACTAAGAGCTTACAAGGATCCTTGTAGATCAGCTCTTCAAATCATGAACATGCTCAGAAATGAGCTAGAGTAGCTGCCCTCTACTTCGCTTTTGATATAGCCAAAAGATTTTCGATTTGGTACTCTTTTGTTCAGGAAATGAATAGCAAAATACTACAAACAATCAAACAGATACGATCCCCAGTGGAGTCGCCAGTTTTTTGTAGGGAAAAGTATCCGATTCGGATGACCCTATCCCACTCTAAGGGTGATAGTACCTCAGCAACAACTGTAAAGGAAACTACTGAAGGTTTACTTCTTTATGAAAGCAAAAGAGAATGAAAGAATGCACTAACCGTTGCCTTGCGCTTAATGTCAAATCCAAACTCTTCTCTTTGGCTGCTTGCTCCCAGCTCCTTGCTCTTTTGCTGGCCCAGCTACAATGAGATCCTGCAAAATAACAAAGAAGGAAACTACAAGAAGCATGCAATCATAACTGATTCACGGATTAGCATAAATCAAATATACAATTATCACAATACATTATTGAAACAAGTGCATATAGAAGAACCTCAATAGATTTTATTAATGAAGAAGTAAAGTTCTGAGAGAGTTACAACCATTGAAGGCCCCAATCCAGCAACACCTCCCAGCAGAAAGAATTTCTCCTCTTCACCTCCTTCAAACAATCACCCAATAGTTCTATAGTGAAACCAACAGCATATCATTACTTTGCACAAAATTCCAGCCTCCTGAGCTCATAAGAGAGAGCTCAATATATAGATGAATTGAGAAAGGATGAGTCAGCTTGCAACTGATGTGTAGCTGCCTTGTGTCCTCTCTCTCTTCAGTTGATCTTCAGTTCTTGAGTCCACTTGGAGAACCTTGCTTCCACTTGGAGAAACAGAGCCTCTGACTCATCACAAGGCGAATTTCCTGATCCAAGTGTCATTTTTGGAAGATTCCAGAGCAATGACTCAGTGTGCCACTTGTCCCATCTCGCTCAGCGCAGGTGGCCTTTGTTCCACTTGCTTTGCAACGCAGGTACACCATGGAGGAGTTGAGTTTCAGCGCAGAAGCCTAGTGGAGCACCTGCTTTGATTTCAGGATTGCTTGTTTTTTAGTGTTTTCAGGTGGAGAACTGATCTGAGAGCTGTTGGTTTGCTGACCTTGTTCCTCTAGGGGTAGGAACATCATGTTTAGGGACTTTGGATCCCTTGGATTATTGACAATTCATGCCTGATGCTGCAAGGCACAAAATTGTCTGTAACAGCAGGGGAAATTAATATTTCAACACTCCCCTTTAATTTCAACTGCTGGGCATTCTGTCGTACCCAAACACTTCCTCTCATAGAGGAATTCACCAACTGCTTCTGATGCAGTTCCACAACCAATTAAAATTGTCTTCCTCTTAATAGAGGGATTTACCTGAGACTGTGCTTAAGAGCACCTTCCTCATGACAGAGGGATTCACCTGTGACTATGCTGAAAAGCATCTTCCTCTCAACAGAGGGATTCACCAAGGAACGCTTCTGTTCCACACAAATAACATCTACCTCTTAACAGAGGGATTTCAACATGCCTGCTTCAGAGGCACTTCAATCTGTCCAAATTGACACTACTGTGTCTGCCTGATATTTTACACTGCTGTGTGTGAAAATATCTTCATTCGCATTGCTCTTCACAATAGTGCTTAGGCTGCAATATGCTCTACACTGCTATTCATTACAGACTCTGTCTTCTCCTGAAAAACATTACACTGCTATGTGTAAAATTTTCAATACATTTATGCTGCTGCATATTCCATTACAAAACTTTATCTCAGCAATTCTATCTCAGCACTGCTGTTTCAGCACTGCTGTTTCAACACTCTCTCTATCACTGCACTGTTGTGCATAAAATAACTTCTCAAATTGCTCTTGCGCTGCTGCGCATTCCTTTCACATTTAACAACAAAAATACGCACTGCGTGCTCCCCTTCATTGATTACACTCGCACTGCTGCTGTGCCATTACCTTTCATTTCTTCAACAAAAAATTTCATGCTGCTGCATTTTCTTATTTGCATTGCTGTGTAAAAACACATTTCTTCATTCTCTCTTAGTTCTGGTTTCATTTTCTTCGCACTACTGTGCTTCTCCTTCTTGCCATCACGCTGCTGCCTTTTCTTATGCACTTCTGTCCATACCCATAACCATAGACTCTGTCATCCCTGGGTTTTTATTTGCTGCTGCGTTGCCTCTGCAATTTGCACTGTCGCTGCCTTTTGTTTCATCATACTGCTGTGTGCCCATACTCTTGGCACTTCATTCTCCACAAAAAAAATAACACAGGCTGCTGCCTTTTCTCATGCACCCTTACTTCACACAATCTTAGTCTTCATTTTTTTACACAATGCACTACTGTGCAATTCCTTTGGCTTTCTGCTGCCACACACATTCTTATACATCCAGTGTGCATTAAAAATCTGTTGTCCCTGTTTTTCTTTATGCATTCCTTTCCATGCTACATTGCATATGAAGAAAAACATTACATTTTTTTTACTGCTGTGTATTGTACTCACTCTGCTGTGAGTATGTTCTCTCACATTACATAGAAGGAAAATTCCTTCCATTGCTATGCATTTCAATGCATGTGCTCCATAACAAAAATTTCCAAACTGCTGTTTTATGTTCTGTCTTCCCACTGCTGTGAGGGTCTTCTTGCTTTGCATACTTTTCTTCTTGCGCTGCTGCTCTTTACATTTGAGCGCTGCCCCCATTTCTTTTCTGCTGTTATGGCAGATTTAACTTCATATTTTTCCTTTATAAAAGGTCTTCATTAAAGAGTGACTGTTAAGACAGTTCAACAACAAAAATTACAAGCTCCCCTTTAGTGTATGCTTTATCTTCTTTCAGCAGAATCTTCTCAAAAGAAACTTAGATCGGCTGGAGAGCTCAAGAGACTTTCTGACTGTATTTCCTTCCTTCTCCATACTTGTGTAACTTTCTTCTTTTGCATGGGTCTAGCTTGCATAGGAGCCCATGTTAAGTTACAATCACGTGCCATATGCCCAATGTTATGACACTTGAAGCATTCAACTTTATTCATGAATAAGAATTCATGATTTCTTCTTGTGAAATTATTTCTTGGAGATTGTCGGGGACCACAACATCTATCTCCATGAAATGCTCTACAGTCTTTTGCCATATGACCAAAGTTTGAACAAGCATAACAATAACCAAAAAATGAACTTTGGTACCTGGGAGATGGAGGTTTCCTTGATGTACTTCTGAAGCCTTGCTGCCTTGAGATCCTTTGATGATAACCATTGCCTTTTGCCTCTTTGACATCAGCTACATTTCTTCTTGGAGCTGGTTTTATGCTTGGAGCAGGATTTCTTCTATTGCAGCCTTCATTTTTCTCCTTGCCTTTGCTGGAACTAGGAGCATCACCATCTCTTTCTGGCTTCTTCACATCTCCTTTGCTTAAGGCATCCTCATACTTGTTTGAGGGTTCACCTACATACCCAAGTCCTGATTTATCATATGGAGATCTGTGATAGCTGAGCATATCATCCAAGGCTTGAGAGCTCTTCATGATCTTGTTCATCCCTTCAACCTTCTTCCTGAGGAGGACAATCTCTTCTTCTAACTTTTCACATTCATTATTTTTCTTTGCTAGTTGTCCCTCAGTTTCTTCCTTGCTACGAGTAGCTTCAGCTGCTACTATTTTAAGGGAGATAATATCAGACTTCATTTTGGAGATTTCTGCTTGACTGCTCTCCATTTTCTTTTCAGCTCCTTTTGCCTGCTTCCTTGCTTCATTCAGCTGATTTGTCATGGATATGACTTCTTCATGATGTTTCCTCTTGCTTTCATCAAGTTCCTTCTTAAGCTTGGCAAGCTCTTCATCCCTTTCTTTTACTTGAAGCTTGATGAGGTCAAGCTTTTCATTCTCAGCTTCTATGATGGGTTCTTCTTGACTCATTGTCATGGTCAGTGCTCCCTTTGCATGAAGGTCATGCAGTCTGTCCCAAATATCCTTTGCTGATGTATATTTTCCAAGATTCTTCTTTACTGAATCAGGGAGACCATCCAAGATAGTCTTTGCTGCTTGTGCATCATACTCCATGGATTCTTTATCCATCTTGTTGTCATCAATCACTGACTCCCAGACTTCAATCCCTTCAAACATTAGGAAAGCCCTCATCTTTATTTCCCATACATCAAAGTTTCCATCAAACTTTGGGGTTTCAAATAGAATGTTTTCAAGTAGATTGTCTTCTATTTTAATAGAGGAGGGAGACACAACCTTAGAGGATTTGGACACTTTCTTCTTTGATTTTGCCATTCTTAACTATTTTTAAAATCCCTGACTGTGTTTTTAAAATCACTGACTGTTTCTTCAACAACAACACAGAAAATTAATCTGAGAAATACCTGGATCCTTTCTTGGCTGAGTCTTCACTCTGCTGGTGAAGCTGCTACCGCAATAAACCCTTCCTTCAGCTTCTTTGACACTTCAAAGAGCCTGGACTAGCTCTGATACCATGTTGGGAATTTATGAAAATTCCATAATAGACAGACAAAAAAATGCTCTGTTTTTATACTCTGTTTTAACACAGAAAACCCAGAAAATCGCTTGCTGGAAATGGTGTTTCAGCAACACAGTTTTTTTTCAGTTGCTGTAACTGGTGTTGCAGCAATGTAAATTTTTGACGTCAAGTATTTTTGAGTTACGGTGTAACAGCAACAGGAAAAATTAACTTGTATTCATAAACAGTAAACCAACTGATACAAATTCGCCTTCCTCACATAAAGGGATTTCTACAAGGCTACTTTAAAGACAGTTCAAAAAAACATAAAAAAAACTTCATGCTGTAAACAGAAAATACATTACTGTGTCTGCACTGCTATACATTACAGAAAAAATCAACAGGCTATTTTTCACTGTTGTGTCTGCACTCTGCATTGCTGTGACTGCACTCCTGTGCATTTACAAAACATGTTGCTGTAACACTCTGTTTCAGCTCAGAACGCTGCTGTAACACGCTGCTGTAAAATGCATTGCTGCTCCAAAACACAGCGAACACAAAGATCTGTTGTTCATTACATCTTCCTCTTGCACATACGTGCTGCAGCGTATTGCCCTACAAAACTTCACGCTGTTGCGTGCTCCCCTTTGCTCTCTACTGCTGTCTCAGCGCTCTGTCTCAGTAACTCTGTTTATCACTGCACTGCTGTGCATAAACAACTTCTTCTAACCTTACGCTGCTGCGCCTCTCTCTTACTTTTCAGTCCCTGCACTGCTGTGCAAGAGGGCTTCATTCATTTGAGCTCGTGCTGCTGCACATTCTTTCAAAAAACACAGAAATTACATTCGAGCGCTGCTGCGCTGTATTGCTGAGAGATTAACACTCCTGCTGCTCTCCTTCTATGCTGCTGCTCATTACATTAAAACAACACACTAGAAAAACTGCTTAAAATTATTATGACAAGACTGGAAATTAAAACAAGGTATGGAGCAGCAGACAAATAAATCTAATTCCTGAGATTTCTGGATGTTGCGGTACATTCCCCATGTCTGCAATAAAACCTGTTGTTTACTATTTTTACCAATTCTGCCAACCAGAATAAATACATCAATTACTTCACTGAAACTGGTGGTCAAACAAAAGCTTTTACTTCACGTAAAACTATTTTGCTGCAGGCCTGTACATTCAATCAAACAGTTGCCCATCCATATCGCACGGCTCTATCTGCTCCAGGGAAAATTGCTTTGGCAAAACTGTTGTCCAGGTGTCTGCTATTTTAATTTGTGCTGGGAAGCGTACTGGTTTTCTGGAAACAATACGCAGCAGGGGAAATTAATATTTCAACAAATCAGAGCAACAAATTCATGGCTGTTTGCAAGGACCATGTCATCTAGTATTGGTATCGCTGCGACAGAAGGAAATGGCCGCTTCAGATTCTCTTGGATTCTGGTTGTTCTTAAAAACCTCTTGGAAGATATGCAACCCATCCCTCAAATATCCACACCCGCTCTAACCTCGATTGTGGATAACTTCAACTGTATTGATTTCTCTGTGGCAGCAATCAGCAAACCTCCGGATCACAAGTCCATGGAGTGACCGAAAAAGAAATCAGAATGCAAGATCTCATTCAGAAATAAAAAATTGATTTCTTCTTCAGGGATAAGTTTTGACACATAATCTTGGTAGATATAAACACTAAGGGAAATATATGAACCTGCTCTTTAGATATAAAGAGTTGATCAATTGTTATTTGTTACTGTTTGTACCTTCTGTGCAGTTCCATTATAAATTTCAATGGCAAATTTCGAGCATGAAGCTTACTGACCTAGACCATAAATTCTGGTAGTCTGAAGCGAAGAAACGAAAGAGTAGTTCTGGCTTCTTATCGAATTAATGATTCTAGTTTGTTTGCTAATATCTACTTTTTCTGCCGATCATTATCAATATTTTCCCACCTAATAAGACGAATCGAAAGGCCAGCAGCTGTCAGATCAACCGAATTTTTAAAGATAATCAGGGATCGTATGCACTGTGCTGACCGAAATTTTCAGTCTTATAAAGAAATTTATGTTCTAAAGGATTCCTAAAACCTATCTTCAATCAAACAGCGGGGCAAGAAATGTATGTTCAAAATTTAAATCCTAAATTTTGCGCTTAATCGAACAACAGGAATTCTTTAAGCTGCAATTGAAACGTTTACAAAGCGATCAGCTCCAATTCCCCATGACCACTTCATTGCGGAAACATGCTCTGTTATCAGACCACGTGATGCACAAATGATTTGCTGCATTTTGACATATTGACGGCTTTTAAAGCTCTGAAAAGTTGAAATGAAAGCCTTTGTCGTAAAAAAAATGCAGTGTTATCATTTCAAAAGCAAATCTCGCTAATATTTTGACCTCCCTACTAATTCGACCGCAATATTGCTACAATGAAGTGAATTTAGACCTCGATAAACTAATTTGACTGCAATATTGCTAGAATGAAGTGAATTTTCTGCATTATTTCATGTATTTTATGCATTTTAGAGATATTCAGAATGTTTTAAAATGAAGGAAATCCTCCCTTACAGATTTTCGGTGGCCCGAAACCGATATAACAGACATGTAATCGCTGTAAAGTCTGTAGATCGTATAAAGAAATAATTGTATCCATTTTTGGGGATTTCTTTTTACAGAATACACTATTTCCTTAAAATTAAATCAAAATAGCTTGCAGGGATTTACGGTCTCGCATGCAGATATACCGGATTTTGCCTGACATTAAACTTCTATAAAGCCACCGGCCGATAAAATAAAAAGCATGACAGCTTCCATTTTAGCGGGTTTTTTAAACCTACTTTAATCCCCACTAACCCAAGTCGATAATTACAGTCAGACTTAGACCTGTTTGGAGACAGGCAGGCTTCAGCTGTCATGACAATGTAGTTATTTCATTTCATTTTTAATTATTTTAGTCTGATGGTGAAACTTTACTTCCTTGGGCAGACACGACATTCCTTTACATCATAATTTAGAAAATCATCCTACTTCTGCAGGCGATTTTATGCTCCAGCAGATACACCAGACGTATTGGCACTTAAATTGCCTTGCTCCAGATGCGCCTATTTCATCATTTCTCATTGTTATAATTTTGAAGATTCTGTGGTTATGTGGTTATGCTTACGGGTGACATGGTTTTAAAGTTAGTAAGAGAAACAAACAATTCAGGACAAATGAGGTTAAAATCATTAATTTTAATAAATAAATTTATGGTGCACTAGTTTTTGGAACATGGGAATGTTGGGAATTTCACTCACCAATTTCTTAGGGATTTGAGATTATTCAAATTCTAAAGAGGTTTGCCATCATAGTTTCTCGTTATTATTTATAGCATTCATTCATAGATAAACAAATTTTATTTACAAAATGGTCAACTACTTTTAATAAATTAAAAAAAACAAATTCCTGTCACATGACTCTACATACACCAATTCTAATAAGTTCCTTCATGATAAATTCCTCATTATTGTTTATAACATTCATTTATATATAAGAATTTTATTTAGTAAAATTGTCCATTTTACAATAAGATGTGTAATTTTTTTTTTTTTTTTTCAAGTTAAAGTTGACCCATAACCTTCTTTTTTATACATGGTTAATCAATCAAGTAAATGTGCACATTAGTAATGCATTCTTTGTGTTCCAATAGTTTTTTTGGTTATATTTATGAAGCCTTCAGCTATATCAACCAAGTTAATATTTTTAATGAGGTTGTACTAGTTTATATAATAATCAAAATTAATATTCAATCAAAATATTCAAATATTAAAATCAATTTAAATACATAAATGATAAATATATAATCTCTGGTATATATAAATATATTCTCTGGTGTCTCTCTCCCTTATATATATATATATATAAAGTGTCAAGTTCATTATCAGTGCTCTCACGTATAATCATTCACTGCCACATACAATATGCACAAAAAATTGCGATATATATACATAAACAACAAAATAAATACTCATGAGCATGACATCCCACGCCCTTACGATGAGGTGACACACACTTCTTTAACCCATCAAGGGATTGTTCTAGTTTCTCAATTAAGGATATCATGTTGAAAAGTGTGCAACAAGAAAGTCTTGTTGAGATTGCAACAAGATGATGGAGCTTAGTGAAAAGAGTCGCCTTCACTAAGTGGGCCCACAGGCAAATTATGGCGCAAGTTCTATTTTTGATCCCAGCAGGGATAATCACAGTATGGGTGATCACAGTATGGGTGACCACAGTATGAGTGATCAAATTCTATTTTTAGACTGGCTGTAAAAAGTAGAAAAGTCAAATATTATTGTCTCATAATAATATTTGGACTATAAACTTGATCTTATTCTCTTGGAGCACTTCAGGATGAACTACGGATGTGGTACATGCAGATCCTAGAAGGAAATACGTGGTTACCTATGGGATGACTAATATTTGCATGCAGGACTTCAGTTAGAACTCAAGTGAGTTGAGTTTAGTGGACTGGAGGTGCAGTTGATGGAGTTGTGTTCAATTTAGCTTTGTTAAACTGGTTGTATTTAGTCTAACTGGCAAATAGACTAGAGATGAGTTGGGTGAATTAGTTATTAATTAATTCATAGGTTATTAACTCATAATGCAACTATAGAATACATCAGTTAACTCAGTTGCATGTCAGTGCATGTTCAGTTCAGCAGGAACAGGTGTTAGAGGATCAGATTGCTATCAGTTGTGACTATAGCTGTGCATGATGATTTGCACAAGCAAAGGGATTGAGTATGCCAATGAATTGGCCAATACCAAGAATTGTAGCATGTGCTCACGTCCAACATAGTGTGAGTGATTATTTGCAGGTCAAATACGAGTTTGGTAAGCCATTCTCATCAGTTCTTGAGCAGGTATTAAGCTGGAGAGGCAGGCAAGCAGTGGAATAGATTTGGAGATCAGATCTGAGCTGTATTGTGTGTAACAGGTGGAGCTGGTACTGGATTGCTTGTGATAAGCATTGTACTTTGTAACGTTACATGATTCAATCAATATAATATACTGATAGTTGGGGTTTTTAGTGAGATGCTTTCCCCAGGAAAATACTGTGTTGATATGTGTGATTGATGCTTCTATGTACGCTTGTGAATGTTTCTGCTTTTGTAAATTGATGATCAATGTAGAGGAGGTTATGTATTATGCATGTTCCGCTTATAAGTGTATAATCAGGATAATCTCTGCGAATATGTGTCATATTATTCAAAATTTCTACATATCATTGTTAAGGATGTCTTTGGCCTTTCTTCCTTCTAAGGTTTAAACATAGGCTCATGGGCTCATGTTTTGTGGGTAGTTCAACATATTTATTTATAAGCTTTATATTCTTCCAATGCCGCTCCTACTAAAAAAGTAACATTATCATACAATTCCAAAGCTCTTGGGAGTGCAAGAACCATTAGTGTTACAGAAAAATAAAATATTTTTTAATTCTAACTATAAATAATAAAACTTAGTGAAAAAATGATTAATGGTAACCCAAATCATAATGGAAAAAAAAATTAACCAAAGAGAGGATGAAACATTTTGTCCTGATTTTGCAACCCGTTTTCCTCCAATTTATTGGCGAACTTCACCTTAGAAGTGCCACCGTAAATCGACAGAATTTTCATTGCAAAGTTGTATCTGAGGAAGAAAAAGAAGTTTCGGTGAATCTGTTGATAAAGATACATCTACTTGCTCTTCCAACTGAGTACCAAGCATTCGTTAAAATGTCTCCGACAAATTGTTGGATCACTTATTTACCGAACTTAAAAATCGAAGCCACCTTATAGAAAATGTCACGTATGGAATTTACTTGTATGAAGTTTAAATGAGTTACATTATTATTACAAACTATTCAAATTCATTTTAATTTTTGATCTATTAAGTTTTGAGAGGGATTAAATCTGTCAAGGTTCAAATTGTTTTTTTGAGTGTAAGATTTGAGGAAAGTGACCGATCCGAATTTAAGATGGATCATTTTAGTCGTGTGTGGCCAAGGAAAATCCATCGAATATTTATTAATAATATGTAAATACATCTAATATTAATATAATAATTTTAAATATGCTAAATATGTTTGAGATTAATTGGTCATTTTAATTTTAAATTTGCTTAGTTACCTAAGTTTGTTGATGTGACATCTCTCTAATATACAAATAACAAAAAAAATTAAATATAATATCCAACATAATTACATTGCATGTATTATTCAGAATATACATTTAATTGAAGCGCTGTGGGTACATTAATGTGATATTAATCTTTTGGTATGAGGGTTTAGATTTTAAAGCATTTTACAGTGATTTCACATGAATGACATAAGGATTTTGTCATTCTGAGTTTGGCGGGAGCAGTCCTCAGGATCCTCTCCGTATGCTTGCCAAATGTCCTCCCTTCCTTGGTTGCAGTGCTTCATCGACGGTCGACTTTCTTTTCCCATATCCAACGACGATTGAACGATCTCATAACTCTGCTTGATTTTCGGTAAGGGTCTCATAGTCACTGTCATTTGGGTTTTGAAGTTTCGTTCTCTGGTAATGGGAAACGCTTCATTGCTATGTTTTAGGTGGTCCGGATCTGAGTTTCTGCGGCTAGAGGAGGTCTTCACTACTCCTATAGCCTTCACCCATTGTGCGGCTTGGTAGGTAAAAGCTCTGGCCGCCCCTACGATTATTTACGGTTTCTATATGTGAACTTTGTTTGGGATTTAAGGTAGTGCTTCTTATTTATTTTTTTGACTCTGTTTAGGGTGTTCTCTAGAGGTTGCGGCTGCCCAACTAGCATCACATGGAACCCTATCTGGAACTCTTCCAAGGCAGGTGTTCTAGACCCAAAAAGCTTCTAGGTATGTGAATGAGTTAATCCCTTTTCTACAACGACTCCTGAACATCGGATAGTGATGGAAACTTATTTGAGGGTTTTTATTTTCTGGTTTAGTTTAGGATTTGGTTGAGCTACCTCTGCCGAGGTTCTAGCCTCATGGGCTCAGAGTTAAATGCTATTTTATACTGTTAATTGTTAGTTTAGAAGAAAGGCCACCCCTCATGGCGTTTAAACATTTATGCCTAATTATGTATACATTCGAGGGTTTATCATTTAGTCTCTTATAGCGGTTATCGTTTCTTTTGAAAACCTTCACGGGTTTTTGAATTGGGTTCTAAAACCCTCTCGGTTCTAGTTATTTTGTCCCATAAGTGTATTGTTTAGACAATTGCTATGGAATTATAAGTATTATGCTTGTTAGCTCTATTAGCGTTTATGGCATGGACTCTTCAAATGGATTTTCACTGGCCCGTGGAGGCATGGTGATTACCTAGCACTACTAGCACTGGTTAAGAGTGATATAATGAGGCTCTTTTGGCCTGAAAGTTAGAATGTTACAGTTTGGGAGATTTCTATCTTTGTTCTATTTACCCTTAAAGAAATTCTGGCAATTTATCAGTCGTATTTATTATTTTTAACGCAAGCACAGTCGTTTTTGGGAATGTCTCTGTCCGTAATCTTGTCGACCGAATATTACTGTCTGTGTTCGGAATGAATTGCTATTTATGCATATAATTGCGTTAGTTAAGTTCGGTCTAGGTACCATCCTGACGGCCTCAAACCCTCGAACAATAGTCAAGAAAATATGTTCATTTTAATTCAAATATTTTTGTTGAGACAGTCATTTAGGTTCTGGAGTTTTTAAAGTATTTTTTTCATGCTTTCATAGTGTTAAATTCTTGGTACCAGCCACTAATGACTATTCGATAAATCTATTGTTTTTCCAGTTTTTCTAGAACAATGTTTAAGCTACAGGATTTCCTTTCTTTTGCATTGTCTATTTTCTGAGCGAATGTTAACTAGTTTTTAGTTATTTCTTATATTATGTAGAATCCGAATACAAATGTTTCTTTTATTTGGTAAAGATCTTTCAATTCCTTTGCTTACAGTCTTATACTACTTACTGTAAATATTGATGATGTAGTTTACTATTTTCTTTTCCTATTTTGCTAAGGATGTACTGGATTTATCATTACAATCTACTGGGACTATCTTGGAATTTCATCTATAATTGTTTAAAGCTTCTTGAAAAATTTTCAAGTATTTTTATTGCTTTGTCAAATACATAGTTACCTGAATTTCTAGATTACTAATTTCTACTTTTGTTACCATTCTTTACTAATTCTAGACCATAAATAAGATGGGTATTTAAACTACTTACATGTATATAATATTTAAGACTATCAGCTTATTGCAGCCACAACTATACTTTCTTGTTTTATCCTCCCAACCATCAGACTTGCCTTCAGGTCCAAGCCTTCCCGCGAGCTTCCGCTCTCAGCACAGATGCTTTCTCGTAACTTAATTCGTCACAACATCTACAACTATCTGGTCTTCACCAGACTTAGGTCTCCATCTATCTGGCCTCTTAGCACGGTCTACTTCCCCTTTCTTCCTTTCAATTCTCTCAAGTACTCTCCTTACCCTCTTGATAACTTCTTGGGAATTCATAAACAAGGAAGTGGTTAGGGTTAGGTAACTACCTTTCCCTAACTTCTTGATATGAAAATAATTACAAGATTTGTTATCATTCAACATTTGTTTCCATTCATAATTAATAAAATTCTAATACATAATTCAAATGTTTATAATAATAATAAAAATCCATTATTTGTTTTTACTGCAGTAAATAAAATAATTACAGTTTTCCTGGGGACATCACATCTCCCCCCCTAAAATCAAACATCGTCCCAATGTTTTTCTACTACAAATAGACCCGGAAAGGCTTTCCTCATAACCTGTTCATCTTCCCAGGTGGCCTCTTCCGGCCCAAAGTGCTGCCATTGCACTTTAACCTGGGTGATAGCTTGTTTCCACAACATTACTTCTCTCTGATCGAGTATAACCAACGGTTCGACTAGGAACTTGCCTTCCAGTTCGACCTACAAACAACAAAAAAAATTCTAGTCAGTTCCTTTTAACTTTTAATACTTTAATTTGGCATTTTTTTAAAATTATTTACCTGTATATCTTGCCAATTAATTATATGTTTAGGATTATAAACATATTTTTTCAACACTGAAACATGAAAAACGTTGTGCACACGAATGTGGCTGGGCAAGGCGAGCTGATAAGCCACTGGTCCGACTCTTGCTAACACCTGAAAGGGCCACAAAATTGAGGTTCCAACTTGGCACATCTGCTCCATTGTAAAGTATTTTTCTTTGGTCGTACTCTTACATAAACGTGATCCCCTATTTGAAATTCTCAGAATTCCTTTTTTGATCAGCAAAGTTCTTTTGTCGATCTTGAGCGACCTTTAAATTGGATCGAACCCTTTTGACCATCTCCTCCATCTCCTTTAGCATCTCTGGGCCCAACATCAGTTTATCTTCCGGTCCTCCCCAGCTTGAAGGGGTTCGGCACTTGCGTCCATACAACACTTCAAATGGGCTCATTTGCAATGATGTATGATAACCATTGTTATAAGAAAATTCTACCAAGTGTAGGTAATCCTCCCATTTGGAGGGTTGTTGCATCACATAAGTCTGCAACATGTCCTCTACCACCTGATTCACCCGTTCGGTTTGTCCATCCGTTTGAGGGTGGTATGCAGTACTGAAATTCAACTGTGTGCCTAATCCTTCAAATAAGGCTTTCTAGAAAGCCGATGTAAACTTCACATCACGATCAGAAATTATAAACTTTGGCAATCCATGCAATCGGAAAATATTTTGCATGAATATATTGGCAATTTGAATAGCCTTGTAGGTTGATTGCACGGGTATGAAATGAGCAGATTTGCTCAACTTGTCCACTACTACCATTATTGAGTCATTTTGCTTTTTGGACCTAGGTAGTCCTGTGATGAAGTCGATGGAAATGGTCTCCCACTTCCATTCTAGAATGGGTAGGGGTTTTAATAACCCGGCTGGGTGCTGATGCTTTGTTTTTACTTGTTGTCATTCCAGATAGTGAGTTAGATATTCAGCGAAATCCTTCTTCATGCTCGGCTAGAAATATTCTTTTCTAAGCATGGTAATCAACTTTTGATACCTAGGGTGGCCTGCATATGGGATCTTATGACATTCATTCAAAATTAAGTCCTTAATATCTTTTTGGTTAGGAACGTATATTCTTCTTTTATAAATCAACATACCTTTCGAGTTTACTTCGTATCCCAGTTGTTATTTCTGGCTATTCATAACTTTAGCTTGCTGCCATAAGGTCTGATATTCTGGATCCTGTCCGGCTGCCTCCTTGATCAACTCGTGGAAGGTAGTCCGTATTTCAATGTAAGAAATTTCATAAATACAATGTACTTTTCGACTTAAGGAATCCGCGACTCGATTCTCTTTTTCCTTCAAATGATTGATCTCGAAATCAAAACCACTTAAAATGTCGATCCATCTGGCCTACCTAGCATTCAAGGTAGGTTGCTTAAAATAGTTGGTTAAACTATGGTGATTAGTCATTAGGAGAAATTTCTTATCCATTAGATAATGCCGCCACATTTTTAGTGTGTGAATGACAACAATTATCTCTAAGTCATAAGCAAAATACTTCTTCTCATACTCCTTGAGTTTCCTAGATTCATATGCAATCACCTTGCCTTTTTGCATTAAAACGCCACCCACCCCTTCCTTGCTAGCATCTGTGCAGACTACGTAATCTTTATTCGGGTCTGCAATGCTCAAGATAGGTGCGGTGGTTAATAAATGTTTAAGCTAGTCGAAGCTTTTTTGGCACTCTATTGTCCACTTGAAGGCTTTCCATTTCTTCTGTAAGGAGGTAATGGGGTATGCTACTCTGGAAAATCCCTCAATGAATTTCTTGTAATACTCGACTAGACCCATGAATGATCTTATATCTGCCACATCCTTGGGCACGGGCCATTCTGTTATAGTCTTTATCTTTTCTGGGTCCACGACAATTCTGTCCTTGGTAATGATGTGGCCTAGATACTAGATTTTCTCCTTAAAGAAATCATACTTGTTGTATTTAGCATATAGTTGATGTTCTCTAAGAGTCTGCAGAACTATTCTGAGATGCTCTTTATGCTCTTTTATGCTGTAGGAATAAATCAGTATATCATCAATAAAAATTAACACAAATTTATCCAAGTATTGATGGAATATACTATTCATGAGACACATGAAAGTGGCGGGGGCATTGTTCAGCCCAAAAGGTAACACGATGAACTCGTAGTGTCCATAGCGAGTTCTAAAATATGTATTTGCTATGTCTTCTTCCTTAATTCTAATTTGATGGTACCCTGAACGTAGATCGATCTTTGAAAACACTGTCACACCCTTTACCTGATCAAACAACTCATCTATCTGTGGTAGAGGGTATTTATTTTTAATAGTCAACTTATTTAGATGGCGATAATCCATACACATGCGTAGAGTTCCATATTTCTTTTTAAGAAATAGTACTGGGGCTCCCCAGGGTGATACGCTGGGTCAGATATAATTTTTATCCACAAGTTCTTGTAACTGTAATTTTAATTCTGTAAGCTCTAGTATGTTCACGCGGTAAGGAGCTCGGGACACGAGTTACTCCCAATATTAGTTCAATGGTGAAATCTATATCTATTTTAGGAGGGAGTCTTGGAATCTCTTTAGGAAATACATCCAGAAAATTCTGTATTACCGGTATATTTTCTAAAGAACTAGATTTCTCCTTTGAGTTGGCATAACCCACCTGAATTGCATATATTTGACATCCTTTCCTGACACACTTTGCTAACTGTGAGGCGGTTATGGGTCTTAGCTTTATTGGTCTTAGAATGCCTTGTATTTCCTACCTCTTTCCCTCCCCGTCTATATAGTGGATAGCTTTTGTTTTACAGTTTATAAGGGAATAATGTTTCTCTAGCCAGTCCATGCCTATTAGGACGTCATAAGATCCTAGGGGAAATATATTTAGGTCTGCTATCAGGGACTGACCTGCTATTACTAATGGGCAACTGTTGACCTTGGCCAACACTCGCTTTTTGCCCCTGTGGCTAGCTGTACTAACCCAGGATTTTTAAATTTGACAGCTTGTAAACAACACTGATCAACTATCTTAGGACTAACATAACTTAATGTAGCTCCTAGGTTAATTAAAATAAAGATAGTTTGGACAAAAAATTTACCTTCAAATTTCACCATGGTCGGCTGGTATTCTGCTTGATGGTCTTCAAGGGCGACATTGATTTTCGGAATGCTCATGGCCACTTCCTCTACAGTGGATTCCTCTTGGATCTGTGAGATTTGTTCATTGCCTTTGCAATTGGGACAATTTTTGACATAATGTGGTCCTCCACATCCCCAACATTGCACTGGGGGTCTTGCTGCTAATTCAACCTTAGTTCTTCCTGACTTCTCATTGGTTTTAGATTCATTAAGGAGTTTTAAATCTTGTTGGATTCCTATTCAAGTTTCTGTTTACTTGTCCCTTATGGGGTCCTTTATTCATGACAGATTTGTTTCCCTTGCTTCCAGCAGGGAACTTAATTCCCTTTTTGTCAATCCATATTTTCCCCGTATCTCCCTTCTGTCTACTTTGTTGGTAACAAATCCGAGCTTTTCGTATAACCTCATCCATGGTTTTCGGGTTATCGAATTCAAGATGCTCCTTCATGAATAGTGGCAGACTACTGATAAATCGCTGCACCTTTACATTTTCTTCCTATATATAGGGAACATACCGAAGTAAAGATGTAAATTTTGTAATGAACTCATCCATTGTCAGTTGTCCCAGTCTCAGATCGTGAAACTCTTTTGCTTTTTCATCATAAAACCGTTCAGTTAAATATATTTCTATAAAATATCTTTGGAAATTTTCCCATGTTATGTTTCATTCATTTACTCCCCGCACAGTCTTTACCTCTTCCTACGAGAGAGTGGCTTTCCCTTGCAGTTGAAAAATAGCTAGGCGAGCCTTTAAGTTATGATCATACTCATATAATTGAAAGTACTTATTCATATTAATAAGACAGGCTTCAGTTGCCTCTTCCTACTCACCATTGAAGAGGGGCGATTTTATTTTTTGAAATTCTCCTTGTAGTTCTATTCTTTGTTTTTTTCAATGTTTTGTGTTCTGAAGCATTATTAGATTTTTGTTCTCCTCCTTCTATCTCTAGATATTTCGTCCGATAGTCTTGTTCTCCAGTCATATGCCCATCTTTTGGGCTAGGAATTGGCTGATGCTGGTTTTGTCTGTCTGACAAACTCTTCATAATTTTCTCCTGTTCCTGCATAAGTCTTTCATTGTCTGCCCTTAACTAGGCCATCTCACTTTTCAACTCTTGCATGGTTTCCAGAATGGTGACATTGGTGTTGCATGGTTCCTCACCCAGTTGCACCCATACTTCAGGGTTAGTTTCTAGAAAATATGTAGGTCCTAGTCCTGTCACGGGTATGTGCGGTGTGTTGCTTGTTCTCCTCATACCAACCGCTCCTACTTCTTTACTGTATAAGTCACAACAATTTTCAATTATTAGTCTCCAGAGGCCTCAATTTTGTAACCTAATCTTGATCTGATACCACTTTTCACATCTCTCTAATATACAAAAAAAAATTAAATATAATATCCAACATAATTACATTGCATGTATTATTCAAAATATACATTTAATTGAAGCGCCGCGGGTACATTAATGCAATATTAATTTTTCGATACGAGGGTTTAGATTTTTAAAGCATTTTAAAGTCATTTCACATGAATGACATAAGGCTTTTGTCCTTCTGAGTTTGGCAAGAGCAGTCCTCTGGATCCTCTCCATATGCTTGCCAGATGTCCTCCCTTCCTCAGCTGCTGTGCTTCATCGACAGTCGACTTTGTCTGCCCACATCCAACAGTGATTGAACGATCTCATAACTCTGCATAATTTTTGGTAAGGGTCTCATAGTAACTGTCATTTATGTTTTGAAGTTTGGTTCTCTGGTAATGGGCAACGTTTTGTTGCTATGTTTCAAGTGGTCCGGCTCTGAGTTTCTACGGCTAGAGGAGGTCTTCACTACTCCTATATCCTTCACCCATTGCACGGTCTGGTAGATAAAAGCTCTGCCTGCCCTTATGATTATTTACAGTTTCTATATGTGAACTTTGTTTGGAATTTAACGAAGCGCTTCTTATTTATTTATTTTTTACTCTGTTTCAGGTGTTCTCTTGAGGTTGCGGCTGCCCAACTAGCATCACATGGCACCCTATCGGGAACTCTGCCAAGGCAAGTGTTCTATACCCAAAAACCTTTCGGGTATGTGAATGAATTGATCCATTTTCTACAGTGACTCTTGAACATCGGATAGTGATGGAAACTTATTCGAGGGTTTTTATTTTTTGGTTTAGTTTAGGCTCTGGCTGAGCTACCTCTGCCGAGGTTCTAGCCTCATGGGCTCAGATTTAAATGCTATTTTATACTGTTAATTTGTTAGTTTAGAAGAAAGGCCAACCCTCGTGGTGTTTAAACATTTATGCCTGGTTATATATACAGTTGAGGGTTTATCTTTCAATCTCTTATAGTGGTTATTGTTTCTTTTGAAAACCTTCATGGGTTTTTGAATTGGGTTCTAGAACCCTCTCAGTTCTGGTTATTTTGTCCCATAAGTGTATTGTTTAGACACTTGCTATGGAATTATAAGTATTATGATTGTTAGCTCTATTCGTTGTTATGGCGTGGACTCTTCAAATGGATTTTGATTGGCCCATGGGGGCATGGTGATTACTTGGCACTACCAACAGTGGTTAAGAGTGATATAACGAGACCCTTTTGACCCGAGAGTTAAAATGTTATAGCTTGGGAGATTTCTATCTTTTTTCTATTTACCCTTAAAGAAATTCTGGTAATTTATCAGTGGTCTTTATTATTTTTAACGCAAGCACAATCATTTTTGGGAATGTCTCTATCCCTAATCTTGTCAACCGACAGTTACTCTCTGTGTTCGGAACGAATTGCTATTTATGCATATAATTGCGTTAATTAAGTTTGGTCTAGGTACCTTCATGAGGGCCTCAAACCATATAACAACAATCAAGAAAATATGTTCTTTTTAATTCAGATATTTTCGTTGAGACAGTCATCTAAGTTTTGGATTTTTTAAAGTATTTCTTTCATGCTTTCATAGTGTTAAATTCTTTCTAGCCACTGATGACTATTCTATAAATCTATTGTTTTTCTTGTTTTTCCAAAACAACGTTTAAGCTACAGGATTTCCTTTCTTTTTTATCACTCTGTTTTCCTAGCGAATGTTAACTAGTTTTAAGCTATTTCTTATATGTAGAATCTAAATCAAAATGTTTCTTTTATTTGGTAAAGATATTTCAATTCCTTTTCTTACAGTCTTATACTGCTTACTGTAAATATCTATGCTGTAGTTTATTGTTTTCGTTTCCTATTTGGCTAAGGATATACTGGATTTATCATTACAATCTATAGGGAATGTCTTGGAATTTCATCTATAATCGTTTAAAGCTTCTTGAAAAGTTTTCAAGTCTTTTTATTGCTTTGTCAGATACATAGTTACCTAAATCGCTAGGTTACTAATTTCTACTTCTATTACCATTCTTTACTAATTCTGGACCATAAATAAGCTGTGTATTTAAACTACTTACCTGTATCTAGTCTTTAAGACTATCAGCTTATTGCAATCACAACTATGCTTTCTTTTTTTATCCTCCCAACTATCATACTCGACTTCAGGTCCAACCCTCTTCCCGAGCTTCTGCTCTCAGCACAGATGCTTTCTCACAACTTAATTCATCACAACATCTACAACTATCTGGTCTTCACTAGACTTAACTCTCCATCCGTCTGACCTCTCAGCACGGTCCACTTCCCCTTTCTTCCTCTCTGTTCTCTCAGGTACTCTCCTTACCCTCTTGATCACTTCTTGGGAATTCATAAACAGGGAAGTGGCTAGGGTTAGGTAAATACCTTTCCCTAACTTCTTGATATGAAAATAATTACAAGATTTGTTATCATTCAACATTTGTTTCCATTCATAATTAACAAAATTATAATACATAATTCAAATGTTTATAATAATAATAAAAATCCTGTCTTTGTTTTTACTGCAGTAAATAAAATAATTACAGTTTTCCTGGGGACATCACAATTGAGATGATAAATATTGTAAATAAATTTAATGATGGAAAATGATGAAATAAATTTTTTGAATGCAAAGTGACAATGTAATAGTGTTGAATGATAGAAAATGTGAATAATAAGAATGTAGCAAATTACACATAGTCTTCATTGTCATCAACCTCAAACTATTTTCTTCTACTGTTCTTATCATCACCCTTGAATACAACATTGAAATAGAGCTAAATTCATTGATAGTTTCGATGGGCTCAAGTCCTAAATAATAAAGACGCCTTTTGGAGTTTCTATCCCAAAGGGGTCCCTTCCTCCTAGCAAGAAAGGTATCATATTCCTCCACTATATGAAAACATTCCAGAGATTTGGATCTTGAAATCCTTTCCCAGACAGTCTTGTTAGTCAGTTCCTTTGGTAAGTCACTAGTTTTAGAAGAAAGTGAATCTAAATATGTTTTTCCCTTCTCTGTAAGTTTATGTTCTTCTGATTCTTCGTCTCCAGCTTCGTGTGTTTCTAATTTTCCCTCTTTTGACGAACTCTTCGATTGCATATATGAGGTTACTCTAACATGGTTTCCACTAATAAGCCTTTCACCTGTAAATGGTTTAGTATGTCAGTACTTTAAATCTCGAATCAGCTTATGGTTGTTGCAGACTAGAAATTTGAAAAGTACTCATTAAAATAAAATTTAAAGACGGGGAAAAGAAAAAGAAAAAATTCAAATTGGAAAGGTTTCCAATGGAGTCATTATTTAGGGGTGAAGTTATAGCATGTCAGGTCACCATTCAACTTGTCAATCTTCACATAAATAAGCATACGGGGAAGTGAAAGTGTTTGACGATCTTAGTGGAAGAGTACCCTGTAACAGCAGTGTTGCAGAAGGAAAATGCCTGTAATTAGTGGTTTGCCTTTAAAAGGCCATTTCCCTATGAAAAGGGTTCACTAATGGTGCATGATACATTTCGCCAAGTGTAATGCATATAGAGTTCACAGAAAGAAATTTGAAAAAAGGAAAAAAAATATGGAAAGGTAACATTAATGCTTTAAGATTTTGATAATGTATTTGGATCATTAACAATCTCAGATCAGATCAGATGTCGATAGATAAATAAATATTATTTACTGATGAAGGAATTCCAACAAGAAAAGCAAGAAAAGGGCTCACCTTCAAAATCTTTGCTGATAAAATGTACATTTTCTGGCTCTGATGGAGTTGGGAGTTTCATGGAAAGCTTATTGGCGTTACGAATCAAAGCAACAAATTCATGGAGGTTTGCAAGGACAGAAGGAAATGGTCACTTCATATTCTCTTGGAAGCTGGTTGTTCTTAAAAACATATTGAAATATATGCAACCCATCCCTCAAAGACTACACATCCATTTCTGCTCTAACCTTGATTTTGGATAACTTCAACTGTGTTGATTTCTCTGTGGCAGCAATAAAAAAACCTCCCAATCAAATGTCCATTGACTAACCAAAGAAGAAATATGAATGAAGGATCTCATTCAGTTATTAAAATTATTTTTCTTCTGTGCGGAAAAGTTTTGAAATGTCATCTTGGTAGATATAAACATTAAAGGAATTATATGAACCTGCAAATGTTTTTTTGGTCCTAGACATAAACAGTTGACCAATTGTTAACTGTTACTATTTGTAGCTTCTGTGAAGGTCCCTTTTATATTTCAATGGCACGTTTCGAGCATTAACTTACTAGCCTAGCCCCTAAATACTGGTATTTTGAAGCCAAGAAATGAAAGAGTAATTTTAATTTCTGGCTTCTGATCCAATTAATGATTCTTTCTTATATCTACATTTTCGACCTCCCATTATCATTATTTCCCACTAATAAGACGAACTGAAAGGCCAGTAGCTGTCAGATCAAGCGAATTTTTAAGCAGCTGTCTACAGAGAAATTTCCGGGATGGTCAAAAGTGGCCATAATTCGGGCAAAAAAATTCCAAAAAATCATGTAGAGGTAGTGTTTGAATCATATTTTCAATGGTGGAAATGGATTTAGTGATAGAAAATGTGAAGACTCTATGAAAAGAGCTTTATATTCATTACTAAATATAATTGTTTATAGATACATACCCAGGAGAATCAATAATGATCTTCGCCGACTTGAACTGATGTTTTAGCGACTCTGTCCAACTCACATTAAATTAGATGACATGGGAACAGTGGGTAGCGCCGTTGGCGCCGTCGTGATTAATGTTTTAATACCTCCTCTTAATCACGACGACCTAAACTTTAACTTGTTTGCTGGTCTAAGTCTTAGCTAGGCTTACAACAAAACATTTCATGTTTGCCTTCTTGTTAAAGGATCCATGCTTGTTCATTTACTGGAGCAGTTTCACCTTTTTGGCTTTCCTTATGAACTTCCTTTGCTTCTTGCTTACGTACTTAACATCCACAACCTTTTATGGATTGGGATGAAAGGCAACATCCTGAATAGTGAAAAAAAGATAATCCAATCCATGCTCTGCCCAATTTCCATGAGGAGCCACCAGAATGTAGTCATCTTCGAACATGAGTGGCCTCTGCACAACATCCATGGTTGTATCCTCCACTGTCGTAGTCATCTTAGAAGCAGATCGAATCAAATTTCTAACAATTTGGTTATGAGAGAAGCAAGTTTTGCTCTCAGTGATTACAGGAACATGTGGAATAGACTGCTCATAAAAAAAACAGTTTTGTTTATCAAATAATTCTTTAGACTCAAAAATACTACCGGAATAAAAAAATATTACCTGGCCCAAAAATACTTCCAAATGGACTCTCTAAAAATACATCATCAAAAAGATCATTATCCAACATTATCCCACTCATTGTCCTCCAATCAGATCTGTGACCTTCTACGAGGTTCTCCATAGACAAGTGGTCTCGATCTGTGTAGCCCTCACTCAACAAGACAACAAAACTTGCTGCACTTTGATTCACCTAACCATTTCACTCAATGGAAGAGGTGGCAAACATTTCTAATTAAAAAAAAAAGAAACTAACTTTTCCACCGTGGCAAATACCTTACGTAGGATATGTCTCACAACACGCCCTAGTAGCCGAAGCAACAACTTAGACTTTGACTAGAATAATTCCTTAACTTCTCTCGTTGATACCCTCCTAATATTCCTAATACAATAGCTCATTGGAGGAGTCATGCCTTCTCGAATCCTATTCTCAACCACATCTAGACTCTCTTTTCCAGTTATCTATTGTGGGCAACTTGGAAGGAGTGTAATTTTCGCATCTTCAATGCTACCACTTGGTCTTGCCTGCCCCTCTCCTTCCTCAAGTTGAATTTCAATGGTGTTTCAAAAGGAAATCCTAGTCCAACTAGTTATGTCAGAATTTTTAGAAATCACCTGGGTGATCCATTATTCATATATTTTGGAACACTTGGCCCCAGTAGCAATGATGTTGCAGAAGTTACTACTCTCATAGAAGGACTGGAAATAGTGAAAAATCAAGGCTTCACCAAACTCTTTGTGGAAGGGGACTCCCAACTTATATTCAATATGTTTTGCAAACTCCAAAATGGTAATCCTATGCACATAATTTCCAAAATTTGGTGACTAGAAGAATTATTGCATAGGGCATCCTCCCAAATCCTCAAAATCTCGATTAATATTCCTTCCCATGTTCGACGATAAGGGAATAAGGTTGTCATTATGTTGGCTAACTACATTTCTTTGGACTCCTCACCCAAAATTTCCTCCACTTAGCATCTCTTGCAGGACTCTCCCGATAGATGGTATTCAAGGTTATGCTTGGTATGAGGTGATTCTCATGTTACAATCGTATGCCATGTTCATTAAACACCACCTCTACATCACTCACTCTCGTCACATCTTCCTTGACTACATTGTGATCTCCTAGTTTATATGGTAGAGTCTCTTTCATGTGAAGACTTATTCTATCCAATCACCAAGCATGGAAATTATGGCTTTAGTCCCAGAACTCCATAGCTATAATGATGTCAATCATTAGGGAATGTAGATCCATGGGAATTACATGGCAATGACAATTGCAAACAATAGCCTAGTTTCTTTGTTGTTTCATCTCCCTATCCATTATGACAGCTCTCTAAGCAAAGTTCATCTAAATTTGGTTCATTCCCATGAGTGAAGTGCGGGGATTTCTCCCATTGATAATTTCAAAGTGGTTATGAAGAGAAGTAGTACTAGATTGCTCAAAAGCTTTAGTCTGCAAAGCTGGTATCTGCCCCCCAAAGCTCGTGAAGAAACTTATTTCTCTCAAGAACAAGACTCTCTATATGGGCATTTATGGTAACTCCCGACTTTGGATAGAGTATCTCATCATTACAAAATAGCTCTATGCATGTTAGGAAGTTTCTCTATCGAGCAGGGCCATCCTTCTCCCTTCCTGGTTCTTTATTCAATTTTTTACTCATAGTTTCATTTCTTGGTATTCAAACCTTCGTGGCCATCCAACTCTATCATTATTGTTGACTCTAGGCTCATTGTTTCATTGGGATTCTTATACCTCGTCCTTCTATGATTCACCCTTACGCTGGAAAATTCCTTTGTTGGCGCCCCCCCATCTCTCCATCTTGTTGTTGACCTTACTCAATCATCTAGGTTGCATTTGTGGCTCTATATTGCTTGCCTAACTCTCTTAAGCATGTGTCTATATCTACTTCCTGACACTCATCCTCCTATTCTTTGGCCTTTTCTCCTTAACTATGCATCCATAATTCCTTGCCAGCCAGCCCAGGTCCTTAACGGTGTAACATATTACTAGGAACATGCCACCAAGGGAATACATGTACTCATCAATGATTAAAGGAAACAATTTCTTGGTGTAGATATATTACCCGAGGCCCCATTTAGGACAAGCTCACCCGTGTTAGGAGAGAGGGGACCTGCCAAAGACACCACTACTCGGATACTGAGGTATTAGCTGAACTGGTTGATTGATTGCCAAACATTGGATATACACATGGAAAATTCAACCAATACATGGAGTTGGTGGATTTGTATTGGCATATGAAATTCATCTTAGGAAGGGTTTTCCTAGATTAGCCTGACCATGAAGCAGATCTCCTTGACTCCATGGAGCATTTGCATCAAATCATGAAGGACCTAGATTAGTAGATGGAGTGCATTGAGTAACACCTTGGCATCCCTCCCCCAATTGGAAGCACCCAAAGTGGAAACAAGGATCTGATCCAAGTTTAAACTACTAATTCCAACCCTTCTAGTTACTCGCTTTTTATGTCTTTGGCTTTTGAATTTCCTTTTTACTTAGTTTTCTTTCATAGTTGTGAAGACCCATATTTTTGGCTGTGTTATATTCTTTCCATTACTAATGCCACGTGTTGTTACATTGCATTAGGCGCAGTGGGGTGGAGGGGGCAGGGGTCATAGTGGGGGGTTGAAGGACCCCTTGCTAGGGGGTAGTAGCGCCCTTGCACAGAGTCCAGGGAAACACCCATGGATTTTTTTTTTTTTATGCGGACCCAAGGATGGCAGGTAGATTCAAAGATGGTGGAGAACCTGTTCATGGTTTTGTGAATGGTTTTTGGACATGGCTTTTTGTAAATTTGGTCAAGGGAACTATGACTATGTTTTAATCTAGGGTTAATGTATTGAGGTTTACAAATGTTTTGACATGTATATAATGTATTGCAACATTGAAATGATATAACTATAAATCAATCTAGTTTTCATGATTTTGGGTTCTAGGAGGAAATCTCTGTATATTTTATGTTCTCACCACTGTACTATTTTTTTTTCCTATTTTTAAAAATTCATATGAAGGTAATTTCTATATAGGGTTCAAACCTACACATATTTTAATTTTTGTATGATAAATTTTGAACTTCTAGGCATCCCAATATCTCTAGCCTCTGTAAGGAGAGTGTATTGTATTTTTATCCTAATTTCTTATTTAAAAGTAATACAAAATTTCACACCACGTAATAATAATAATAATAATAATAATAATAATAATAATAATAATAATAATAATAATAATAATAATAATAATAATAATAGTCTTACAAGTATAGGCTACAAGCATGTCATGGATAAAAGGAAGATATACTTGTTAGATCTAAGACTTTTGTGATCCATAATGTAGAAATCAGTCTTTTGGATTAATCACATCGGTATGATTGGTCGACGTTTCGAACCAACTAATGTGGTTCATCCTCAGGACAAGGTGAGAAATCAATCGATTTGAGAGAATAAATAACAGGGATGCATCATTGTTCAAGTTTAGCCGTTTAAAATTATTTAAGAATACGTGATAAATAGATGTTTGTTAAATTATTTAATATTTAGTTAGAAACTAGTTGTTATGTAATAAATAAATATTTTATATAATAATATTATCTAAGAATAATTAATTTATATAATATTATTTGTTAGGGTTGACCTATTCAATATACAATTGGTTGAAAACTAGCTGTTAGATATAATAAATTAATTATCAATTTATATAATAATATTAAAAATAATAAATTTTTATAATATTATTTGATAGGGGTTGACCTATCCAATATAAATTTGGTTGAAAATTAGTTGTTATGTAATAATTGAATATATTAATTTCAATATTATAAATTAATTATCAATTTCTGTAATAATATTATCTAAAATAATTAATTATAATATTATTAGTTAAGGGTGACGTATTCAAAATATATTTGGTTGAAAATTCCTAAAATTTTTGTGTTACGAATGATTCAAAAATAAAATCCTTTATCTCATTATATTTTAGTAGACTAATTATCATTATAGAACAATTGATGTGACCATTATAAGATAGAGGATAGCTTATCCTCAAAGATAACAATAAATGTTTACCATACAAAAGAGATGAAAGGAAATAAATTAAGGAGGATTAAACATGAGAAGATAAAGAAAATAAAAAAGGAAACCAGGGATAAAACAAGAACAGTAAAAAGAAAAAGGCAAAAAAAGGGAGGAGGAGTTATGAAGAGAGTGCCGGAATCCAACGTTTATTTAATTTCTAGGAATCATCTCTATTAAGGTTTCTAGCATGCCTTTGAATCTCAATTGCTTCCCTGAGGAAGATATACTTGTTAATGAATAAAAGTTAGCACAATTCATATTTAATGCTCATTAACAGTTAGCACAATTCATATTTAATGATGTGCATTAGATGTACAAAGACATGTTATTGTCCTTATGGAAAAGATTTTGTTAATAAATTGTTATGTCCTGTTATCCTGTTATGTTATGTAAACATTTTGACTTAGTGAAATTACATAAAAATTAAAATAAAAATAAAATTTAAAAATAAAATAAAATAAAGAGAATAAAATTAATAATTATAATTATAATTAATAATTAAATCAACCTAGATCGATCTTAACTCTGGGTAGCTCTTGATGTGCAAACCAGTTTTTACAGTAAAAAGAGATTTGATCCTTCTGGATACTTGGGCGATCTAGAATTAAATCCCTCTAGATACTTAGTAGATCTAGAATTAAAATAAATCTAGACCAATAATTATTACATTAGAAATCTTCTACTATATAGAATGACATTTAAAAAAATTCACTCCAATAATAATCTTCATTTATTAAAAATTGAAATAAATATTTTAAAACTTCACAATAATATTTTTATACAACTTTATCACAATACCTCAGAAATTAAAAAATAAAAAATAAAAAATCTTTAACTCTTCTACTCTATTGCAAATAGAGTATTACAAATATTTTTAAATTAACCAAATAGCATTTAAATAACATCTCCTCAATCTAACTTACCTTTAACTCCTTTTCCATAACTTAAAAAAAAAAAACCCCTTCAAAAAATTAAAAACACATTTAACTTATTATAAAAATATATCTTAAGAAACCAACACATCCCTCAACCATTAATTTTAGTCAAATTAATGCTTTGAGCACCACATTCAACTTCGCACAAAATTATAGGTTAAAAAATCTAACAAATCAACACATCCATCGACCATTAATTTTACTCAAATTTATGTTTTGAGCACCTTTTAATATATATGCACTGGTTACTTTACGCCATCATTGTAATATATCAACATGCTATATTTAACAAAAAATAAAATACAAGATATACGAACAGTTCATGAGATTAGGCGAAGCCCAAATTATATAAAAGTTATTAACTAGAGTTAATTAAAAGTATACATACAAGCCATTGTCTTTTGTGCAGGATTCCCGGCATTGTAAATTTGAATCCTCTTCTATTTGTCTCAATAGATGCTGTTCCTCTTTTGACAGCTGCTCAATAGCCTTGTCAAATGAGGCTAACAGCTCTGGCTCAAAAAGGGAATACTCCCATTGTTTATTCTCTTTGCCAGAAACCCCGGAATTAAAATAAACGCCTGATTCTCCGGCGGCGTTCGCTAATTTGTCGTCGACATTCAAAACGAATGAATCATCGGTTTCCATCTTAGTTTCATCACTTGATGGTTGACCAGAATTGCCATCATCATTCACCTTTGACAATCCTGTGGATATACCTTGTGAATAAAGATGTGGTTCATCAGTGAGCCATTCTTTCAAGCTTACACGTGCAGAAAAATCAGGAGTACTTGGAATAACGATACCGCCAGGATCATCCAGCTTAACTCTTATCTGCATATTTCTTTTAACTGAGTGTGTCTCTTTTGATGGATCATTTTCTAAATTTTCCTCTGCCATATCAATGTTTCCTATATTCGCTATCTCCACGCTCTGTCTGTTTTCCTGACTGCCACTGTTTTTTGAAATTGTCAGTACGATGTCATTGTTTACCTTCTTGCTACTATTTTCTGAAACTGTTTGTGCGAAGCCAATGCTTTCTGAAACGGTCTGTGTGATGCCATTATTTTCCTCACGGTTATTGTTTACACCATGTTTCGTGTCACTTAGCTCAAAAGAGGGTTGGAGAACAGCGGACTCGGAAATGCAATCATCATCGTCTTCTGGCTCCTCTTCCCAATCAATAACAACTGGAATCATATTTCTTTCACTGAGTGAGAGTTGTGGACATGAATACAGCCTAGATATTGAAATTGACCTAAATTCATTGATAGTTTCGATGTGCTCAAGTCCTAAATAATAAAGATGCCTTTTGGAGTTTCTATTCCAAAGGAGTGTCTTCCTCCTAGCAAGAAAGGCATCATATTCCTCCACTGTATGAAAACTTTCCAGACATTTGGATCTTGAAATCCTTTCCCGGACAGTCTTGTCAGTCAGTTCCTCTGGTACGTCACTTGTGTTAGAAGAAAGTGAATCTGAATCTCTTTTGTCCTTCTCTGTAAGTTTATGTTCTGATTCTTCCTCTCCAGCGTCGTGTGTTTCTGATTTTCCCTCTTTTGACGAACTCTCCGATTGCAGATCTGAGTTTACTCTAACATGGTTTCCACTAATAAGCCTTTCACCTGTAAATGGTTTGTATGTCAGTACTTGAAATCTCGAATCAGCTTATGGTTGTTGCAGACTAGAAATTTGAAAAGTACTTATTAAAATTAAAATTAAAGACGGGGAAAAAGAAAAAAAGAAAAAATTCAAACTGGAAAGGTTTGGAATGGAGTCATGATTCAGGGGTGAAGTTATGACATGTCAGGTCACCATTCAACTTGTCAAGCTTCACAATGGAAGAGTACCCTGTAACAGCAGCGTTGCAGAAGGAAAATGGCTGTAATTAGTGGTTCGCCTTTGAAAGGTCTTTTCGCTGTGAAAAGGGTTCACTAACGGTGCATAATGCGTTTGGCGAAGTGTAATGCATATAGAGTTCGCAGAAAACAATTTGAAAAAAGGAAAAAAAAAAATGGAAAGGTAACTTTAAAGCTTTAAGATTCTGATTTGGATCATCAAGAATCTCAGATCAAAAGCCGATAGATAAATAAATATTCTTTTCTTCTGAAGGAATTCCAACAGGCGAAGCAAGAAAAGGGCTCACCTTCAGGATCTTTGCCGTTAAAACGAAGAACATTTTCTGGCTCTGATGGAGTTGGGAGTTTCATGGCAAGCTTATTGGCCTTGCGAATCAGAGCAACAAATTCATCGCTGTTTGCAAGGACCAAGTCATCTAGTATTGGTATCGCTGCGACAGAAGGAAATGGCCGCTTCAGATTCTCTTGGAAGTTGGTTGTTCTTAAAAACCTCTTGGAATATACACAACCCATCCCTTAAATACTACATATCCACTTTCGCTCTAACCTCGATTTTGGATAACTTCAACTGTGTTGATTTCTCTGTGGCAGCAATCAGCAAATCTCCCTATCAAAAGTCCATTGAGTGACCAAAAAAGCAATAAGAATGCAGGATCTCATTCAGATATTAAATTAATTTTTTTCTGCGGGGATAAGTTTTGACATATCATCCTGGTAGATATAAACCCTAAAGGAAATATATGAACCTGAAAATGGTTTTTTGGCCTTAGACGTAAACAGTTCACCAATTATTAACTGTTACTATTTGTAGCTTCTGTGCAGTTCGCTTTTATATTTCAATGGCAAGTTTCGAGCATCAATTTACTGGCCTAGACCTTAAATACTGCTAGTCTGAAGCCAAGAAACGAAAGAGTAATTCTGGCTTCTTATCGAATTAACGATACTAGTTTGTTGCTTATATCTACTTTTCCCGCCGATCATTATCAATTTTTCCCACCTAATAAGATGAACCGAAAGGCCAGCAGCTGTCAGATCAAGCGAATTTTTAAAGGTAATCAGGCATAGCATGCACTGTTCTGACCGAAATTTTCTGTCTTAAAAAGAAGTATATGTTCAAAGGAATCCTAAAACCTATCTTCAATCAAACAGCGGGGCAAGAAATGTATGTTCAAAATTTAAATCCTAATTTTTTTGTTAAATAGAACAGCGCGGGTTCTTTCTTTAAGCTGCAATTGAAACATTTGCAGAACGATCAGCTTCAATTCCCCCTATATCACTCCATTACGGAAACATGCTCTGTTATCAGACCACGTGATGCACAAATGATTGGCTTACATTGGCGGCTTTTAAGCTCTGAAAAGTCGAAATGAAAGCTTTTATCGTCCTAAAAACGCAGTGTTATCATTTCAAAAGCAAATCTCGCTAATATTTTAAACTTCCTAAAAATTGACCGCAATATTGCTACAATGAAATGAAATTTGACTTCAATATTGCGAGAATTAAGTGAATTTTCTGAATTATTTTATGTATTTTAGAGATATTCAGAATGTTTTCAAATGAAGGAAATCTTGCCTTAAAGATTTGAGGTGGCCTGAAAGCGATATACCAGACATGCAATCGCTGTAAAGTTTGTATACCAGACTTGCAATCGCTGTAAAGTCTGTAATTGTAGAAGAAATCATCGTATCCATTTTCAGGGAATACACTCCTTCCTTAAAAGACAATGAGGTGCCGCCGGACTTGAATCATTTGAACAAACCTAAAAGAAAATAAAAACAGCTTGCAGGATTTACGGTCTCGCATGAAGATATTCCGGTATTACCGGACATTAAACTTTTATAAAGCTACCGGCCGATAAAACGCATCACTGCCTCCATTTTGGCGGGGTTTTATTTAGCATAATTTAATCTCCACTAACGTAAATCGATAATTACTGTCAGACTTTAGACCCGTTTGGAGACAGCCAGGATTCAGCTGTCACGAGGATGTATTTATTTCATTTCATTTTTAATTATTTTACTCTAATGGCAAAACTTTCCTCCCTTGGCCAGAGACGACACTCCTTTTCCTCAAAATTTAGAAAAACATCCTGCCTCTGCAAGTGATCTAATGTTCCAATAGATACACCAGACCCATTCGCACTCGAATTACCATGCTCCAGAGAAGCCTATTTCATCATTTGCCAAAGCCATAATTTTGAAGATTCTGTGGTTAGGGTTATCGGTGGCATGATTGGTGTTGTTTTTATCAGAATTTGAAGTTGTTTAAAGAATCAATCAATCCCGTGGAACGATGTTAAAATCATTAATTTTAATAAATAAACTGTTTTTAAATTCTAACCCTAAATAATAAAACTCAATGAAGAAATGATTAATCTTCACGTCAGATCCTAATACCTTCCTAAATACCTGGCCATATATTCAAAAACTTCTGCCATACCTGGCCATATATTCAAATACTTCTGCCAGGAAAATTTTGATGTGAATGAAAACTCCAAGTTAAAATTTATTTAAAAATAAAATTGAAGTCACAATCGGGCAAAACATTTAACCTGTGAAGAGCGGATGGAGCATTTTCCTCCAATCTTGAAATCCTATTTCGTCTTCTTTTTTTGCGAATTTCTGTCCAGAAACGCCACGGAAAATAGACGGAATTTTTATACCTAAGTTCTTTCCGAGGAAGAAAAAAATGTCCTGATCAATCCGTCGATGAAAATACAAATACTTCTTCTTCTTACTGATTACCAAGCGTTTGTTAAAATGTCTGCGAACGGTTGACATCAAGCCATTGCGCTATCTCTTTTTTATGTCCAAAGTAGTTAAAAACCTCACCTACTAGTGGGGCCCTCACAAAATTTCTAGGTTATAGGTTGGCGTGTCTTAAAATTATAGAAATAGCACAATTATATTCATAAGTATGGTTCATATCATAATAATAATTAAAGAAGTAGAAATATGGTTCATATAATATTAATAATTATTATTATTAGTAATGTTAATAATTAATACTGTTAATAATTAAGGAATTTAGACTTCTGTGATCCATAACGTTTGTTTAGAAATCTTTGGCCAAATCACATAATTGATCATTTGTCGACGCGTTTCGAACCAACTAGTGTGGTTCATCGTCAGGACAAGTTGAAGAACAAATCCAGCTTAGCTCGATTAAATAGATTGTGCAGAGACTCCAACAGCTAAAATACTAACGGCTAGTTTGACTAAAGAACCTGGTCAAAATTTTTTAATTAATATTTCTAGAAACAGGTAAATACAGGTTAATATTTAATTTTTTAAATTATAATGGTCATTATATACTATTATTCAATAATTATTTAAATAAAGTACTATTAAATTAATTTAAATTTAGATATATTAATATTATTTGACTAATGACCTGGTCAAATTAATTAATATTCCTAGGAATAGGTAATTAAAGGTTAATATTTTAATTAAAATGGTTATTATTCAATAATTTTTATTAAAGTAATATCAAACTAATTTAAATTAGATATATTAATAATAATATTTTTCGAATAATAAGAAAATCTATTAATATGGTCTTAATGATGATTAATCCATATATTTAATTACATTACTAAATAATTATTATTAATAATATATATATATATATATATATATATATATATATATTTTGATATATAATATAAGTGAATTAATAGAATATATATTAATATATTATATACATTATATTAAAGGATTTATTATTATTCAATTATTATTCCTATAATTAAGTTAGTTCTTTGAAAATAAAGTATAAAGGAATATAATCCATAATATCAAAATTTATTTTTATTTTTAATGAACCAATCATAATAGTACAATAATATCTTATTCAACATTATCCGAGGTGATTTAGTCCTTAGTTAGATAAACTAATGCTAAAATATTCTATTTTGGTCAATCCTAATCTATCCTTTAGACCTAGGGTTAAGATTTTAATTTATTCAAATTTTATTAATTCAAAAATCTTTTAAGGACAATACGTTATAAGGTCAATATTAATGCTATTAATAAGGAAAAGAGGGGGGGGACGATTTATATCTTAGTTAGAAATAATAATCAAGGTAATGTTAATAATTTTATGAACACAATAATAAATGCCTGCTAGAATCATAAACCAATCAAGGTTAATACACTGAAAAGCCCGAGACCTAAATTAAAACCAACCAAAAAATCAGCTAAAAGAAAAATACAAGGAAGGGGAAGATAGAAACCCAAAGGTCAGAAGACAGGGGAATGAGGTGGCTAGGAAGATAAGGCTGGGACCCAGCAACTGCTAATCTTCCAACCATCATCTCTATTAAGATTGATTGGCCTTTTTTCGATCTCCAGGGCCTCTCTGAATTTTCGATGGTGAAACTGCGCAACTCTAGCAATGACTTGAGCCTCCTCAATACATACATGATGCATAGTCTTCCCAACATGCTCAGCCAGGGCGGAAGATTTGGTCCTACCATGCCTTAAATCCGCCGAATGCTCGCTAATTCGTTGTTTGATAGAGCGACCAGTTTCGCCGATATAAGGGGCCCCACAGGAACAAGGAATGACATAGACGCCCTTCATGTCCTTAGGGTCAACTGGGTCTTTCACAGACCTGAGGGAGCCACGGATAGTATTGAGAGGTCTGAAGGTTGCGGGAATAATAACCATTTTAATTAAAATATTAACGTTTAATTACCTATTCCTAGGAATATTAATTAATTTGACCAGGTCATTAGTCAAATAATATTAATATATCTAAATTTAAATTAATTTAATAGTACTTTATTTAAATAATTATTGAATAATAGTATATAATGACCATTATAATTTAAAAAATTAAATATTAACCTGTATTTACCTGTTTCTAGAAATATTAATTAAAAAATTTTGACCAGGTTCTTTAGTCAAACTAGCCGTTAGTATTTTAGCTGTTGGAGTCTCTGCACAATCTATTTAATCGAGCTAAGCTGGATTTGTTCTTCAACTTGTCCTGACGATGAACCACACTGGTTGGTTCGAAACGCGTCGACAAATGATCAATTATGTGATTTGGCCAAAGATTTCTAAACAAACTGTTAATAATATTATTAAAAATTAATAATATTAGTAATATTAATAAGGTTAATAATTTATTAATAATATTAATAATTAATATTATTAATAATATTAATAATTAATATTAATATTATTTTTTTAAAAACTTTATAGACTTTTCTTTTTCATTATAATATATATAAGTATGTTACAACTACTTAGTCTCGTAAGGTTGTCTCAACTTACTCATTGGGAAACCAATTCTGTTAACCACCTAATCACATTATACGCTATCGAGTAGCAAAAAATAGTTAGTCTATCTATCCAAGTTATATAAACTTGATTATCATGTCCACAACCATGAACTGTCTTTCTATATATATAAACCACTGCAAACTAGAAAGTAAATGCTATCCGCATATAGACTTAAGCTAAAAATATTATGACTTCATCCTTCTAGTTCTCTTGATCAGTTGAGGCCGAGGTATTTCGGGCCGGGTCTTTCGCACTGGATCCTAGCAGCTCGGTCCGCAAGAACATGCTTGAGAAATTTTTCTCGATTCGGCCTAGGCGACCATCCTAATTCTACAACTGGGATTGGATCTTTTGAAAGTCCTGCTTCTAGTATGGAAAGTCCTTGACGACGGTCATCCAAATTTATTCCATTGCCTTCCCTAGGAGGCATTTTAGCAGCCAATACAACTGTAGAATCTGTTTATATTGTGTTTCTCTACCGCGAGTGTGTCCAAGATCAGGAACTAGGACCTTCCACTCTTCCATGTCCACTGCCCTCGCGTTGGCATATCTGTCGATGTCCTCCTCCCACTTCGCATGAGTCATTGAATCTCCTCTCTTGTGCCACCCACATATGCAGTCACTGCTTCTTGGATCAGTTTGTCCACCGGTTTCCTTCCACGACGTTTTCTAGCATTGCTTAGTTCAACCTCTACCTCGCTCTCCCACGGTCTCTTGCCTCTACCCTTGCCTTTCACTGTACGAGCCATTGTTGTATTGTCCCAGGTCCCTCTAGCCTATTGCTGACGGTGACCCATAACTAGCTTCAAAGCTTTCTTCCTCCAAAGGGAGTTACCTGCTTCGGGAACAAGAAACCAAGAATTCCAAACCATTATTTTCATAATTTTCGACAACCACTCGTTCTGTTCATCCAACATTTCTTCTCCCCATGCAGCTTGTTCAAAGCCCACGAGCATGAGAGACCCCCACCCAAGACGCCCCAGACACCCTTGCATGCCCCCTACCCTGTGTCAATAATGGCCATAATTTCTGTCACGAATTGCATGGTCGCCGAGAGGCATAGAAGCTTAGTTGAAAGGAGCCCCACTCCTTCTCCCTAGTGCCCCTTGTTGGCTAACCTCGTTCCCTGTCCCCCTGACTCCGTCTCTATAATTCTTGCCACTTCTTACCCTGGCCTCCCGTCTTCTGAGCCCCTTCCTCTACCAGGTAAACCTCCCCTATTTTACGAACCATCCCTCACTTTCGCTGCGAGTCGAAGTCAGCCTGGTCAACTTTCCCACCATACCAATTCCCCAGTTCCAGAGGACTCTTGTACCAGACACCCTCCCCCCTATTGACTCCCCTCGGGGCCTTGGTGTCCACCCTGATGGTCCCCAACCTCCTCAGAGTCCTAGCCTTCGCGACTCGTTCCAGGACTCAGACTCGAATTAACTCTACAAAAATTGCTGCTACGTTACCCTTTCCCCTTAGGTTTGCAAAGAAGACGAGTAGACAAGGTTCACTCAATGGGTAGCCTTCCCCCCCCATCCCTATGATCCCCATGTGTGAGAGGAGAATGCTAAAGAGGAGCGAAACCCCAGAAGGCTCCATGCACGAGAATGCAGTGCTTAAGTAGAGTAATATCCCTGCATAACTTCTGCAGCTACGATGAATCCCACCACCCTTCACCTTCCAACTATTCCCACCACCCAATTTCTCTCTCTCACCAGCCCCTTGCCCCCATGCAATTCCAATTCAACAAGCCAGACGTTGGGGAGTATAATGAAGTGTAGGCAGACAACATACCATTAACTAGCACTTGGGATCATTGTATCTCTTCGTTGAGCCACCTTCATTGTTGTCTCCTCTTTGTGATCTCCCTCCTCCCTGCTAACCCTCTTTGTTTTCAACCACCTCTTATGCATGCGAATGCCACCTTCCTTCCTCCATCTTATTGTAATCATGCGGACCACCACCGTGCCATGTGCTTCGAGGGTGTGGGAGTTGGTGGCACTGCCTTTAGATGTCCTTGTCATAATGACCCTCTTAATGGGTTTTCCAACCACCTCTTACCCCGATCAAGGGTCTGAGTGCCTTGACCACTCTTTCTCTGGTCTTGTTCTAGGATCTCCTTCAAACGCTGAAACGTCTCATCTTCTGGTTGGTCTAGCCAAGCTTGCTTAAGAGGTGCATCCTGATGATTGCAACTCCAATTTGCTTGGACATCTGCTATTTTATTTCCATCCTTCCTAACATGATTTGTCATTATATAGTTGAAGTTGCTAATAAGGGTTCCTATCTCTTGGATTAACCTTATTGTTCTCTAGCTTTGGCTGAGCTTTTCCCATTTGGTTCCTTGGTTTAATTTTTTTATCATGTTGATTACAAGTCTCGAATCCCCTTCCACTACAATACTCCTGTAGCCCCTTTTGGTTGCGATTTGGAGGCCTTGCCTTGCAGCTGCGAATTCAGGTTCATTGCTACTAGCAACCCCACAATGCTCAACATAGATGAGCTTGGTGTTGCTTCTAGAATCCTGAGAAAGTCCTCCAAGGCCAGCTGGTCCCAAGTTTCCTTTCAATGCTTCATCGAAGCTTAGCTTCAAAAATCCTTACTAGGGGGGTTGTAAAATAGTTAAGGGAGGTAACTCCTCTCATTGTTACCTTCTAGGAGGCCCGGTTTACCATGGTCAACGCTATGTTTATTTTTTTCATAATTCTAGCCTCGTGGGGTGGGACCTGCCAGTACTCCTTCTTTGCCAAGATTGTTTCCCTAGTGTTCTGAATGATCCCTTCCCACACCGCCTCTTGGGGGAGAAGCTGGTCCTTGAAGATCCGACAATTCCTTTCTTTCCAGATGGCTGAGAGAATGAATCCCAATGCAAGGCCCCAAGCTCTGTTTATGACTACATTGGAGAAAATGCCTGTTCTCCAGAGAAGTATGGTTTCTTGAATGCTATCCCTATCCCAATCCATTCTTCTGAAGAGTTCTTCCATATGTCTCCATTTCTGTTCAGCACATGGACAAGTGTTGAGGATATGTTCAAGGTCCTCACTATTTTCATTATAGAGCTTACGTAGTGATGACCCATAGAACCCCATTTTTGGAGTTAATCCCAAGTAAGAATGTGGCCTCTGCATACAAGCCATAGGAAATAGGCCACTTTAGGCCACCAGCCTCCGCCCCATATGTTTTTCCAAATTAGGTTCTGCCCTTCTACAGTTGAGCCTGCTCTTATTCCATACGCTTCTTTTATTGTAAATGTCCCTTTGGTAGTGTATCCCCATCGTAGGATGTTTGGTCCATTAAGGATAGTTATTTTCCTTGAGTCAAGCTCCTTCTCAAGCTGTGTCCATTGATCTGATTCCAGGGCTTGTGGCCAATCCGTCCTCTTCCTCCATTTCCTCCAACCTTCTCGCTCTTGATCTGGTTTCCAGAATTGTGCCACTGTATAAAAATTCCTCCCAGTTGTATATAACAGGAGGTCTCTTAGGTCTTGTCTGTTTTGTAGTTTTTCTCTTTGTTGCCATGATTCATGTCAAAACAAGGTTTTTTTCTCGTTCTTGATTTCCTAGAAAAATTGTTGTTCAACAAGGTCTCTGTTTTGGGTCACCAAATTCCATATGGCCGACCGTTTGGGGGGATCCCTGTACCTTAGGATGTCTTCCGTTCTTACAGGCATATTATATTTTCTTGTCCATATTTGTTTCCATAGATTCGACCCACCACTCATCTAGTGCCACCATAATTTTACCCCCATTACTTGATTTAGGATGTAAGGGTCCCTCAAGCCGAGGCCTCCATCCATCTTATGCTTTGTTAAGTTTTGCCATGATACCAGTGTCCATTTTTTAATTTGCTGAGCTCCTCCCCATAGGAACTTCTTAAATATTTCCACCATTTTTTCACATGACATTTTTTGCGCTGCCATTCCAGAACGCTGATAGATTGAGATGGATTGGAGAACTTCTTTGAGGAGGATTGTCCGTCCCAATATTATTAATATTTTTATTAATAATAAATATAAATAATTATATTAATGATAATTAATATTATATTATTAATAATAATATATTCATTCATATAATTAAGAATTAACAATATTAATATAATTATAAATAATTATATTAATAATAATTATCTAGTAAATAGTAATTATATTAATAATCATATAAAAAATTAATTAAAAATAAAATAGCAATTTATTAATAAGCCTTTAGATTAATAAACTCAAGGGATTATAAACCCAGGGGAATAATATTAAATTCAAAGAATTAATATTATAAACCCAAGGTATAGAAACCCTAAGATAAACCCTAAAATAAACATGGTTGACCATGAATTACCATGGTTGATTCTCATATTGGCATAATCTTTGTAACAATACAATGTTGGACCATCATTGACCATGGTTGACCATAGTTGTCAGAATGTGATGTTGGACCATGAGACAATATTTGTCACAATGTAGCCATGGTTGACCATGATTGGTTTTCATTGAGACAATCTTTCTCACAATTCAGCGTCGGACCATGATCGACGATAGACCCAAGGAATTGATATTATAAATATAAGGGATTAATACTATAAACCCAAGAGATTATAAATCCAAGGGAATAATATTAAAACCAAGGGATTAATATTATAAATTGAAGGTATATAAAACCTAAATAAATATAATAAACCATAAAATAAACATGGTTGACCAAAAGTGACCATGGTTGATTTTCATATTGATACAATATTTGTCACAATGCAACGTTGGACCATGGTTGACCATGATTGATTTTCATATGGAGACTATCTTTGTTAAAATTCGACATTGGACCATGGTTGAGCATGATTGACCATGGTTGATGATGCTTGACAATGGTTGATCATGGTTAGTTTTCATAATGAGACAATCTTTGTTACAATGTGACATTGGACCATGGTTGACCATGAATCACCAATGGTCCTATGTAACAATGTGACATTGGACCATTGTTGACAATGGTTAACCATGATTGACCATAATTGATAATGGTTGACCAATCTTGACCATGATTGACCATGGTTGACCTTGATTGGCCAAGGTTGACCATGATTTATTTTCATATTGAGAAAATCCTATGATAAACCCTAAGATAAATATTATAAACCAAGGTATATAAACCCTATGACAAATATTATAAACAGTAAAATAAACATCATTGACCATGATTTATTTTCATACTCATACAATCTTTGTCACAATGCAATGTTGGACCATGGTTGACTATGATTGATTTTCATATTGAGACAATCTTTTTCACAATGTGATGTTAGACAATGGTTGATTTTCATATTGAGACAATCTTTGTCATAATGTGAGATTAGACCATGGTTGACCATGATTAAATCCCAGGATTAAAGCCTACAACTATATTATGCCCTAGGAATATGAACCCTTAGACTATATATATGCCTATGTCACAATATGACGTTGGACCATTGTTGGCCATGGTTAACCATGATTGACCATAATTGACAATGGTTGACCATGTTGACCATGATTGGCTATGGTTGACCTTGATTAACGATTGTTGACCATGATTAATTACATCCTATTATAAAACCTAAGATAAATATTATAAACTAAGCTACCAAGCCATTTCCATTGCACTACCTCTATTTATGTCCAATGTTGTTAAAACTTGATCTAGTAGGTGGGGCCCCAAGAAAATTTCTAGGTTAAAAGTCACCGTGTCTTAAAAATATAGCTGCCAAGCTTCAATCCATATCCACTGCATAAGTCTACACATCATTGACATTTAAAGGTTGACGAGTCTCCCTCTTTGTTTGATAACATCAAGAAACCTACCTACACATAAATGGATGTGGATTATCCTTCCTTGACATTGGTTCATGGGTTATTTTTCACATCATACAAATGATAAATATGATTATCATGGCATGTAGAGTATTCATTGATTTCACACACACACACACACACACACATATATATGAAAAAGAAACTCATATATTGTATGGCATTACTTCCATATAATGGTTGAAGTATCAACAATATATGCTATAGTATTCAACAAAAAGAATGACTGAAAACATAATATATTTCACACAACACACACACAATTTTACATTCAAATATTATTCTAATATATAGAGTTTCTCATATCTAACTTACTCCTAATTTAAGAATAGGATGAGAGAATTTCTCAACCATCACCAACAACTCATAAACAAACATTATAGATATAGAATGTAAGCATTAACTCCAAGTACCCCCTCTTAATTCTTACGTTACAAAAACTTATTGAAACCACCCAAATACAACAAAATACATAATCATTATTTAAAAGGTTTACAACTTCTAGACCAACATCAGCTCCATAAAGTTTCCTCATAACCCTTAGGAAAGTGTAGTTGGGAAGCCGGATTCCCGAGTTCCACTCTCGTACTCCTGAATCACAGATCTTATGAAGTCAATTACTGAACAACGTCCCAAGCTATCACATAAACTCATGAGAACACCAATCCCACGTCTTCAACAAATTAGGTATCCTTCCCTAGACCCATAACTTCCAAAATATCTAGAGGACCATCCATGTTGAGTCTTTTCACTGAACTATAGTTGTTCTAAAAGAGTTTTATAGGCTCAATTTCTTCATTGAATTCATCATCATCATAAAAATTCAATGAATATTCATCTGTGGTTATATTATTTGACTCTTTTACTTTCCCTTTTAATAGATCGTTGGCACAAATTTTATAACATGCCCAATTTTCGTGTAGTAGTAGCATTCGAGTTCACTTTTATTTGCATTTTTCTTTCTCATCCTTGTCTTTGAAAACAATGCATTTTATATTTAAGAATTTCCTTTTGTATACTCTAGTTTTAGCCTCTTTTCCTCTCCCAAAAGCATTGAAATTGTCTCATCTAATGTATGTGAAGACATTTGACTTAAGGTGAAGATGCCATTGCTAAAAATTCAAGGTAAACTATTTAATAAGATGGCATTTGCATCTTTGTCTTCCACTTTAGAACCAACTTCAGATAACTATCTTAAAGAGACATTAAATTATTTACATGACTGGACATAGATGTCTCCTGATTCATTTCAAGTCATAATTGCAACTTTATGGAAATTTTTTCATTTGTATCTTTTGCACCAAACAGTTGAATCAAGTGTTCCCATATTTATTTAGATGATTTAGTGGGATTTACAACATGTAACCGTGAATCTAAAAGAGAAAGTCTAATAATGGACTTAGCATTGTCATCTCTACTTTCCCATTCAGGTGACTATTTGACATCTGTAGGCCACTAATTTATTATAAAACCATGAATTCCATGATTATAAAATATTAAATTTAATAGAGAATGTTTTTTAAACTTTAACACTGAGTTACCTTTTTGCAATTATCGATGCCCCCTCTGTAATTAAAAAAATTCTTCAACTTCTTTGTAAATACAACATAACTTATCACACAACAACTCCTCTAAAAACAAATAAGTCATATGGCTAGCCTAAACAATCTCAAGCATACTTAGTTTTTTATGCAGCCTCATCATGCCATAAAAATGGATAACAGGTAATCTGATGACTATCTAATTCTTTCACACGCTCTAGAGTACAAAAAATATGCACTCATAGTCAACATGGCTTCAATACATAGGCTAACATTCCTTTTCATGTGCAGGAGTGTCTCAAGCAGAACGATTTCCCAAAATTCTCAGCCAAACAAAACACCTTAGCTAGCACAGTCTTGATAAGGGCTCAACGTAACACTGAATGCTCCTAAAGTCCACCCACAACCACACTTCACCAACAAAACTCATCTCCTTTGTTGTATACTTTCAACAATTCCTAAAATGGCTTCATCCTCCAGAACATAGTACTTTCCCTCTGTGTTCTTCATCAACTATCATGCCCAGCTGGGAGGCCAACAAGACTCAAGCAATAAGAAAGAAAAGTAGGTAGATCAAGCTCCTTAGCATCTGTATGTGGTTCATTCTTAGTCTGATTACTTATACGAAAGGTTCAATCTATTTGTTAGCTTACTGAAATAAACTGTTACAGAGACTGACTATCCATAATAGACAATCTAGAGGTTGTATGATCAATGTATAGGAGGGAGAAAATATCCCTACCAATTTGAGTTTGAGAGAGCACATTCTTCAAAATAAATCAAACAATGCATGCTTACAAAAACACACTCATTAGTTGACTCAACTTGCAATAACCACACACACAATTCATAGCAAACACACCCTCTACTTCAACACCCTGTGCTATGACACCATAAAAGAATGACTGAAAACATAATATATTTCACAGAGGTCATGTATTTGTTAACACACACAATTTTACATTGAAATATTACTCTAATATATAGATTTTATCAGATCTAACTTATTCCTAATTTAGAAGGAGAGGTTGAGAGAATTTATCAACCATCACCAACAACTCAAAAACCAACATTACAGATATAGGATGTAAGCATTAACTCCAAGTTCAACATCATGGTTTCTTGGTTTGGTTGAAATATTTTTATTATATATATGGGTTACAATGGCTAGGCACCATCAATAGACACACGAAGTATACGTGGAGTATATGTATATGAAACAATGTTTGAAAAATTATATTATATGGTTCAGATGAGCATATGCATATATATGGTATACATTATGGTATCAAACTTCGCATTATGAGTTAATGTATTTCTGACATTGTAAGTTTGCAATGTTATGGGTCATAAGATTTAATGTTTTGTGTGAATATACGTTGATATGGTTTATGGTTCACCGTGCTTATGGTTCTACACCACATAAAACATTAGCAATGTTGTGTGGTACTATGATATATATGTGAAATTCTCAATGTTAGTTTGTCCCCTGGAAACATTAATTATTGTTGGGAAATCACCATCGTTGTTTGCTTAGAGTTTATAATTATAGTTTAGTTATTAAATGATTGATAGACTCCATCAGATCTAGCACATAGTATCAATCATTAGTGGTAGAGATGGTTTATTTGAAAAGAACGAAATGGTTTAAATTTGGCATTGTTTGGGCAATCCATCTAGGAATTTTCTCCATGTTCTATTAGCTCAACTAATAGCTCATGCTCCGACTCATCTCTCCTATAATATTTCTAGGTTGTTGGTCACAAAAATGTGGTTTTATGTTAGCATGTTTTTACTAGCTTGTGGCTTATCTATCAAATAATTGGCTTATATGGCATGGCACCTAGTTTTGAGCTCGTTAGTGCACTTGCCTGGTCTTTACTCCTACATTTACTCCATTTCTCCACCACCTCTATCCATGAATCAATATTTTTTCCATTCTTGGGCCTCCAAAGGGTTTTCATTCCTTTCAATTCATAAACTCATATGCCCTGCAACCAAAATTTGGAAAGGAAAATGGAAATTTTGTTGCTTTTGGTACTTAGTAACAAAAGTCAGAACACAATCTTACAAATTGGACTTTCTTTTTAGTAGTCTTGTTTGTCAAGTATACATCAAACTGACTCTTTCTTGTTGAAAATTCTTTGAGTTTTCCTAATTTATACATTCTCCCTCTTTTTTGTTTCACTTTAGCGGTGATATGTTCATTTCCAGTCAAAATATAAAAATAATTCCCCATTTTGACAAGCACTAGAAATAAAACCTCGTCCACGTATGGATGTTAGTCCTTGTTCAATTATATGAATGTTTTTTACTCTATTAGAATATGTCCTGAGTCAGTTTCTTTACGCATGAGGTGTGATGCCCTTGAGGAATCCATAGGGAAAATAACACCGAGCACTGCAATTTAAAAGACCCATGTAACTCACGACCTATTATGCCATGTCTCCATTTTAGTATGTTATAAAAAAAACACGCACACATATATAATGTAGTGGTTATCATTATGCTATTAAGGGAACTTACCATTGATATCCACTATGAAACTTTTATAATCATTCTCATGGCTATTAGGGTTAATCACTTGTTAATCACGTAAACATTGTTTTATTAACATACTTGGCTAATTATTACCAAACCCTAACCTAATTCTTAGTTATTTAGTTGTGTCATAATGGGAGCCTTCAAGGTCATAATCACTTTGGAAAAATATCACGGCGAACTCATGCGTAGGGATTGTTGTTTTTCTCTGTTTCCATACAAAATTGTTATATCGAAATTATTGTCATGTGCATTTTTTGTTTTAGATTGAAAAGTCATTTTTCTTATTATATATAAAAAATTTGACTTCCACCATGGTTCTTCTATTGTACTCATAGTTATAGTTGAATATCTCTATGTTGTTGGTAAAACCCTCCATGAATCGGTTTCTATATACACCTGGGTTTTTCATGGTTTTATCCAACTTGCATATGTATTGGTTCTTCGCTTCATTTAAAGTCTAAATTACTTGTCAAGGAATGTTGTAGATTCATATTTAGTAACTATAGGTTATTTCCATTTGTTTCCTTGTCGTGGTTATATTGATTTGACGATATATACAATGAGACTCAAAATTCAATGTCCATTTATATAGTCTTTCTGAATTTTTTTTCCATCTACCTATTAGCATTTTGTCTCTATAGAGGTCTATTAAATATGTATGCCCTATCCATATCTTTCAATATTTACTAGTCTTTGTGAAATTAGGATGTTTGTTAACATATATATCAATGCTTTTCCCTATTAAATCTTGTCCCCTATTTTTTTGGGTTGTGTTATATTTTTTCCATGACTACACCATGTGGGGGGTGGAGGGGGGGAGGTATGTAGGGGGGCAGTAGCCCCCTTGCTAGGTGGGAGGACATACCTATGGTTTTGTGCATGGATTTTGCACATGGTTTTGGGCATGATGGTTTTCTATCCATGGGTTATATATATGTCGAAGCATCCATAAACCCCAATCCATTAACCCTGGATTAGAACATAATCGTAGTTCCCTTAACGAGATCTACAAAATACCATGGATAGAAAACCATCATGCCCAAAACCATGTGCAAAATCCATGCACAAAACCATAGGTAGGTCCTCCCACCTAGCAAGGGGGGTACCGTTGGGGTGGAGAGGGGGGGGTGTATGTAGGGGGGCAGTAGCCCCTTGCTAGGTGGGAGGACCTACCTATGGTTTTGTGCATGGATTTTTCACATAGTTTTGGGCATGATGGTTTTCTATCCATGGTATTTTGTAGATCCGGTTAAGGGAACTACGATTATGTTCTAATATAGGGTTAATGGATTGGGGTTTATGGATGCTTCAACATATATCTATATATATATATATATATATATATATATATATATAGTAACATTGAAAGGAACACAATGAAAAAATCAATTTGGTAGTCCCGGTTTTTAGATCCAGGGGAAAATATTTGTGTGTATTTGTTTTATGTTTTATTTTCTCACCTATGTTTATTTTTTCTGTTTTTTAGAATTTGTATGAAGGTAATTTCTATACGGATTTAAAACCTACATTTGGTATCAGAGATATTTTGGCTTCAAAGGGACACCTTTACTGTTGAGGGATTTTTTCTCAGGTCTGTGCTAGACCCTATTCAGTGGGATATCTGCGGGATCGATTCTTGTGGTGAAAGAAGATGGCGAGAAGTGGAAAATAGAGATTGATAAATTTGGTGGTTAGAGTTTTGAGTTTTGGAAACTCAAGATGGAGGATCTGCTGGTGGATAAAGATCAGTGGATCATGGTAGATCCAAGTACTAAACTAACAACAATGTCAGCTGAAGAGTGGGCGAAGTTGGATTAGAAGGCAAAGAGAACAATATGATTATGCATCTCAGATTCAGTATTGTTGAATGTATTAGGGGAAGCTTTGGCAAAGGCTTTGTGGGGGGGGTTAGGGACTTTGTACCAATGTAAGTCTCTGGTGAATAAACTATTCCTACAGAAAAAGTTGTATAACCTGAGGATAAAGGATGGAGACTTTGTGATAGAGCATCTAAACAAATTTAATATTGTGGTAAGCCAATTATTATACATTGACATTAAAATTTCAGACGAAGATAAGTGCATTAGGTTTTTGTGTTCTCTACCAGATTCGTGGGCTAGTCTGGTTGTTACAATAGGTAGAAATGCAACTGCCTTGCAGTTTGATGAAATAGTCTCATCCTTTCTGTTGGAGGAGATCAGACAAAAAAATATGGAGGAATAGAATGGTGATGCCTTGTATGTACGATGACAGTCCTAGAATAGAAACAAAATAAAGTCCCCAAGTGGGAGATTTAAATCTGTAGGAAAACCTGTAAAGGTGTGTTGGAAATGCGGAAAGGAAGGGCACTTCAAAAGGGACTATAAATCTAAATCTCCTTAGAAAGGAAAGGGATCTGATGATGCTCCTTCTGCAGAGGCAAAAACCACCTTAGATGAAGGTGGGGATGTGTACTTGGCTTCTTCTTCAAGTACACATATAGGTCATGAGGCACGGTTGATTGACTCAGGTGCATCCTTTCACTTCACTCCCCATAGAGAGTGGTTCTACGAGTATGAGAAATATGATGGTGGTGATGTCTTCTTAGGGGATGGCAGGAAGGCTAGAATCGTTGGTTGCAGAAAAGTTAAGTTTAATTTGCAAGGTGGAAGGATTAAAAAACTTATGGTTGTTCTCCATATTCCTGCATTAGCAAGAAATATAATTTTTGTAGGAAAGCTGGATGATGCAGGTGTAAAAATAGTGTTTGAGAAAGATACTTGCAAGATGGTTGGGGGAGAATTGGTACTGATGAAGAGAGTTTGGATTGGAACTCTATAAAAGCTTCAAGGTAGCACTGTTATTGATGGGTGCAACAATTTTGTGGTTCCTGAAATTGGGGCAGAAAATCTAGTGGTCTCTAGAGAAAAGACCATGCTATGGCATCAAAGGCTTGGAGATATTGGAGAGAAGGACCTTTGAATACTTCATGGCAATGGTATGATATAAATTATGTCTAATTTCCATGTGGATTTTGATTTCTGTGAAAATTGTGTATATGGGAAGCAAAATCGGGTGAGTTTCCCCTCTCGTGCTAAGAGGGCGAAACAAATATTAGAGCTTGTGCACAGTGATGTGTTTGGACCTGTGTTAGTTCTATCACTAGGTAAGTCTATGTACTATGTATCATTTATAGATGACTTCTCAAGGAATACATGAATATATTTCCTCAGGAAGAAATCTGAAGACTTTGACAAGTTCAAAGAATTTAAGGCCATGGTGGAAAACCAGAGAGAGAAAAAGATAAAGGTGTTGAGGGCAGATAACAATGGTGAGTTTTGCAAGAAGGAATTTAAAGAGTTCTGTAAGAAGTGTGGTATAGCACGACGTAAGACTACTCCATAAACACCTGAGAAAAATGGAGTTGCAGAAAGAATGAAAAGATGTTGATGGAAAGGGAAAGAAGCATGCTCAGTCATGTCGGGTTAGGACAAGAATTCTAGGCAGTGGTGGTGGAGACTGCATGTTACCTGGTCAACAGATCACCTTCATCAGCGCGAGGGTAAGACTCCACAAGAGGTATGGACTAGTAAGAAACCTTCTCTTTCACATCTGAGGGTATTTGGATGTGATGCATATGTACATGTTCCAAATGAGAAAATAACAAAGTTAGATAATAAATATGAAAAGTGCATCTTTATTGGGTATGCAAATGGTTTAAAAGGTTATAAGCTTTGGAACCCAGAAACAAGGAAGGTTGTGTACAACAGAAATGTGGTGTTTAGAGAGGTGAAAGATGTTATTAAACATGAATTCCTAACCAAGGAACCTGAGAAGGTAGAGTTTGAGCTAAAGGATGAAGAATCAGACTCTACAACAGAAGAGGAATCAGAAGATGAAGAGCCACAAACTCTAGCTGTGAGAAGATTTGTTCGAGAAAGAGGATCGCTAGAAATGCATAGTCCATTTGCTTTCTGTTCATATTTTTATTTATCTGTTACTGATGATGATCCTAGAATTGTGAGGGAAGAAGTGGATTCAGAGGATGGAAAAATCTGGAAAGAGTTCATGGTTGGTGAAATGGAATCTTTGCACAAAAATTAGGCTTGGGATCTGGTGGAGTTTTTGGCTGGAAGGAAACCCATTGGAAGCAAATGTGCATTTAAGAATAAGATGAATGCAGAAGGAAAGGTGGATAAATACAAATCTTGATTGGTAGAAAAAGGTTATTCCCAGGTGTTGGGAATTGATTTTGGTGATATTTTTTCTCCTGTTGCCAAGGTAGCTTCTATTAGATTACTTTTATCTGTTGCTGCTACTTTTGATTTTGAGGTAGAATAGATGGATGTGAAGATAAAATTTCTTCACGGGAATCTAGAAGAAGATATCTACATGAAGCAACTTGAAGGCTTTGCGCTGAAGGGTAAGAAAAAAATAGTATGCAAGTTAAAAAAGTCTATCTATGGGTTAAAACATCACCAAGGATGTGGTATTAGAACTTTGATACATTTATAAGGGGACTTGGCTTCACCAGAAGCAAAGAAGATCACTGTGTGTATTTAAATTAATATGTGACCGTGTTATTTATGTGGTCTTGTATGTGGATGATATGTTGCTCGTTGGAAATGACAAAGAAATTATCCAAGATTTGAAGACCCAATTGTCCTCCAAATTCGAAATGAAAGATCTTGGTGTTGCAACCTATATTTTGGGCATGGAAATTAAATGAGATCGAGAAAAGAGGAAGCTCTGGCTAAACTAGAGGAAGTATTTTGAGACAATATTACAGAGTTTTAATATGCAAGATATCAAACCGGTGAAGTTTCCTATTCCTGTAGGTGTAAAGTTATCTGCTGAACAGTGTCCCAAGACACAAGAAGAGGAAGAGGACATGTCCCATGTTCCATATGCAAGTGCAGTCGGTAGCCTGATGTATGCAATGACCTGTACTAGATAAGACATTGCACATGTAGTGGGAGTATTGATCAAGTTTATGTCAAAACCAAGCAATGAGCATTGGACAACAATGAAGTGGGTTTTCAGGTATTTGCATGGCACTAGTGATTATGGTTTGTGATACTAAGGAAGACTAGGATTGGACAGAGTTTTGAACATCCATGGCTTTGTTGATGCAGTCTGGGCTGGAAATCTGGATGAGAGAAGATCTACAAGTGGGTATGTGTTTAACCTATTTGGAGGTGCAGTCAGTTGGATGAGTAAGAGATATTCTTTAGTGGCACTTACAACTACAGAGGTAGAATACATGGAAGCCACTCATGGAAGCAAGGAAGCATTTTGGTTGCAGAGATTGTGTTCAAGTATGGGGTTAGTACAACGAGCTATAATGATAGACTGTGATAACCAAAGTTCAACTTTCTTGGAAAAGAACCCTGCTTATCATTCAAAGACAAAGAACATTGATGTTTAGTATCACTTTGTGAGGGATATGGTTGAGGACAAAAAGGTGTTGCTGGTAAAGGTGGAGACTTTGAAGAATATTGTAGATGCATTGAAAAAGTCTGTGAGCACTGAGAAGTTCTCTTGGTGTATAGAAACAATGCGCGTTTGCAGGGCTGGATCAATGACTAAGCTCTCCTATGGCCCCATGTGGAAAAAAAAACAACAAGTGGGATACTGTTGGGTTGTGTTATATTCTTTCCACGACTACCCCACCCGTAGAGGGGTCATAGGGGGGTCAGCTGCCCTCCTTGTTGGGGGGTATACAGGGGGGTGGTAGCCCCCCTTAATGAGGTTTGGGGCAGCCCCCAGGGAAATGTTTTTTGGACCCTACATTAGGTGGGCGGACCTACCTATGATTTTGTGCATTGATTTCACACATGGTTTTTGGCATGATGGTTTTTTGTCCATGGTATTTTATAGATCCAGTTAAGTGAACTACAATTATATTCTAATCCAGGGTTAATGGATTGGGGTTTATGGATGCTTCGACGTGTATATATATGTATTGTAACATTGAAATGAGCATAATGAAAAAATCAATCTAGTAGTCCCAGTTTCGGGATCCAGGGGAAAATATCTGTGTATATTTGTTTTATGTTTTATGCTCTTGTCATTGTTTATTTTTTCTATTTTTTAGAATTCATATGCAGGTAATTTTTGTACGTGGTTAAAACCTACATATTTAATGTTTCAAAATAAAAATTCATTTGCATTTGTTGGTGAATGGTTCTTATCTTTTACTTCCTGCAAGTAATTTAATGAATTTCTTATAGTATGAACTTTTCTAATAGAAATAAAAGAATGGGAAGTGGTAGAGGAATAATAAATAGAGACCAAATTAGGGTGTGAGAAGAGATAGGAGACCAAGGGTCTCAATTCATTTTGATGTTGATCCTAAGGAGGTAATGCATTTGCTTTGTAATGGTGCGATCGATCTACTGGGGCAACTAGAACCCCAATACGTGGTTCAACCTCAATCACAACACCCCCTATGCCAACCCAAACTAATATTGGCATTCTAGTGCCTGTTCACACTTATGCTCCTTTAGTTGTGCCATACAATAATGGTTTGGAAACTTCCATCCCAACCCAACCACTTCATTTAATCCATGATTGGCCTACAATCTCATTTCCTCCCCTACTTGAGGCACATGTCTCTCGTTTGCAGTTTGTTGTTTCACGTGCAATTCCTTTTGCTCATGTGGTTCCACATCATTCTACTCCTACTTGTCAACACCCCTATTTTTTTCATCAGACCTCTAAGTAGCCTACCATACTCGTTGATCTTGTTGGTCAAACATTTAAGAAAACAGCTAACCCACAATTTTTTATTAGTGATGAGAGACAAGAAGAACATGCGAACTTTGTTTGATTCATCACATGGTTCATCACATTTAGTGACATCACATCAGCGTAAAGAGGAACAATAGGAAAGGTTAGCTCATTCTTATAGGTAGGGGCATTAATCCTTGGTGTCAACAACATGTTTTTGGTAGAGTTTGTTTGAATATGTTTTTCAACATTATTTATTGTTGACAGACATATTTATACATTGATGTTACTTCTCTTGCTTGGATACTTGATACTGCTCTTACTTGTAGATATTTATGATGGCTCATTTCTGGGAGGAAACAATTTATGGTTCTTTTATATACAATGCCTCATATTACTATGTTATCACATTGAATATGTATGATTAATCAAGAAACAAGGGATGGTGGGAGACACAAGGCTTTGGGTTGATACCATGATAATTTGATATGGGAAAGTTTTGGTTATGTGATATATGTTTTGGTTGCATATGAAATTTATGATTATGCTTATGTTTTGACATGGTTTATGATTATTAATTTGGTTGGCGATTTATGAATAAACCAATTATGTGGGTCACATTTCTTATCCATTCATGTATTAAGACAAAAGGTTATTGAACCCAATGGAATAAGGGAAAGGGGTTCCACCTACTAGAGTCAATCTTTTTAAATTAAATCAAACTTTTAGTTATGTTTTTACAACATCCCTTCTATTTTCTAATCCATTAGATTAGAAATCAAACTAAGACACAATCTTTTCAACTTCCAAACTAATTTAGATATCTTTAGAAGGAGGAAGGATCTATGAGGCAAAGAGAGAAAACTATGAAGAGAAGTATGTTATAAGGTTTTCTCGTTATCATTTCCCCTCTGACTTTAATTTTTTACAAGTTAGAGACTAATCATGACGGTGACCGAATTTTTATCTTATCAAGAGGCGAAAAACTAAGTGAATTCAACAATATTTCCAAGAAAATATTCAGGTATCTTAATTCTTTCTAATTTATTCATCTCTTTTTGAAGGTCTAGCTATTTTTACCAGTGCTAACAACTTTCCATTTTGCAAAAAGTAAGCTGCCCACGCTTACACCTATGCGAAGGAATCTTATTTTTTTGTCATTTTAGATTGTCTTCGAGATATTGTATATGTTTTGTTTTACAATGCAATAGTTTGTAATAAGAAACGTCACAAGTTTTCAAGATTTAATTGTACTCTATTATTAATAAATTCAACTATTTTTATTACAACTCTATTGTTTGCATATATTTGTTTTATTATTTATTTAATTGTATTCTATTATTAATAAAATCAACTATTTTTATTACAACTCTATTGTTTGCATATATTTGTTTTATTATTTAAATTTGAGCAATTTTTATTTTTTATTTTTTATACAGACATATATAGAAGCTTATACTCTATAAAATCTAGAGCGTTCCAATGCAAAATTCTGCCTAGCTTGTTGCATAATCAAATCTAACCCATAATTTCAAATTTTCCTTTTTTATTTGTTTATCACATATTTGTTGTAAGTGATGCATATTTCATGTGTATATTTTTTATTTATTTTTAGATGTAAATTCTCTTTTATTTATTTTTACACCATTAAAAAAAAGCCTTAGTTGTAAATTCTGAACTTAGTCTCACTACCCTATGAGGAATTGGTTTGTTAAAATTTATCAAACCTAAACAACGAACAAATTGTTAAATCACGTTTTTACCGAACTTGAAAATTGAAGTCACATTACATAAGGATCATATCACGAACAAAAATTTAGGAAGGCAAATGTGTATTAAGCATAACAATTATAAATGAAAGATGATTCATAAATATATTAAGAATATTATGGATAGGGAGTTTGATACATACGTAATCTTTTAGTGTGTTCTAAAATATGGTAAAACAATCAATATTTAATAACGTTATAATGATGTTTTAAATAATATTATGATAATCGCGGTATTGTGGTGGGTATAAAAAGTTTTAGTGCGTGATTCTTTCGGTTTAAATGAGATGAAATAAAATATTTCTTTTTTGTTAGAAATTATTTTTTATTATCTAAAAGGTTTGTTTTAATATATAAATGGATTTAGGTTTAAAAATTATTTTTAAGGAATTGAGATTATGTAATTAAATTTTTTTTGAGGGTATTGAGGTTAGGTAAATTTTATAATTCAAACTTGTGATTTTAATAAATTTTTTTGGATTTTAGATAAATTTAACTAGAAAATATGTCTCTAAAAATTCTGAAAGGTAGAATAGTTAAACCATAACCTTAATAATAGGATAAAGTTTGATTTATGGAACTTTAAATAAGAAAGAAATTACTAGTTTTAGTTTAGAATTTAATTTTATATTTATGGGATTTTAAGAAAAGTATTTCTAAATCATCATAATTTTGTTCGATAAACTAACATCTTAAAAAGATAAACATTGTAATAAATATTTTGAAATTTATTTAATATGGAAATATACATACATTCTTCTCAATGACTAATAATATCACAAAGATAAGAAATTTTTTTAATCTATGATGTTTTAAGAATTGTCCAACTTCTTGTTTAAGAATGAGATATGTGAAAGTTCAATTTTATTTTAAAATATTGATTTCATTTTTTAAGTTAAAAATATTTCTCATTTTTATATCATGATTTATCACCTCCTTATAATATCTTAATTTGTTTTATCATTTAGTTATTTTTCTTTAAATTTAAATATAATAAAAACATTATGTTACTATTATTTTGCAAAATGACATTTTCTTTTAGAATTATTATACCAATTTAGAGTCTTCTTGATTTAATTATCACAACCTTCATAATTACATTCATATTAAAATAAAGATTCTTAATATTTTTAATTTTTTCCCAAGGTCCTAAAAACTCATTACCATAAAAACAATATCATTGTGAAGAAAAATAGTAATAACTATATCATTGGAAAAAAATATTGTATAACTAACCTTTTTCAAACTACCCTTTAATTAATTAACTTCAAGATATTTTTATTCTTATACAAAATATGTAATTTTAAATATACAAAACAAACCTACATACATTTTATATATTAATTTTATGAATAAATAAAAAAAACTATATTATCTGTGTATGTTAATTTGACTTAAACTAATGATCCACATGCTCTTCACTCTCATTTTATTTTTTTATTTATTAGCACAACCACATTAATAAATGTTGCTATATGCACTAATAGGACTATATCAATCACTTGCACAATCACATTTATTATTATTTATTTATTAGTATTAACATTAATAATTTTATTATTATTTATAAATTATATATTATCATTCTTATTACTATTATTATTATTTATAATCTTAAATAACCAATTAATAAATAATAATAATAATGATAATAATAATATTTTATAATTAAAAATAATATAAATATTTATATTATAAATTAATAGTTATAATATTAATAATTAATAATTATAATAACTATTAATACACCATAGATTGATACTATAAACCCAAGATATTAATATAAATCTAATGGATTTTAGATCTAAGAGATTTAAATTAAACTCTAGGATTAATATTATAAACTTTATGAATAATATTATACCCTAGGAATCAAGGGATTATAAATCCAGGGGAATAATATTAAACACAAGGAATTAATATTATAAACCCAAGGAATATAAACCATAAGGTAAATATTATAAACCCTAAAATAAACATTAAATGTTGAGATAAATATTATAAACCTTAGGATTAACATTATAAACCTAAGCAATTAATAAACCCAACAGACCAATATTAATAACCTAAAGGATAATAAACCCAAGGAATTTGTATTACAAACCCAATGGATTATAAACCCAAGAGATTTAAATTAGACCCTAGGATTAATATTATAAACCTTATGAATAATATTATATCTTAGGAATATGAACCCTTAGATTAATAAACCCAATGTATTGATATCATAAATGAAAGGGACTAAACCCAAAGGATTATAAACCCAGGGGAATAATATTAAACAAAAGGAATTAATTTTCTAAACCCAAGCAATCTAAACCCTAAGGTAAATATTATAAACCCTAAAATAAACATTAAATCCTAAGATTAATATTATAAAATTTAGGATTAACATTATAAACCTAAGCAGCTAATAAACCCACAAGATCAATATTAAAAAACCAAGGGATATTAAATCCAAGGAATTTGTATTATAAACCTAATGGATTATAAACCCAAGAGATTTAAATTAAACCCTAGGATTAATATTATAAACCTTATGAATAATATTATACCCTAGGAATATGAACCCTTATATTAATAAATCCAAGGGATTGATATCATCAAGGCAAGGGACTAATAAAACCAAAGGATTATAAACCTAGGGGAACAACATTAAACACAAGGATTTAATATTACGATCCCAAGGGATATAAACCCTAACGTAAATATTATAAACCATAAAATAAACATTAAACACAAAGATTAATATTATAAACCTTAGGATTAACATTATAACCTAAGCGGTTAATAAACCCAAGGGATCAATATTAAAAAACATAAGGGATTTGTCAAGTCCCACTAGCGCAACTGGTTGAAGATGGCCCTCATCAGCAAGGCGACCCAGCATCAAACTTCATGGGGGGAGGTTGTGCCCTATGCTAGGGGGAGGAGACTGTTGGAAATAATACTGAGAGGGGGGGTGAATCAGTATTATCAGATTAATCAAACTTTTCAAATGCCCAAAACATATACGCTACTTCAGCTAAGTGAACCAGCGTGTACACGCTACTGTGACGAAGTAAAACAGCGTATAAGCAGAAAACTCACAATTTAGTTGGCTTATTCTTCAATTAAGTGCATCAGGACATTATTCATCATATTAACAGTAAACATGTGCAGTATAACAGAACAGATAAAAAGCCACACACATGAACACCAAGATATAAGGTGGAAACCCAATGTGGGTGAAAACCACCTGCTGCAAGTTGTCTCTATCTTTCTTAATATGAAACTTCAGTTTACAATCTTTTGTACTGGTGCAGCCTTATACCAGTACGCAGGCTACAACCTGCAGAAGGCTTCAACCTTCTCTCGTTCTCCAAACTTCCTTGGAAGGGAGCTCCAACCCCCTTTTCTTTTGTACTAGCCAAAATACTAGTATGTAGGTGCTGACCTACAATCTTACTTCTTCCAGGTATCACTTTTCATACATTTTCAGACTTGGATATTCCTGAAGCACAACATTACAATCTGAAGACCACAATTCATTCAATTTTCACAACAGATCATTGAAGCATAAAACAACCAACTTTGAATCACTTGAACCACTGAACCCTGTCAATCACCAGTTACCAGAACACAGAGCAGACTACAGAACTCTGTAATAACAGTCAGATCCCACTGTAAACCCAAATCAAGCTTCAAAAGATATACGCTACTTTAATGAGCAGAAACCGCGTATACACGCGCTTTTACCGAAGCCAACCTGCGTACAGATCTAAAAATAAACTTTCTCAACTTGCAGTTGTACCAGATATTAGTTAGACTCAGAACGTAACATTGCGACAATATGCAGATCTAGAAATACGCATAATCAACATGATAGTGCATTTCAAACCATTTGATCCCGATCTCTCCTTAGATCTAGTTCACCATCACCCGATGAGATCTCTCCTTAGCTCAGATCAACCAACTCAGAACCTGCATATCAGATCTCTTTCTCTCTTAGATATTCATGCCTTGTCGAAAAAGATATTTGCCTAATGATCTTCTTCTCCTTATATAGCCTTAGGCCTTTCTCAATACCAAGAGCCAAAACCATAGTAACACAATACCATCAACTTTAAAACTAGGGATCGACACGCCCGTCGAGACATAATGGTCCGAAATCATAGGCACAACTTCCAAGGTCTAACCACCATGAACCAAAGGAACCTTTCCACATACACGCGCTTTTTCTGAATCTAACTTGCGTGTACACGCGACTTGGGCTTAACGAAAGAGCGTGTATGAGCTTTCTTGCCATGCTGTACTGAGATCTGTCTTCTGATTGAGTTGCCATCACCTGTACTAACCTTTGAGCACCTGTACCATCCACTGAGTGAGTTGCCATCAAGGACAACACTTGAACCATAATGCCAACAATCTCCCCCTTTGGACTTGATGGCAACCACCACATACCACACCAAGTGTCACGCAACCACCACACACCACACCAAGTGTCACTCTCCCCCTTTGACATCAAGGGCAAAGGGAGGACCAAGATATTCTCTTCCTTGGTAATCCTTCTGCTGTCCATACTGCTGTCCATACTCCCCCTGAGTACATGCTGAAATCTCCAAGTGTGCTCCCCCTTTGTGAATGCCAAAGAGTACCAATCTATCCATCCTGCTCACCAAGTGCTGTTCATGCTCCCCTTGACTGTAGGCAAGATCTGCAAAAGATGTTCTTCAAGAAGAACATGACTCTATACATCATAAAAGACCTTCCTATCACCAAAGACTCATACATACATCCATTTCTCAACTAAGTGAGGATATACAAAAAAAAAATGACTCATCCACCCAACCAAGTGGGGATACATCAATATTGACTCATCCACCTAACCATGATAATACATGAACATTTCATCATTCATCCCAGGCATAGTGGGGAAACCAACAAAGGCCGTTACATGACCTTGACACCATAAAAGAGACAAGAGAGATACATGACATAGAGACAACAGATCTAGACCAAGACTTAGGAAAGACATCAGCAGCATCTGATAAACATCTTGTTAGATCAGCAACTAGAATTTCTTTCTGAGCTCCTTCTCCTGAAACCAACAACCAAAAACATCTGAATGCCAACAATGCTTTATGAGACTTTTGAGCTGCTCCCCCTGAACCTGTGCCTGTTGCACTCCCTGAAACTGTGCTTGAATAATTCTGACATTCCTATTGCTGTTCAGAACTTCAGAGTTTTCCCTTGCTGTTCAGAACTTTACATACGCGTTTTCTCCTGTATAAAACAGCGTATGTACGCGGATATTCTTTCTGCAACAAGCGTCCAGCATACACGCGACTTTCCCACCATGAATCCGCGTGTATACGCTCCTATTACTCCCGTAACCTGCGTATACCAACTTTTCTGTAGAACAAACAAATTTCAACAACAGGATGAAGCATTAACTACTCCCAGCTTTTGTCTGAGATATTCAAAAGTTTCCCTGGGCAGTGGTTTTGTGAGAATATCAGCAACTTGTTCCTTAGAAGGAACATACTCCAACTTGACCTTCTGTTCAAGCACTTGTTCCCGAAGAAAATGGTACTTGATTGGTATGTGCTTGGTCTTTGAGTGCATGACTGGATTCTTTGAAATGCTGATTGCACTTGTATTATCACATAAGATAGAGACAGGTGGAGTGCAAGTGATTTGAAAGTCCTGCAAGGTCTGCATCATCCAAAGAAGTTGTGTACAACAAGATGCTGCAGCTACATATTCTGCTTCAGCTGTAGATAAGGCAATCGAACTTTGTTTCTTGCTGAACCAAGATACTAATCTGGAACCCATGAAGAAAGCACCTCCACTTGTGCTTTTCCTATCATCCACACTTCCAGCCCAATCTGCATCTGTGTAAGCATGAAGAGTGAGATCAGTATTTCTAGGATACCATAAGCCATAGTTTTGGGTCCCTTGAAGATATTTGAAGATTCTTTTGACTGCCTGAAGATGAGTTTCCTTTGGGTTGGCTTGAAATCTTCCAACCATTCCTACTGCATGTGTAATATCTGGTCGAGTACCTGTCAAATAAAGCAAACTCCCAATCATGGATCTATAAGTGGGTTGGTGGACTGCTGCTGATTCATCATTTGCACTGAGGCTGCATCCTGTAACCATGGGTGTACATACTGGTTTTGACTCTTCCATGCCATACTTCTTCAAGATCTGCTTGAGGTATTTGGTTTGAGACAAGAAGATACCTCCTTCATTTTGTTGGATTTGCAATCCAAGAAAATATGTCAATTCTCCAAGAAGTGACATTTCGAATTCTTTCTGCATAACCAAGGCAAAGTTTTGACTCATAGTCTCTTCATTGCTGCCAAAAATAATATCATCTACATAAACAACAAGAATTAGCAATTTGTTATTTTCAATTTTTATATAGAGATTGCTATCTGCTGATCCTTTTGAAAAGCCTTGTTGGTGAAGATATTTGTCCAACCGATAGTACCAAGCCCTTGGGGCTTGTTTGAGCCCATAAAGAGCCTTTTTCAATCTGCATACAAGGTTTGGATCATTCCCAAGAATGAACCCATCTGGCTGCTCAATATATACTTCTTCTTCTAAGTCTCCATTCAGGAAGGCTGATTTCACGTCCATTTGAAATACCTTGAAGTTTTGAAAGCTTGAGAGAGCAAGGAACATTCGGATGGCCTCTAGTCTTGCCACAGGAGCAAAGGTCTCTTCAAAATCTATTCCTTCTTGCTGTGCATACCCTTTACAAACAAGTCTGGCCTTGTTTCTAATTACTTCTCCATTTTCATTTAACTTATTCTTGAAGACCCATTTTGTTCCTATTACATTCTTATCTTTTGGTCTAGGAACCAATTCCCAAGTGTTGTTCCTTTCGATTTGCTCAAGTTCTTCATCCATTGCTTTGACCCAACATTCATCTTTGCATGCTTCTTTCACATTTTGTGGTTCAATGGAGGAAAGTAGAGCCAAGTAGCTTGAAGCTTCTGCAAGTGTCCTTCTTGTTTGTACTCCTGCTTCTTTCTGCCCCACAATCTGAGTTTCTGGATGATTCTTTTGGACATATCTGGATGGAGTCTTCTCTTCTATTCTTGTCTGCTCCTCTGGTTCTTCTTGAGATTCTTCTCCTTCTTGAGGTTCTTCTTCTTCATCATTTCGCCTTTGAGAGTAACCTTCATCTTCTTCATGATGAACTTGCCTAGGAATATATCCCTTCTCATCAACCACTATATCAATACTGTCAACAATTCTGCCAAGTCTTTTATTGTAGCACTTGTATGCTTTGCTATGTGGAGAATAACCAAGAAGAATGCCCTCATCTGCTCTAGGTTCAAGTTTGCCAAGTTGCTCATCAGTGTTCTTAATATAACATTTGCTCCCAAAGATTTTGAAATGCTTCACGGAAGGAGTTTTACCACTCCAAAGCTCATGAGGTGTTTGAGTGCTGTTTACTCGGACATTTGTTTTGTTAAGAATGATAACAGCAGCATGTGCGGCTTCTCCCCAGAAGGTTGCAGGAGTACCTGATTCATCGAGCATAGCACGAGCCATTTGTTGGATAGTTCTGTTCATTCTTTCCACAACCCCATTTTGCTGAGGAGTTCTAGCTGTAGAGAATTCTCTTCTTATCCCATGTTCATCGCAGAAATCAAAAAATTCATTTGATGTGAACTCCCCACCTCTGTCAGATCTGAGGCACTTGATTTTGTGTCCTGATTCATTTTCGGCCAATGCTTTGAAGGATTTGAATTTTTCGAATGCTTCATCTTTGTGCTTCATAAGCCCTAACCAAACAAACCTTGAGAAATCATCAATGAATAATATCAGATATTCTTCTCCTCGAGGTGACCTTTTCCTAAATGGACCACATACATCTGTATGGACTAGCTCAAGAGGCAAGCTAGCTGACCCTTCCTTCTCTGGAAAGTTAGTTCTGGTCTGTTTTCCAAACTGACAAGATTTGCATATGGTGTTGTCTGGAATTTTGATATCTGGAAGATCGCGAACTGCCTGATATTTGCATGCTTTCCTTATTTGTGAGAAGCTTAGATGTCCCAACCTTCGATGCCATAACCAGTGCTCTTCATCCTTGCTAAGATAGCATTGTTGTTGTTCTTCTTCAAATATGTACAGATTATTTGGAGTTCTTTTGCCTTTGAGAACTGTTTTACCTGTATCAAGATCACGAACAAGACATCCATTCGATCTGAAAATAACCTCTGTTTTTTGATCACACATCTGGCTGACACTTAGAAGATTATGTTTCAATCCATCAACATACAAAACATTTCCAGCCTTGACCTTTTCTTTTAAAGGAGCAATACCTTTTCCTTTTATAGTAGCAGGAGTATCATTTCCAAAAGAGACTTTCTTTCCCTTTTCTAAAGTAGAATAAGATTCAAGTTTTTCTTTATCACCTGTCATATGTTTCGAACATCCACTGTCAATGTACCATAGATTTTCCTGTCCTTCTGCATAAAATGCTATCCCACATCTTTCTGTTTGAGGTTCCTTTATTCTCCATGTTTTGGTGCTTGTGGCTTGTTCCTTTTTCTCCTGAAACCTGCTCCTGCATTCAGAGTCTTTATGACCAAAATTATTGCAAATAGAACATTCAACTTCATTTTCAAGCACCGAAAAGTTGTTATAGGTCCTTTTTGTAATCCCTGTCATACTTCTTTGTTTTTGAGCTTCCCTAGTCATGATTGTTTTATATGCAACACATTGAGCTGCTCTGTGACCAAAGTTGTGGCAAGAAAAGCATTGTCCATTGAAGAAGCTTCTGCGGTTATTGAATCTACCAGCCAACTGATTGTAATTTCTATTTTCATCTATTCTTGAGCCAAACTGAGAAGATTTTACCTGTGGTTGGTTGTAGCTTTTGTTCATCCTTAAGGAGGATTGTCCCTGATAGTTTCTGTTTGTAACTCGTCCCTGCTTTACCTGATTATCTTCATTGTTCTTCCGCTCATTTCCTTTTGCTGCATCAAGATAACTTTTTGAGGTGGATGCTTGAGAGGTTTCTCCATTATAGCCCAAACCTGTTTTGTTTAGAGGAGACCGCTGCACACTAATAATCTCATCCAAGGTTTCAGATCCTTTGACAAATTTAAGATTAATAGTTTTTGTTTTCTCAATTTCTTTTCTGAGACCAACAATTTCACCTTCTAGTTTTTCAAGATGTTTTTCCTTTTCATCAATTTGAAATTGCAAAGTATCAATAATCACATTCCTTTCTTCTATGCTTCTCTTGAGTCTAGTGATTTCATTATAGAGATTATCCACATCTATAGCATCCTCATAATCATCATCTTCAAATGCCATTAACAGCTTATATTTATTACCTTGTTCATCTTCATCACTGTTTGATAAGCCATCACTATCTTCATGGGTGTAGTAGCTTTTCCTATTTGCACTTTGTTTCTTGTTCCATCTAGCAGGTTCTTTTCCTTTATCCTTATAAGGACATTTTGCAGCATAATGACCTACTTTCCCACAAGCAAAACATTTGAAAGGTAGCTTACCTCTGAACCTTCCAGAACCCCTTTGAAGATTTCTGACAAAATTTGATTCTTCTTCCTCTTCTTCTGGAACATGGCTTGCTTCATAGTAATCTTCTTTTCCTGATGCCTTAAAAGCAACTTCCCTTCTGTCAGATGGACCTCCCTTTCTCATTTCATAAGCGGTTAGAATTCCATGTAGCTGAGACATAGTGAGAACACGGAGATTTTCTTTTTCTTCTATTGCAGATACTTTAGATTCAAACTTGGGGGATAAAGATCTTAGAACCTTTTGAACTACTATAGTTTCTCTTATTTCTTCACCCAAGTTTTTCATACAATTAACAATCTCATCTACCCGGAGAAAATAATTAGCCACACTTTCATCATTATACATCCTGAGAGTCTCATATTGAATCCTGAGTGTTTGAAGTTTAGCTTCCTTTACCTGTTCATCTCCTTCATAGCTAGTGATCATTTTGTCCCATATTTCTTTTGCTGATTTGAAGTGCATGACCTTCATGAATTCTGTTTGAGATATACTTCCTAATAGGGTAGCAACTGCTTTTGCATTTGTTTCATATGCCTTTTTTCCATCTGGATCTGTAGGAGTAGCTGAAGGAAAAGCATAACCTTTTTCTACAATGTCCCAAACTTCTGTACCAAGAGATTGAAGATATGCAGTAACTCTTACCTTCCAATAATTGAAATTTGTTCCATCAAAAACCGGTGGCCTGATTGATGCTTCTTTCTCGTAGTTGCTCATGATGAATGATCTTCCTTCAAGCGATCAAGCTTCTCTGAAGGACCTGCTCTGATACCAATTGTTGGAAATAATACTGAGAGGGGGGGGTGAATCAGTATTATCAGATTAATCAAACTTTTCAAATGCCCAAAACATATACGCTACTTCAGCTAAGTGAACCAGCGTGTACACGCTACTGTGACGAAGTAAAACAGCGTATAAGCAGAAAACTCACAATTTAGTTGGCTTATTCTTCAATTAAGTGCATCAGGACATTATTCATCATATTAACAGTAAACATGTGCAGTATAACAGAACAGATAAAAAGCCACACACATGAACACCAAGATATAAGGTGGAAACCCAATGTGGGTGAAAACCACCTGCTGCAAGTTGTCTCTATCTTTCTTAATATGAAACTTCAGTTTACAATCTTTTGTACTGGTGCAGCCTTATACCAGTACGCAGGCTACAACCTGCTGAAGGCTTCAACCTTCTCTCGTTCTCCAAACTTCCTTGGAAGGGAGCTCCAACCCCCTTTTCTTTTGTACTAGCCAAAATACTAGTATGTAGGTGCTGACCTACAATCTTACTTCTTCCAGGTATCACTTTTCATACATTTTCAGACTTGGATATTCCTGAAGCACAACATTACAATCTGAAGACCACAATTCATTCAATTTTCACAACAGATCATTGAAGCATAAAACAACCAACTTTGAATCACTTGAACCACTGAACCCTGTCAATCACCAGTTACCAGAACACAGAGCAGACTACAGAACTCTGTAATAACAGTCAGATCCCACTGTAAACCCAAATCAAGCTTCAAAAGATATACGCTACTTTAATGAGCAGAAACCGCGTATACACGCGCTTTTACCGAAGCCAACCTGCGTACAGATCTAAAAATAAACTTTCTCAACTTGCAGCTGTACCAGATATTAGTTAGACTCAGAACGTAACATTGCGACAATATGCAGATCTAGAAATACGCATAATCAACATGATAGTGCATTTCAAACCATTTGATCCCGATCTCTCCTTAGATCTAGTTCACCATCACCCGATGAGATCTCTCCTTAGCTCAGATCAACCAACTCAGAACCTGCATATCAGATCTCTTTCTCTCTTAGATATTCATGCCTTGTCGAAAAAGATATTTGCCTAATGATCTTCTTCTCCTTATATAGCCTTAGGCCTTTCTCAATACCAAGAGCCAAAACCATAGTAACACAATACCATCAACTTTAAAACTAGGGATCGACACGCCCGTCGAGACATAATGGTCCGAAATCATAGGCACAACTTCCAAGGTCTAACCACCATGAACCAAAGGAACCTTTCCACATACACGCGCTTTTTCTGAATCTAACTTGCGTGTACACGCGACTTGGGCTTAACGAAAGAGCGTGTATGAGCTTTCTTGCCATGCTGTACTGAGATCTGTCTTCTGATTGAGTTGCCATCACCTGTACTAACCTTTGAGCACCTGTACCATCCACTGAGTGAGTTGCCATCAAGGACAACACTTGAACCATAATGCCAACATTGCTAAAAAATCGAATCAGCTAAGAGTTGTTGTTGCTGAGGTCAGGTGTGATCCCCAGGTGACTTTGATGGCTTATATGCCCCTCGGTATCGGCTCCTCAAGCCACAAGTCAAGCCTAGAGGATCACAGACAGCTTGACAAAAAAAAATGAAGGGATTTTAAACCAAAGGAAATAACATTAAACTCTAGGATTAAAATTAAATCATAGCAACATAATCCCTAATATTAAAAAAACCCAAGTGATTAATATTATAAACCCAAGGGATTATAAATTAAAGGGATAAATAGTAAACAATAAGATTAATATTATAAACCATAAGGTTAATATTAAACCATGGGAATATATCCCCGATCGGGGTGTGAGCTGGATCCCATGAGGTATGTCCCTACCCAACATTTGATATGAAAATCCTGAGGCAATGTTATGCCACCCTCCACATGCATGAAGCACATGGAGAGGTGACGGTGCACATGCAGATATTTAATGTCGAACCTGAAGGTGGAAGAGACATTAACAAGGTGGTAGCTTTCGGTTTTTCCCTCACCAAGTTTGGTAAGTTTCTTGTTTGTGCGCTCCATTTGATTTGGATCTGGTCTTAGCTGCTCATCGTCCTGGGGAAGGAGTCCCTCGAGAATCTTCACTGGGTGCTAGTTCATTTTCTTTTGGTTCAAGGTTTCTTTTACGCGTATGTTTTCAGTCCCAATTCTTCTATTCCTGCTCCTATGGCTCGCCATATTTGTTTGATGGTCTCGTGGGCGAAGGATAATCTATTAAATTGGTGGGTGTGGAAGGAGATATCTTTGGAATTATTCATGGTAGTGTCAGAACTGTGTGAAGAGTCTCCTTTTTACTGTCTTCCTTTGTCAATAGTCTATGGAATTTTGTTGTTGTGCATGGGTCTGTGTGGGGTCTAGTCTATGGGCTGCTCATGGTTTTGTTACTCTCTTTGCCTCTTACGTAAAGGATTTCTTTATGATATGAATATATGTGGGTTAGGCCTGGAACCTTCCAAGTTTTGGCCTGTGAAAGATTATGTTTGTAATTACAGGTCCAGACTTAGTGGCCATAGTTGGAGTAATATGTGGTTCAAGGCCTTTGTTTCCCACTGGTCACCTGACAACAACATGTACTTGAATTGGCTCCTATTTTCGTTCTCGTTCTCTTATATGATATTGTTGGAAGGTGCCCTATTCTAGAGCGACCGCCGACAACTTCTTGCTCCTGAGTATAGACATTTTTCAGGCCTGCTTCCACGGTTACAGTTAGTCTATCATCTGCCTGTCAGGGTCACTAGGAAAATGGTTTATGCCACCTCTAGCAAAGGAAAGGATATTTGGGGAACCCGTGATTGAGATAAACAAAGGAAAATCATCCCCTAGAACTAGTCAGCCTAGTTCATTAGGGAGCAAAATTTGTGGGCATAAGTCAACCTCCTGAATCATTAACGAAGCAACCCTAGCTTACCATTCATGCAATTATGCTTCAGTGAGATAGCTCATTCTAGAATGAGAAGAGGAGATCAACTAAAAAGTGGAAATTTTGGAAATAGATTTGGAAGATTGACAAACTTTGGTGCCAGACCCTGGTCATTATCGAGGAAGATCAACCCGATATAAACAAACAATTCAATTATATTGGATGATGAAGAGCCTTCTCGATAAAGCTTTGGAGGAGTTTCCAATGGGCATGCTTACATCATCTCATGGTCACCTAGATTATAGTAAGGAGTTTTTGAAGATCCAATTCCAACCGCAACAACAAAATGGCCACCTCAGTCGCATCGAGCAACATATTCCATGTTTCCCTCAAACTCAGTTGCTTGGCTCCAGTGTGAAGAATCGTGCTCTTGTTGATTCAGCTGAACATGAATAGTATGTTGGTGTACCCCTTGTTTTAGTTTTTGTATTCAACAATTTCATACTTTTCAGAATATTGATAGTTATGTTTATATTTATCTAGATTGTAGGAATTATAAGTACACTTAGACATATTTAGCGTGACTGGATAGACTCATTATCTTTTGTTTTTGATGGTTTATCATGTTATTAGGGGGCCAACAAACCTAGTTTCCCAATTGGAAGGTTGAGGCCACCTAATCATGTGAAATGTGGATGTAACCTACTTCTTTTTGACAAAAAACTAATAGAAAGGACCTACCAAGCTTACAAAAAAAATATTAAACCCTGACAATATAAACCCTATGATTAGTATTAGAAACCATATGATCAATATTATAAACCCAAGAGATCAATAAACGCATTGGATTAATATTAAAAACCCAAGGGATTAATATTATAAACCTAAGGGATTAATATTAAAAGCCCAAGGGATTAATATTAAATCCTAAGATAAAAATTATAAACCCTAATACTACAAATTATAAACCCAATATTAAAATTTAATATTATAACTTGGATATTAAAAGGCCCTAATATTATAAACCTTATATTAAACCCAAGTTTTGTAATGTAACGATGTGATATTGAATAAATTAGAATGTAATGTAACATTGTGACAATGGACTATGCTCGACTGTGGTTGAGCATGGTTGATAATGATTGACCATGGATGACTATGGTTGATGGTGTTTGGCCATGCTTCATTTTCATATTGAGATAATGTTTGTCACAATGTGACGTTGGACCATGGCTGACCATGATTGACCATAGTTGACCATGATTGACCATGGTTGGCCAAGATTTAATTTCATATTCAAACAATCTTTATCACAATTCAACATTTGATCATGCTTGACCATGGTTTACTATGATTGAACATGGTTGACCATGGTAATTGATGATGGTGTTCTTAGGACTACAAAAACCTCCTTTTTACTTTTATTTGTATAAAATAAAGAAAATAAAAAGAAACCTATTTAAAACAAAAAACTTATTTTTTTCTATTCTTTAGTTATTTATTTTCAAAAAAATCTAAAAATTAATAACATAAAAGTCCAAAAGAAAAATAAAAAAATATGAAAGTCGAAGGCAAAACCTATTTATTTCGTTAAAAAAAACTCATCTTCTCGAAATTCCAACTCTAGAATTACGTCTTACCCCGATTATGTTTTCGGTCGGAGTCGAGGTTGCCCACACCACTAACTTGTATTTAATATCACCACGAATTCCAACTACCCAACTCGCTTATGCTCCGACTAGGAATAAAAATTTATTTTTATTGGAAAGCAACATTTTATTTTAGTTTTCTTTTATTTTTTATAAAATAGGCCACAAATTGCAATAACTTATGTTTTCATAAAATCTTCCTGTACCTCTGATCATCCAACCTCACCTCGATTTTCACATAAAAATGGTTGAAATGTCTCGTCGCTTTTATGAAAATTTTTACTTATCATGGGAATTTATTATTGCTGATCCCGAGGGTTTAAACAAAATTTATCTAGTTTCCTCCTTTGCGCTTTCTATTTTGTAACTTGTTCTTCACACCATGTTTACACTACTTGTCTAAAACTTCTTTGTGATTACAAAGAAAGAATCTCAAATTCACCCTAAGGCTTGTAACTTTTAGTAAACATGAACTCTATTAAAGAATTATATTAGTAAACTTTGGTATTCGTTATAGAAATATCAATTGTTTTTAATTTCTTTTTTAGGACATAAGATGGGAAAGAAAGGTAAATCTATTGCATCAAAGAAGGTTCTTCAACAAATTAAGGGATGACTAAAGGGAGCATAAAATCTAAAACTAGAAGATTACAACTCAACCCATATTTGATTTTCGACATTACCTTCAAAACTCAGATGTCAGGTATAACAAAGTGGGGAGAAAGTTATAATTTCTCTGAGAATACGAGTTGGTTAAATTGAGAAACTTTGACTAAGGAGAAAAACATTGAGTTTGAAAAAATTAGAGGTACGAAATTGCATAGTGTTGTTGCTAGAGCCAATTTTTTTTTCCTTATTATGACATGATTGCATGGGTTTTGGGATATATGCAAATTCCCACCCAAACTATAATAGACTACAGTAAAAATGTGATAACGTCTTGGAAACCAGAAATACTTTTAGCAATTTATAAGCTAATTCCTCCCAAAGTTTTCTTTACTACTGAGTTTTTGGATAATTTTAACAACATAGTATTCAAGAAATGAGAAAGGAATTGTGATAAAGTTGTTAAATAATATGTTACAATGATATGGAATTTAATTGTTCCTCCTCTTTCTTCTTAAGTGTGACATATGCACTGTTTTTCATTTTAGCATAACATTGAAAAGAAAAAGGTGGTGAAATCCGTAAACCATCTAACAATTTCACTCTTGATATAGTTGTAAATGTCAAACCTTGCCTCTCTTTATCTCCAATATCTATAGTAGCTCATTGCAAAGTCATCCCCTGTGATTTTTGTATAGTCAAGGCCCATTCTATTTTTAAAAACATCTGTTTAAGATTCCCTCTAACAACATGCCTTATGGGCACAATCTTTGGACAATTTATATCTAATGGAACAATTGTATGCTTTTCAAAAATAATTGTAGTGAATACTAGAAGTTGAGGCAGCTTTGAACCACACATATAGAAGATCTCTTCAATATATCCAAGTGCACCATTAACCAACCTAAATTCAACCCACAAATTACATATCAATATGGCACACTCTCCATGACATAACAACACTATGTGCTCCAACATATCATCATCATTTTCAAGTATTTTTGTTCTTCTAGTGTGTTCTGCAACACACTTTGCAATTGGACAATTTAATGATTTTAGCATCTTCCAGTTGTGAAGTTTGACCAAATGATTCGTTGCAAATAGGTGAGCCAAACAATCAAATAAAATATTTTCCTTTGGACGTAAATTTTTTTCTACACGTGACATGAGAAGATCCCAGTCATGTTGAAATGGTTCCACATTTCTGATATTAGTTAAAAGATTGCGAAAATAAGCTTCTCTCAGAGCATATCCTTGTTGCCTATTTTTTTTAATCTAAAGTCACGATAATATTGAAGCTTTTCCATAACACTTTCCCTATTGTTTTACCTGGATACAAAGGTTTATCCTTCATAGGAGGCAGCTGGCGAAGGTCACCCACAAGAATCATGGACCTACCACCGAAAGGAGAATCCTTGTTATTAAGAAAGGCTTCTCGCAAACATGAATCGTTCTGTATGGACAACCTTGGACCTATAAAGCTCATTTCATTAATCAAAACATATTGAATGTGCCTCATCTCTTCTTGAAACATTTCTAGAGTCTAGCCACTCAGTGGTTTCATATCTTTTACAGGAATTTTTAAAGTAGAGTGTATTTATTTCCCATGTATATTAAAAGAAGCTATATTGGTTAGAGCGAGAAATAGAAATGGAATTCTATAATCTGATGTAGAAGTGGAAAAAGCATGAGAAATATAATGAATAAGAAAATACTTTCCAGTTCCAATTTTTCCTTGAATAGTCATTTTCAAAGTATCATTATTTCCACCTTCAATAAAGTGGCGCAAAACAATTTCAAAAGTAGCTCGTTGTTTCTCCGATAAAGAGGAAGGTGACACAATTCTCTCCCTAACCGAGTTACCATTAAAAACACCCACATACTGGGAAAATTTTATAAAATGAATAGCCTGATCTACAATATCATTTGACACCATTGTTTCCTGTCAATTATAATGAATATCATAGTCCCTTCTACCAAGATTTTCAAGGTGACAAATGTTAACATCTTTTGGAGGGATAATCTATTAAAGAACTTGCCACTCTTCATAATCTTGATCAACAATATCTTCATGAACAAGTGAATACACATATTCTTCATTAGTCTCCTTTGGAAAAGGAGCTCGATCAACATGCCACGCACAATATCTTAAAATTCCTCCAATTCTCAATGATAATTTCTGTTGAAATTGCTACATTTGAAGCAATTTCACGAAATGGCTTGTACGAAGGAAACTCAGTCTAGAAAAATGTTTCAAACTCCTTTGACTCCTCATTTGGAATAACATAAAATCAATCCCACACACAAATAATAGCATGCACATCGCGTGGTCTCCATGGGTCCTGCCTACAACTGGGATCAACTCCATGATCTTGTTGTTTCTATCAAACACAAATATTGCAGAAAATGGGGGCGGTTTTGATAAGCCATAACAAAATTGTTTTGGGACGAAAATTCATTAGAATGCATTAATAATTTTTGGAATACATTCTTTCCAAAATTCAAGGGAAAAAAATTGTGACTACACACAAAAAGAAGTATCTTTAGTAACATATGGCAAGTTTCTTGTGCTCCAATGTCACACTTAACAAGCATTTCTGCAAGAAACCTTCTATATGAAAATAATGTAGGAACCTCACATCCACTTGCACTTACAATCCTTTTCAAAATTTCATTATAAATTTCAGATCTTATTTCCTCCCTTGAAGCATCTTTTGTAATATATTTTAAAATTGCATGTCGAGAAACAACTGAGTGACAATCAATATTTGCTTGCCACATTGTTAGAAGATCAACATTGTGAACTTTTAAACGATCATCATTATGTGTTGCTTGATATTTCTTTTCCCCTTTTCCATCTGTGAACAATATAGAGTCCTCACAGACCTTCCATGGAGAATCGTCATAACATGAAAGTATAGATCCCTTTTTTGTAAACAAGAATCGACATTGTATTTTGTGTGTCTTTGGGCTTGGTCACCAAACTCTCATTCATAAGGATTACATGAAAAAATTTGTGAATTATTCAAAAGGTAGGGATCATCATTCAGACTTCAAGGAACCATGAAATTTCAACAATTAATTTCATTTGGATTCTAGGATGTTACATATTTGTTGAAGTAGCACTTTGCTGCATGGACATTTAAAGGGTTGGACCAATCCAGTGTTTACATATTCGAAGCTCCTAGCAACCATAGGAAACTATGGATGTGCATTGAACCTCTATGATACCACTCATACCTGACAAAAGTAAATATGTAATTAAGGTATATAAACCAACTAAAACAACAAATGTATTGTTCTAAATCCATAAACAATATGACAAAAGGAACAAGGACGAATCTTTACCCAAAGTCTTTATCTCCAAGATATTTATGAAGAAGCAACTCACGAAATATATTGTATCTTTGTTGCATACAAATAACAACTATATGTTGGTACTAAATAACATCTTTAATTTTTTTGCATGCTCATTTTGTTGATGACAATGTGTGTTTCAAGGCGCAAGACAATTCAAGTTAGGTAACTTAGTGTTGGTACTAAATAACATCTTTAATTTTTTTGCATGCTCATTTTGTTGATGACAATGTGTGTTTCAAGGCGTAAGACAATTCAAGTTAGGTAACTTAGTGTTAATCACACTTAACGTAAATAAACAAAGTTGGGAAACCCAATTGGGTGATCATGTTAGTGAGTTTAGAATGAAACTTTATCCAATATGCCCTTGTATCCCTAAGACAAGAACCAAAATGCATTAATTTCTCAGCCAATTTATTGTAAGGAAGATCACCGAGTTGTTGACACAACTCTTGAACATTTTCATATGCATATTTATGAAAATTTTTCTTCAAAAATAAAGAAATTTTTACGTGGCTATGATGTTACATAATCATATTGCCCATGGGGCTTTGGATTGATGGTGAATGGGTGCGCTGTTAAGGCATTCCTTGCGATAGGTCACCGGTTCAAATCCCCGTGGGTACTTAGGTTAGTCTTAACTAGAAAAAAAAAAAGATGTTACATAATCATATTCAATAGGAAATATCGAAATTGAGGATGGATTCCAAATATTTGATCATAATATCTAAGTAGATGTAAACCATATTTGTGCATTTCAACATTAAAAATACGTGGATGCAACCAATCAAAATCACCAGTGGGGAATAAAGTAGGGAATTTCATGTCTATTGTTAGGAAACCAACCCACAAAAAGATAGAAAAGATAGATGAACACCTTAGAAATAAGCCTCTTCGAGGGGGCAACCTCCTTTACATTACACAAATGAACAATTCTTTGATGATACAAATGACAAGACCTCCTTTCTATATATAGGAGTCTAAGGGGTCATAATATAATCAGAGCTGACATAACAATAATAATGTAAGGTCACAATAATAACAATAGTGGGCTTCTATGGGGAACAGTAATAACAATATGGGGACTACATGGGAACAACGATATAATAAAGGGGTTGTACTAATAACAATAAGGGGTTACATTAGTAGTATAGGGACCTAACATGCCTCTCTCCTTCAAAAAGTGTTGTCGTCAACGCTTGAGTAGTTCGTGACGCTTCTGTATAAAATTCTTGTCCTCCCATGTGGAATATTCAGCGGGTAAGTTGTTCCACTTGATGAGATACTCTTAAATTGATCAATTTTGTAGCTTTCAGGTTCTTGTTTCTGTGACTGCTCCAGATTCCAATATGATATTTCTTTCTTCGTCGAGTTCTGGAAATATTGTTTGAACTCGGATCTTCTACAACTTTTCAATGAGTGGCCACACTTCTTCATCCTTCTTCCATTCATCCCTTGCTTCGTTTATCCAATCTAGTTGGATAATATAAAGAGCACAAAACATTGCTTCCACATCCTCATCCTTTCTTGAGAGTGCATCTGTAACAACATTTTTCTTCCCTTTTTTGTAGATGATTTCAAAGTCATAACCCAACATATTTGTGACGCATTTTTTCTATTCTTCTAAATATAATCTTTGTTCTAAAAAGTATTTAAGACTATCATGATCCATTTTTACCTTGAAGTGTCTTCCCATTAGGTAAGGTAGCCATTTCTTAAGTGCATGTAGTATTGCCAACGTTTCCTTCTCATAAATAGCTTGCTTGAGATGTAGCCGTAAAAATACCCAGTCGCTTACATCAAAACTTCTTTCACTGCGATGTTGATCTGCCCATTATTTTATTCGATTCTGCACCAAAGTGGCATTATCCTTTAAAAGTTAGAGAACTTGTTGCTGATGCTTGATGTGATCTTTCACTGGTTGAATCTTTTTCTTCTTGATATGTCCTTCTATCTTGAGAGTTTGAGGAGTCGTAATTTCTTCCAATGCATTACAAGATATGGTTGGATTCAATTCTTGATGCTTGATGTGATCTTTCACTTTTTGAACATTTTTCTTCTTGATATGCCCTTCTATCTTGATAATTTGAGGAGTGGTAATTCCAGCCGATGCATTACAAGATATGGTCAGATTCATTTCTTCTTTCTCGATGTGATCTTTCACTTGAACCTTTTTCTTCTTGATATGTCCTTCTATCTTGTGAGTTTGAGGAGTGGTAATTCTTGCCAATGCTTTACAAGATATGGTCAGATTAGTTTCTTCTTTCTCTGGGGTTGGTTCCTGGTGTATATCCTCTTCTTTTGATGTCTCTTGATCCTTTTCTTCCTCCTCTTCATAATCTATGTAAAATAATTTCTTCTCGGCACACTTATGACCTTTAGTGTATTTTCTATCACAATTGTAACAAAGCCCTTTTTCCCTTTTTTTTTCCAATTTTTGTTGTGTAAACCTTGTAGGTTGTGGAAGGCTAGGAGAAAAAACACTTCCATAATTATATTCGTGAGTGGTGGGATTCCTTGTTTCCATAATTTCGTTTTCAATTTTTCTTGCCAACCTGAATGCCTTCTCCAATGAATCAGGTTTCCAAAGATGAACCTCATGTTGAATGTTATCATTTAAAGTCTCTATGAAGACATTAATCCTTTTCTTCTTTGGAATATCATTTACCCTTATATTCAATTTTTGAAAGTCCACAACATGCTCTGCCATTGAACCCTTTTGTTCGAGATTTATCAATTGGCTAAAGAAGGTGTTACTCTTTGTAACCTCATAATGTGTTATCATTTCTTCCGTGAAAATAGATCAAGTGACAAGTGCTTTATGAGAACAAATCCCTTTATACCATAAAAATTGATTCAAAATTAGATGCAATACATACCTTTTATAACAATGGCACACCATGTAGATCAAAATATTTCTCCATCTGCAGTATCTAATTTACCGGATCCTTGCCATCAAACCTCCTCATCTTGCTTTTTCTTGATTTTACGAGTTCGATCTTCAAATGGCTGTAACTCTATAATTTCAGATCTTTAAGTTTTGAAATTTTGGCATGTAATATCCCTTCGAGTCCTCTTTCTAACTCCAAAAGTCTGATCGCAATTGGATTCCCAAAGAAAGATTTATTCCCAATCTCCCGCGATGACCTAATTATAGACTAGTTTAGTAGAGTGAACTTGTACGACGTGCCACGTGTCACTGTTTCAACCTTAAGTTCTAAAAATTATACCCAAACAAAATAGAGTTTGTCCTCTTTTTGCAACGTCTTATGAAATTTCAATCTGATGCTTAGAGAGAAAGTTATGACACTTTTCCCAAGGTCACCTTTTTAGGATATAATTCAGGAGTTTGCAAAAAATCTAACTTAGATCATATATTCGAAAATATAGCGAGACAAGACCTGAAATCTAGACTCAAGGTTTAGAATGATTTCTTATCAAATGGTTTTTTTTTTTGGGCTTCTGAAACTTCGTTGCAAAAATATTATAGCAAATACTCCATGATGACATGTTTTAAATGAAATTATGGAGCTTGCAAAAACCCTAACTTCCTCATATGATATATCCGAAACTATAGTGAGACAAGATCTCAAATTCGGACCCGAGGTTCAGCGAGATTTCATCTCAAATGGGTTTTTTTTAACTATTGAAACATCGTAGAAAAAAAGTTATAGCGAAAATTCCACGATGACCTGTTTGGAGCAACGAAACCCTAGAATCCAAAGCTCTGATACCAAATGTTAAGAAAACCAACTCACAAAAAGATACAAAAGATAGATGAACACCTTAGAAATAAGCCTCTTCGAGGGGGAAACCTCCTTTACATTATACAAATGAACAAATTTTAGATGATACAAATGACAAAACCTCCTTTCTATATATAGGAGTTTAAGGGGTCATAATATAATCATAGCTGACATAACAATAATAATGTAAGGGTACAATAATAACAATAGTGGGCTTCTATAGGGCACAATAATAACAATATGGTGATTACATGGGCACAAATATATAATAAGGGGGTTGTACTAATAACAATAAGGGGTTACACTAGTAGTATAGGGACCTAACATCTCTCAGCCTTTCAGTGTTATATTCATTGATGGGAGATGTACCAATATTTAGCTAATTTAATGGTTCATCAGGTCTAAAATATGAATTTTCAATTAATATTCTTATTCGATCCACTTCCATACATTCATTAGGCATGCAAGGAAGAAAGGATGATGGTTGAGAGTGAAAATAATTATCCCTCGACATTTCAATGTCCTCATCAAATCTCCCTGTTTCATTGAGATCATTATCAATATATTTTAGCCTACTAGACACATCAATAGGTCTTTATGGGAGAGAAGCAACAAAATCCATATCAATTTCAACATCCCTGTAATATTTATCCATCTGAATTTTGTAAAGAAATGCATCCATGACATGTTGTCTCTTCACATAACATTCATAATATTTGGATTCAACACCATGTCTTCTGAAAATCACAAAATCAAGTTTTTCTACTCATTGTGGAAGCTTCTTTGCAATCAAAGATATATCTTGTGGAAAACTAATTGTATTCCCACTATATTTATACTAACCACCATGAGCATGTGTCACTTACAATATTGGATTTACTCATGCTATTAGCATCTCTTCAACTTGCGTTAAAACTCTTAGAACCTCAGGTTGCTCACTAGGGCCCATGTTTTTAAAGAGAGAGAAACAATGAGAGCCTTTCTGATTATTACTTCTTTTACAGATGGGCCCTTCGTGCCATCTCACAACTTGTATACTAGGATAACATTCATTATACACTTGGCACATTTGCACAATAGACAAATTATAATTCCCACATCAAAGTTTTTATGTACTTCAATCATCTCTCTACTAAAATGATGGCGAGCACTTTCATTTTCTTTGCCAAAGAGGAATCTAGATTGAGGATGATGTGAAACAACTTGTCCAATTGGAGCATTAATTTGAACATTTGTTTCCATAAAATGATGGGAATCCATTCCTATAAATTGGTTACAGTTGGATTCATTCTACTTACATAAATTATAAATCATAATGTTAAAATGAGACATATAAAAAATGGCAAGTTAAATTTTTGAAGTGAACAGTAAGTTGAAGAGAGAAAACATATACATTTTCTTGCCAATTTCATGGTCCTAGTTGAAGTTGTCAAACTGATAAAGGTTTCCTTGGTTGTGAATTTATTTCTCCACCATTATTCATTGGAATTTTATTCTGCCAGAAAAACATAAAATAAAAAATGCATTAAGTAATTACGAATTATATATTCAAATATACAAATCTCGCCAAAATAAATTCGCTTGAACCATCTTTCTTGTCTGAAGAGAACAAGTATGCATAGATTCTCTAGCAACAACAATATTGTCTATAGAGTTACATCGAGAAATGCTTGTTCCCACATTCACAACAGAATGTTGCAAATGGTCAATCATCCCATCAAGCATACTACTATCAACAAAAAAATCAGATGCCACTAATTATTGAATGGCATCATTGTTCCTATATTCCATTATTGCATCTCTTCCATCATTTCTATAGCACTCACAATTTCCACTTCTATGAAGGCTCTCTATGTAAACACAATGTTCCTAAAGAAGATTAATATTAGGAATGTTTACAAAATATGAAAAATCAGGAGATGCATAACATCTAGAGAAACAAACATTTCAACAAAATGTTTTTTCCACAAAACACCCAAGTTTTCATACTTGTGGTTAAAGAGTTCATCATTCTCATGATTTATTGAAGTTTTTTAGTTAAATGGTCAAGGTTGAACTTGAGGAATGGATAAATCCTGTATTTATTTTGACTTATTTCTCGACCAATATTCATTGAAATATTTTTTCTGGATAAAGCAATGAAATAAAAAAAAGGATACAATAATAAATATATTCCATTGAGATGTCTAAATCCTATGAAAAGAAAAATACTTGAAGCACCTATTCTGTTCCAAGAGAGTGAGTATGAATAGATTTCAGATGGCTGCCGATATTCACTATATAGTTGCTGCAAGGAATGCCCCACCCCATATTGCCAATATAATGTTCCAAATTGTCAACAATGTCAACAACCATATTACTATCACCAAATAAACCAGATGCTACAAATTGTTCATTGGCATCATTATGCCCATCTTCCAATATTGCATTTCTTCTATTATTTGCAGAGGACCCTTGGTTCTCGCTTGTATGAACACTCTCTTTGTAAACATAATGTTCCCAAAGAAGACTATTGTTAGAAAAAAAATGGTATAATGGAAAATTTTGAACATCTTCAACATATAGGAAAATGAAAATATGAAGGAAACGTTATTCCCATGATACTACTCCCGTTTCCATACTTACGATTAAAGGCTTCATTATGTTGTTGATTTATTGAAGTTCTTTGCTTTTGCTGATACACGACTCCTCTACATGCATTTATTGTATCCTTATTCTGTCGATAACATTGTCGTTGATATTCTTCACTCTTTCACGTGAACTAGGAGACAGAGGCTTTTCAAAGTGTGCTTGCTTGTTCCTTCACTTAACACTTGTACAACAAATTTAAATTCTATTGTAATTTTGATTTTCAATTCCCTAATAGATTTAAAACATTGAACAAAGAAACCATACATGAAAATGTATATAACCAAAATATTTTGAAACCTTTAAGTTCAAAACATGACATCCATAGGACATTGTGTTATGGTCACAACAAAATCTTTCTTTGGAATAAGTTCCAAAACATTTCCATTTTGACACATCACAATAGAGAAAAAAATAGGAAGTGCATTGTTCGATCTGCAAACTAGCAGAAAAACGCATGTAATCTCAAACAAAGAGATCAAAAGTTGACATGACTATGTTTTTAGTAAACAATCCAAATTCGTATTACAAACATCTTGAAAATATGTTTAAAAAGTTTAAATGAACATAAGATTTGCAACAATGTCTAACAATAAACATCTTGAAGCCTGAAAGGCTAAATTATGATATCCACATGCAGTGGTGGTGTTATCACTGAAAAAATTTCAAAAATAATTTGGACAACTTGTATGGTTTCAAAGTTGTAAGTCAGTCTTGGTCAAGTCATTTCTATTGTTTTATTTAAGGAGTCTAAAACATAGGATAGAGCCTTGTTCCCTTTATTAAATATGGCCAACAATCTTGTTTTACCCACCACTGGTCCCACATTTATTCAAAGTGTCATGTGTTAAGGCTGTTTCAAAAATTACATGCACTACAAAATCAACTAGGAGTTTTCGTAGTGCAAACTCACAAAAATACACTATGTGCGCTATGAAAACAACTAGACAGTTTCGTAACTAGGAGATTTTGTAGCGCAAAACACAGAATTTACATTGGTTGCGCCACAAAATCAGGGATTTGTGCCAGATCTGGTCTAACTGTCTTTTCCATCAAAATTCGTTAATTTTTCATCACCATGTGTTAGTCCTTGAACCATGCCTATCACATGTAGCCATTCATTCTCATTATTAGAGTCGTTAGGTGTCTTGGTATGCTTAGGTTGCAAGTTTCAAAAAGAGCCAAGTATTCACAGTTATGATTTAGGTTTGGGTTCATGCATGAGGAGCACATTGACAGGTGTTCAATTTGAATTCTTTGAAGATCAAGTGAGGCAGCTTTCCTTATCCATTGCAAGCAAGGCAGTGATCGAAATTGAGACGGTGCAGGCTTCTTTAATATTCACGTTGCAGGAATTCCATGGAGGGGTCTACAGAAAGAAAGGAGCCCACAAGACCATTAGTAATTCAAGACACACCCCAGCAGGCTAAAAAAGGGAAAGGTCAGATCAAAGAAAAGATACAAGAACAATTCACAGGTGAAACGGTACAAAGAAGAATAACCAGGAGCAAGTTAGCTAAAAGAAATCACACAACAAGTAAGGCTAAGTCCTAATTTTTGTCAAATTACCTTTTGATGCTTACCTTAAAAGAATGGTGTCTTGTTTTCAGTTTTAAACAACTTCATGGTAGATGGAAAGGCCATTTCAAGCAAAGGAAAGATCAAGAGAGTTGAATTTTTGGCCTCAAGCTGTGTTTTTAAAATTACACAGCAGTTTCGTAGCGCGCTACGAAACTGCTGTAGCTGCACATTATGATTTCATGGACCAATGTTGAAAGACAAAGGCAAATATTCTTGAAGGGGAATCTCTACAAAGGATCATTTAAAAGGTGTCAACATTCAGCAAGGGAAAAACAAGTAGAGGAGAGACATTTTTGAACTCCAAACTTTATCAGTCAACTTATCAGTCAAACTGTCTTCTTGTTTTTACCAGTCAACTTCTAGAAGAGTTTCTGAGCAGTTGAAAACTCCTCTCTGAAAAGTGAAAGAGGTTTTCATTCCTAAGATACTTAAGTACAAAAACCTCTTCTACTTTCTTCAAATCCATTATGATCTGGGAGAAATGAAGGACCAAACTTGCGCTACGAAACTGCTGTAGGTGCAGTTTTTCACAAGCATATTTCTCTTGTTTTACACCTGTTTTTCAAGACACATTCTGGGATGTAGGAAAGGTGTTTTAAAAACCCAAGAGCGGTTTTTGTTTAGAATGGATTTTTTCACAAAAGCCTCGTTCAGTTTTTCCAAATACATTTTTTATGGGAAGATATGAGCTCTGTCCCAAGACCTATTTTTCAGCCAGAACAGAGCAAGGAACAATCTCCTAGTTTCTAGGAACAATAAAAGGATGAGTAATCAAGGGCTTGTTGGAGGGTTATGAGTGCCATCAAATTCGAATTCATGGAGTTATAGGTGTCAAAAGGAGTGTTTAATTCTTAGATAAGGTCGTTTTAATCATAATGAGGAGTTACACTCCTAATTTTTTTAGGTCTCCAAAATTGCTAGTTAACAGTCAGTTACATTAAATAGTTAGTTTTAAGTGTCAATAGGTGTCAGGTTAGGTAGAATTCGAATTTTCCTCATCCTAGAGGGAGGAATCTCAGTTATGTAAAGAGCTCTATATATAGGAGAAGATCTAATGTACAAAGGGTTGGAAATTTTCAGAGAAAGACTCATATTGTGCCATTCTAGAAGATTATGTTTTTATGAATGCAGACTTTGGCTTTACTTCTCAGGATTCAGAAAGAATTCAATGGTGCAATGGTGGCCTGTTTACGTTTGTCCTTATCTCCTTATTTGCAGTAGTATGAATGTATGATACTTAGAAATCACTGGTTATGCTCTAACTTCCTTCATACATTTGTAGACTGTGTTTTCCTTTATGCTACTGATGTACCCTTCATATGTTGAATTCCAGATGCCCTGAATTCCATGTAAAGCTAATGTTATTGTCATACTGAAGCATTTCTTGACTCCATAAGCCCAATGGATGCTTACTGATCATGTTCAACCATTCATATGTCTTCACTTGTTTCATAGAGTTAGCCATCTAATTCATTATCAAAAATCTTTAATCTTGTGAGAGAGCCCTCTCAGGTTGGGGAGGCTAAGCCTCAGCCAAAAGTAGGTTTGAAAGAGTTACACAAGGTCTTCCTGATCAACAACCTATTAGGGGTGGGTTTTGTGATAACAGGTGGTATATTAGCAATAGATTTAGGTTTTGTATTTAGAATAATTGAGAAAACATTTCCATTTTCAATAAGACCATAGAAACATTCTAGCACTCACACATGGAACCCATAACTTTTAAAGAGGGAGTCACCATCGACAATTGTTGTTGTGCATAATCTAGTCAACAAATCATATATCTTTAATTGTACTTTTGTGCAACCCAACATAAGTACTTTTCCTTCAATTGTACAAAAAGGTAGGTACCCTGGGCATTTACTATTAATATCCATAGAGATAGTATCAAGCAATCTCCATTTGAACCCCCAATCATCTTCAAAATGTTCTAAGCTTCATCCATTGGAAGCTTCACCAAATTCAAAATCGTATATGTATTCAAGCGATCAAACAAAGGTAGAACCATTGTTTACAAGACAAAACAACTGGTTCCCATACAATCGTAATGACATACATTGTATGTGAGTGATAGGAACAAATGAAAAAATCCACTCGTTTCTTATAAGATCCAACTAATAGATATTGTAACCATAGGAAGGGTAATCATCACAATAAATTCAATATTAAAACATAGGTTTATGTCTTTGGACTCCCGATTTTTGTCTTACCTTGACTACGTTGTAGGTTGAAGTCGGGGTCGCCCATGCCACTAAGTTGTATGTAATATCATCCTGAATTCCGACTACCTGACTGGCTTCAACTATGACTAGGAATAAAATATTTTTCTATTGGTTTGCGTGTCAAGCATAAATTTCTATTAGTTTTCTTTTGTTTTTTAATAAAATAATTTGCAAATTGTAATCGCTTATGTTCTAATAAAACCTACCCGAGCTTTGATCATTTGACCTCACCTCGATCCTCTGCGATTTTTATTTTGTAATTTGTTCTTCACGCCCTCTTTACACTGCTGATCTAAACTTCTTTGTGATTACAAAGAAAGAAGTTCAAATTCACTCTGATGCTTGTAATTTCCGATAAAAATTCACTCTGATAAAGAATTCGATTATTGAATTCGATATTCGTTTAACAAAGCTCAAATGTTTTTAGTTGTTTTTTCAGGACATAAGATGGGAAAGAAAGCTAAATCCACCGTGTCAAAGAAGGTTTTCAACAATTTAAGGAACAACTAAAGGGACTGTAAAATCCATACGTAGAAAATTAGTTTGGTTGAGAAGGATACAAACAATTTGTTCTTTAATGCTTATTGTTATAAAATAATTAACAACAAATTCAATATTAAAACATAGATTTATGTCTTCTCTTAATCAATATGACACAAACTACCCCAAGATGACACACTAAAATAAAAGAAACACCAACATAGACTGCCGTGAGCTGACACGACTAACAAACTTGAAAAATTAAGAAATATGCAAGCAAAACATACCTGGACTCATATGAGAAAAACCATACAATTTGTGTTTTCAAGACGAACATGGTCAAACTGATTCAATACCCCTTACAACCATGTTACAGGAAGCAAGAGTGACCACACATGGTTAATCATTTCAATTTTCTTTTCCATTGTATCTAATGCCATGTTACCATTACCAGGAAAGATAGACCATCCATTATAAAGTAACATATGCCTCTTTACACTCCCTTTAATCGCATCCGTGGATTAACTTTTCAGACGACAAATATTTTCTACACAATCGATCCTAGCCCTTGATTAAAAAAAATTATAATTCTTCCAGCCCTCATTCACCCCAGGTTGAAATAAGTATTATATGTACTTTTATTTTACCGAATGAATAACAAATATATATTTTTGAATATACAAAACAAAACTACACACCCTTCATATATATTAATTTAACTTAAATAATTTATTCAAAATATCTTTTTTCTTTAATATTTATACTTTTATTTTACCTAATGAAAACACAAATCACCCTATTATCAAATACGTACATGCAAGTCTATGTGTTGATTAAATAACATAGTACTCACTTCTATCCACATTGACACTTAACCAATAAACCAATAAACCAATGGCATTGCTTCACATGAAACCTCATGAGAGTGAGGAGGTATTTCACCTCGACTTTCTAAATCTATTTTAAGAGTAGTAAAATTGATGTGATAATCACATGACATGTGCAATAAATTTTGAGCAGGGGCTTCTGTCACAAGCTTGCTACTTGTTGCGTCTCTTCGTTTATCTTTGATGGCCAACTCCTAGTGAACCAGTGGTGAACGCAACGCCAACCTACTCAGAAATTTCACACTCTAGCGGCCTCAACAACGGCTTCCTCACCTAACAATGGCCTTGGCATCCCTTCATTACTTTGGCGAACCTCTGACGAACTTCTTACAAACTTCGGATGAAAGCTAAAAGATAACTACTACCACAATAGACAATATAGATGCGCAGGGTATTCAAATGTGGAATGGTGTACTCATATTATTTTGGAATGGATTCCAGAATTTTTACAGAGAGATTCCTCATCAGAGATTGACTATCTTCGCATTTATCGGACTTTATGCTATTCGTAGGGAACAAGAAATACCGAAGGCTACCTGGCGAAAGATAGGCTCTGCCTCAGAATATGATTGGACTCATATACAGACTTGATGACTCGCTAAAATGATTCGGCCACTTTAGGTTCTCACCAGTGCCGAGCACACTGATGCACAGGCTCCGAAATCACCTAAAGACTTGAGTTCTTCTTGTGATGCAAGTAGATCAGACTGAATGTCTGCAGCTGTAGAGCAGGAGAGGTCCTCGACACAATGACTCTAAGACTCGATCTAACTCTGAATGCCTCAACAATGAGCCTTACCCTCATTATATAAGAAATGAGAGGGGACAAGCATTACTGTAGGTCATTAGTGATCTGACTGAAAGGTGGATGGAATGATTGCTTTCGGGTAACACCAGAGCTACATCCACACAATGATTCCAGTTCGGAAAAGAAAATCTTACGCAAAGAGATTCCGACAAAACAAAGTGGATGCTTTTTATCAAAGTCCATGGGAAATATAGTGCGTGAATTATTTACATAGTGGAGGCTTTAGTACAACAAAGCCCATGGCAAATCTGATCACAATTAAGCCCTTGTGACTAGTCCTCATTATTACACTATGGATGCTTTTTATGGAAAGCCCATGTGAACCGTCAAAATATTGTCAGTTCAGGGAATCTATTTTTTTATACAACATTTCATCCCAGGCTTTTGTGTATATCCTGCGGACAATCATAGGTTTCCCCAAAACAATTTGATATTTTACTTTAGTTAAAACTAGCCACTCTAAATGTTCTCTCATGTATTCTTCGAGTGAATAGTTTATATTATGAGATGGTGACCATTCACCTTCTGTCATATCTTTGACAGTTTTGTAGATAGGGTGAAAGCATTCTTCAAGATGTTGTTCAATACATAAATTACAATGGTTTTTGCAATATTGCTCGTGCCATACTGGGTCCATTGCAGTTCTGCTAACACCATAATCACTCCACCAATCTCTGAACCATTTGCATTGCTGATATCCCTGGTAGTGGCCAACTGTGCTGAATTTCAACTTTGTATAGTGGGTTCCTATTTTGTCATCAACATTAAGAAAATCCCACCAAAGCTGTTTATAACTTGCAAAGTTGTATACGGTGTCAGGAAAAATAATATTTGGGTCATTTCTTGGCCAGCGAGTAGCAGGCTGAGTTGGAAAATGTCCTGGCTCATTCCAGAGATCTCTTGTTCTGTAGATGCAGATGAATCTTTCATGTATGCCCGTGCTGGGTCCTCCATGGTACCAAATGGTAGCAATATCATGAAAATTTTGTTCCAAAGCTTGTTGTGCAATATCAGCATCTCTCCGTGCTTTTTCATAAATCATATCATGAATCCACTTGCTTCCTTTAGGGTACACCTTTCTTTCTGGTACAAAGTGTTGGATGTCAGTGTGAGGTTGCAAGTTGGCATCCAATACTTTCGTATTTCTAAGCTGCCAAGTGGGTTTCCAATTTCTTTTATATTCTTCCCAGTCTTGATTATCTGGGATAGTCCTTAGTACCTCTTGTCTTTGGTTCTGATCCCACTCAGTGACTATCATCATGACATGTTCTCGTGATTCAATATATTCCCTGTTGAGAAAATCAGGGAGACTGTTTTCTTTACCTTTAATGTGCTCAACTTGAAAATCAAAGTTGGCAAAAAGTGCTTGCCACCTGGCAAACTTTGCTTCTCCGGCTTTCTTGATGTCTTTTGTCAATACTTTCTGCAAAGCTGATGCATCAGTTCTTAGTAAAAAAGGTTTATTAATGAGATATACCTCAAATTTACTGATACAGTTCCATGCTGCCTTGACTTCTTTTTCTATTGTGGAGTAATTCTGTTCGGCTGGATTCCATACTCCAGATGCAAATTGAACAATTTGTTCATCATCTCCAACTTTCTGCTTCAAAATTCCTCCCCATCCAACATTGCTTGCATCTGATTCCACAATCTTAAATGCAAGATCATCAGCAACATATAAAATAGGCAAATTTTTTACCTTGGCTTTAATGTTCTGTACTGCTTTTGTATGGACATCTGTCCAATCTGGAGGATTTTTCTTCAATCTTTTATTCAGTATCCTTATGTCGCTTGCACAATCTTGATAGAAGTTACTGACATAATTAAGACAGCCTAAGAATCTTTGCAGCTGATTCTTATTTGTAATGACATCTACAAACTCCAATGCATGTTTTTGTAGTGAAATCTGCCCATTGCAGATTGTGTGTCCCAAAAATTTGACTGTGGTCTGAAAAACTTCAATCTTTTTCTTGCTAAGCACTAGACCATTATGCTTAACTAAATTCTTAAAGATATTTACATGCTTGAGATGATCCTGAATGTTTTTAGAGAATATCAACACATCATCTATATATACAATAAGCCAGTCAAAATATGGCTTAAAAATTTTGTCCATTACCTTTTGGAATTTTGATGGCGCATTCTTCAGTCCAAAAGGCATCACATTCCACTCATAGTGGCTTGCTGGTATGCTGAAAGCAGTCTTGAACTTATCTTTCTCTATAATGGCAACTTGCCAAAATCCTGCCTTCAGATCAAACTTAGAAAAAATCTTAGCTCCTGCTATCCTTCTGATCAAATCTCCTTTGTGAGGTATGGGATATGTATCATCTGCTAAGACTGAATTCAGAGGCTTGTAATTTATTACTAACCTTGGGATTCCTCTGATCTGTTCTGCTCTCTTGTTTACATAGAACCCATAACAGTTCCAAGGACTGTCTGATTCTCTGATTAATTTTCTGTCAAGGAGCTGCTGGATCTCTTTTTCACAGAGATCTCTGTATTCTTTACTCATTGGAATCGCTCGGCTCTTACAAGGCTTACCAGCATATCCTTCCTTGTAAGGGAGCTCAACTGTATGCTGCTTTCTATGCCAAAAGGCATTGGGCTCTTCAGAGCAACATTCTTCTTCAATTTGTTTTTTTAGCTCTTCAATCTTGCTTTTCACCTGTGGAAGTTTGAGTTGTTCTTCTATTCTGAGAGTGGATTTCAAATCCTTAAGATCTGAAAGTCTAGCTTCGGCTTTGTCCAACTTTTGTATAGTCTGGACCATTGTAGATATTCTAGGATTTGAAGCATAAGGTAATTCAATCCTTTTCTTTGTTCCTTTTGAAGTAGGAACGGAAATGAAATATCCAGCTCTGTTATTTTTCATTCTCATTGAATCATGAGGTTCAACAGCTGCCAAAAAGACATTACCAAGTATGCAATCGACTAGAATGTCTGCTACTGCAAATTTTAAATTAACACAATGATTTTCAAAACAGAGAGAGGCTTTGGGTATCTCGTATTGGAGCTTTTTGTTACCCAAACCTACCACTTTTCTTTCTGCAACAACCCAATATTTTGCTGGAATGGTCTTTATATTGAGAATATTAATATCTACTCCTGAATCAAGAAGAGCAATCATTTCAAACATCTCTCCTCTTATGCAGATATTAACTCTGACATGATGTTGCTGATAAGAGATAGTTAGTAATCTCATTTCTCTGAATCCAAAATTTGGATCCTTAATTCCTTCAGCAACTTCAACTTCTTGATTACTGCTATATTGAGCAGTATCCCATGGATGATCTTTTTCTTCTTCTTGTGCCACTTGTTTTCCTTTCTTCAATTCTGCAATCTGAGATTTTATTGCAGAAATTTCTGATTTGATATTGTGAATCTCATGACTCACTTCTCCTAAGGTGAGTGATCTCACCCTATCAGGTTTCTGCTGATGCCTTTGAAAAGATTTAGTGTTTCTTTCAAACGATGCATCAATAAACAAAGACTTCTTACCTAAATTGTTTGAAGCGTTGGATTTGAGCTGGTCCATGAATGCTTCAATCAGGCGATTCTTCATTTCTCCATCTTCCATGGCTCGTATCTGGGATAATATCTTCAACTCATCTTCTTCGGTTGCGGCCATGAGAAATTTTTCTTTCTGGGGCTTGAGGTTTTCCCCTTCTTTACTGGAGTCACTATAGAATTCTGAGTCAGAATCATAGTGAACTTGACATGCACATTCTTCAGATTCAGAACATAAACATTTTGAAGTATCAGAATCTGAATATTGCTGTATATGAGCTTGTAGTTCTTCTTGAGATGAAGAACTGAAAGAATCATATGAAGATTCTTCAATTTGGTGCTGCTGAGCTATTTCTCTAATCACAACATTGGGGCAGCGTTCTGTTTTATGTGTGTGAGAACCACATTTCATGCACTGCATTGGTCCTCTTCCTTCCTGCTTGACTTGTTTCCCTTTCTGAACAAAGCTTTTGATTTCTTGCCTCTGTTCCTCTTTGAAGCTTCACCTTCTGGACATCTAGAAGAAGTATGTCCATTCTGTCCACATAGCCAACATGTGAGTTTATTCCATTTTTCTTGTTTTGCAGAATGCAGATGAATATCTGAAGGATTGTAATAATGCATTCGTGGAACATATTTATAATATCCCTTTTTTCTTCTGGAGGTTTGGCCTCGGGTTTGCTTAGGATATTTCCTTCTATCCTTTGGATAATTTCTACGATTTTTGTAGAATGTTTCTTTGAATTCTCTTTTTTCTCTTTTCTTCACTTTTCTCCTTTTCACCAAAGGATCATCTGTTGTCAGTCCATACTTACTGCAAATGGACTTCTTATCTGGTAATCTGGAAAGTTTTTCCAGAGATTTATTCACTTTTGAGCTGGTACAGAGACTTACCAGGGTCTTTGTGATGTGAGCATATATCTCTCCCCATGTATAAGACTCAAAAGGTAATTGGAAGACTTCTTGTAATCTGATGTAATCTACAAATCTGGATGGCAGTGCTACAAGGTAAACTTGTTTCCATAACAAGTTCTTTGAATCTTTGACTTCGTAGATCCGCTGCATCCAATCTCTATGGAAGTCTTCAAACTGGGACATTTTATGGCACTTCAAATTCATAAGAATAACTTCATTTTTATCTGCAATTTCTGTTTCGCTACCACACCAATGTTCTAGGATCATTGATGTCAATGCTCCTATCATATTGCTGGTAGTAGTTCCATCAGGATTATGTATGACATCTCCATTTTCATCTTTCAGTACTTCTTCTTCCATTTTTGCAATAAGCTTTGGAGATGACTCTGTCTCCCACCACCTGAGAAGTGTTCCTGTAAAACACTGTATGATAGTCCTGCAAGCATCAATTTCACTTTTTCCCCTAAGACACATGAGTTTGTATTCTGTATACATCATATCTATCATTTGTCTGATTTGACCAACACTCATGTTGTCAATGTTCCATTCTCTGTGAGACTCTGGGAAAAAGGTATGGGCTTCAGGAAGCTTTCCTTTGCCTTCAATATCAGGTGCTAGATACTTACTGAACCTATGCTCAAGAGGTTCATAAATGGGAAAGATCTGTGTATCAGGATCTTTCTGTTCTTTCTTTTCTTCATCATCCTTGAATAAGGATGCAATAGTTACTTTTTCTGTAGCCTCAGATTCTGAAGATGTGGCTACTTCCTTGGGAAACAATGCTGGGAACCTATTAACAGGCTTAATAGGATCCTGAATCTTTATATTTCTTTTAACAAGAAAGGAGTTAGGAACTGGTCTCTCTGTTTTTGACAGATTCATTTTTTCAACTTTATTTGCTAGACCAGAAATAAGACTTTTAGTTGTATCCAGATGATCAACTAATTTTTCTTCTACTCCTTCTATTTTTGATAAAGATTCTTTAGCATATGAACGAATAACTGAAGAATCATACTGTACATTATTCAAACATCTATTTACATCATTAATTGATACTTGAACAATATCAATCTGTTCTTTGACTTCTGCTGATTTGGCTGTATTAATTTCTAGGCCTTTAATTGCAGTATTTGTCCAATTCAACTGTTCACTGGCCTTCTGTATTCTACCATCAATGCCTAGGGCATTGTCATCTTTCTGCACAAGTGGGATGGCTTTAGCTGCATTCTGGTTTTCTCCAATAACAATTCCTTTGAATGGAGGAAATGTTGAAGGAGTTTCAACTTTACTTCCATCTAATGCAGTCCAAGCATGTTTATTGGCTGAAGTGCTTGATGATGAGCCAGTCAAAACATTTACTGGAGAAACATTATCTTTCCAGGAATAAAAAGATATCCATGTATTATTTACTTCCATAAAATGTTTCTAATCTTTAGTTAATTATTTTTTCTCTTGGGGAGTATAAGTTCTGTCAAATTCTTCTGCCTGGGGATTGGTGAACAAATCCCAATTAAGAATTGCTTTCATCCATTTTTCACTAATTTCAGACTTCAGGCATCCATCCATAAGAGAAAATAATTTGTGCATCTCCATTACATTAGGCTTTTTACAAAAATTTGGGACTGGGCGAAATCTACATTTTGGTATGAGGCCATTTGCTTGCTCAAGGAATCCTAGACCATATTTAGGCTTAGCAGGTCTCATAAGACACATCATTTCAGTTAGCCTTGGGTCTTCTCCTTCCAATGTAACAATCTCATGCATCATAAGTACATGATTAATTCCTGCTCATGAGGGGAAGGAATGTCTGAGAATTTGGGATTGGGACATGGATTAACAGAGGTTGAAGGAGGAGTTATGCTAGATCTGGGATTATGGTTGGCATGGATTGCAGTTTCGACAAGCATAAGTAGATTGACACTATCTTGGCACTCTGGAAATTTAACTTCTAAAGAGGCAAAATTTACAATCTGTGCAAACTCAAATAAGGAAATATGTTTACAAGAAGAAGATGAACTGGAACAAGCAGTATCTACAGTAGAGGGATCTCTGTAATATTTGGACTTTTTACAGGCGATTTCAATACCTCGGCGGTCAATAGTGGATCTTCTGGGAAAAGATATGACTGCAGAAGATAGATTTTCTGTAATATCAGCTGAGGTGATTTTCTTTGGCATGAGAGGCTTAGGATTATTTATTACCCAGTGCTCAGGGAATGTCAAATCTTCCCATCTGATTGTTTGATGCTCTATTTTCTGATTTTTAGGATCAGTCAGAACAACAACACTAGACTTGGAATCACGACTGGGAGTATGGCGGATGGCTGGCCATAAAGTATTAGTATGGCGAAAACAACCTTTGGTCTGAATGGCAATGTTATTTCTCTTTTTATGCATATCGAAACCAGTGGTTTGGATCTGGAGCTGTAGGATCTGGTCAATGGTTTCATCAAATGTATAGATAGAGAAATTTGGAAAACAGTCAAAATAGACTGGGCCATGAGACAGTGGAGCAACTATACCGCCAATTAAGGAATCAATATACTTATTGTGTGTCAGATCTCGAACAGTAGCTAACACATAAGTATTTAACCCTTGATGTGTCAAAGGGTTGACTCCTACTCTTATGCATCCTAAATGCAGATAATTTGTTTTCAGTCTTTTGGCCTCTGCCTGTAACTCTTTTGGATTTAACAGAGAAATGGTCTGGATATTATCAGAGTTTTCTTGGATTTGACTCACAGACTCTTTAATACTTATCCTAGTGGCAGCTTTTAAATGAAATACAGAAATATCATTATATACTTCTGAGGGAGCTATAGTAGGTAGTTCCCAATGGGCAGAAGGCTGGGGTTCTTCATACTCAAGTTCAGCCTGATTAAGAACACGACTCGAACTTGAAGCAAACATATCTCTCAAAGGATTTTCTTCAGCCTTAGATTCTCTCTCTTCTAATTCACGGAAAGAAACTGATTTCCAGAATGAATCCATTCTTTATGAGTTTAAAATTTAGAATATCGACCTTATGAACCAGACGTTACTGGCTCTGATACCAATTTTAAGCAGGGGCTTCTGTCACAAGCTTGCTACTTGCTGCGTCTCTTCGTTTATCTTTGATGGCCAACTCCTGGTGAACCAGTGGTGAACTCAGCCTGAACCTACTCAAAACTTTCACGCTCTCGCGGCCTCAACAACGGCTTCCTTGCCCAACAACGACCTTGGCATCCCTTCGTATCATAGTTTGAATTAAACAAAAGTCATTGTGGAATATCTATATATATATATATATATATATATTACCCATGTTTCATTTATTAACTTTAATAATGGAAATTCCGATTATTATTGCAACATATAAACTTAAGTAACCTTAATCATTATTTTTCTATTTATTCACCGATATGCGTACTTGTTTCAACCTCTAGTGAACGAGAGCATATATATATATATATATATATATGGTCAAGATCGATTATGTAGCGAATATTCGTCGTCTAAAAAGTTAATCTACGATTATGATGGAAGGGAGTGCAAAGAGGAGTATGTTACTTTACAACAGTTAATTGATACTTCTTGACAATGATAACATGGTAGTAGAGGCAATGGAAAAGGTAATCAAAATTACTAATGGTGTGCTATTTCTTTTGCTATCCGTAACATGGATGTAGGGGGTATTGAATCAGTTTGACCGTGTTGGTCTCGAAAACACGAGTTGTATGGTTTTGTTTAGTTGAGTCTGAGTATGTTTTTCTCACATCTTTCTCAATTGTTCAGGTGTGTTTTTCATGTCGGATCGAGTAGGTCTATGTTGGTGTTTCTTTCATTTCAGTGTGTCAGCTCGAGGCGGTCTGTGCCGTACTAAGTAAGAGAGCACAAACATCTATGTTTTAATCTTGAATTTGTTGTGAATTCTTTTATAACAATATATCCTTATCAATGAAAATAATATTTTTCTTCCCTATTTTCTACTCCTTTTAGCAATTCCCTAATCTATTGAAAAACCTGCTTTGATGTGATAGATTTAGCTTTCTTTCCCATCTTATGTCCTAAAAAAAAATATTAAACACAATCCAGATTTATAAAAAAGAATAATGAATTCACTAATCAAATTCTTTATCAGAGTGCATGTTTACTGGAAATTACAAGTGCTAGAGTGAATTTGAAATTCTTTGTAATCATAAAGAAGTAAAGAGGGTGTGAAGAACGTATTGTAAAATAAAAAGCACAAAGGAGGAAACTAGCTATTTTTTTTTAAACCCTCTGGATCAACAATAATAAATTCACATGATAGGTATTATTTTTTTATAAAACTGAGGAGATGTTTCAACCATTTTTATTCGAAAATCAAGGTGAGGTCGGATGATCATAGATTGGGGTAGGTTTTATCGAAACATAAGCGATTTCAATTTGCGACTTATTTAATAAATAAAAAAACTAAAAGAAAATAATGCTTGGCACGCAAACTAATAAAAATAATATTTTATTCCTAGTCAGAGATGAAGCCAGTTGGGTAGTTAGAAGTCAGGATGATATTACATGCAACTTAGTGGCATGGGTGACCCTGAATCCAACCTACAACGTAGTCAAGGTAAGACGGAAGTTGGGGGTATGAATATCAAGTGTTAACAAAGTCGATAGTTCGAAGGTTGGGTGTCAAAAAATGTAATTTTTTGGAGCAGAGGGGAAGAAGGAAATCTTAGTGGAGGTCGGGAACCGAACTTTGATCAAACCCTATCACCCTAAAAACTCATAAAATAAAAATAAAACCATAGGGTCGCACCATAATGCAAAACACATTTAAATAATGGAAAACAAATTTTAACCTCAGAACATAATGTGAAATGGTTTAGGGTCGACGAACCATCTAGAGATTTCACCTGTAAATTTTTGAGTAGACATTAATCCTACCCTAGTGCATTATAGTTGACGCAGTGGAGAATTTTCCTCGTTAACGGTAAGCGTGGCGACAAGAATCCTGAAAAACACACCTAATTTATTAGGGAGTGTAATAAATGTGAGAGAAATATAAGACAAGAATCAAAGTTAGAGATAGGCATAGGGTTACCTTGCCTTAGCTATTGTAACAAAGGGACTAGAGCCGTCAACATGATTATAGTAGTGTATTTTTTAATCTGGATTTGGAGTAGATGCGAAAATCCAAATCATTGCAAAGTTCGAGAACCGAGCTTTGGTCAAACCCTAACACCTCCAAGGAATGCCTAAGCATAATGCAAACCACTTTTAATCAACAATAATGTAGAGATTGATGTGGCCTTGAGGTGTTATACTTGACTTTTTGGAGGATTTTCCTGCTAAGCAATCAGGTCGAAGATAAAAATCCTGCAAGACAACCCTAATTCAGTGTTGAGCGTAGTAAATATGAAAGAAATGCGAGACAAGAATAAAAGTTAGAGATAGGAATATGGTTTCCTTCCTTCAATATTTTCACACACAAACTAGAGCCATGAACACAATTATACCAGCGTCATTCTTAATCTCATTATAGAGTAGACGGGAAAAACCAAACCCTAGTGGAGGTCAGAAACCTAGCTTCGCTTCACGAGCAAAAAGAGTTGACAATGAATGAGTCTGAGTCGCTAACACTAGTGGTAAGGAGGTGGAAACTCGAGCATGGATTTAAGAGACCACCAAATGTAAGCGCACGATCAACTGAACAAAATAAAAAATTAATGGCAATGTGAGAATCCCAAGAACTATAAAAAATTAATGATAATTTGAGAATTCGATTGAAGGTGCAATTTTACATTTGGCATTTGTTAAAATATATTAGAACAGATCCAAGCGTGGAGACACATCTGGGCACAAACATGGATCCAGCCCCAGGTGATATCTATATCTATATATATATATATATATATATATATATACATATACATATATATATATATATATATATACATATATATATATATATATATATATATACATATATATATATATATATACATATATATATATATATATATATATATATATATATATATATAATACTTTTTTTTGGTAATGTTATTTTTAAACAGTGTTACTTGAAATATTGTTATTTATTAAAAAGTGTTTTTTTTTTTTTAAACAATGCAATGTTTTTTAAATAGTGTTAATTTTCTAATGTTATTTTTTTAAAATAAGATAAGTATTTTTAAATATTTTATCCTTTGTAATGTAACATACAATATTTACTTTGCTTTCAGGAAAGTTGTTGATTTTCCCATGGATCCAACTATTTGGAAGTTTTTTCCATTTGAGATTGTTGAGCTTATATTTCATTGGATTCCTTTATAGGTGATGACAAAAATCTGGTTTGTTTGTAAATAATGGAGTGTTCTATTCGAAAACCCGATTTTCCTCACCTCTTGCAATCAATGTGCCAACAAGGAATTTGGAATTATTTCTTTACCAATTCATATCAAGCATAACTTCTTTATTGGATCTTACCTTAATGATAAGGACACATATCTCCCTTGCTTTTTCCTTTTCTTCATTTTGGATACAAAATTAAATGTATAGTTGGATCGATGATTATTTTTAGTGCACCTCGAATCTCTTTGCATTCAAAGAGTTATTTCTTAGTAAACCATTTTACGAAGATGTTTAGAAATATTGGAGCTCCTAGTCTTGGAGAGTGGGGAATATTCTCTTTGATGGAGAAATTTAGTCCATGAAAATAGGATTTACCTATGGTGAAACATGTGTGAAGAAACATGTAAACACATTTTTTGATTTGCACCAGTGTTGACATGGTTGGGATGAGGACGAAACTTCCTTTTGGTGGTGTAACTCCCCCAAAGGAGGTTGTCTCCCATAGAGGAATTTTTTTTGGCTATATTTAGACAAAGATTATGATGATTACCCTTCTTATGGTTACACTATCTATTGGTTGGATCTTATAAGAAACGAGTAGGGTTTTTCATTTGTTCCCATCACTGACATATGATGTATGGCATTATGATTGTATGGGAACTAGCTACTTTGTCTTGAAAATAATGGTTCTACCTTTGTTTGGTCACTTGAAGAAATATACAATTTTGAATTTGGCCAAGCTTCCAATGGAGGAAGATTATAATATTTTGAAGATGACTGGTGCTTGAAATGGAGATTGCTAGATACTATCTCTATGAATATTAATATTAAATGCTAAGGGTACCTACCTTTCCATATAGTGGAAAGAAAAGTACTTATGTTGGGTTGCATGGAAATGTAATTAAAGCTATATGATTTGCTGACTAGATTATGCACATCGGTGGTGTCTCCCTCTTTGAAAGATCTAGGTTCCATGTGCGATCGCTTGAAGGTTTCAATGATATTATTGAAAATGGAAATGATTTCTCACTTATTCCGAATGCATATTTTATTGTTGATATACCACCACTGCATGTGGATATCGTAATTTAGCCTTGTAGGCATTAAGATGTTTGTTGTTAGACATTGTTGTAGATATTATATTTATTTACTCTTTTCAAACATATTTTGAAGATAATTGTAACATAAATTTGGATTGTTTACTGAAAACATAGTCATGTCAATTTTTGATATCTTTGTTGGAGATTACTTGCATTCTTCTCCTATTTTGTAGATAGAATAATGCACTTCAATTTTTTTTCTCTATTGTGATGTTTCAAAATGGAAATGTTTTCGTACTTTCCAATGAAATATTTTGTTGTAAACATAACAAAATTTCATGCGGATGTCATGGTTTGAACTTAAAGGTTTCATAATATTTGGTTATATATATTTTCATGTATGTTTTCTTTGTTCAATGATTTAAACCTATTAGGGAATTGAAAATATAAACTACAATAGAATTTAGATTTACGGTAGAAATTCTAAGTGAAGGAACACGCAAGTGTACTTTAAAAAGACCTCGGTCTCTTGGTTCACGTGAAAGAGTGAATGAATATCAACATAAATGATATTAACAGAATAAGGATGCAATAAATGTGTGTAGAAGAGTCGCATATCATCAAAATAAAATAACTTCAATAAATCATCACCATGATGAAGTCATTAATCTTAAGTATGGAAACATGAATAGTATCAAGTTTATGAGAGATTTTTCGGTGTAAATCACATGATATTTCATTTGTCGACGCATTTTGAACCAACCAGTGTGGTTCATCGTCAGGACAAGTTGAAGAATCAGATCTAGCTTTGTAAGTTAAATAGTCAGAGCAGAACTTCCAACAGCTATAATTCTTGACCAGGTAACAGCTAAATTGACTAACGGCTAAATTTGACCGGGAAACTATTAGTTGGACTAGACTAGGGGCATAACCTTTATTTAATTAAATAAGTTAAATCGATTTGATCATTAAATTGATAGTTAGTTATATTCTTATTAAATTAAACGTTAAAGGATTAACTATTTTATAAATATATATTAAAATAAATTAATTTTAAATTACTAGTTAATAATAAAAGTTACTGACTAAATATAAATATATAGATATTAGAGTGATTTAAGGGTTAGAAAGAATAATTTAAATTTAATTAATTGTTTATTTAAGTGTTAAATCAGCATATTACCATAGATTGTTATCCAGATTATTTATTAAAGTAAATAAGTTAATTTTAATTTGATTATTAAATAGATAGTTAGTTGTATTCTTATTATATTAAAAGTTAAAGGGCCATATGAATATAGAGGTTTTTTAACTATTTTATAAACTATTAATTAACAATATATATTAAAATAAATTAATTTTAATTTATTAGTTAGTTATAAAAGTTAATTAACTATAAATTAGAGTGAATTGAGGGTTAGAAAGAATTTATTTATTTTTTTAAATGATATAATTTTAATAATTGTTTATTTAAGTGTTAAACTAATATATTAACAAAGATTGATTTCAAGATTATTTTTCTTTTATTGATTAAAATAAAAATTATTAGTATATAACTAAAAGCATAAACTAAATGCTATTAAAATACCTCAAACCATAACAACTACTCTTCAAAGAAGCAAGGCCACATGATACGGGAAACCAAGGGGAAATTTGCTAAAAAAGAAGAAAACTAGAACAAGCTAAAACCTAGGGGCGGGGGGTGGGGAAGAAGGGAAAAAAACTAGGAAGAGAGGGCTGGGATCCAGCAACTACTGATCTTCCAGCCATCTTCTCTAAGATGGCTGGAAGATCGGTAGTTGGTGGATCCCAACCCTCTCTTCCTAATCGTTTTCTTCCCTTCTTCCTTCCCCCCCCCCCAAGATGGCTGGAAGATCAGTAATTGCTCGATCCCAGCCCTCTCTTCCTAGTCGTTTTCTTCCCTTCTTCCCCCCCCCGCCCCTAGGTTTTAGCTTGTTCTGGTTTTCTTCTTTTTTAGCAAATTTCCCCTTGGTTTCCCATATCCTGTGGCCTTGTTTCTTTGAGGAGTAGTTGTTATGGTTTGAGGTATTTTAATAGCATTTAGTTTATGCTTTTAGTTATATACTAATAATTTTTATTTTAATTAATAAAAGAAAAATAATCTTGAAATCAATCTTTGTTAATATATTAATTTAACACTTAAATAAACAATTATTAAAATTATATCATTTAAAAAAAATAAAAAAATAAATTCTTTCTAACCCTCAATTCGCTCTAATTTATAGTTAATTAACTTTTATAACTAACTAATAAATTAAAATTAATTTATTTTAATATATATTGTTAATTTATAGTTTATAAAATAGTTAAAAAACCTCTATATTCATATGGCTCTTTAACTTTTAATGTAATAAGAATACAACTAACTATCTATTTAATGATCAAATTAAAATTAACTTATTTAATTTAATAAATAATCTGGATAACGATCTATGGTAATATGTTGATTTAACACTTAAATAAACAATTAATTAAATTTAAATTATTCTTTCTAACCCTTAAATCACTCTAATATTTATATATTATATTTAGTCAGTAACTTTTATTACTAACTAGTAATTTAAAATTAATTTATTTTAATATATATTTATAAAATAGTTAATCCTTTAATGTTTAATTTAATAAGAATATAACTAACCATCAATTTAGTGATCAAATCGATTTAACTTATTTAATTAAATAAAGGTATGCCCCTAGTCTAGTTCAACTAACAGTTTCCCGGTCAAATTTAGCCGTTAGTCAATTTAGCTGTTACCTAGTCAAGAATTATAGCCATTGGAAGTTCTGATCTGACTATTTAACTTACAAAGCTAGATCTGATTCTTCAACTTGTCCTGACGATGAACCACACTGGTTGGTTCGAAATGCATCGAAAAATGAAATATCATGTGATTTACGCCGAAATATCTCTCATAAACTTGATATGGATCATAGAAGCCTCAATTCAACTAATGAATAGTATCATGGGAAGAACATTTCCTTCAAATGTTCATTTTCCTAGATGTTGAAGATTTTCAAATTTTTCCACTATACCATTTTTCCTGACAATAATCTTCTTTGTAAAATTATGTTTACAAAGAGAGTGTTCATACAAGTGAGAACCAAGGGTCCTCTACAAACAATGGAAGAAATTCAATATTGGAAGATGGGAACGATGATGCCAATGAAAAATTTATATCATTTGGTTTTTGTGATAGTAATATGGTTGTTGACATGGTTGACAATTTGGAACATTATGTTGGCAATGTGGGGTGGGTCATTCCTTGCAGCAATTACATAGTGAATATTGCCAACCCTCACTCTCTTGGAACATAATAGGTGCTTCAAGTGTTTTTTTTCTTTTCATAGGATTTAGACATCTCAATGGAATATATTTGTTGTTGTATATTTTTCTTCATTTCATTTCTTTGTGTATGAAAATGTTGTAATGAATATTGGTTCAGAAATAGAGTCATAATGAATATAGGTTTTATCTCTTCCTTAAGTTCAACATTGACCAGTTAACTGGAAAAAATCAATAAATCATGAGAATGATGAACTCTTTAACCAAAAGTATGAAAACTTGGGTGTTTCGTGGAAAGAACATTTAATTGAAATGTTTGTTTCCCTCGATATTATCCATATCCTATTTTTTCATGTTTTGTAAACATTCCTGATATTAATCTTCTTTGGGAAATTGTGTTTACATGGATATCCTTCATAGAAGTGGAAACCATGAGTGCTATTGAAATGATGGAAGAGATGCAATAGTGGAAGATAGGAACAATGATGTCATTCAATAATTAGCAACTTCTGATGTTTTTGTTGATAGTAGTATGCTTGTTGGGATAGTTAACGATTTGCAACACAAGATTGTTGTTTCTAGAGAATCCATGCATACTTTCTCTCTTCAGACAAGACAGGTGCTTCAAATGAATTTACTTTGGTAGGATTTGTACATTTTAATATATAATTTTTAATTACTTAATGTATCTTTTATTTTATTTTTTTTAGCAAAACAATATTCCAATGAATAATGGTGGAGAAATGAATTCACAACTAAGGAAACCTTTATTGGTTCGACAACTTTATCTCAGACCATGCAACTAGAAAGAAAATGTATATGTTTTCTCTCTTCAACATACTATTCGTTTTAAAATTTTAACTTGCCATGTTTTATATGTCTCATTTTAGCATTATGATTTATAATTTATGTAAGAAGGATGAACTCACCTGCAACCAATCTAGAAGAATTGATTCCCATTATTTTATGGAAAAAAATGTTTAAATTGATGCTCCAATTATGAGAAAGGCTCTCACTATTTCTCTCACTTTAACAACATGGACCCTGGTGAACGAGTTGTGGTTCTAAGAGTTTTAATGCAAGTTGAAGTGATATAAATAGCACAACTAAATCCAATATTGAAAGTGACACATGCTCGTGGTGGTCAGTATAAATATAGTGGGCATATAATTAGTTTTCCACAAGATATATATTTGATTGAAAATAAACTTCCATGATGAGTAGAACAACTTGATTTTGTGATTTTCAGAAGACATGGTGTTGAAAATGTTATGTGAAGACACAACGTGTGATGGATGTATTTCTTTACAAAATTCAAATGGATAAATATTACATGGATTTTGAAATTGATGTGTATTATGTTGTTTCTCTCCCATAAATATCCACTGATGTGTCTAGCAAGCAACAATATGTTGATAGTCATCTCAATGAAATAGGGAGGGGTAACCCTTTGAATTTCCATGCAACAAAGTGTTACTTTGACAAATATGTAACAACCTGGAATCCACATGACATCCATCGTCAAAATTTCATGTCCTCGAAGTATGAATGAAGATCTATGGATTTTGAATATTTAACAATTTTTTTCATGCAATCCTTATGAAGATTATGAGAATGTGGAGAACCAAGTCCAAAGACACACAAAACATAGTGTCGATTCTTGTTTATGGGAAAAGGGGTCCATCCTTTCATGTGATTATGATGTTCCATGGAAGTTGTACGATGGCTCTATATTATTCATATATGAAAAAGGGAAAAAGAAATATGAAGCAACATGCAACGATCATTGTTTAAATGTTCACAATGTTGATCTTCTAACAATGTGGCGCACAAATGTTGGTTGCCAACCAGTGGTTTCTCAACATGCAGTTTTGAAATATATTGCAAAATATGCTTGAAACATGGAAAGAAGATTTGAAAATTATCATGAAATGTTGACAAGGGTTGTAAGTGCAAGTGGATCTGAGGTTCCTGCATTATTTGCATATAGAAGGTTTCTTGCATAAACACTTGTTGAGTGTGACATTGGAGCACAAGAAACCTACCATATGTTACTAAAGATACCTCTTGTTGTGTGTAGTTGCAAATTTTTTCCCTTGAATGTTGGAAAGAAAGTATTAAAAAACTATTAGTGCATTCTAATCAAATTCCATGCCAATTTTTTTTTTCAGGTTTATCAAAAACATCCCCATTTTCTACAATATTTGTGTTTGATAGAAATGAAAATATTAAGGAGTTTTAATGCCAAATGTAGGTAGGAGCCATGGAGACCACAAGACGTGCATTCTATTATTCATATGTGGCTGTAGTTTTATGCTATTCTGAATGAGGAGTCAAAAGAGTTTGAAACATTTTGCTGGACTGAGTTGCTTTTGTACAAGCCATTTCGTGACATTGCTTCAAATATAATAATTTTAAGTTAAAATGTTGTTGATAATAGGAGGAATTTAAGATATCGTGCATGGCATGTTGATTGAGCTCCTTTTCCAAATGAGAGTAATGAAGAAGATGTTGAGTCCCTTGTTCATGAAGATAATGTTGATCGAGGTTCTGAAGAGTGGCAGGTTCTTTCCCAAATTATCCCTCCAAACAATGATAACATTTTTTACCTTGATAATCTTGGTAGAAGGGATTGTGATATTCATTATAATTGGTAGGAAACAATGGCTTCAAATGATATTGTAGAATAGGCTATTCATTTAATATAATATTCCTAATTTATGGGTGTGGTAATGGAAACTCAATTGGGGAGACAATTGTGTCGCCTTCCTCTTTATTGGAGAAACAAGCTACTTTTGAAATTGTTTTATACCACTTTGTTGATGGTGGAAACAATGATCCTTTGAAAATGATTATTCAAGGAATAAATGGAACTGGCAAGTCTTTTGTTATTCATTATAGTTCTCATTCTATTTTTTCTTCTACAACATATGATAGAATTCCACTTTTATTGCTCACTCCAACTAGTATAGTTGCTTTTAATATACATGGAAAAACAATACACTTTTCTTTAAAAAATCCTATAAAAGATATGAAACCATTGAATGCCCAGGATATAACAGTGTTTCAAAAATAAATGAGGCACATTTGATATTATTTGATTGATGAAATGAGATTTATAGGTCTAAGGTTGTTCATACAGATAGATTCACATTTGCGAGAAGCCTTTCCTAATAACAAGGCTTCTCATTTTGGTGGTAAATTTATGATTGTCATGGGTGACCTTGGCCAACTACCTCCTAATAAGGATAAACCTTTGTATGCAGGTAAAACAATGGGGAAAGTATTTTGGAAAAGATTCAATATTATTGCGACTTTAGATAATAAAAAAATTAGGCAACAAGGAGATGAGCCAAGACAAGCCTCTTTTCAAAATATTTTAACTAATATCAGAAATGTAAAACCTTTTCTACATGATTGGGATCTTCTCATGTCACATGTAGACAATTTATTACGTCCATAGGAAAAGAGTTTATTTGACTCTTCAGATCACTTGTTTGTAATGAATAATTTGGTCAAATTGCACAACCAGAAGATGCTCAAATCATTAAATTGTCCAATTGCAAAGTGTGTTGCAGAACACACTAGAATAACAAAAATAATTGACAGTGATGATGATGTGTTAGAGCATGAAGTGTTGTTATTTCATGGAAAGTGTGTCCTGTTGACACGTAATTTTTGGGTTGAAGCTAGGTTGGTTAATGGTGCACTTGGATATATTGAAGATATCTTCTATATGCCCGACTCAAAGTCGCCTCAACTTCTACTATTCACTAAAATTATTTTTAAAAGTACACAAGTGTTCCATTTGATAGAAATTGTCCAAACATTGTGCTGATAACACCTACAGTTAGAAGGAATCTTATACAAACGCCTTTAAAAATGGCACGGGCCTTGACTATACACAAACCATAGTGGATGAATTTTTAATGAGCTACTATGGATATTGGAGATAAAGAGAGGTAGGGTTTGACATTTACAACTATATCAAGAGTGAAATCATTACATGGTTTATCGATTTCACCACCTTTTTCTTTTCAACATTATTCTAAAATGAAAAACATATCATATGTTACACTTAGGAAGAAAGAGGAGGAACAATTAAATTCCATACCATTGTAACATTTTTTTTTAATTGTTTCACCAAAATTATAATTGCATGTAATGTCAGAAATAAATTACTTGAAAAGAACCTATCTCGAAAATGAGAAAAATTTAATGCACTATAGTTTGAATATGAGGCTTCAATATCAAATAGATATGTAATCACAAAACATATAATAGTTTGTTTTGAAAAAGAAAATAAAATGTAACATATCCTAAGAAGTGTTTTAAAAAATATCCTAATATTGAGCCAAAGATAAACATGAATATAGTTAAGAATTGAGCACTAGATACATCCATTAAGAAATTAAAGTGATCACATGAAACCAATCTCATAGCTCAATACACATTCAAGTATGATTTTTGGTCTTCAAAAAAATTTCACTTCAAAAATTGATTGAAAAGTAAGTCTTGAGCTTCATCCAATCATGGGCTGTTACTCCAACGTAAGAGGTCATATAAATACTAATAAAAATAATAAAAGTTTGTTTAATTGTCTAAAATCAAAAAATTTGAAAGATTTTCTCTGACAAAAGAAAAATTCTAAAGGATTTTCTCTCAAAAAAGCTGGTAGGTCGTTCAAACTTCCTCCTCCTCATTAGAGTCTTTATTCTCCATGCTGAGCAGATGCAGTGCATTTATCTTGATATAGTTATCCCAATATGAGAATACTTGAGAAATTGCTCAGAAGTGGATAGGATGAAAATGATTCATATTAACTTGGCACATTGATGTTGAATTTTGATATATATATATATATATATATATATATATTGTAATTCATTAGAAAATATTTATATTGCTTCGAGAAAATCACAATACATTGTTGCATTTGGTCTGCTATATTGGAAACTAGACAAGCTGCAGAAATAAATTGTCTTGTACAACCTATATCAAAAAAAAAATTAAGTTCTTTTGGCTCTTGTTAAAATTAAATTAATTACTATTACTATTAAAATCCTTATTATGTCTTTCTAGGTGGCATACCTATTTTACAAACCTAAAATTAAGAAAAAAAACTACTAAACTGCATACGAAAACTTATATCTAAGTAATCTCCTTTCATAGTAAACCAAACAAATAAGGTTGTTTCTTTCATGAACCTCATTCTACAGGAACATTTCCTGTTGGATCTTTCGTAGGAGCCACCGCTTGAGTCATAGCCTTGGGGATGCTAGAGCCTACCACCTCTCCTACCTTAAACTTCCAAACACATGCTAGTTCCCGTTTCACTTCCCCCAGATTAATGTCAATGTTATGTATATACTTCAGATAAATATTGAACATGTTGTGCAGGTCGCTTATACAACCATCCTGCAACTTCTCAATATTTAACCACGTCTTCAAAATAGATTCAATCCCTCCAAGTCGATGATTGATAGCCCTAATTTGACTTAAAATATCATTCTAGACTTTGGCCCTTCCCTCAAAGCCCTCTGCTTGCAGCTTTCCTATCAGGGTCTTCACATGCCAAATAGTTTTCAGGGTTTTGTGGTAGCAGTTCGTGTGGGTCCTAGTTTCACTCGTGTCAATGATCTAGTCCACCTCCTCCTTAATTTTTCTATCAGGGATAAAATTCCTATGCTCGCAGACTTCATTTTCCCAAACCTCCACTCCTTATTTTCCTTTCGGTAGGATAATAAAGAGAAAATCCTTAGCTCCAATCCTTGAATTTGTTTCCAGGCAGGTGTATTTAAAACAACCCTCCCCCTATGCATCCACTCCGGCTCTCCCCCTTAGCCTTCCCACCGAGTATCTTACTCTACACATCCTCAACTCACCTGCCCTCTCTGACTCGAAAGCAACCTCTTATCAGTGCCCTACTACTACAATAGTGCTCAATTACCAAGAATAATTCAAATGAAAGGGCTTCCAACCATGAATTTCAAGTCCTTATGGCTACACTACCATGTCCTGCATGATTTTCGGTACCTACCAATGCGACCTTCAGCGCCATGGTTTTGATCTCCAATCTCTCTGTAATAGGATTGTCATCTCTTTTGAGCTTGCTCCATACCTCCCTTTCATTCACTAGCCTTAATGAATTTGACAGGCTCATCATCACCATTTGTCACCCCTCATATGTATCCTCTGCAATTATCTTGCTCTTCCACCTCCTGTTCTCCTTCTATCATTTATGAACCACCCTACATGACAAGCCTTGATATAATTGCTCATAACTTAACATTCTTTAGTTGCCACCTTGTCCATGTAATTTTTCCATGTCCCATATCATGCCTCATTTTCTATTCCTTTCTCTTCCATAATATAAGGTTTAATTAATCGTGTGAGTAGGAGGATCTTTGGCCGAGCCCTGGCCCACCTTTGTGTTCTACTCTATTCCAATTTCCATGGAGTTGTCTTTTTCCACCAAACTATGTAAATAATCTTTTAGTTATCCCTCCCAGAGTTCTTTCCATGCCACATCCACATAAATAGGAAATTTGGCCACCCCTTCATTGGCCAGCCTATCCACCACTGCATTCTTTGATCTTTGGACTAGGTTGAATTCCACTATTATGACAGTAGTTAGGCGTTATTGGATGAGATGGGTTAATTGTACCAGATTCCAGTTTCTCATTACCTTACTCACCTGCAAGACACATTGCAGATTCCTTACTGCTTGGATGGAAATCGTTGTGTCCCCCTCTACCATGACATTGACCATCCTTTCTTGTACCAAAATTTCTATCCCTTGTTCCAAGGCATGGAATTCAGTTGCATTGTTAGAAGCATGTCCCAAGTTAATGAAATATACCCTACAACTTTTCCCTATCTAGTCTCTTATAACTCCTCTAACGCTTGCATTCGTGGGGTTTCCTTTTGAAGCATCATCAAGATTCAACTTGAAGAATCCATGGGGAGGAGGATTCTAGATAGTTGAATCCAGTTGGATTCAAGGTTCCCTGGCTCTAGTTTTCTGAATACGAGGATTATCCAGCTCTAGTAATTTTAGGATTCTTTCCTCCTGTGGTGATTGTTGCTAATTAGTAACCTTGACTCCTTTACTAATTATTGTTTCCTTTAACTGGAATTGAATTAATTCAACCAGACGTTCTATAGGGAGCTTTTTTTTTTAATGGAAAACTCACATGTTCTATTCCTTCCATATAGTTCAAATGATAAATATCACGGCCAGGAAGTAGGTGAGATTTACCACTTCATTTTTAGTGTAGTTCTCTCGGCATATTTTAATAGTACCTTGTATATTATCCCTGATTCTATCAATTTTCCTAAAAAATATAAGCCATCTAATCCAAAATGATAGAGGTATAACTACATGTGTATAATAAATGATTCAAAGTCTCCTCCTTTCATTCGCAAATATAACACCATGAGGCCCTAATAAAACCTCTCTTCACCACATTTTCCCATGTCAAAACTTTCCTATGTAAGACCAACCATAGGACAATTTTAATTTTGGCCCATTGAGGCGATGGCCATATTCTTGTCCATACTCAATTTGTTGTCTCATATTGGTGAATGTCAATATAAATTCTAGCTTCTTTGAGATTAAACTCTCTGCCTTATTTTTTCCCCATCTCTGTTGATGATGTTCGTCAGTACAAATGATTCTTCTCTTACTTAATTCTCCTATTATTTCTTGGAACACCTCCTTGTTTTGACTAGGCTCCCAAAATATACTTAGATTCCATCTTCTCCATTTATTATTGCCAGTCACCTAATCCCAGAACTAGTGCACTTTTATTTGGCCCTGACTGTCAATAATCATTCAAATTGGGTGCCACACTTCCTTGCTTAAGCTGGGTGGTTGCTTCGAAGCATCCTCCCAGAAAAAATTCGATCTTCCATTTTTGATCTCCTATAAACAATTTTTTTGTATGACTACCCTATTTTCCCACGCGAAATTACATATCGCCGAACCTTTAATTATTCCCGACATACAGACAAGGTCTTGCAAGAGCCAATTATGGGTGTATTTTTCCCTCCAAAGTTGGGCCCAAGCTGAAGAACCTCCCATTAACCAGTGACACTGAAGTTTATCTCCACACACTCTATTGACAGTCTGTAGGTCTTGTAAGCCTAGGCCACACAAACATTTTGGTGAACAAATATTTTCTTCTTTTAATATTTAATTCTAAATTTAGAAATCAGAGTGATTTTCTCAAAGGGAAACTGCAAAAATCTATGAGAATTTTGTTGAGTCCAGGTTTTAAGGTCACCTATCACTTTCCGATCATATGTAGCATTGTCTTTCAGATGATGTTTCACTGACGGAAATATTACTTCTTTTAATGGTTTGGATCTTCATAAATTAAATTCTTAAATAAAACATGCTCCCATCTCCCATACTAACATGAAATGTTTAGTGGTCCTTTTGATCCATTCTTTGATTTCTTTGGCCTCTAACTATCATTGATTCAAAGAAGCATACATTAGTCTTTTATCCATTTTAGAGACTTTAGGAATGTTCTTAGGCTGAAGTTGTCTTTCCCATTCAAGAATTGATCTAATTTTTTCTTTAATGTACTTATCTTCTTCGACTAAAGATTCAATTCTCTTCAATATCCAAAGTATATTGATAAAATCTGAAAAAATTATCCATTTGTTTATAAAACTTAGCCTGGTCTTTCCTCAATATTTGACTAACTTGTATTTCTTGCACTTTAAAAATCTTCATAATATTTTCTACTTGATGTATTTGACTTAATTAAGACATGAGAGTTTCAATAGGTTTCTTTATTGCTCTGGTCGTGGTTTCAATGTTGTTATCATATTATTCCTTCAATATTATATTTTGGTCTTCATGTGCCTTTCAAATGTCCTCAATCTCTGCAAAGTGCTTGAGTGTAAATCATTCAATTCATTTTGAATTTGATTATGTAAGTTTTCTCTTTCAATGGTGAACCCATCTTCAAGTATTTCAGAATGGTTTTTCTAATTGTCTTCACTAAATGCTTTAATTTTCTCTATTTGAATTTCCAAACCTTTGATCTTTTGCAGGTTGTTCTTATAGGCTATGGCAATTTGAATATTCTTCGTCATGTTCATCAACATTTCCTATTGCTTAAAATGGTTTCAAAACTATAAACTTTCTTTTCTTAGTTCTTCTCAGAACTGACTTAGTTTGAGAATTAACGTAATACTCAGTCAAGGATGGAATAATTTTAGGAAAAATTTCAACCTCAGTCACAGGTTTAATTAAAAAATAAGCGAGAGGAATTTTTGTACAAATAGGATTCATGGAAGTCTCATGAGAAATCTCTAGAATAGAAATTTCAATATTTTTCTCTTGTTGCTCAACTAACTCTTTATCTTTAGTGGAGAAATCGATCAATGTTGGCTGAGAGGTACTAGTAATTTTCTCATCTTCATTTGTATCAATCCCCATATCTTTCATTTGTTCATAATTTTTCTTTGATTGTGTATTTGCATGAGTGGTGTCATCTAGACCATCAATAATAATGATACTCTTGGTAGAAAAAGTTTGTTTTTCTATTACGTGTTATTTCTTTTCTTTCTATTGTTTTTGATCTTTAAATTTTGTGATTCTTAGACCTTGTTGGTCTATCTGACTATCTGGCTCTTTTTATTTAATAATGTTTGATTTTCTTGTACTTGTCTATGGGGATACAAAAAAAACATTATATCCATTTCAAACTTGAGATTCTTTTATTTTTTTGGAAGAGGAAACATGCTCTGAAATAATTTATTGATATTATATTTCATAATCTCAAGATATTTCATCTCTTGAAAGAAATAAAACAAAAGTAATTATAATATCCATAATATAATCTCACATGAAAACCATATGTTCATATCCTCGAGGAGATAAAATGGATAACTTTAAGGCATCTCTTAAATTATGAGAAAGAACAACATCCAAATTCAAACACTTTGAATCATTGAGTAGACTGTGTATTAAAGAAATCCATTGCAATTTGCAATGTTCGGGCTCTTTCTCTCCATATAATCGGGACAACATTTTGATGAGAAAACTAATGGATATTTTGAAAATGGCAACATTATATTATTTGTTAGGTCCCTATAATACTAGTGTATTCCCTTATTATTATTGTCATTGTAGCCCCTTATTGTTATTATTGTGCCCATGTTGTCCCCATTTTTTTATTATTGTGCCCCCTAAAAGCCCACTATTGTTATTGTTGTGCCCTTACATTATTATTGTTATGTCGACTCTGATTATATTGTGACCCCTTAGACTCCTATATATAGAAAGGAGGTCTTGTCATTTGTATCATCCAAGAATTGTTCATTTGTGTAATGTAAAGGAGGTTTCCCCCTTGAAGAGGCTGATTTTGAATTCGTTGATCTATATTTTCTTCTATTTTGTGAGATGGTTGCGTAACAATTGGTATTGGAGCTTTGGATTCTAGGGTTTCACTCCTTCAAATAAGCCATTGTGGAATTTGCACTATAAATTTTTTTATATGACGTTTCAAAAGCTAAAATTAAAATCCGTTTGTATGGAAATCGTGATGAACCTTGGGTACGAATTTAAGAGCTCTTCGCACTATATTTTCAGAGATATGACCCAAGGAAGTGAGGGTGTTTGCAGGCTCCCGAATTATATCTCAAATAGGTGACCTGGGGAAAATCGAAATAAATTTCTCTCTAAGAATCAGATTGAAATTTAGTAAAAGGGTACAGAAAGAGGATAGGCTGTAGTTTGCGGTGTATCGTTTTCAGGTCTTAAAGTGGAAACAATGACATATGGCACTTTGTTCAAGTTCTCTCTACTAAACTAGTCTATAATTCGGTCATCGTGGGATATTTGGAATAACTCTTTCTTATAGAATCCAACCTTGTTCAGACTTGCAGGGTTAGAACGAGGACTCATAGGGATACTACAGGATGAATTTTCAGACCTTGGAGATCCAAAATTTCAGAGATATAACAGATTCAATATCGCCCTCCTACAAAGTGAAAAAAAGGTGTGTAGTATTTTTAATTTTTTGCATAAGTTTGGTTTGAAAAATTAGTTTGAAGGAATTCAAAGGACATAGTGAAGCATAATTATCATTAATTGATGCCCCGAAGAAAGAAAATGGAAACACCTAGTAAGAAACCTAAAATCTCTACCATGACTCATGAAGAAGAGGAAGAAATGCAACATGATATATCAAAATTAAGAGACAAAGTGCAACAGATTTCACTCTCACAAAGAGTCACAGAAGCTAATATGGACGGTTTAAAGAAAGGCATGGAAGCTAATATGAATGGCATGGAAGCTAATATAGATTGTATAGAACCAAAACTTAAAGGCAACATGGAAGATTTGAAGAGAGATTTGACAAAGTTGCTACAAGAAATTCTTACTAATGGCGAAAGGGTAGTAAAGGAAACTCCTGATGAGAGCAAAAGAAATGTTAATCATGATTTCATAGACTCTAATGTTGGATTGAAGACCCACCATGTTCTAAAGATCAATATGAGGAAGTTTGTTGGCAAGGATCCTGTAACATGCATACTACAGATGGAGCAATATTTCGATCTCCATAATGTGCAAAACACACAAAAGGTATGCATTACAACTTTATATTTGGAACCCAATCAGTTTGTATGGTATCAATGGCTTTGGTCTCATAAACAAATTGTCACTTGGGAAATTTTTATGGAAGAAATAATAGCACATTATGAGGATACAAAAAGCGACACTTTTATTTTTTTATTATTATATTTTATTATTATTATTTATTTTATTTTATTTTATATTTTTATATTTTTATATATTTTTTAATTTTAATTTATTTGTTTTTTCATTTTCTTTAAGAGATCATAGTCATAGGAAGGCATATGTTTCCAGCTCTCAACAATGGTAGAGCGAAAAGTTAGGGTTTCAATGGATCCACAGTCACAACCCTGTAGGCATAGCAGACGGAGAAAGGATTGCATCATTTTCTTACGGCAGACCTACTGATAGGGGCCATGAGTGGAATGGCAAGGGGGGGGAGATCCCTCCTATCGTAATATCGCAATAGGGGAATCCAACAAACATAGTGCAGTTGGCAACAACAAAGGCCATGAAAAAGGACCTCCGGTCTTGGGAGCTAAATGGCAAGTGAGACTGGGAGGTAAATGTCTATAGAGGGTGGCTAAGAAACCAAGATTTGTTATACCAAATAATAAGCTGGAGGAATATTGAAAATACATGAAGGATCATGCCCTTATTTGCAAATTTATAGGGGCTTGGCCAACAGAGAAGGAATTGATCAAATGGATTCAACAACGGTGGCAGCCGAAGGGTCACATTGATCTCAAGCTAGGGGCGAAAGGGTTTTTTACAATGATTTTTTCTAACCTAGAAGACAAGGAGAGGGTTTTTGAGGATGGGCCCTATTTCTTTAACAATGCAGGACTCTTCATCAGACATTGGGAGGAATTCTATAACCCAGACCAGGAAAAGCTACTGGCAGCTCCAGTCTGGGTTTGGCTTTTTGCCTTACCAATGGATTTCTGGGATCCATAAATCTTGGAAGGAATTGGTAATTCTATTGGAACCTTTGTCAAAGTGAAGACTCTACGTGAAAAGGCCAGTACACCTCTTACAACAAGATTTGTGTATACATGAACATCACTGAACTGCTTCTAGACTTCATAGAACTGGAGTACCATGATGATCTGGTAGCAACCCCTCGACTATGAGCACATCCCTTTTAGATGTCATCGTTGCCATGAATATGGTCATTTGTACCAAGCCTTCCTGCTAAATCAGAATGAAAACCTCATCGTGAAGAAAAGAACAGGGGAAACAATGGCAAGAGAAGATGGGGAAGGATTCTAGGAGGTGCACAGGAGGAAAAGGAATAAGAGACAGACAAGAAACTAGAGAGCAAGCCAAAATGAAAAAGAGCAACGAGCCCAGAATCGGTTTGTAGTTCTTCAGGAGGAGGAAATGGGTGAGATAATCCCCGACACTTCCATGGAGACTGAAAGCCTGCAAAAAAAGGACCCAGAAGGAAATAAGTCAAAGAGAAAGGAGGTAGTAGAAACCCAAGGAAAGGAGATTCCTATGCTAATGGTAGAGCAGAACCCAATGGAGATTGATAACCCGAAGGAGGACCTCAGTGTCGAAGAACAAGTGATGAAGTGCTTATTGCAAGAATGGAGGCACATGGATGAACACTTCATTCTAGAAGATCAGAAGCAACTCTATAAGGAAACCTTCCAACAATACAAAGCGAAACAGGGTTCAACTATCATAGTCCAACTGGAACATCTAGGTTCCCAAGTCAGCCAAGGGCAAGAAATAGGAACTCAAGGAAAAGGAGGAAAGAAGCAGGGAAGAAGAACATTGAACGAATCCATACAGATGGTTGGGGAGCTATTAGTAAATTCTGGAAGGGTAGTTCCATTGTCAGAGGTATTTCAACACCCCCCAAAACTGTTGAAATGATCATTACATCATGGAATATAAGAGGCCTCAATAGCAGAGGCAAACAGAGGTACCTCAAAGAGAGACTGAAGAGAGACAAGCCAAACATAATGATAATACAGGAAACTAAAATTAGTGAAAGAAAGCTGAAAGGGATTTTGGAAAAATTTAAACCCCAGTATCAAGTCATGGCTCAGGATGCAAATGGTAGTGTGGGAGGGCTAGCGATCATATGGAACCCCAAAGAGGTTTTGTTTGAGGATTGGGTTAGCCTCCCAAGAATACTATCAGGCAAGTTTCAAAATATTGGATCCAAAGAATGGGTGCTGCTTACAGGGGTTTACAGACCTCACACCCCAGGGGAAAGAGGAGCATTCCTCCAAAACCTTGCAAAAATGAGAAACCTATACCCAGAAGACCTATGGGTAGTAGGCGGAGATTTCAACATGATTACCTCTCTAGCTGAGAAGAAGGGAGGAATGAGAAGAATGGACGCTGATATGGAAGCCTTTGGAGACCTTATTTCAGAACTCCACCTAGTGGACCTTCCAACAATTAATGGAGTACATACTTGGAATAATAGAAGGGGAGGAAATCACCAAATTGCTTCACGCCTGGATAGATATCTAATCTTAGAAAAAGCCATAAGTAGAGATATCTTCATGGAAGCCTCAATCCTCCCATGTATGGGCTCGAATCATTGGCTGATAAGATTGGAGGTAGATTTGAAAGCGCGACCTAAGAACTGACCCTTCAGATTTGAAGCCTTCTAGTTAAGAGACCCGGGCTTCCTAAAAAGAATAGAGGAATGGTGGAACATGAGTGAGCAGCAAGGGCGGAACTGCATGAATACTTTCCAACTTAAACTTAAGGAATTAAAAAATAAAATTAGGAAATGGAACAAATAAGAGTTTGGACATATTATGAATGTTCAACACCATATCAATAAATTTACAATGGAGTTGCAGCAAAAAATCATACAGGAAGGGAGACCTAAAAACTCTTATAAAGGAAGAAGGACTGCTAATAAATCAGCTGGAGGAAAGAAGAAAGCAGGAAGAGATCCTTTGGAAATAGAATTCAAGGGTAAACTGGCTACGGGAAGGCGAACACAACACCCGATTTTTCCATAAAGCCATGGTTCAACACAGGCAACACAAGAGAATCTACTCTTTGAAATATGAGGAGGAGAATCGTAGAGTGAAATTTGAAGAAATGGAGGAGATTCTTGTAAAACATTTCAAAGACCTTCTCATTGAGCCACATGAGAATAGAATGAAATCCATATAAAGAATCACACAAAATATTCCCCATCTGGGTACTCGGGATCAGAATCTAGCCCCGATGAGAGCCGCCACAATGGAAGAGCTAGAAGAGGTTGTCAATGGAATGCAAAAAAATAAGGCTCTAGGCCTGGATGGGTTCATAGCGGAATTCTTTCAAGCCACCTGGAAATTCATGGGAAGGGACATTCTAGAGGTGGTAGAGGAATCACGTCAAAATCAAAAGGTATTCCCTAGCTTGAATTCTACTTTTATTTCTCTTATTCCCGAAACTTCGAAATCTAAAAATTTACAAGGGTTCTGACCTATTTCTTTTCGTAATGTCATTTACAAAATCATTGTTATGCTCATTGTAAAATTCCTAAAACCCCTTTCTGTCGAACCTCATTTCCCTGGAGCAAACAAGATTTGTAGAAGGCAGACAAATCCTGGACGCTTCATAACCTCCCAAGAAATAGTGCACTCTCTAAAGGCGAGAAAGCTCCCAGGAATGATGACTAAGTTGGACCTATCCAAGGCTTATGATAGGCTAAGTTGGGCCTACCTGAACGATATCCTCAAAGCCTATGGTTTCGATCAAAGATGGATAAACTGGATTTATGCCATGATCTCCTCCCCTGTTATCTCTATCTTGTTGAATGGGACTCCTACCCCCACTTTTAACCCAACCCGAGGCTTAAGGCAGGGAGATCCAATATATCCCTTTCTCTTCATTATTTTTGCGGAAGGGTTGGGCCATTTTATCAAAAATGAGGTCTAGGCTTAGGGGCCTGAGGATATGGAGTAATTACCTAGCCATCACTCACCAAATATTTTTCGATGATATCATTCTCTTCTACCAGGTATCCCTAAGAGAAGCTTGAAGAATAAAGGAGATACTTAGAACCTTCATGGTGTCCTCTAGGACGAAGATAAATAATGACAAATCCTGTATTTTCTTTTTTAATACTCAGGTGAATGTCATAACCTATCTTGCTAGGATCTCAGGGTTTAGCACAGGGAACATCCCGTACAAATATCCAGGAATGCCCCTATCTGAAAATCCCCTAAAATCACCCTACTGGTCACAGATCCTCCTAAAGCTTCACGAAAAGTTCAGCAGTTGGGATTTCATATTCCTCAACTTAGTAGGCAGGACAATTCTTCTTAAAGAAGTGCTGTAGTTGATGTAGAAATTTTGAATAGTATGACACATATTCAACAGAGATTATCCTGATCATACAATTTAAGCAGAACATGTATAATACATAATCTCCTCTACGTTGATCATCAAATTACAGAAGCAGAAACATCCACAGGCACACATAGAAGCATCAATCAAACTCATAAACACAGTATGTATCCTGGGGAAAGCATCTCGCTAAAAACCCCACACTATCTGTATATTATATTGATTGAATCATGTAACAATACAAAGCATAATACTTCTCACAAGTATCTCCACCTGTTACACACAATACAGCTCAGATTTGATCTCCAAATCTCTCCCGTTGCTTGCCTGCCTCCACTGCTCAAACCTGCTCGAGAACTGATGAGAATAGCTTCCCAAACTCGATTTTACACTGCAAAATAGTCACCCACACTATGTTGGACGTGAGCAACAGCTATAATATCATGAAGATACGTGAGCAAACTCATTGGCATACTCAATCCTTTGATTGTGCAAATCATCATGCACAGCTATAGTCACAACTGATAGCAATCTGATCCTCTAACACCTGTCCCTGCTGAACTGAACATGCACTGACATGCAACTGAGTTAACTGATGTATTCTATAGTTGCATTATGAGTTAATAACTTGTGAATTAATTAATAACTAATTCACCCAACTCATCTTTAGTCTATTGATCAGTTAGACTAAATACAACCAGTTTAACAAAGCTAAACTGAACACAACTCCATCAACTGTACCTCCAGTCCACTAAACTCAACTCACTTGAGTTCTAACTGAAGTCATGCATGCAACAACTCAACTGACTCATAAGAAAAACGAATTTCCTTCTGACAGCTGCATGTGCCACTTCCGTAGCTCAAACTGAAGTGCTCCAAGAGAATAAGATTAAGTTTATAGTCCAAATATTATTGTGAGATAATAATATTTGACTTTTCTATTTTTGACTTTGATCACTCACACTGTGACCACTCACACTGTAATCACTCACACTGTGATCACTCACACTTTCATCAAAAATAGAAGTCCATCTATTTTTCCCAACTTGATCAATCATCCATAAACATAGACATGATCCATATGTCTAAAAATAGACATAGTCTAAAAATAGACTTGCGCCAAAAATAGCCTGCGGGCCCACTTAGTGAAGGCGACTCTTTTCACTAAGCTCCATCATCTTGTTGCAATCTCAACAAGCATTTCTTGTTGCACACTTTTCAACACTCCCTCTCAACAAGAAAGGCTTCCTCTCAAACCCGATCCTGTAACTCTGGAATGTTCTCCATGCAACACATCTGGCCGGTCCACTTGCTCTGTCATCAAAGTCTCTGACTGCTATTGCCTCTGTCGACTGAAACTTTGCATCTTTGTGCTCTTCAGTATCTGACTGCTCTAGCCTCTGTCACTTTGATCTCTGACTGCATCCGTGCTGCTGCTGGTTCTATCTCCCAGCATTGCATCCGCACTGCACCTCCCAACTGACCTCCCTGTTGGGATAGAAACATCCTCTGATGTTGAAGTTCTACCTGCAGCTGACAAGTGCTCCCTCACTGACATCTGTGCTACTGCAACATCTCCATGCATCTCGCACCATTGCACACCTCTCTGTGCCACCTAGCACTGTGCAAAACACTTGTGCCTCTCGCATTGCTACAGCCTGCTAGCTATGCGCTGTCCTGGGATTCCCTGCACTGTCGCTCTCTCTGCCGCTCCATCCACATCTGTCTCTACCCAATCAGTCAGTTCCTGCTACTACACATCGGGGCTCCCATAGCAAGGTCTCATCCAAGAGGTTGGGTACCTCAAGGATCCTGCCCCTCCTCCTTGGGACAATCAATCCACATCACCCCACCTCCTACCTGGAGGTATGGATGCATGCGATCCCTCAGCCCACCTGGCTTGAAGTTTCCCAAGACAGACATGGCATAATATGGAAAAAATTATGGAAGGGAGGATGGTGGCCATAGGTAACCCACTTCTTATGGTTGGTTTTCAAAGGACGGTCCTAACCTGAGACCAAATGTAGAAAAGGGGTTTTTAGGGACCCTCCTTCTGCTGACTTTGCCACCAACACAGGGAAGATTTAGAGCATATGCTTAACACATGGCCGTTTGCAGGAAAAAAATGGAGGCAAATGCAATGAGTATTTGAAAGAATGGATCAATATCACCATAGTATTAAGGAAACAATTCTCCTTTGGAGAAGCCATATCTTCTCCAGCCCGATGTTAAATTGAGCATGGGGACTGGCCTTAGGGTTAAATTTATGGGCCATATGGAAGGAGCGGAATCGCATGTCTTTAAGAATAAATCCTCAACTCAAGAGCAGGTATGGGAAGGAATAATCCAGAACATCAGGGAAACGATTTTAGTAGAACAATGGCACCAAGAAGATTGGCAGGTACCCCCTCAGGAAGCTCAAATTTTACAAAATCTTAACCTATCACCGAAAATGATAGCCCCCAATGCTTGGAAAAAAATTTGGGTAGGAATGACATCCCTGACACACTTCACTACCCTGGGGGAGGGATTCATAAAACTTAATTTCGATGGGGCCTCAAAAGGTAATCCGAGACTGGCAGGCATAGGTGGCCTCTTCTAGGATGCCTAGACCAACACTTGACTAATATATGTTGACTTCTATGTGATAACAAGTAACAATGAGGCAGAATTCACTGCAGCTAGGAAAGGACTTCAAATAGCTATCTGAATGGGGTATCGAAACCTAGTGGTGGAAGGTGACTCAAGTTTGGTCACAAACACTCTGACAAAGCTGAACAATGGCACCAAATGGGATAAGCTTAGCCAAAGTTGGAGGAAATATAGACTTATGTAAGAGATTGGTGAGCTAATACAAAAGTTTGATTACATTATGGTCAGACATGTTAGGAGAGAAGGGAATAAAGGGGCAGAATTTCTTGCCAACTGGGGATGCAATCATCAAAATGGACCGATGGAAAAACTATGGATAGTCCAGCCCTGTGATGATAGATATAGAACCCTGGAGGAAATCTTGGAACAAGACCATGGGAAATTCCAATGACATGGTCTCATAGAAGAACATGACCCTGATGAGGGTGCGAGCTGGTGGTTGGGACAACAAGTGGGGAGTAATGAAGAGTAACCTAGAGGACTATAACACCGCCCCTCACACACTTGAGGCGATGGTTGCAATGGCCCTTGGCATGATTTCATGCAAGGGTGGTGGGAAAGGTGGCACCGAAGGTGGTGAAGGAGTAGGTCTTAATGGAGTAAAGGACAAACATGTGGGTAATGTTGGTGTGTTTGTTCGCGGACGAGGGAGCTGGTGCATTGGAAGGGTCAGGCGATGCCATCCTCAACCTCAAGGTCTCAGATGGCCTACAAATCTCCATGGTTTTTGGGCATCTCCACCATGGTTCGACCAGCGAAAGGTCATGGCCGTGGCAGATGGGTCTAGGTGCCCAGAAATGAAAAGGTCGAGCACATCTGTGCCTCGTAGGGGGAGAAAATCAGTAGAAAAATTTATTAGCGAAGCTGTTGAGGCGTACTGTGCAGGTAATGATGAAGGCATTTGAAAAATTTAGAGGAATAGGAAGAGGAAATTAAGCAGGGTAGTGAGACTAAAGAGGATAGGGAAGACTAAAGGTCCCTTGTCTCAGACCCTGGCAACATTAGAGGCAGGATAATTCCATTTGAACAGACCTTATACCTCTATTGGTTAATGAAAAGAATGTTGGGCAAGGCTATGGAGCAGATCTCGGTGGGTATGGTTGTTTCTATTCAAGTTATGTCGAGCTACAAATAAGAATCCCAGAAGATTCAATTTCAACTCCACAAGCAAGATATTAGGTTGGGCAGAATAGAGAGGCATATCCCATGTATCATCTGGGATGCCTGGATCAAATTTCAAAGACCCTACACCTATGGAATTGGCCTCAGAGGAGCATAACAGCTAGTTAATTTCCCTTGTTTAATTTTTTTTATATGCGTCTAGACTTTACTTTTCATTGTGCAAGTATATGCATAGATAGAAATCTCGCGTCTCATCATGAAATAGAGACATATATAGCTTGGATAGAAAGAATGGAACTTTTCTATTTTTGGATGGCATACAATGAAAATAGGTGGCCAATAGTGTTGTGTATGGAGCATGATTGTTCAAAGGTCTTTGTTTCAGCTGGATGTATACCCCAGGAAGTCTTGTACACCCCTCCACGCGGGGGGGTGTGGGGGGGACTTGTCCCCCCCGCGGGGGTCCGGGGGCCAGCGGTCCCCCAGCGGGGGCTCGGGGGCAGCGCCCCCGAAGCTAAAAACAAATGTAAAATTGCCTTGTAAAAGTATAGTAATTTCTAGTCAATCTGGGCCGTTCATTAGGCGGATGATCTGACGGTAGAACTTATGTTTAGTTTAGGGTTTTTTGCCCTAGAAGGCAACCCCTCTTTTTGTATGAAGGTATTGTATTTGAGGCTGTAAAATATATGTGTATTCTGTGAGCGAGAAACAGAGAGGTGAGACTGTGAGAGAAAACAGAGGATATTACAGCGGATTTGCTGTAGGTTGTGTCTCTTCGTTTTGCTGGATAATAGAAAGGAAGGACTGGCTATTCGGGGTGGACGTAGCCCAAACTGGGTGAACCACGTATGTCTGTGTCTCTCTTGTTTTGTGCATTTTCTGTGTTTATATTTCTGCAATATTTTATGTGTTCCATTGCTCTGTAATATATAATTTTCTAACAAATAGAATTAGTTTCCCAATGGGCAAGTTGAGTCCAGCTAGCCAATCTATGTGGTGTATATTTGCTTATAAATGAATAGAAAAAAGAGGACCTGCCAAGCTTAACAAAAAAAAAAGAAACATTTGTTTATCCAATTGATAAATCTTAAACAAAAGGGTTCAATGGTGGAGCACATTGAGGACTTCCAAAAATTGAATATAAGGGTAAAAGATATTCCATAGGAACATAGGATTGATGTGTTCATAGGGACATTAAAGGATAAAATCCAACATGAGGTTCACCTTTGGGAACCTGATTCATTGGAGAAGGTATTCAGGTTGGAAAGAAAAATTGAAAGCAAAATTATGGCAACAAGGAAGCCTACCACTCATAACTAAAAAGATGGAAGTGTTGTTTCCCCTAACCTTCCATAACCTACAAGGTTGACACCACAAAAATTGGAAGAAAAAAGAGCAAAAGGGCTTTGTTACAATTGTGATAGAAAATGCATTAAAGATCATAAGTGTGCTAAGAAGAAATTATTTTACATAGATTGTGAAGAGGAAGAAGAAAAGGAACAAGAAATGCCAAAAGAAGAGTATATACACCAGCAACAAACCCTAGAGAAAGAAGAAATGAATCTGACCATATCTTGTAATGCATTAGCCATAATTACCACTCCTCAAACTCTTAAGATAGAAGGACATATCAAGAAGAAAAAGGTAATAGTGTTGATTGATTCGGGCAATACCCATAATTTTATTCATTGTAAGATAGCCAAGGAATTGAATTCCTTCCTATATCCAACACCAGAATGTCAAGTGATCGTTGCAAATTGAGGAATCATAAATCACTCTGGAAAGTGCCATAATATCAAGCTATCCATGGGAGAATATGTATTGAATAGGTCAATGCTTTCCATTCTAATGGGTGGTGCTAATGTTGTACTAGGAGTCCAATGGCTACAATCTTTGGGTATGATAGCTTTTAATTTTCAAAGATTTTCTTGAATTTTTTTTCTAAATAAATAACAACGAAGCGTAATTTTACAATTATGTTTGCTAGAGGTTCCCACATCGAAATCATCTATTTCTCCAGATCTCCAAAAAGTCTTGGACAATCATTCCAAGGTATTTGAGACTCTCAAAGGCCTCCCACCTATTTGTGATCATGATCATGCTATTCATTTGATTCCAAGAGGTGTTCCTCCAAACATCAGGCCTTACAAATATCCCTATGCCCAAAAGAGTGAAAATGAACGTATGGTTGCAGAAATGTTAGAGGATGGTATAATTCAACCTAGTCAAAGTTGTTTCTCTGCTGCAATAGTATTGGTGCACAAGAAGGATGGATCATGGTGAATGTGTTTGGATTATAGGGAGCTCAACAAGCTCACTATTAAAGATAAATTGCCCATTCTTGTCATTGATGAATTATTGGATGAATTGCATGGACCAATTTACTTCACCAAGTTGGATCTTCGTTCAGGATATCATCAAATTAGAGTGAAAACTGAAGACATTCCAAAGACAACATTTAGAACTCATGATGGTCATTATAAATTTTTGGTCATGCCTTTTGGCCTTACTAATGCACCTTCTACATTTCAATGTTCAATGAATTCCATTTTCAAACCCTTAGAATTTTTGTGTTAGTATTTTTTGGTGATATACTAATCTACAAAAAGGCTTGGAAGGATCATGTTCAACATGTTGACAGCGTGCTCAAACTATTGGAGGAGAAATAATTATATGTAAAAACCTCCAAATGTTTCTTTGGAGTACAAGAGGTCGAATATCTGGGTCATATTGTATCTCATGAAGGTGTTAAGGTAGGCCGTAACAAAATTAAAGGAATTAAGGAATGGAAAATCCACACATCCATAAAGCATATGTGAGGATTTGTTGGGTTGACAGAGTATTATTGAAATTTTGTTAACAATTATGGGAGAATAACAACACCTCTAACAACATTATTGAACGAAGATGCATTTTCTTGGACTCCAGAAGCAACAAAGGCCTTTGAACATCTTAAAGAGGCAATGTACCAAGCATTGGTATTAGTTATGTGAGACTTCACAAAAACCTTTATTGTGGAATGTGATGCCTCAGGAAATGGAATTGGTGTCATTTGAATGAAAGAAGAAAGACCCATTGCTTTCGAAAGTCGTCTAATCAAAGGAAAGTATTTACACAAAGCTATTTATGACAAGGAAATGTTGGCAATACTACATACACTTAAGAAATGGTGACCTTACCTAATGGGAAGACACTTAAAGGTAAAAATGGATCATGATAGTCTCAAATACTTTTTAGAACAAAGATTATCTCCAAAAGAGCAATGAAAATGGGTCACAAAGATGTTGGGTTATGACTTTGAAATCATCTATGAAAAAGGGAAGCAAAGTTTTGTTGCAGGCACACTCTCAAGAAAGGATGAGGACGTGGAAGCATTTCTTTGTGGCATTTCTATTATCCAACTAGAATGGGCACTCACTCAAAAGTTACAATGAGATCCTACTATATCTAATACATTTAACTGGAAAAATGATTAGTTATGGTACAAAGATCGCTTATATCTCTGTAATAATTCCCAACTCAAAAAAAATATTCTTATGGAATTGCACACCTCTCCCTTAGGAGGGAACTCAGGATTTTTAAAAACCTACCACACGGCTAAGAAATAATTTTTTTGGGATGGCCTTAAATCTGATTTTCAAAAGTTTGTGGTAGAATGTATGGCTTGCCAACAAATAAAGTTGAAACAATTAAGACCACAGGTCTATTACAACCTTTTTCCATTCCAAGTCAACATTGGGAGGAGGTTTCAATGGATTTTATTAGAGGTTTACCCAAGTCCAAAGGAAAAAGTGTCATCATGATGGTAATTGATAGAATTACCAAGTATGCACACTTTTGTGCATTATCTCATCCCTTTAAAGCTAGTAAAGTTGCTACTGCATTTATGGAAACAATTTAAAAGATACATGGAAACCCAAAGATTATTGTAAGCGACAGAGATCCCATTTTAAATGGAAAATTTTGGACAAAATTATTTTCTTGTCTGGGTACTCAGTTAGCTCATAGCTCATTTTACCATCCTCAATATGATGGGAAAACTGAGATAGTGAACAAATATTTGGAAGGATATCTTTGTTGCTTTGTATATGATAAACAAAAAAAATGGGTCAAATGGTTACCTCTGGCTGAATGGTGGCATACAACTTCCTTCCATACTACAACAAAAATGACCCCATTTATGGAAATTTATGGATATCATCCACCACCCATCACATCATATTTAAGAGAAAATTCTAAGGTTCAAGCAGTGAAATATCACATCAAGTATCAACAACAAGTTCTCCAACTCTTAAAGGATAACCTCATTTTGGCGCAGAATAGAATGAAACAATGGGCAAATCAACATTGCAGTGAAAGAAGTTTTGATGTAGGTGACTGGGTATTTCTATGGCTACAACCATATGAAAAAAATGTCCCTCAATGAAGCTAAGAAGGATAATAAATTATTACCAAATTATTTTGGTCTGTACAAGGTGTTGCAAAATATTGTTACTATGGCATACAAATTGGAGCTTCCTACAACTTCTCGAGTGCACCTAGTTTTCCATGTTTCATGCTTAAATAAGGTTATAGGTGACAAGCTACCAGTTCAAACAATATTTCTAGAACTTGATGAGGAAGGAAAAATCATATTGGAACGTGAAGCAGTTACAGAAACAATAACTTGATAGCTACAAAATTGATCAATTTCAGACTATCTCATAAAGTGGAAGAACCTACCCGCTGAAGATTCCACATGGGAGGATGATAATTTTATACAGAAGCATCCAGAACTACTCAAGCATTGAGGATAAAATTTTTCTTAAGGATAGGGTCATGTTAGGTCCCTATAATACTAGTGTATTCCATTTTTATTATGTCATTATAGCCCCTTGTTGTTATTATTGTGCCCTTACATTATTATTGTTATGTTGGCTCTGATTATATTTTGACCCCTTAGACTCCTATATATAGAAAGGAGGTCTTGTCATTTGTATCATCCAAGAATTTTTCATTTGTGTAATGTAAAGGAGGTTCCCCCCTCGAAGAGCTGATTTTGAAGTCGTTGATATATATTTTCTTCTATTTTGTGAGCTGGATGCATAATATTATTTTGATGAGTTAAGTTTGAACCCTTCTCTATCTTCTCGTAGCCAATATTTAACAACTTTATGATAATCCCTTTCAAAGTTCTTGAATATTCTGTTGTTGAAATTATCTAGAAACTCAATAGTAAAAAAAAACTTCTGGACGACTTAGCTTATAAATTGTTGAAAGTATTTCTGGTTTCCTAAGAGGATATAACATTTTTATTGTAATATACTATAGTGCAGGTTGGAATATGCACATGTCCCAAAACCCATGCAATCATGCCATAATAAGGATTTTTTTTCACTCTAACAACAAAATAGGGGCATAATTATGAATAGGCAGCTGCTGATCAACTAGGTAATTCCATTTCATCAAAGGAAATAGAACATAAGTAATTATAATATCCATAATATAGGTTGACATGCAAAACATCTATTCATATCCTAGAGGAGATAAAATGGATAACTTTAGGGAATTTTTTAAATTCTGAGAAAGGATATCAACCCAATTCAAACACTTTGAATCATTGAGTAGACTGTGTATTAAAGCCATCCATTGCAATTTGCAATGCTCAGGGTCTTTCTCTCCATATAATCGGGACAACATTTTGATGAGAAACCTAATGGGTATTTTGAAAATGGTAACAAGAAATTCTTTTGATGAATTAAGTTTGAACCCTTATCTATCTTATCATAGCCAATATTTAACAACTTTATGATCATTCCTTTCACAGTTCTTGAATACTGTGTTGTTGAAATTATCCAAAAACTCAATAGTGAGGAAAACTTTGGGAGCACTTAGCTTATAGATTGCTGAAACTATTTCTGGTTTCCCAAGAGGATATAACATTCTTAATGTAATATACTATAGTGCGGGTTGGAATATGCGCATGTCACAAAACCCATGCAATCATGCCATACTAAGGAAAAATTTCCACTTTAGAAGAAACTCTATGTAGGTCTGTACCTCTAATTTTTCAAAGTGTGTGCTTTTCTCCCTAGTCAAAGTTTTTGGATTTAACCAAATTATATTCTCAAAGAAATTATAAATTTCTTCCCACTTCATCCTACTTTCCATCCGAGTTTTGAAGGTGGTCGTGGAAATCAAAGATGGGTTGAGGTTGTAATATTTTGGTTCCATATTTTTTAGTCCCATTATTTGTTCCTTACTATGTTGAACAAACTTCTTTGATGTAGTAGATTTACATTTCTTTGCCATCTTATGTCCTAAAAAAACAATTCAGCTTTCTATAACGAATATCGAATTTATTAATCAAATTCTTTATTAGAGTGCATGCTTATCAAAAGTTACAAGCCTTAGAGTGACTTTGAACTTCTTTCTTTGTAATCACAAAGATGTTTCAGACAAGCAGTGTAAATAGGGTGTGAAGAACATATTGCAAAATAGAAAGTGCAAAGGAGGAACCTAACTAATTTTTCTTTTAAACCCTCGTGACGAAAAATAATAAATTCCCGTGATAGATATTAATTTTTCATAAAAGTGACAAGGCGTTTCAACCATTCTTATGTGAAAATCAAGGTGCTGTTGGATTATCGAAGGTCAAGGAAGGTTTTATTGAAATGTAAGCGATTACAATTTGTGACCTATTTTATATAAAAAAAAAATGATGCTTGGCATGCAAACCAATAAAAATAATATTTATTCCTAGTCGGAGCAGAAGCAAGTAAGGTAGCTAGAATTCAGGATGATATTACATACAACATAGTGGCGTGTGCGACCTTGACACTAACCTGCAACGTATCTGGGGTAAGATAGAAGTTAGGAGTCTACAGGTCTGGTGTCAAACAATTTGTTTTATTATGTTGGAGTATTAAGCCCGACCCTGCTATAGTCGAAAATCAGAAGGCGAGGAAGATGAGTTTTGTTTTAAGGAAATACATAGGTCCAACATTTGACTTTCATATTTTATTATTATATTTTTTTGGACTTTTTATGTTATGATTTGTTTTAGATATTTTGAAATTCAATAACTATTTGCAAAATGAATGGAATATATATATATATATATATATATATATATATATATATATATATATATATATATATATAGGGTCCTTTTTATTTTCTTTCTTTTATACAAATAAAAAAAAAAGGAGGTTGTTGTAGTCCTAAGAACACCATCATTAATTATTATGGTCAACATGGTCAACCATGTTCAATCATGGTAAACCATGGTCAAGCTTGGTAAAATGTCACATTGTGACAAAGATTGTCTCAATATGAAAATCAATCACGGCCAACTATAGTAAATCCTGGTCAATCATGGTCAAACATGGTCCAATGTCACATTGTGACAAATATTGTTTCAATATGAAAACTAACCATGGTAGAACATCATCAACCATGGTCAACCATAGTCAATCATTGTCAACCATGGTTAAACATGATCGAACGTCACATTATCATAAAGATTTTCTAAATATGAAATCAATCATGGTCAACCACGGTCAATCTAGTCAATGATTGTCAATAACCATGGTCACATTGTGACAAATATTGTCTCATGGTCCAACATCACATTGTGACAGCCATGGTCATCAATGGTTAACCATGGTCCAACGTCGTGTTGTGACAAAGATTGTCAGTATGGATATCGACCATGTTCAATCATGATCAACCATGGTCCAACGTTGCATTTTGACGAAGTTTATCTTAATATTAAAATCAATCATGGTTAACCATGGTCTGTCGCATTGTGACAAAGGTTGTCTCAATATGAAAATCAATCATGGTCAAGAATCATGGTCACATTGTGACAGTGATTGTGTCTTAGTCCAACATCACATTATGACAACCATGGACATCAATGGTTACCATGGTCATCCATGGTCAACCATGGTCCAACGTCACATTGTGAAAAAGATTTGTCTCAAAGTGAAAATAAACCATGGTTAACCATGGTCCAACGCCGCATTGTGACAAAGATTGTCTCAATATGAAAATTAATCATGGTCAACCATCTTCGAATGTCACATTGTGACAAAGGTTATGTCAATATGAAAATAAACATTGGTCAATGATGGTCAAACATGTTCAATATGAAAATAAATATTGGTCAATGATGGTCAACCATGGTCAGTATGAAAATAAACCTTGGTCAATGATGGTCAACCATGGTCAGTATGAAAATCCACCATGATTGACCATGGTCAATCCTAGTCAATCATGATCAACCGTGGTCAATATGAAGATCAACCATGGTCCAACGTGACATTGTGACCAAGGTTGTCTCAATATGAAAATCAAGCATGGTCAACCATGGTCCAACATCACATTGTGACAAAGATTGTCTCAACATGTAAATCAAGCATGGTTAATCATCGTCAACCATGTTCAACTATGGCCAATCATTGTCAACCATGTTCAACCATGGTCCATTGTCGCAACATTACATTACATTTTAATTTATTTAATATCACATTGTTACATTACAAAACTTGGGCTTAATACAAGGTTTATAATATTAGGGGTTTTTAATATTCAGTTTAAAATATTAAAGTTTAATATTGGGTTTATAATTTGTAGTATTAGGGTTTATTATATTTATATTGAGGTTTATTATCAATCCCTTGGATTTAATATTAGTCCATTGGGTTTATCAATCCCTTCAGTTTATAATATTGATCCCTTGGGTTTAAAATTATTCCCCTCGGTATATAATCTATTGAGTTTATAATACCTTAGGTTTATTAATTCCTTGGATTTATAGTATTAATCTCTTGGGTTTGTAATATTAATCCTAAGGTTTATAATATTAATCTTAGGGTTTATATTCCCAGGGTTTAATATTTATCCTAGTGTTTAATATTCTTCCATTGCGTTTATAATCCCTCGGGTTTTTAATATTAATCCAATGGGTTTATTGATCCCTTGGGTTTATAACATTGATCCTAGGGTTTCTAATATTAATCATAGTGTTTATATTCCTATGGTTTAATATTAAGCCTATGGTTTATAATATTAATATTAGGGTTTAATGTTAGTCCCTTTAGTTTATAATCCCTTGGTTTTATAATATTAATTTCTTGGGTTTATTAATATTAGGGATTATGTTCCTAGGATTTAATATTAATCCTAGGGTTTAATGTTATTCCCTTTGGTTTTTAATATTGATCCCTTGGGTTTATTAATATGATCTAGGAGGATCTTCTTAGATTAGTTGCACAGGTTTAGTTTCGTCGTCAACATTCTATGTTCGGTGTCTTCAGCTTCGATAATGATGTTTATGGTTCAAGTTTTTTGGTGATGTCAATGGTTTTCATGGTGTTCGAACGATAGGGTTTTGTACCTAGTTGTAGAAACATGTTTGTCGTCAATTCCACCAAGGTTTGGTTATCGACACGCCTTCATTGTCAGTTCTGCCAGGGTTTGTGTTTCCAAAAACGATCCACGGTTTTCATCATATAGGGTTAATGTCACATTGTGACAATGATTATAAAAAGGGTTGTTTTAAGAATAAAGTGATCTATAACCTTAAGGACTAAGACATAAGACCTGAAAACCTAACCTACATCTAAAAACCCTAACCTAGAACCTAATCCATGTATTAAAACACATTTAAATACATTTATCTTAAGGTTCCAAACCCTCAAACCTTGTAAACCCATTGCATGAACATTACAAACACATTAAAATACATTAATCCTAAGTTGAAAACCCTCTCGGGCTATTGCATAACGCATACATTGCAAAATCAATATAGAAGTCCCTAACTGCAGAGTTAACCGCGTCGGGAACCACGTGGTATGTTAACAAGAGTTCACCAGGCGGAGGTTACATGAAATAGATCCTGCAACAATTAGCAGAAGTGGAACTGTGTGCCATGTGAATAGAAGTCAAGTGTCGGAGGTTACATAAAATAGTTTCCATCGCAGTCACCGCACTGTTGCTGAAACCACCGAGGAGAGCATTGTTCACATTGCACCATAATTGTCTGTTAGCTAGAACCATCGAAGGATGACCGTGAAGATGGTAGCTTGTGGTTATACCACCTGTTCACATGTTGTTAGTCAACCAATCCCACATCGTTACCTGATCGCAAGCAGATTTTTAATAGCCTAATTTCTATTTTAGTTTTTTTTGTTGGTTTTGCATAAATTCTAATACTATCACCATGTAAATGTCACTATGTGATAAGTCCAAGGTCAACAAACTATTAATGCAACCCATTCATTCCTATACAAGCCTGAGGGGTCTCAAATGAACCTATTTCACTATAAAGTCAACCTTTTGTTCATAGTGAAGTAAGAGAATGGTTTTGAGTTTTGTATGCAGATTCTGGAGGATATAGGCTGTTTTGTTTTCAGTGTAATAGGAGCATCCGGAGTCAGAATTGGGAACTATGATAGGTGTTGGAAAGATGATTCAGACATATTTCTTGTGATAGTGACCAAAAGTTGCTGTGTGTACGATCAGTCTGGTCAATTTGTTGTGTAATCGACCTCCTCAGATTCAATCCTAATAAAAGAGGTTGCCCATCTTGAAAGTGGACCCGGAGACGTAGTCCATCAAGGACTAACTTCATAATCAATATTGTTGTCTGGTATCACTGTGTTTTGTTGGTTTTCACTTATGTTTACATATTTCTTATGTTTATCATCTATTGTAAAGTATTTCTTCTCAAGCAGTTCTCACAATAAAATACTTTCAGTTAACATTCTGTTCACTAATGGCATTAATCAATTCTACATTAGTTTGACATATGATCATTTCATATCATATAATTTGCTACCAGAGCAGGTTGCATTTGTAGAATTTTTCAGTGAATGTTAACCAGGTCAAAGTCACAACGTGGAGAAGGAATCCTCGAGGAGATTGACCCAGAAATTGGAAAGTGAAGAGTCACTCATAAGTCAACCATGACAGGATCTAATGCAGGTGAAAATCTTGAAACTAAGATGAGAGATGAACAATTTCAGCAAGTCTTATTGAGTATGCAACAGATGTTGGGAGAACTATACGAGGATAAGAAGGTGAGAGATGCAACTTCTTCTTCAAAGACATCGAAGAAGGAAAAAGGTAAAGGCAAGGCTGATAAATCACCTTCACCTCCATCATTTCCATCATCATCATCATTTTCTTCTTCTTCTAGTTCAGAATCTGAAACAGAAAAGAAACCTAAGAAAACATCTCTTTTAAACCTTGATGTAAAATTTGAATTACCTATTTATGATAGCGAAATGAATCTTGAAAATCTAGATAACTTGATTAGGCAATTAGAAGTGTATTGTTTTATTCAGAACATTTTTGACGATAAAATGAAAATTCAGTTAGCTACACTTAGAATGGGGGGACCAACTTTAATGTAGTGGGAAAGTAAAACTAAAATAGATGTAAAGCAGAAAGGTAAAGTCATCTCTTCATGGTCTAAGTTTTTAAAAGCTCTTAGGAAACAATTCTATCCTTTAGGATACATGCAGCAAGTTGTTATTGATTGGCAACACTTGAGGCAAGGTAACGGGAAGAGTGTTCAGGAGTTTACTCATGACTTCAGAAAGAAATAATTGGTGCTTGGTATTTCATTGGATACATGTGAAACTTTGTTAAATACATCGACAGTTTATGTTCATATTTGTAGCATACATTATTGATGTTTAATGTTGATGATTTTGATGAAATGTGTGTTCAAGCCATACATATTGAATCAGGTGGAAGACCATTCAAGTTTTCATCGCAATCATCCAAAGAGTTGGAAATCAAGGATTCCAATGACAGTAAAGGGAAGAACAATTTTAAGAGAAAGAAATCAGTGATAGCTCAGAAGGAAAGACCTACTTGTTCTCATTGCCAAAGAATCAATCATGATGAATCTAAGTGTTGGGAAATTCATCCATAACTTAAGCCCAAAAATTTCCTTAAAGAGAAGGATGAACAGAAGGCAATTGCAGTAGTCCAGCAAGATCTAGGTTCTGATTCAGGCGATGAAAGGAGGATAACTTCCATAGTTACGACAAGTAAAACTTCTGACACTGGTTCAAGTTCGAATACTATTGCATCTTCATCAAACATAATCGTTCAAATGAGGATAAAAGAGTTGAATTATTTAACATAAGGATAACTTCTAAGCACACAAAGATAGATACAATATTTGATAGTGGATCACAGGGAAATTTAATATCTGAATATTTAGTTAAGAATTTGGGTTTAGAGACACGGAATCATCCATGACCTTACCCATTAGGATGGCTAAATAAATCAACTAAGATAAAAGTCACAAAAAAATGTTGATTAAGATTTTCCATTACAGCTAATTACATTGATGAAGTGGAATTAGCTGTGGTTCTAGTAGACATATGTGGAGTTGTCTTAGGAAGTCCTTATTTTATGATCATGATGTAGTGTTTTATAGAAGAGAGAATAAATATAACCTTAAGAAAGATGGAGTTGAATTTATTGTCAGGGCACATCAAAGTAAAAATCACTTGAATTTAGTTGTTGCTAATCAGATGAAGTGATTAATAAGTTCAAATAAGAGATTTGTAATCATGTGTGTAAACGAACAACATAAGAATCAACATGATGTTTGTTCAAGTTGTGAGTCCCACTTTCAAGATAGTTTGATCAAAGAGGTAGTAAAATTTTCAGTTCTATTTAAAGAACCCAAACATCTTACTCATAAGCAGGGAATACAACATGAATTATAGTTGATGCCTAAAGCTCCTCTTCCTAATGTCAGAATGAATCAATTCAGTCCAAGTTTGGAAGTTAACAGTTACAGGGATACAGGTCAGCATTGGGGAAAGTCAATGTTAAATTTCTCTTGTATTGTTTCACCATTTCATGTTTCAAATAGTTTGGAAGCCTCTTTTCAAGTGGAGAGGAAGCCTATTTCCTTTCATATCAAAGACTTTTACAAGAAGTGTCAAAGTATACAATATATCTAAGGGAAACTTATGCATCAGGGGAAAGTGCTAATCAATGGAAACATCATTTAATAGATGAAGAAACAATGATTCAAACAAATCAACAACCACTTCAGTACTTTCAAAATCAAACTAAGTTGCAACAGTTTTCATATTACAATTTGATGCACTTATTGTAGCAAGTTCACTTAGTAATCAGGAATTAGGAAATTATATCAAGTCAAGTAGTTGGTTTGATGTCAAAAATGTCTTTGATTGTCTCTTTCATTCTGAAATATAGATTGTTAATACATGTCAATAGTATTGAACAATATCCTGTAGAGATTGTTTTCAGAGATGTTTATGAATCACCAATTCATGGTATTTCGTGGAAAGAAGTCAATTTCCATGTTCATAAAAAGTTGTTTGACCATCTTCACAAGTTGCGCATACTACAGATGGATGGAATAGTTCACTGATTCAAAATGTGCCATGATCAACATCATTAGGGTCATCACTTTCTGGTGTTTGATCGAATGTATTGGTACATATTCCGAACAAGGTGGAGAGTGAGGGAGCTCTACCCTTATTTATTATCTGTTTAAGTCAAACTTTTGTGGTGCAAAAGTTTCAATTGGAGAGGATTGATCCGGAGGATCTTGTCATATCAGTTTCACAGGTTTAGTTTCGTCATCAGTATTTGGTGTCCGGTGTCTTCAGCTTCGACAATGATGTTTATGGTTCAGTTTGTTCGGTGATGTCATTGGTTTTCATGGTGTTCAAATGATAGGGTTTTGTACCTGGTTGTTGAAGCGTGTTTGTCGTCAATTTCGTCGGGGTTTGGTTGTCGACACACCTTCATCATTAGTTCTGCCTGGGTTTGGGTTTGCAAAAATGATCCATGGTTTTCATCATATGGGGTTAATGTCACATTGTGACAATTGATTGTAAAAAGGGTTGTTTTAAGGACAAAGTGATGTACAGTCTTAAGGACTAAGACCTAAGACCTAAAACCCTAACCTAGAACCAAATCCATGTATTAAAACACATTTAAATACATTAATCCTAAGTTTCCTAACCCTCGGACCTTGTAAACCCATTGTATGAACATTACGAACACATTACAATACATTAACGCTAAGTTGAAAACCCTCTTGAGATACTGCATAAAAAATACATTGCAAAATCAATATATCAGTCCTTAACCATAGAGTTAACTGCATCGGGAACCACGTGGTATGTGAACAAGAGTTCACCAAGCGGAGATTACATGAAATAGTTCCCATAGCAGTTAGCTGTAGTGGAATCGCGTGCCATGTGAACATAAGTCAAGCGACAGAGGTTACATAAAACAGTTCCCATCACAGTCACCGAGTCGTTGCCGCAACCGCTAGGGAGAGTGTTGTTCACATTACACCATAACCGTTTGTTAGTCGAAACCGCCGGAGGGTGACTGCGAAGGTGGCAGCTTGTGGTTAGACCACTTATTCACATGCTATTAGTCAAACAATCCTGTACTGTTACCTGAACGAAAGTGGATTTCTCATAACCTAAGTTCTATTTTGGGTTTGTTTGTTGGTTTTGCATAAATTCTAATCTTATCACCTTGTAAATGTCACCATGTGATAAGTCCAAGGCCAACAAACTATTAATGCAACCCATTCATGCCTATTTGAGCCTAAGGGGTCTCAAATGAACCTATTTCACTATAAAGTCAACCTTTTGTTCATAGTGAGGGGAGAGAGTGGTTTTGAGTTTTGTATGCAGATTCTGGAGGATATAGGCTGTTTTGTTTTCAGTGTAACAGGAGAATCCGAGTCGGAATTGGGAACCGTGATAGGCATTGGAAAGCTGATTCAGAGAGTTTTCATGCGACAGTGACCAGAAGTGCCTTTGTGCATGATTAGTGTGGTAAATTTACTGTGTAATCTACCTCCTTGGATTCAATCCTAATAAAAGCAGTCGCACATCTTGAAAGCGGACCAAGAGACGTAGTCCATCAGGGACGAACTCTGTAATCAATCTTGTTGTCTGGTATCATTGTGTTTTGATGATTTTCACTTCTGTTTTACATCTTGCTTATGTTTATCATCTGTCATAAAGTCTTTCTTCTCAAGCAGTTCTCACAATAAAAGCACTTTCAGTTAACATTCTGTTCACTAATGGCATTAATCAATTCTACATTAGTTTTACATATGATCATTTCAGATCATAATCGCTTAGGTTTATAATATTAATACTAAGGTTTATAATATTAATCTTAGGGTTTAATGTTTATTTTAGGGTTTTCAATATTTACCTTAGGGTTTATATCTCTTGGGTTTATAATATTAATTCCTTTTGTTTAATATTGTTCCCCTGGGTTTATAATCCCTTAGGTTTATTAGTCCCTTGCCTTTATGATATCAATCCCTTGGGTTTATTAATCTAAGGGTTCATATTCCTAGGGTGTAATATTATTCATAAGGTTTATAAGATCAATCCTAGGGTTTATTTTAAATATCTTGGGTTTAGAATCCATTGGGTTTATAATACAAATTCCTTGGGTTATAAATATTGATCTGTTGAGCTTATTAATCGCTTAGGTTTATAATGTTAATCCTAAGATTTATAATATTAACCTTAGGGTTTAATGTTTATTTTAGTGTTTATAATATTTATCTTAGGGTTTATATCTCTTGGGTTTATAATATTAATTCCTTTCGTTTAATATTATTGCCCCGAGTTTATAATCCCTTGTGTTTATTAGTCCCTCGCCTTTATGATATCAATCCCTTTGGTTTATTAATATAAGGGTTCATATTCCTAGGATATAATATTATTCATAAAGTTTATAATACTAATCCTAGGGTTTATTTTAAATCTCTTGGGTTTATAATACAAAATCCTTGGATTTATTATCCTTTAGGATTTTAATATTGATCCCTTAGGTTTATTATTTTCTTAGGTTTATAATGTCAATCCTAAGGTTTATAATATTAATATTAGGTTTTAATGTTTATTTTAGGGTTTATAATATTTACCTTAGGAGTTATATCCCTTGGGTTTACAATATTAATTCCTCGTGTTTAATATTATTCCGTTGGGTTTATAAACCCTTAGATTTATTAGTCACTTGAATTTATAATATCAATCACTTGGGTTTATTAATCTAATGGTTTATATTGCTAGGGTATAATACTATTCATAGGTTTATAACATTAATTTTAGGGTTTAATTTAAATCTCTTATGTTTACAATCCATTGGGTGTATAATACAAATTCCTTGGGTTTATCCTTTGGTTTTTAGTATTGATCCCTTGAGTTTATTAATCACTTAGGTTTATAATGTTAATCCGAAGGTTTATAAATTAATCTTAGGGTTTAATGTTTATTTTAGGGTTTATATCCCTTGGGTTTATAATATTAATCCTAGGGTTTAATTTAAATCTCTTGGGTTTATAGTATCAAGCAATTTTATTTCTTAATAATTATTATAATTAATAATTATTAATATTATTAATATTATAACTATTAATTTTCAATTTAAATATTTATATTATTTTTAATTTTTAATTATTATTATTATTACTATTTATATTATTTATTAGTTGGTCATTTAAGAGTAGTGGTAGTAGTAGTAATAATAATAATAATATATTTTATAAATAATAATAAAATTATTAATGTTAATATTAATAAATGTGGTTGATATACGCCTATCGGTGTCTATCAACCACATTTATTAATGTGTTTGTGCTAGTTCTAATACATGGAATTTATTATCATCTCGTGCTACGATTAATCATTATTAAGCTCAGGGTTGGAATTTTAGTAATGTATTTTTTTTACGTTTTATTTATTTTAATAAATGGACTCAAATCGAGGAGTACTTGGAATAGCGACACTGCCAAGATCATTAAGAATAACTCTTACATTCATTCTTCCTTTGCCTAAGTTTGTCTTTCTCCATGGATATTTCTCTAAATTTTCCTCTACCATATCACCATTTCCTATTTTTGTTGTCTCTGCAATGTGTTTGTTTGTTTTTTTTTTGTTTTGTTTTGTTTTGTTTTGTTTTGTTTTTTGTTTTGTTTTTGTTTTTGTTTTTGTTTTTTTTTGCTTTTTTTTTTTTTTTTTTTTGTTTTTTGTTTTTTGTTTTCCTAAAATTTTTAGTGTGATGTCATTGTTTACCTCCCTCCTAATGTTTTCTGAAAATGCTAATGTGACGCCAATGTTTTCTTAAATTGTCTGTGTGACTCCATTACTTTCCTCACTGTTATTGTTTTTTGAAACTATCTGCGACGTGTAATTGCTTACATCATTTTTCGTGTCACTTACCTGAAAAGTGGCATCCATAAGAATGAACTCTAAAGAGAAATCATCATCATGTTCTAGCCCATATTCCCAATCAATAACAACTAAAATCATTTTTGTTTCACTGAGTGAAATTTGTGGACATGAATACAACTTAGATATTAAAATTGAGCCAAATTCTTTGATAGTTTTGATGTGCTCGAGTTCTAAATAATAGAGATGTCTTTTGGAATTTCTATCCCAAAGGGGTCTCTTCCTCTTAGAAAGAAAGGCATCATCATTAAGGGATTTTTTAGGTCTAGAATTGGCCTCCTAAGGAAATTATAAAATAATAGTGGAAATAATAAAATAAGATTAGATTACATCATCAAATTTTAGAAGGAAAAAAAAAACTATTTTTTCAACTCGTATTTTCAACTTATATCCCTATGGGTTTACTCAAATTTCGACTGCAAACACTTGTTGGATGCCGAATTTGATTCCTCATGCAATGAGTGCCCATGTTGCATACTTTTGATTGACCCTACTACACGAAAAATGATAAATACATGAAAAACGTGATAACAATCACGATTTTTCATGTATTTCTCACATGTTTAATGTAGTAGGGTCTATCAAGTATCCAACATGGGTAATCGTTGGATGAGGAATGAAATTTTTCATCCAATGAGTACTCCTGCTTGAAATTTCAATAAAACCTTAGGGTGATAAGTTGAGTATATGAGTTAAAAAAGTAGTTTTATTGTTTTATTATTTTTTAATCTTTTTACTTTTTTACTCCAAAAATGGTGAATCGCCCCTCCATGGTTGACATCATCATCTTGAATCCTATTGTTTCTAATAAAGTTTATTTTGGTTGTACATTTTTCTTAGGAGGATCCATTTTAGACCTCAAAATTCCCCTAATGATTCCTCCATTGTATGAAAAAATTCTAGATATTTGGATCTTGAAATCCTTTCCCATGCAATTTTTTGAGTTACTTCTTTAGGTAAGTCATGAGTGTTGGAAAAAAGTGAAATTGAATCTGGTCTAGTTTTCCTAGAAACATGGTATGTTTTTCCATTGTCCAGACCTTCCATCATCTCCCATGTAGATATTATCTCTATTTTTTCCTTCTTTACAAGCTTATGTTCTTTTGTTTCTTCATCTCCAGCTTCATGTTTTTCTAATTTGAAAAACTCTCTGATTGCAAATCTGAGTTTACCCTAACATGGCTTCCAGTAATAAGCCTTTCACCTGTAAATGCTGAAATTTTAAAATTACTCATTTAAATAAAATTCAATGATGGGATAAAAAGAAAAAAAAAATGGAAATATGTCCAATGGAGACATGATTCAGGGGTGAAGTTATGACATGTCAGGTCACCATTTAACTTGTCAAGTTTCACATAAGTATCAATGAGGATGTGTAATTTTTAGAGGATGTTAATGGAAGAGTGCCTTGTAACAAAAACTTTGTGAAAGGAAAATTCCTATAATAACTAGTTCACCTTTAAAAAGCCATTTCCCTATGCAAAGGGTTCAATAATGCTATGTAATCCATTTGGCCAAGCCTAATGCATTTAGAGTTCACAGAAAGCAATTAGAAAAATGGAAATAAAAATGGAAAGGTAACTTCAATGATTTAAAATGCTAATATTGTATTTGGATCATGACATAATACATTTAGCCGAGTGTAATGCATATAGAGTTCACAGAAAGAAATTTTAAAAAAGGAAAAAGAAAAATGGAAAGGTAACTTTAATTTTTTAAAATAACACTATTTTCAGATCACCACTGTAAAAGAGAGGATATAGTAATGATACCACTAGGAATGTCAAATAAATTTTTTTGAAGTGATAGTGGAACATAGAGTGTAAAACTTAGAAATAATGAATAGTAAGGAAACATAGTAAAACAAATTTCACGTTACAGTGAGTCACAAAATAAAAGTTTAGAAATTATAAGCAGTCTCAAATAAAATAAGACATGGAAAAAGTAGAGTATTTGCGCAATAAAAACTAGACATAAAATTCCTGAGATGAGTGCTAAGAAATATATATATATATGTATATATATGTATATATATGTATATATATATATATATATATATGTATATATATATATATGGAGTGCTAAGAAATATATATATATATATATATATAACTTCATATGAAAACATTCATGTGCATGAAAATAGAGGCTGCAACTCTAGTAAAATGTTGTACAATATCACATTTACAAAACTCTCTTAACACTCTGTTTTACACAGTGAAAAACAAATCGTAATCACCCTCCTATTTTTTCTCCATGATTTTCTCCAAACTATCAACTTCAGACTTGAAAAAAAAAAATTATGACATGTATATCAAACATATATTGATGTATAAAATCTACGACAGGACAAATATTAGACCAATATATGGACGAATATACAAAATTAATTTTTAAACAATCTCAGACATGTGCAATATAGACTACTTCATGCATAGTACACCCTACCATTAACTATTTACCAAATCCACGCAAATATTATCAGACATTTGAATTCTTGATGTAATGCATGGATTGGAGAGCTTGTATGTCGGTTGAAGAGAACATTTAATCCACATCCCTTTTGCTAGAAACCTAAATCTGCAAACTGATTTTTTTTACTCTCCAGAGATGCTGCCATACATTAATTTTGGTAAGTGTTATTAATTCCAACACTCCACCTTAATCACAAATACTAACATGGATAATTTCCAAACAATCTCTCATATGGAAAAAAAATTCGCTCATCAATGATTTATTGAAAATGTCTACAAACTGCTATTGTGACCTGCAATACTGCAAAGTAATTCCTCCATTGTTGATTAGATCTCTAATGAAATGATACTCAGTGTCAATGTTCTTACTTCTTTTTTTGAAGAAAACCATAATTCTTGGGCATCATAATTGCAGATTTTTGGTCATAATAAATTGTTTTTGTTCCTTCTTGTTCATGCCATAAAACCTTCAACATTCTTCTCATCCAAATTTCTTGGCGTGTTGCCCCTATTGTTGTGACATATTCAACTTCAACTATTAACAGTGACATTATTGGTTGTTTCTTGGAAGCCCATGAAATGTATCCCAAACTCATTAGGAAAAAATAACCTAATGTGCTCTTTCTGTCATCAACACTTACTACCCAATCATTGTCAGTGTAGCCAACCAACCTAAAATCATTTGGTGTTGTATACAAAAGAGCATAACCTTTAGCCCATTAACATACCTTAAAGTTTTTTAGATTCTTTCCAATATTTCTACTTTGGTGTCTCCATGAATCTTGACACCAAACTCATTGCATACATTAAATATTATCTATTTTTTGTCAAATACATTAAAATGCTAACCATATTTTTGTATAGTGTCAGATTAACATTGCTGCTACAATCTTATTTTCTTAATTTCAAACCCATGACTGTCAAATTTGGTGTAGGATTGATGTTATGAATATTAAACCTCTTCAATATGTCTGAAGCATACCTTGTTTGAGAAACAAAAATGCCATTTTCTGTTTGCTTCACTTATATGCCAAGAAAATACTTTAACAACCCCAAATCTACCATTTCAAACTCATTTTTCATGACTTCTTTGAAATCAACAATGAGGAAATCATCCCTCCCTATAAAAATAAAATTGTCTACATATAAAACAAAAATTAAGAGCTTACCATCACTCTCTTTGATGTAGAGAGTAGGATTTCCGTCACATTTTTCAAAGCCATTGTCTAACAAGAAAGTGTTTATCCTCCTATACCATGCGTGTAGTGTTTTCTTAAGCCCATAAAGAGCTTTCTTCAATCTATACACATTGTCTTTCTAGTTTTGAACCTCATGACTAGGTGGCTATATCACATACACTTTCTCTTTCAGCACTCCATTCAAGCGTGCTGATTTCACATCAATTTGATATACCTTCCATTTATGTCATGTTGTTATTCACAACATTGTTCGCATTGTCTCCATTCTTGCGACTGGCACAAATGTATCTATATAATATCTTCCGCGCTGCTACTTGTATCCTTTAAGAACCAACCTTGATTTATGCCTTTATATCCTTCCTTCAATGTTGCTTTTGGTCTTATAGACCCACTTAACAACTATGACCTCTTTTCCTTTAGGAAGATTCACTAACTCCCTTGTGTTATTATTTTATGTTGTCTCTATGTCTTCATCCATTTTTCTACCCACGTTTTGTCCTTGACTGCATATTCAAAATTAATTGGATCATCTACATGAAAAAATAAAGAAAAAAGTGAATTCAGGTCAGCGTTGTTATCACCTTCATTTTTCTCATAAATATCACTTTAAGTTTTTATTTTTTATCTTCTCATGCTTGCCAAAGATGGACTTGACATGTCACTTGATGTTGAACTTGGAGAAGATGGAGTTGTTGACCTCTGATGCAAACTTGGAGGGGTATTTGTTTGAATGCATGAAAATGTTTGGTTTCTTGTTGAAAATGTCACTTGATGACTTCATTATTGAGCTTGAATAGGTGTAGAAGGAGTCATCATTGAGGAATTACTTGTTGTTGTCAATCCCTCTTTGTCTTCTTGTGGTAGACTTTCTTTCACATTGGTTTTCTTCTTGAAGCTCCCAGCTCATGCTTAATCTTCTATGAATTGCACATATTTGTTGATGGTGACCTTCTTCGTTAATGGATTGTAGAGTTTATATGCCTTGGATTCATCACTATATCCCACAAATATGCGTTTCCACCACTTTTTATCCAACTTATTTCTTTATTCATCCATGACATGTGCATATACCACACATCCAAACACTCTCATATGAGTGACACTATGTTTTCTTTCACTCCATCCTTCTTTAGAAATGGTATTATTGACACTTATTTATAATATATGCAATGTAAGCAACAACTTCATCCCCATAGTCATTTGGAAAATTCTTCTTCTTCAACATATTTCTTGCCATTTCCATAATTGTTCTATTTTTCCTTTCTGTGACACCATTTTGCTGAGGTGTGTATATTTTTGTAAATTGTTTGTGAATTTCATGGTCCTTGAAAAAATGTAGGAAGTCATTTGAAGTGTATTCACCAACTTTGTCAGTTCTAAAAATTTAATGTAGTGTCCACTTTGCTTCTCAACAAGAGATGTGTATTGATGGAAGTGCTTAAACACTTCACTTTTGTGTCTTTGGAAGTAGACCCATGTCTTCCTTGTGTAGTCATCTATGAATGTCAAGAAATAATAACTGCCACCAATTGATCGTGTCTACATTGGTCCACATAAATTTGAATGGACAATTTCCAAGGGTGCCTTTGTCCTTATTGACATTCTTGGTGGAAATGATTCTCTATGTTATTTTCCCAAGATGCATCCTTCACACAATTTGTTTGTTTTTTCTATTAGTGCCAACCCATTTACCATGCATTTCTTATGTAGAAAATTTAAACCTCCGAAGTTAAGATGCCCAAATCTTAGATGCCACAATCAACTTTAATATTTTATCTATGTTTGAAAAGTTGTTTGTATGGAAACTACAACATTTCTTTCATATTCTTCTGAATTCATTAACAGTTGTGTTTGCACACCTTCTTCCTTCAAATCTAGTTTTATCTTGAGGAGAATATTCTATTGCTTGTCATTTGAACTTTTGCAATCCACTGCTTGCTTGGGAATTTATTCAAAATTGTCTCCATTTTTTAAAAATATGTTGTATCCCTTTTGCATAAATTATCCAATACTTGTGATATTGTGCTTCAAACCAAGAACAAAATATACATATGAAATATACTTCTTCCCCCACTTATTGGTTATATTATTAACTCTTCTTTTACCCATTATTGACACTTTATTATCAATCCCTAGTGTGACTTCATATTCTACACTTTCATCCAAATTGGAAAAAAATTGTATGTTTCTTGTCATGTTATTGTTGCAACCTAAGTCTAGACACCATATAGCTTTTTGCTTCTCTTGTCCTACATTGCATTCTAAAAACATATTTTCTTGGTTTTGATTTTATTTTGTGAAATTTTCATTTGGTTTATTATAAAGATCATGTTTGTAGGTTTTAACCCCGTACAAAAATTACCTGGATATGAATTCTAAAACATAGAAAATAAACGATGCAAGAGCATAACACATAAAACACATATACACAGAGATTTTCCCTTGGATCTCAAAACTAGGACTACCAGATTGATTTTTCATTATTTTCCTTTCATATGTTACAATACATATATATACATGCCGAAGCATCCAATACCATGGACCATAAACCTTCGCACCCAAATCCATGTGTGAAAATCATCCACAAAACCGTACATAGGTTCACCCACCTAATATAGGGTCCAAAATTTTTTTCCCCGGGGCACTGCCAAGGACCCCGTAGAGGGGGGCTACTCGCCCCCTTCAAACCCCTTATGATCCCCCTGTTGTGAAATTGGTGCAACGAAGGGGGGCTCTGCCCCCCCTCTAACCCCCGGTTAACTAGGTGAGCTAGTCTCGGAAAGAATATAACACAACCCAACATTCTCCCTCTTGTTTTTTTCTTTCCACGGGGGGCCACATGAGCACTTAGTCATTTATCCATCCCTGCAATGCCCATTGTTTCTCTACACCAAGAGAACTTCTCAGAGCTCACAATTTTTTTCAATGCGTCTGCAGTATTCTTCAAAGTGTCCACCTTTACTAGCAACACCTTTTTTTCTTCTATCATATCCCTCACAAAGTGATACTGACCATCAATGTGCTTTGTCTTTGAATGATAAGCGGGGTTCTTTGCCAGGAAAATTGCACTTTGGTTATCATAGTATATTCTTATAGCTCCATGTACTAACCCCATACTTGAGCACAATCTCTGCAACCAAACTGCTTCCTTTCTTTCATGAGTGGTTGCCATGTATTCTCCCTCTGTAGTTGATAGTTCTTCTACAAATTGTTTCTTATTCATCCAACGACTGCACCTAAAAATAGGTTAAACACATACCCACTTGTAGATCTTCTCTGATCTAGATCTCAAACCCAGTCTGCATCAACAAAGCCACGAATATCCAACACTCTATCTAATCCTGGTATTCATTCTTTCTGCAACTCCATTTTTCTCAGGTGTAAGCGATCTTTGTACCATAATGAATCATTTTTCCAGCTAAATGTATTAGATGTACTAGGATCTTGTTGCAACTTTTGAATGAGTTCCCACACTTCTTCGTCATTCTTCCATTGATCCCTTGCTTTGTTTATCTAATATGTTTGGATAATAAAAATGGCACAAAGCAATGCTTTCACATCCTCATCCTTTCTTGAGAGTGCATCTGCAACAACATTTTAGTTGCCTTTTTGTAGATGATTTCAAAGTCATAACCCAATATCTTTGTGACCCATTTTTTCTACTCTTCTGAAGATAATCTTTGTTATAAAAAGTATTTAAGACTATCACGATCCGTTTTTACCTTGTAGTGTCTTCCCATTAGGTAAGGTCGCCATTTCTTAAGTGCATGTAGTATTGCCAACCTTTCCTTCTCATGAATAGCTTTGTGTAAATACTTTCCTTTGCTTGGACGACTTTCAAAAGCAATGAATCTTTCTTTTTGCATTAAAACAACACCAATTCCATTTCCCAAGGCATAACATTCCACAATAAAGGTTTTTGTGGAGTCTGGCATAGCTAAGACCGATGCTTGGCACATTGCCTCTTTAAGATGTTCAAAGGCTTTCGTTGCTTCTGGAGTCCAAGAAAATGCATCTTTCTTCAGTAATGTTGTTAGAGGTGCTTCTATTCTCCCATAATTCTTAACAAGCTTGTGATAATACCCTGTCAACCCAAGAAATCCTCACAGATGCTTTATGGATGTAGGAATTTTCCATTCCTTAATGGATTTAATTTTGCTAGGGTCTACCTTAACACCATCATGAGATACGATATGACCCAAATATTCCACCTCTTGTACTCCAAAGAAACATTTGGAGGTTTCTGCATATAATTGTTTCTCCTCCAATAGTTTGAGCACTCTATCAACATGGTGAACATGATCCTTCCAATACTTGCTATATATTAGTATATCATCAAAAAATACTAATACAAATTTTCTAAGGAAGGGTTTGAAAATGGAATTCATCAAACCTTGAAATGTACAAGGTGAATTGGTAAGGCCAAAAGGCATGACCAAAAATTCATAATGACCCTCATGAGTTCTAAATGTCGTTTTTGGAATCTCTTCAATCTTCATTCTTATTTGATGATATCCTGAATGAAGGTCCAACCTGGTGAAGTAAAGTGCTCCATGCAATTCATCCAATAATTCATCAATAACATGAATGGGAAATTTATCTTTAATAGTGAGATTTTTTAGCTCCCTATAATTTGGACACATGCACCATGATCCATTCTTCTTGTGCACCAATGCTACTGGAGTAGAGAAAGAACTTTGACTAGGTTGAATTATACCAGCCTCTAGCCTTTCTTCAACCATACATTCAATTTCACTCTTTTGGGCCAAGGGATATCTTGGCCTCATGTTCGTAGGAACGCTTGTTGAAATCAAATGAATAGCATGATCATGATAACGAATAGGTGGGAGGCCTTTGACAGTCTCAAATACCTTGGAATGATTGTCCAAGACTTTTTGGAGATCGGGAGAAATACATGATTTCAATGTGGCAACCTCTAGTGAACATAATTGTGCAATTACGCCATGTTGTTCTTTCTTTAGAAGATTTTTCATGCTGTTAGAGGTGATTATCTTTCTTATTTTCCCTGTGATATCCCTTAATTCAACTTGCTTTCCTTCTGAAAAAAAAATCAAGAAAAGTTCTTGAAAATTAAAAGCTATCATACCCAAAGATTGTAGCCATTGGACTCCTAGTACAACATCCAGACCACCCATTGGGATGGAAAGCATTGAACTATTGAACACATATTCTCCCATGGATAGCTTGATATTATGACACTTTCCAGAGTAATTTATGCTTCCTCCATTTGCAACCATCACTTGACAGTATGGTGTTGGATATATGAAGAAATTCAATTCCTTCGCTATCTTACAATGAATAAAATTATGGGTACTGCCCAGATCAATCAATGCTATTACCTTTTTTTTCTTGATATGTCCTTCTATCTTGATAGTTTGAGGAGTGGTAATTCCGACCAATCCATTACAAGATATGGTCGAATTAATTTCTTCTTTCTCTATGGTTTTTTCCTAGTGTGTATCCTCTTCTTTTGATGTTTCTTGTTCCTTTTCTTCTTCCTCTTCATAATCTATGTAAAATAATTTCTTTTCAGCACTTATGACCTTTAGTATATTTTCAATCACAACTGTAACAAAGCCCTTTTGCTCTTTTTTCTTCCAATTTTTTTGGTGTCAACATTGTAGGTTGTGGAAGGTTAAGGACAACAACACTTCCATATTTATAGTTGTGATTGGTAGCCTTCCTTGTTGCCATAATTTTTCTTTCGAATTTTCTTGTCAACCTGAATTCCTTCTCCAATGAATCAGGTTCCCAAAGGAGAATCTCATGTTGGATGTTATCCTTTAAAGTCCCTATGAACACATCAATCCTATGCTCCTCTAGAATATCTTTAAACTTTATATTCAATTTTTGGAAGTCCTCAATGTACTCCACCATTGAACCCTTTTGTTTAAGATTTATCGATTGGCTAAAAATGGTGTTGATTTTTATATTCTCATAATGTGATATCATTTCTTCTGTAAAAATTTCCCAAGTGACAATTTGTTTATGACAGCAATGCCATCGACCCCATAAAAATTGCTTGGGTTCCAAATATAAAGTTGCAATGTGTACCTTTTGTGTGTTTTTCACATTATGGAGATCAAAATATTGCTTCATCTATAGTATCCATGTTACGTGATCCTTGCCATCAAACTTCCTAATATCGATCTTTGGAACATGGTGGGTCTTCAATCCAATGTTAAAGTCTATGAAATCATGACTAACATTTCTTTTATTCTCATCATGAGTTTCCTCTACTACCTTTTCGCCATTAGGAAGTGTTTCTTGTAGCAACTTTGGCAAACCTCCTTTCAAACCTTCCATGTCTTTCTTCAAATCTTAAATGTTTACTTCTAAACCATTCATCTTAGCTTCCACGCCATCGATCTTAGCTTCCATGCCATCCATCTTGGCTTTCACGCCTTTCTTTAATGTATCCATCTTAGCTTTTGTTACTTTTTATGAGAGTGAAATTTGTTGCACTCGGCCTCGTAACTTTGATATATCATGTTGCATGTCTTCCTCTTCTTCATGATTCATGCTAAAGTTTTCAGGTTTCTTACTAGGTGTTCCCATTTTATTTCTTCGCGACATCAATCAACGAGAAATATGTTTCACTGTGCCCTTTGAATCACTTCAAACAATTTTTTCAAACCAAACTTATGCTGATTTTTTAAAAATACTACACACCTTTTTTCTCTTTGTAGGAGCTCGATATTGAATCTATTGTATATCTGTAATTCTGGATCTCCAAGGTCTGAAATTTTGTCCGGTGATAGCCCTCTGTGTCCACTTTCCAACCCCACAAGTCTAAGCTAGATTGGATTATCCAAGAAAGAGTTATGTCAAACCTCCCACGATGACTTGATTATAGAATGGTTCAGCAAAGTGAACTTGTACGAAGTACCACGTGTCCCTGTTTCGACCTTTAGACCTGAAAACGATACACAAAAAACTAAAGTCCATCCTCTTTCTGTAAATGTTGATGAAATTTTAATCTTATGCCTAGAGAACAAGTTATAACACGTTTCCCAAGGTGACCTGTTTGAGATCGAATTTGGGAGCCTACAAAAACCCTAACTTCCCCAGTTCATATTTACAAAAATATAGTAAGACAAGATCTGGAATTTGGTCTTGAGGTTTATCATGATTTCGGCTCACATTGGTTTTAATTTTAGCTTCTGAAGCTTCGTAGAAAAAACCTTATAGCAAAAATTCCACAATGGCGTTCTTGAAGTAGCGAAACCCTAGAATCCAAAGCACTGATACCAATTGTTATGAAACCAACTCACAAAATAAAAGAATGTGATAGATCAACGACTTCAAAAGTAGCCTCTTCGAGGGGGAAACCTCATTTACATTACACAAATGAAGAATTATTAGATGATATAAATGACAATACCTCCTTTCTATATATAGGAGTTTAAGGGGTCACAATATAATTAGAGCCGACATAAAAATTATTATGTAAGGGCACAAGAATAACAATAGTGAGCTTCTATGGGGCATAATAATAACACTATGGGGACAAAATGGGAACAACAATAACAATAAGGGGCTACAATGTAACACTAGTATTTTAGGGACCTAAAAAGATCAAATCTTGTTGGTAACTTCTTAAAATATTTTAAACTATTCTCCTTTCTTTAAGTGTCTAGCCATGAGTTATGATTTGAGTAACCAATCCAATAACTAGTGTGAAAAATGAGTCTATTGTCTCATAATCCTTCATGAATATAGTTTCAAAATCTCTTCTCAACATTTTCAACTTTGTTGTCTTCATCTTTGTCATTCCTTGATATGTTTTCTAGAAAATATCTCTTGCTTTCTTGGACTTTTTTGTTGCTGCAATCCTTGGGAAAATGCTCTCATGCACTGCTTAAAAAATGTAGAAGAGGGCTTTGGAGTCCTCCTGATTGTCTCTCAAAAATCTATTTTTTCTTGTGTCATCCTTTGGTTCTTGAAACCCATTTTCTACCAAATCTCATATATGTTGAAACGAAAATAAATTTGTCATTGTGATCTTTGAATAATCATAGTTCTTACAATTAAATTGAAAAAATTGTGGATTTTTCAAACTTGTGCTTGAAGTTTCCATTTTTCAGTAGTTAAAAACTTGACTCCTTGCTGGTAAATATATTATCAAACTAAAGATTTGACACCTACTCTGATCAGATTTGACACCTACTCTCAAACCACTAACAATAAATGTAAAGGAAATAGTAAGTAAAGTCGCAAAATAAAAGTTCAGAAATTATGCATAATCTCAAATAAAACAAGATAGGGTAAAAATATAGTATTCAGGAAGTAAAAATTAGACATAAAATTCCTAAGATCAGCCCTAAGAAAAATATATATCTTTATTTAAAATTTCATAAGAAAGTATTCATGTCCATGAAAATGGAGGTTACAACTTCCTTAAAACAATGTAAACTACCATATTTACAGAGGTCTCCTAACACTGTTTTACACGGTGAAAAAACAAAATTTTCGGCACCCACCTTATTTTTGCTCCACGATTTTCTTCAGAGTTAGACCTGACCAAATTTTTTATGAGGGGTATATCAAACATGCATTGATGTATAAACTCTATGACATGACAAATATTAAACCAATATATGGACAAATATACAAAATTAATTTTCAACACAAGTACAAACTACTTCCTACACAATACACCCGCCCTGGCATTAACTATTTACCATCTCCATGCAGATATTATTAGTGCTTCCAAAGCATGGAGAAAATGGTGGAGGAAAAAGTGGTGGCACATAGTAACAACCCGTTACTGTGTTTTACTATCTATTACTGTGCAAAAACCAGAGAGCGGTGAACATGCGTAAAATTATCAGTTTACTTTGGTGAATGGTCGCCGTTTTTTAGTTTGTAAATATTTTTTGTCTTCATGAAATATAATCCAAACTATATTGCTTTCACCCACGATCTTGAATTTCACTTCTACTATTTACTGCACAAATACTCTGTTTATATTTTGTTTTACGCTGCACGTTATTCCTGAGTTTTACACATTGTTATTTACTATCACGTGAACTATGTTTTACCCTGCATGCTGCTGCACATGATTTATGGAATTTACATTTTGTGTTTTACTATCAGTGAAAACTATTTTATTTTTCCTCCGTGGTTGTGACATCAGCTCACCCTTCTTCCTTTCGTGTCTCTGGTATAAGAGAAGTTGTATCAGAGCAGGTTCAAGAAGTAGTTGAGCGGGTGTTAAAAGGTTGTTTGACCGCATATTTACTATAACAAATTTACTAATAAGGAGTCAAAGTTTTTAACAGTCTCAAATGGAAGATTCAAGCACAAGTTTGACAAATCCAAAAATACCCCAATTTAATGGTTAAAACTATGATTATTGGGAAATTATGATGAAAACTTTATTTTCTTTTCAAGACATATGGGATTTGGTAGAAAATTGGTTCCAAGAACTAACCAATGCAATAGCATACAATCCATTGACACAAGCAGAAAAATATCTTTTGAGAGACATCAAGAAGGATTCCAAAGCCCTCTTTTACATCTTTCAAGAACTGCATGAGAGCATTTTTCCAAATATTGCAGCGGCAACAAAGTCGAAACAAGCATGGGATATTCTCCAGACAACATATCAAGGAATGGCAAAGGTGGAGACAACAAAGATACAAACGTTGAGAATAGATTTTGAAACCATAAGCATGAATGAGTGTGAGAATATTGGTTCATTCTTTACAAAATTTATTGGAATGGTTAGTCAAATCAAGTCTCATCGTGAGACACTTGAAGAAAGGAGAATAGTTGAGAGAATTTTGAGAAGTTTGGTAGCTTTGACACTATTGTTCTGGGCATAGAAGAGACAAAGGATCTCTCACAATTTTCTGTGGATGAGCTTTATGCATCACTGATTTCTTATGAACATAGATTGAATAGAACAATAAACTCTTGAATGCAGCATACCTTCAAGATGCAAGTCTCTATATGTCAAGGTAGAGGCAAATGAAGATCAAATCCTAGACGAAGAGGAAGAATCCCACACAAAGGTGGAAGAGGCAACACTCAAAATCCAAGTCAAAACTCAAGCCAAAATCAAGAACAAGGTGAAAGGTATGATAAATCTTAAGTTCAATATCATTATTGTAAGAAGTATGGGCATTATGCAAATGAATGTAGAAAAAAGCAACATGATCTTAGTAACAAACCAAACGCAAATTTCACAAAAGAAAATCAGAACCAAGACAATATTAGCATAAGAAAAGGAAAAAGATGTATGGCTTTTAGACTCAAGTTGTAGCAATCACATGAAAAGGAACATAGAAATTCTTTGTAATTTGGATGAAAGTGTAAAATATGAAGTGAAATTAGGGACTGATAAAAAATGTCAGTGAACAGTAAAGGAAGAGTTAATATTCTAACCAAGAATGGGGAGAAGAAGTAGATTTCAGATGCGTATTATGTTCGTAGTTTAAAACAAAATTTGATAATTATTGGATAACTCGTGCAAAAGGGATACAATGTCCTTTTAAAAAATGGTGAATGCACAATATTGGATAAATTTACAAGAAAGCAGCTGATAGAAAAAGTTCAAATGAAAAGTAATGAAATGTTTTCCTAAAAATTGTAGAAATTCCTTGTAGATTAAAACTGCATATTGTAATATGCTAAAAAAACTGATTTGAATATACTCTACTCATCAGTGGAAACAATAAACGATCAATGAAATCACAAAGCATAAAAGAGAAAGAATTCAACCAAACATAACGCAATAATTTTCTAGGGAAAAAACCATTGCTAAAAACCCTTGCTATCTATATATTGCATTAATCAGAAAATACGAGAAGATCACAATGCTTTTTTAAAGCCTCATAAACCTTTGTACTACTATATCTATCTCACTACTTCCTAGATAAGCTCAAGCCAATACTTAGCCAATTTTTTTTGCATGCCAACCTCTTATTTCCTTGCGCAGTTTCCTAGGGAATTAGCCCATATTTATTGGGAAATTCCACAAATATGAATTATGCAATCCTCATAGGCCTTTCTCTAATTTCATGCACAACCTGTATAATTCAGGTGATTATAGAACTGATAGTACATTTTCCATGAACTCCAATCTCAAGTGGGCCTTTCTCTGATCTGATATGCATGAGTTAATTATGAGTGAATCTTCAGTTTACTGGTTGATTAGTGCTAGTTGCACCCCACCACTATAGATTACACCCCACTACTAGATCTCCCACTCATCAGTTAGAACTAGTTTAACTAAATTTAACTCAGTTAAATTGTTACAACTCAAGTTAATTTCAACCAGGGCTCCTAAAAAGTAGGATACACTCTACATGACTCTAGTTAGACTCTCAACTCGAATTAACTGAGACAACTAAATCAAATTAACTTAGTTAACTATTACAAATTGTCATGAGATGTGGAATTACAATTTAATTCATAATTTAATTCAAGGACAAAATTAAATTAGAATTTTCTTGTTGCATTTTCAACACTCCCTCTCAACAATAAAGGGATTATCTACTACCCCGATCTTGCCTCTATGAAACTTGAATTTTCATCTTGACAATAACTTTGTCAAAATATTTACATCTTGCTCCTTTGTAGGAATGTATTCCAACAACATGATTCTCCTCTACACACAATCTTGTAAATGGTGATACCAGATATCAGAGATTTTGATACAACTGTGATTTTCACAATAAATCATTGTAGGATCCATCTGTTGACCGAATAACGCAACAAGGATCTTCCTCATCTAGATAACCTCATAAGTTATTTGACTAACAGCCATATACTCTTCTTTTGTCGAACTGAGTGCAGCTGATCTCTGCTTCTTGTTGTACCAAGAAACTATTTCTGACACGATATTGAATATTCCCCCTAATGTGGTCTTTCTGTTGGATGGACTCCCTGCCCAATCTGCATTTGTGAAGCCTTGAAGCTTCACTCCGTCTATCCTTTTGTACCAAAGACCAAATTGAGTGGTGTTTGTGAGGTATATCAACACATGTTTAGCTAACTTCCGATAAAGCTTGGTTGGCTTAACCATGGCTTGACTAAGTTGGTTAACTGCAAAACACATGTTCATTTGTTTGTTCACAAAATACATAAGTGAAGCCACAAGATGCTTATAAATAGTAGCCTCCACTACTTCACCTGAAGTAGCATCTTCCTTCCACCAATTTTCCGCTAGAGGAGTCTCCATGGGTTTATTGCTCTCCATGTGGAATTTTTTTAGTATCTCGCTGGAATACTTTCCCTGAGAGACAAACAGTTCCCCATCTCCTTTCCATACTTCCACACCAAGAAAGTATTGCATGAGCCCTAGGTCCTTCATCTCGAGTTCTCTTGCAATATCCTCTTTGCAACATTTTATCATATTCTCATCACTTGTTAGAATCAAATCATTGACATATAATAGTATAATAAAAAATTTACCTTCAACCACAATATGGTAAAGGTTCACATTGGATTCACTTTTGGTGAAGCCCAACCCGATGAAATAGCTCTCAATCTTGGTGTACCAAGCATGAGGTGCTTGTTTTAGTCCATACAACACTCTCTTGAGTATACACACATGTGACTCTTTGTTGAAGGTATCAAATCCTCCTAGATGCTCAATATACACCTCTTCCTCAATCATACCATTGAGGAATGTTGTATTGACATCCATATGATGTATCTTCCATCCCATTTGTGCTGACAATGCTAGAATAGATCTGATTGAAGAGTACCTTGCTACAGGAGAAAAGGTCTCATTGTAATAAATTCCCTCCACCTGAGAGAATACTCTGGCCATAAATTTGGCCTTGTGTTTGTCCATATTCCCATCTGTTGTTTGCTTTACCATGTGAATCCATTTAGAACTTACCACTGACTTGTCTGTTGGTCTTGGGACCACTTCCCAAACATTGTTTCTGATAATGGATTCATACTGCTCAACCATGGCATCAACCCATACTAGTTGTTTCACTTCTTCAAAGAATGAGGATGGTTCAACATATACACTCTCGCTCATTAGAGCCATGTAGCCATTGTACCGATCTAGTGACCTCCTCTTCCTGCACTATGATGTGGGTTCTCCCACATTCTCTCTAGCATCATGCGTCAATTTCTCAGCCCCTCTTGATCTGATTTTGGAATATTAGATTTTTGTGCTAAGATCCTCATTAGAATATAAAACTGTGCTTGAGTTTTGTACTCCAAAATAGCAAGTTAAAACATGAGTTTTTATGTGTGTTTTCTTAAGTTGATTTCATGAAAAGAAATTAAACATGAAATCAAAACATTGAATGGAAGCATGCATCAATCAAGAATACACCAACCATTTTTAAAGGATTTCACCCCTCCTAGGCTACATCTCCTTGGATCATCTCTAAAGGCATGACCCCTTCTCATTATGCTCAATGCCTAGAACATAAGAGTACATAAATTGCTAAAATAGAATGACTAGTTTCTCCTTCAAAGAAACAATTTATGCAAGAGTTATCACTCCATACACATGTTAACCTATAGTAAAACATGTAAACCTTCAAAAAACATAGGCATCTTACACCAAGACCCCATACTCCAACTTCAAAGAGCATAAACAGTACCACAATCCATTTGAAGTACATAAACAAGACTCTTCTCCAAGACACATATAGAGAAAAGATGAATAAAAGCTACAACACTGATGTAATGGTTGTCGCAGAAAGCACATGGAGGCTGGAAAACCCCTTAAAGGTCATCTCCATCTTCAAACTCCTCCATAAACTGAATCAACACTCTGGTTGACCATGGCACCCATAGGCTTCAATTTGCAAAAATCCTATCCAGAAGTGCTCCTTTGATCCTAAAACCTGCTCCAATGAGTCCAGAATGTCCACAAATAGCCACTAGCCTCCTTTTTCACCTAATTTGGTCGAAAACTAGAGAAGCTATGACCTCTCCTAGTTTCTCCACTATTCGCTCCACAAATTGCACCAAATTCGACACGATCCTACAATTTCACCCCAAAAAGCACTAACTAGGCTAAAATTTGGCGCACCACCGGGGAAAATTGTAGGATGGTTAATTCCACCCATAACCCCTACGCGGTCATAAAATATTCCAAGTGACTTGATCACATGCAACGGTTAGGAGGTGGCAATCTTATGGTGGTCAGAACAAATGTAACTGCTAGTCGACGTTTATGGTGGTCACATGCGATGGTTTTGGTTCGGTGGTCAGGTTATCGCCTGGCGGTTACAACATATGTTGGTGGTCATAGTAATTTTTCACATGGGAGGGCCGCCAGCGGTTACGCTAGTGGTCTCCCCCAACCATGACAAAGTTAAACCATAATACCAACATTCCAGCAATATATGTTAAGAAACAAGTGTGGGTGCAACAGTTAGGCTTGGTGCTATTGTGTGGGATGTCACGGGTTTGACCCCCGCTGCCTCTGGCCAGACCCTTGCTCCATTTTGGTGGCCCTCGTCCTGCCATGTGGCAGCCTGCCACTAGGCCATGTGTCATCCTGTGGTTGGCCACCACAAAAACACATGAACCAATATATACTTGCCATTTGGACCACTAACAAGGTGCCACTTGGCGCCACCCAATTCGCCAAAGGATGCATTGACCAAGTCAAACTTCCATCTCACTTGCCCAGTGAGCACCACATCAGCACTACGGACTGCTGACTAGAATGACCTTTCTTTTTTAAATTCGTTTGTTTGGAAAAATGAGCAGATCGTGTTTCTAGGAGCATACAATGTATGTTTTGTGAGAAACGAATTGCGCCAGAATTAGGACGATGAGATATACGTAGTCATTCAGGTTCCACATCATTACAAAAACTTTGAATTTTTGGCAAATTTTGAGCTCCTAATCACCCTTCCCCACTGGAAAACTTTTGGTCTCCAAAAGTTCACTTTCAATTGTTCAGCATTTGAAGGTGCAATTCTTTCATTTTTTCAAACTTGATCCAATCGACATTGTAGTGCCTTGACTTGTACTTGTTATGGCTCTTTCTCAAGATGAACTTGAAATATAAATTTACCGAAGAATTCAAGTTCAATGTTCTTCTTGGCTTGTCCATGTCACTATGGCCATCCACAACAACATCCTTCCAAAGAATAATTCCAAGGCATTCATCGTCAAAATCCTTATTGAGGATAAGATCCAAAAATACTTTGACAAATGAACCCAAACAAGCTTCACATAGTGAATACTTGTATAACTTGAGTGATTAACACATTTATAACATACTGAATGTGCTGCAACTACTAATACAACAGTGTTAAAATGCTTTCTTAAACTACAAATAGAAATGCATTTTACAAGATGGAATAACTTGACTCCCAAATTTTCCATTCAAATTGACTATCAACAAGCCAATCTAGCATAATAATTCCCAAAGAACACTGTTGCATATAAGTGATTTATTTATGAACGTCACTTTTACAAATTACCCAGCTATGGGGATATGCAACTAGTGCAAAACTAATATTTACAAACTTCAGCTGGATAAATAGTCCGCCCATTACTTACCTAACCAGGTAAATGAACCCTCTATTTGAACTTTTTCTTCTTCTGAAGCTACTTCAGGAATGGTCGCATCTTGTGCCGCTTTTTCTTTTGTCGCTTCCTCTTCTAGTGCTTGAATAATCTGCTTGCCCTTACGAGGATGAAGTTGTGGAAAAAATTTCCAACACTTCTCGACCCAATGCCCACTGATATTGCAGTGAGTACAAAAGTCCATTTGAGCTTCTCTTAGCTCACATGCTTTTAACCTTGGATGAGATTTTCTTTTTTCAGTCTCAATTCCATTAGACATAAACATTTTTTTGATGATTTCTTTTCTTTTATCGCACTTATCTACACAATGGTTAGATGAAAGGAAAAAGTTGCATGGAAACACATTCCTCAACATGTTATTCAAATCAACATGTTTTTTTTATTATTATGAAAAGCATTTGAATTAACCGAACGATTATGCATCTTTTTGTTGTCCTTTGGCTTACACTTCTTGCGTGAGGAACTTGCACGGCAAGAAGAACTTAGCTTTGTTTCTTCTTCAACTTGTTCATCTCCCTTTGGAGATTTTTTTCACTTCAAGTCCTCCTTATGCTTGAGGAACTAGCCGGTACCGATTCTGGATGAAAATCCCAATGTCTTGCCTCCTCATGTCCTCTCTTATGGAAAAAGGAACACGATACCCAAGATTTGTCGCTAGAAGACCATTCTTCTTTTTCAACATAGCCTATGCCTTCATATTTAGGCCTCTCCTTTGCCTCAATTGGATTTTTAATGCCTTGATGGTTCACTCCAAGGCCTCCTCCCTTGTAACCCATCTTGGTCAAGAGCTTGGATCCAATGCCTTTACTATGTTTTTCAAAGGATTGAAATGAATTTACATCAAAACTTTCATGTAAAGAAGAAGCATGTAAATTATTACCATTTTCCTCACCTTTTGATTGACATACAAAGATGTTTTCAAACTCCCTTTTGCTTCTGGATTTGTCCTCTTGGACTCTTTGGCTCTCTTCTTTCAGCTCCTTGAATTTGGGTGCTGATAGAACCTCATTGTTAGGTTCCCATATTGTCTATTTTTGACCATATATTTTGCCATTATATTACCCTCTTCAACCCTTAGTTGAAAGCCTTTGCTAGTGTTTTGGCTTAATCACTCCAAAAGGTATAGAGTAACTCTCCTCATTGCTATATGTTTAATTATTCAACACGTAATCATGTTATCTTTATAATTGTTCCCTGAAGTTGATTAAAATGTTGACCAATTGCTGAAACTGCCTAACTGGCAGGATCACATTTTGTTGTTGCTGAAACAACGGAAACAACGCAAACCGTGAAGCTGAAACAACAAGAACAGCGTGAACCTCGAAGCTGAAACAGCATGAACAGTGCGCGCACTTTGAGGAACAGTTGAGATTTGCGTAACAAATCTCCATCGGTAAAGAAGTCTGACCGATTACTATATTGGTCGTAATGATCATGATCCTCATGACTGTAACAATATTTTGTTATCAAGAATTGACTTTCCTATTTTTGGTACAAAAGGGTTGAATCAGAATGTATGAAAATCTTTTGTAATAGATGTCTCCTCTATAAATAGGAGACATCTACATTAGAAGGGGGGATAGAAAGGAGGGGAACAAGATGTAATACAGAAACTGTAGTGAAGGGATGAGACTGAATCTCTTTTTGTAAAATGGTTTATTGGCAGATGAATACAATTATGTTCTGAGTATTTTATCTTAATTCCTCCGTTTTGGGGAATCTTGTGAGAAGGACAGGGCCCAACAAGATTCACCCATCTTCTTTATATTGTGTGGTGTGTGTGTGATTTCTGTTTATATCACAAGTACTGCTTCTAATGATATTTACTTTTGCTGAAACTTTGTTTTCCTTTTTAACTGATTGATGTTGTATATGAGTGCCTCACCGGTGATTAGGATTTACAGAGTGTATTGGTGAACTGGACAACAGAGGCAGGTGCTGAAAGTACTTACTCTAAGGATAGGGTCCTGATCCTTTGTTGCAGGACAACCATCACTTCCTTTTGCAGATTTGTTTCCTTTAAGTTATTTGTTCTTACTTCATTTTCTGCAATAGGCTGTAACTACTGCTGTAACACAGAGTAGGGATTTAATAGATAGTAGACTATTTATACTACAACTTTTAATACCATTAAGATTGAGTACATATAGTACGTTGTCACCTTTGGAATAATTAGACTTTCTCGGGTTGATAATTTATGTGGCACTTGACTATTTTATTAATAGACAATTAAAGTGACCAACATTTTGGCGCCGTTGCCGGGGAAGGCGACTGAAGATTTTAAAGGTATTAACAATTTTTCTTTAGAAATTCAGGATGCATGAGAGGACGCAAGAAGGTTAACCATTCAGGTGGCAAAGGCAAAGGAGGAGGAAGAAAAACTTTTATTGATGATATTATTTCAAAAGCTGAGACATCCTAGAGGTTAAGCTCTCGAAGGACACAGACCCAGCACTCTTCCCAGACAGACTATAAGACAGAGGAAGTAGTGGGACCAGAGAGGGTTATATAACCATCAGAATATACTGAGGAACCGGTGGAAGAAGACGAACGACCAGTAGAAGAGCCAATAGAGGAAATTAAGGTGGAGGAACCAGTGCAGGACATTGAAATTCCAACAGAAAACTCCGAAGACCGGGCAAGCGCATCAGGAAAACAACCAATGGAGGATAACAATGAAGGACTTTTTGGTGGAGGTCGCAGAATAGAGGGAAGGGGAGAAAATTCTCTCTCCACCCTGGAATTCCCTATTGGAGATCTCCCCAGAGGAGCAACTCCTATGAAGAATATCCCACTTTCAGCATTACCCAATTTCCATGGGTTATCCACAGAAGATCTTGATGAATTTCTTTTTGAATTTGATATATTGTGTAGAAGCTATGACTATGTTAATGCTGCTCAGAAATTGAAGTTGTTTCCAGCTACATTAAAAGGGAACGCATTAAGATGGTTCATGAGCTTGGGAGCTCATGTGATTACAACATGGGACCAAATGAAGGAGAAATTTTTGGCTAAATACCAAGATTATTGTTGAACAAGAGAAAGGAAGGAGGAATATTCAAGATGACTCAGAAGGAGGACGAAAGTCTGGAGGACTTCATGGAAAGGCTACAGTATAACTTACAGCGATCTAATCATCCTGATATGAGTAAGGATATTCTCAAGTCAATATTGCTAAAAGGGGTACGAGATGATTGTTTAGATATGTTGAATATGCTTGGAAAAGGAGACATATCTAAGGAATCCTATGATGAGATTATCAATCTCTGTAAAAGATGTTCGAGAGGAGCAACAAGCAGACCAAAAAGCAAAGATAGTACATACTCAAGAGTCCAGAAATCAGCAAGTGGAGGAGCAACACGGGCTGAAATAGGTAATTTACTTGAAGAATTTAAAATTGAAATGTTAAGCTCTTTTGCTTCACAAATTGATACCTTGCAGGTTAAAAAGAAGCAGGCAGAAGCAGAAGCTGCTCTGGCTATTTTCTGTTCTAAATGCAGGGAAAAACACCCACTAAGGGAATGCCCCCTGGACAAGGTACCAATCTACACTATCTGTGAAAAGGACCATGAGACTCAACAATGCCATTCTTTGCCCGGAATAAAAGCAGCACTGCAACCAACTGAAGAAGAAGCTAAAGCAATGTATCTCCTCACACAGAGAAGGCAATGGCAACCACGAGGACAAGGTACGAATTCTAACATGTCGTTTAATCGTTGGAATAATCATCCTCCTTTTCAAACAAATTACCCACCCTTCAATCAAATGCAGTACCCACACTTTAATCAAATGAATTTCCCACCCGTGCAGCAACCGAACCCTCCTTTTGTTGATCCTACGATGTGGAATCCCTGGGCTCTACAGCAAACCTATTTTAACCAATGGAACCCAAATTGGACAGCTCCACAGATCCCATTTCCAAACCAATTACCTCAGTATCAGTAATCTCTCTCCTTACCATCAAATGCCCCACAACATAATCAGACAATGAGACCCCAGCTGCCTGTACAACCTAACCCCAACCCGAATAATAATAAAGCTCTGCACATAATTGATGTTCAAAAGCAACTGGTTTCCCCTATGCAATGTAATGACATTCATTTACGCTCTGGAAGAATAGTTGAACCCATTATTGATGACATTACTTCTGATTCTGATAAAGAAGAAATCAGGAAAGAAAAGTCATCTAATGCTGAAACAGTTGGATCATCCTCTAATAACAATGCTGAAACAGTTGAAACATCCTCTAAAAAGACTACTGAAGCAACAGAGCCTCCATTCCCTGAACGTCTGGCTCTTACCAAAACACTTGAGCCACCTGCTTTTAATCTGTTAGGAGAGCTGCAGAATTTATATGTTAAAATTCCACTCTTACAAGCACTGAGAGATGTACCGATTTATGCTAGAACTGTTAGAGATATTTGTATTAAGAAACCTGGAAGAAAAGCTAAGGAACCCCTCACAGTTCATGTGATGGGTGATCTAGCTGCTCTAATGTCAGAAAAAACCCCCCTGTGAAATATGGTGACCCAGGTCACCCTACAATCACAGTTCAGGTTGGGAAAACCTTTGTTTCTAGAGTTCTAGTAGATCTGGGTGCTGCAATAAACATCATGACACTTGAAACAACACAGTTACTGCAGTTAACAAATTTAATTAGGGAAACCCCAACCATTCTAGAGATGGCTGACCGCTCCACAATCAAACCTGAAGGAGTCATTGAAGACCTGATAATTTCAGTCGAATCTTGGAACTACCCAGCTGATTTTGTGGTGTTACAGACTAAAACAAAGTTGGGGGGTCATCCATTGATTTTAGGGAGACCTTGGCTGGCTACAGCAGATGCCTTCATCAGTTGTAGGTCAGGTTCAATGACAATATCTAATGGATGTGAAACCAAACAGCTTACTCTATACCCTCATGCTACACCTATGATTAATAATGATAACTCTATATGGTTAGATTATGAGGATGATGAGACTCAACCCATCTTGACTGTCGGACAAGCCCTAACTTTTAAAGATTCAACCGAAGATGAATTAATTAGTAGCTTTATTTCTGAACCTTCTTCGGTTAACTCTGAAACATGATCACTTGACTACAATCTTGGAATCTGAATCACAACAAAATCTTAGAACTGAAGACTTATCTCAGACATCAGCTGACACCTCCTCCAAAAGTATAACAGTCGAAATCGAGCCTGGCAAAACATTAAATATAAACCCTAACCTAACAGATGCTGAAACACAACAATTAACGAAGTTACTGCACGAGAATAAACAAGCATTCACATGGGATTACACAGATATGAAGGGAATTTCTTCTGAATTATGTACTCACCGTATTTATATTAAAGAAGGATTTCGCCGAGTCTGTCAACCCCAACGATGAATGAATCCCAATTTAAGGGAAATTGTGAAGGAAGAACTTCAAAAACTGTTGAATGCAGGATTTATATATCCTATATCTGATAGTGAATGGGTTTCACCATTAGTAATAGTACCTAAGAAAAATGGGAAATGGAGAGTGTGTGTGGATTACAGAGCTCTAAATAAGGCTACTCAGAAAGATCATTTTCCCCTACCATTTATTGATCAGGTACTAGATAATTTGGCAGGTAAGAGATTCTTTTCCTTTTTGGATGGATTTAGTGGATATAATCAGATCAAGATTGCACCCCAAGATCAGGACAAGACCACTTTTACTAGTCCATGGGGGACTTTTGCCTATAGAGTTCTTCCATTTGGACTATGTAATGCCCCAGCAACATTTCAAAGAGCGGTGATAGGAATTTTTTCTGATATGCTTAATGATTCCTTAGAAATATTTATGGATGACTTTACTCATGGTGTGACTTTTGAAGATGCTTTACAAAACCTTGAAAAAGTACTTAAACGGTGTATAGAAGCACATCTTGCCTTAAGTGCTAAAAAATTGCATATGATGATGAATCAAGGTATTGTTTTGGGACACTTCATCTCATTCCTAGGAATTCAAGTTGATCTAGCTAAAATACAAGTAATTCAGACTCTGCCTATCCCTAAAACACAAACTGATGTAAGAAGTTTTTTAGGACATGTTGGATATTATAGAAGATTTATCAAGGATTTTTCTAAAATAGCTTCTCCTTTGTTTGTGTTACTTATGAAAAATGCTAAATTTAAGTGGACTGATGGTTGTCAAAAAGCATTTAATGAACTTAAACATCAATTATCTAGAGCTCCCATTTTAAGAGGACCCGACTGGGCACTCCCCTTTCATATATCCTCTGATGCTTCAGATAGTGCAATTGGAGCTGTCTTGGGTCAAGAAGAAAACAATCTTCCCTATGCTATATATTTTATTAGTAAAAATATGACCCCTGCTGAACTTAATTATACAGTCACCGAGAAAGAATTCTTAGCAGTTATTTATGATATTAATAAGTTTCGACATTATATTACTGGTTACACTACTTTTGTGCATACTGATCACTCGGCCATTAAATATTTAATGAACAAATCAGTTACAAATGCTCGAGTTACCAGATGGTTATTATTATTACAAGAATTTGATATCACAATTGTAGATCGACCAGGTAAAGAAAATGTAATTGTTGATTTTCTTTCTCGGTTAAAAACTGATGAAAATATTCCAGTGGATGATTCTTTTCTTGATGAATATTTATTTGCAGTATCTGCTCACTCACCTTGGTATGCAGACATTGCCAATTACTTAGTTGCAGGGAAACTACCATCACACCTATCGCACAGAGAGAAATGAAAGATCGTTCAGCAAAGTGCTAGGTACAGCTAGATAAGTGGGTGTCTCTTTCACACAGGACTCGACCAGGAAATTCGAAGATGCATCAGAGAAGATGAAGTTTATGATATATTGAAGGCTTGCCACAATGGCCCTTGTGGAGGGAATTTTGCAGACAAAAGAACAACACACAAAGTTCTCAGAATGGGTTACTATTGGTCCTTACTTTTCAAGGACGCAAAGAAATATGTTAGGGCCTGCGTTAGCTGTCAGAGAATGGGCCAGCCTAATCACAGGGATGAAATGCCACTTAATCCCCAGGTGATACTTGAACCTTTTGAAAGATGGGCACTAGATTTTATAGGTCCCATCAATCCTCCATCCAATCAAAGAGTTTATATACTGGTTTGCACAGATTATATGACTAAGTGGGTAGAAGCTAAGCACTCATCAAAGCTAATGAAGAATCAATGTTAACTTTTCTATTTGAAGAAATCTTTGTTAGGTTTGGTTTTCCTAGAGAGCTAGTTACAGATGGAGGACCTCCTTTTAATTCTCATGGCTTCAAAGATACACTCCAGAAATATCACATTAAGCATAAAATGACTACACCTTATCACCCCCAGGAAAATGGGCAAGTGGAAAGTACAAATAAAGTCATAGAAGCCATTTTAACAAAGACAGTCAAGGAGAATAGAAGGGACTGGTTTCAAAGGTTGCCTGAAGCATTATGGGCTTACAGAACTACTTGGAGGAACACTACGGGTTTTTCACCTTATGAATTAGTTTATGGTAAAAGTGTTGTTTTTCCTGTGGAATTTGAAATCAAAACCTTAAGGACTGCTTTAGCTGTTAACCTTGATTTGACTGATGCACAAACAACTAGGTTGCAGCATCTTCAGGAATTGGATGAAAAGAGGTTGGATGCCATCCATCAAACAACCATGATACAATAGCAAAGAACCAGGTGGCCTGAAAAAACTATTAAGCACAAGCAGTTCCAAAAAGGTAATTGGGCCTTACTGTATGACTCCCGTTTTGAAAATTTTCAGGGTAAATTAAGAACAAGGTGGCTAGGACCTTATGAAGTAGATACTGTTTTTCCAAATGGAACAGTTATACTCCTAACGATTGATGATTCTTGAACACCATTATTAGTAAATGGGTATCGACTTCGTTTGTATAAACAACCTATTTCTAAAGAGGATTTCCAAAGCTACTTGCATGACAGACATACACTATGCCTTTTTGGGGAACCGGCTATCACTCAATGCACTTAATTTCCTGTTTATGTATCTCTTTTTAGATTAGATTTCTTAACTAATAATCCCTGTCAAGGGTTGCCATGTTACAATTAATTATTTTGCAGATCTTAGCTTTGGATGGTGGCTGAAAAGAAAAATTCCAATATAGGAAGAATTAATCTACAGATTGGAAAGCATTGTCATGTCATTCCAGATCATAATCCATTTCCCATTGCCGATACACCATTTCCCATTGCTGAAACACCATTTGCCGTTGTCAATACACCATTCCCCATTGCTAAAACACCATTTCCCGTTGCCGATACACCATTTCCCATTGTTGAAACACCACTTTCCAGTGTCGAAACACCAAATCCCACTGCTTAAACACCAATCTTTTCCATTTTCCTAAATGTCCCCATTTTTACTCCCAAGAATGAACTATTACTTCAATAGAAACATATCATTCTTTATTCAAAGGAATCATCCATTTATCCCGTTAATAATATCTCTTCACTACTGCCTCTCGGAATAATAAAAACCTCATGTATAAAAACCCTCACACCTTACAAACCCTTTCTATAATGATCATTGACCTATTAAGGACGAGATAACACTTTTCGGCGCAACAACCAAAGGTAATTGTAAAGGTATGCATGTTATGTGTGAATATTAAATTGTAGTTAATGAGGAGATAGTTGACATGACCGCTAAAAGCGTCGTACTGCCAACCATATCATTCAGCCGCAGTTGGGGGGGGGGGGGGATTACCGAAATATTGTAATCATTACATAAAACGCCGATCACCGCCATCCCTATTCCTCGTGGTTGTGTCTAATCCACCTCGTTTATACCTTACCACGTCATAATTTCATTTTTGCAACGTTATGCTCTGTTTCAACCTCAGCAACTCGGCCCTGCAATTTGTATTCTGCCTAAACTAGTAACCATGGGAGGAGATGTTGTTAGACATGAACTGGGCTTGACGGCATTACTGGAACTTTACCCAGACGCATACCAAATCTTCCTACAAGCAGGATGGGTGGACTATTTCAAAAGACTTCCGGATTTTGATTTGCAGCAGGTTCTGGAATTTGCATGCAATTTGAGGGAGGGGTACTCTACTGTTTGAGAGGAAAGTACCCCTAGGGTCCTTTGGGTTAAGACTCTACCAGACTAAAAATTGCTTATTCAAAGAAACACACACACATCCATTATCTTTACTGTAAGCAAATTCTAATGTTGAGGGTACGTACCTAAGGTCCTACGTTCGAGAAGACCTTTAGGGTCCAAACCCTTCTTGGAGTTCCCTTCTTCTCCTTTGACCTGTAAAACAAACAAATCAAAGAACACAGCAGTACATGGACAAATACTTATACATAAACCATCTTCATGCTATAAAGTTAGTTATAAAAATCTTTGAGTAACTACTTGCATAAGAATTCAAAACAAGAATCTCATAAGCATAAAGAAAGATTGTTTCGGGAACCAAGACGTGTTTCTTTATATAAAGGCAAGTAAAGTACATATAACGGAAAGATTTCACCTGAAACACCTTCAGCAGGCTCCAAGCAAAGCTTCCTCCCGGATTCGTTCCAGCCTCAAGCCTCCAACAAGATCTCCTTCCAAGTCTTACTCAATGGTGATATAAAAGATGAATGATCACCAATACACATGGAAACAAGGGTTTCCTATGCAAAATGGGGGAAGTGCAGAAAGCACCAATGACTTCAGACCTGGTCTAAGGGGAAAATCTCAGCATAATAATCTTGCTCTCCTTTTCTCTCTTTTAGGCCTTCCCTTTGATGTCTTTTTATACCATCTCCAAAGTAGTTTTTTAGTTAGGAGTTGGTTGGGAACAGTTGGTTCACGGGCACTAACAGGTGATCAGCAGGTAAAACCCGCGATCTCCGCCCGAAAATAAGGAATTATTTATTTTTTAAGTGTTTTAATACATACACGCAGGTTGGGTATACACAGACCCGCGTGTACACGCGTTTAACTCAGGGCAATGTCGCGTATAAGGGATAAAACACTATTTTTTAGATTTTAGGACCAGGTCTGGAAGGAGGGGTTGCCCTAGGCCATGAGTGCAGCATCACAAACCATAAGAGTGAGATTTGGAGCTATAACAGATGCCCCCTAATATATGAGGTCAGAAGGGGAACATGATGGCCGAAATATATTATGTAAGTACATGGAAAGGAAGTCTGTCGAGAAACCGAGGAGGACTTCACCAGAATTCAGCCTGCCAAGCCACCAAAAGGAGATCAGAAAGAAACACTGTCTGAGGCGGGCATACCCATGCTCAGAAAAAGTAAAGCATGTCCGCATATCAAGTACAAGCGGATCCACTAAGTGTACAAGTATAAATGACTGGAAGATACATAATGGATCATCTGATCATAATGAGCAAGTACATGTCTGAATATCACATATAAGACTGTCAATGATGCTGGAAGGTGCAACGGATCACTGATATCAAAGACTGATCCCAAAAGGTACCAACTGAACATGATGGAATAGGATGGTACTACACTGCAAACTCAGGTGCCAGCATATAGAATGTCGCCATGACTGACTGCAACATATAAGGTGGAGTGGTATCAACTAGCAGCAACAGAAGCAACTGGCAAGTGAACCAATGAATGCTGATACAACCTGAGGTGTTCACCAACCGCCGTGGTACATTTCTACACCATGGGAATAAATGATCTGAAGTCGACCATGTGAGAAATCGTTTGATTACCGATCATTGATGTATACCGTTAACAAACGCGAGACTACTCACTGATAATGATAATGAGCGTCAAGGTACCCAGTACAATCTAACAAGTGTGAATAGATGAGCTGAAGTCGAACACCTTTAAGAATCTATCGATCAGGAGACAATGATGGTTTCCCACTGTCGATAGCAAAGGATCTGCCACTAATGATTGCAAACCCCAAGGTACTGCCAAATGGACTCTAGATCTTTGCCCCAGAGCAATGAGTCGGAGTCGATAGGGAAAGATCCACTAGAAGGAAGGCATTAAGGCATCCTCCATCAATCTAGCGCGAGTGTAACCCGTAGTTCAATAATGTGGAAGGAATCGGACGAAAAAAGATGCAGGAACCCAACCGAAGTACGTTCCGGCGTACACAAGATGTGGCTAGCGCACAGCAGAAACCCTCTGAACCAACCAATAATGAAAGCTGACACAGAGGCGAGGTATCCACCAATAGGGTCAAATGGAAACCAAGGTACTGCACGAATCCCAATGTGTGATAATGTATGCTGATGTCGAACACAAGGGAAACCACTCAGTCAAAGACCCATGATACTGATCGATGCTGAGCAGAAGGTGACCTATCAATAATGAAAATAGGGCCAGGGTGCGGCTCTAGGCCTGTCCTCAGAGCAAGGTGTCGTCGTCGATAAGGACAAGACCCGCCAGCAAGAAGTCAATGGGGACCTTCTCCAACTGGCATGAGTAAAGGACCAATATAACTGATGTGATGATAGACATGACACTGACAACCAGGGATGGCCAACTGAAAAATGAGTCAAGAGACACCGCAGAGAGGCCAACTTAGGCTAACTTCCCTTGAATAAAAGCACGACTCAATGTGACTATGTGGCAGCATATGATGACTCTGTATAAGTTCGCCATGCAGGAGGCACGAACGAACCCTCCATATGATTGGAAGAGATAACCAATCAGGGGAGAACTGACTCAATAACAAGGTTATGGCATACCTAAGTCAAACTAAATCCCACCCATACGGAGGAGACTTTGTTTTGAGTGCTTTGTTCAAGGGCGACTCGACTGACTCTAGCTGCCAACAATAAATGGAAATAATGTCCCTGTTCCCGCTCTTTTTTGGAATATTTAATTTTTTTGTCTTTTTCTGTTAAGCCGGAAAAAGAATAAAAGAATGCTATAGTACAGTGGAAAGAACGAGTGTCGGTGAAACAGATGATCTAGTTCTTGGGAAAGGAACGTTCCTATGCTCAATGCAGGGAGGTGAAAACTGGTCAGTGACACTCAGAGGTATGTTCCTTCCACGGATTAGGGTATGTCAAGCTGCAGAAGTCAAAGGTATGCAAGGTTGATTTTGCAGACGTCATGGTCAAAAGTTGGCTTAAACACGAGTCCAAGTGAAGCCGGCTCTAGGCCAAAAGGTGCAAATGGTCAACATGTAATGCAGAAGTACAACTCGACACACATAGGAGCCTCTAGGGTATAAGGCCAGAACGAAGCGAAGAAGCAAAGAGGAATGAGTCTTCAACGCATAAGTCATGGCGGGACTACAGAGGACTCCCGAGCCTAGGGATGAAAAATCAGCATGAGTGCCGAGCGACAAAAAGGTACTAACTAGGGCACCCATGATACGGTAGGCTCTACCACACAAGTCATGATACTTCTAAGCAATGAGAAGGTTTCGCACCATAACTTGGTGGGGTCGATCCTAAGGCAAAATGGGAAAGGAAACTGATAAATGCACAATGCATGTGGAAAAACCTAACCTATATGCCAATTTTGAGAACCAATACCTGTCAGAACGACCAACCATAAACTTCCAAAGGAGAAATCTTCCAAGTTCTGTAAACATAAATAGGAACACTAGACACGAAGTTAATACATCCCACATATAAACTTCATATAAGATCATGTGTTATAGAATACAAAACTTGAAAATGCGTACCTCATATATACAATATGGTACAGGGAACCACGCAGCCTTGCAGCTTACGCATAATAGTTCTTCTGGACAAACCCCTTGCAGGGATCGGACCAAGGACTCCTTTGGTAGTCATAACTCATGGCTTCAAAGAGTTCCTCCTGTGAAGGCAAAGCAAGATCTGAGAAATCATGGGAACTACAAGGATTAAAAGAGGGAATTAAAGGGTCCCATGTCCCTATAGGATGAATCTCTCGGTCAACTGCCGGGACCAAGTCCCAAGAAGGAGAATAATAAGTCAAAGGATCCTTCTCAGAAGCAATTGAACATTAAGGACTCAATGCCACATAATTCACCCGTGGCGGGGTAGAGTCTACTTGAACACTTGGAACAAACCAAGGGGCATTCTGCAGTAAAGTCGAATTAGGGTGGTGATTATCAGATGCAAGCTGATCAATAGTGACAATATTCCCGTTATGAGGAAAGCACATTACTCAAAAGAGTGAAGACACCACAGCATTCATAGCATAGACATAATCACACCCAAGTAGCATATTAAAGTCTAAACGGCTATCAACCACCATCATATCGATTAAGACAGTCTTCCCACCTAAAGTGATAGGCACTTGAGGAAGAACACCCATAGATTCACCAGGCCTTCTATCATAGGCTAACAACTGACTCTAAGCTGTCAACAACTTTGGGGAACCCAAAGCTTTCCAAGTCAAAGAGGATATAATACTTGCAGAGGATCCTTCATCCACCATACATCGATAGACATTTGTGGAATTCACTCTGACCTTTATTTGGAAAGGTGCAGCGGAAGGAAGACGAGGCTTAACAAGACTATCCCAATCAAAGGAAACACTCTTAGCACTTGGAGGGGGAACATTTGAAGTAACCGGAATGCCCCCTATACTAGAAGACTCTGTACTAGAGATCAAACAAACTCTTTTGTTAGGCACTTCACCCCCCAAAAGAGGAGTGTAATCGGCCAGCGATTGCACTGGCTCTACCACATTTTCAACCTATGGTTGATGGGATTGATGAGAAACCATATCAGGTTTAGGAGTAGAAGTACTTTCAGACTCAGACCATATCCTTTGGACCTCTGGAATACCAGGGCATAAATGAGTAAGATGGTCTCCCGTGCATATCTTACAAGGGAACTTAGGTTTAAAACTTCTACGTCCAGGTTTCTTATCAACCTCCATTCTGCCAACATGACTAGCAGTGGTTTGCGGAGAGTCCTGAACATGAATTGCAGAGGTCGGTGACTCTTTTCTAGTATGACTCGCAGTGACTAGACCTGTGCCCCCAGCATGACTTGCAGCGGCTGAAGACTCATCTTCAACATGACTTGCAGAGGTTGATGATGAAGTGTTAGTGTGACTCGCAGTGACTAGACTTGTGCCCCCAGCATGACTAGCAGTGGCTGAAGGCTCATCTCCAACATGACTCGCAGAGGTTGAAGATGAAGTGCTAGTGTGACTTGCAGTGACTAGACTTGTGCCCCCAGCATGACTAGCAGTGGCTGAAGGCTCATCTCCAACATGACTTGCAGAGGTTGAAGATGAAATGCTAGTGTGACTCGCAGTGACTAGACTTGTGCCCCCAGCATGACTAGCAGTGGCTGAAGGCTCATCTCCAACATGACTCGCAGAGGTTGAAGATGAAAGGATAGAATTATTCTTCTTCTTTGACTTCCTCTTTCTCCTCTTTTTAGATTTCTTGTGACAAGAAGGAGGAGAAGAAGGAACCCCAGATTTCTCTTTGAAAGAAGATGAACAATTAGCACCCATGTGATGCCCTTGAAATAAAGCATTCAACTGAGAGGCTTCAAGAGCATTTGGAATATTCGGAGTGGACCACAGCCAAACGGGTAGTCCAACATTCAACCCAGGAATATTCAAAGTAGCCATCAAGGGAGTACCAACGTTTCCAAAGAAAGGAAAAGCACAAGGATCCCCTTTTGGGAGGGTACCTTGGTTGGTTTCCACATGAATATTAGCCATATCTAACTGATCCAAAGACCCTTTCCCTTGCGGGAATATAGAAATAACTCTTCAAAGAATATGGGTAAGCAACCAAAACCTTTGCCCTTGAGGAGGCAACTCCACAACTTCTGAAAGAACGACCAAAAGCCTTTCAAGATCGGTAGAGTGGTAAGCCAGTCACTCAGACCACAAAGTCCAAAGGTGACTAGACAAAAATACCTAAAGCCAACTATATACAAGGAGCAAAGAGCACTCACTATAAAGTCCCTAAAGATACAGCCAGTCAAACAACTTCCAAGTATTTCCGCTCCGGGTGGTGAGGACCGGACACCAAAATACAAGAAAGTGGAGTCAGGGGCCTTCCGAAGATAGTCTGGGATAATGACGGCCCAGTCCTATCAGCGAAGGTATCAGAGGAAGTTACGCTGACCTCCTAACAACAGCCTGTGCCGGTGCAAGCCCCCAAGCTTCGCAAGGGTGCCCTCCAGTAGTACTGTCGAGAGTGATGCAACGTCAACCTCAGGTGCCACGGGATTCCCCTCCACAGCCACCTGTGTAGATCCCTAGGAGAGGCAACTATGGGCACCAACTCGTCGCAGAAGCCAGGCGGAACAGTCGTGAGGTAAGTTCGGACAAGTAGGAGAGGGGGTATCTCTCTTCCCTGTCTTTACAGACCCTCGTGCTTAACTCCCAGATCTGGAGCTTTCCTGGTCTTCCTAACGCTATTGGATTTTATCTCGTTATTCAGACTCTTATGTTTGACGTTTATATGGCCTTGGAGAGTTAACTCTCCACTCGCCTAATCCAAGGCCCTAAAATCCTAAACTTGTTGGTGTAATTTACCAAAAACAAAAAGTTCTAGTGAATTTTAGTTAGCGCTTGATTTTATTAGGCTGTTCTTTAAGTCACAAGGTAATGGCGATGAAACTTGTGGTGGTTTTTGGACGCAAAAAGAAATTAATAAAACTTAGCTACATGCATATGCACTTTTTGTTTTCGATGAAGAGCAATTTCTATGAGGTTCAAAGGTACTTCTAATAAAACAAAGTTTTTTGCTTTCTTTTCAAACTCCACACTCACAAAAGCTAACAAAGCTATGTATGCATAAAAAGGGATGCAAATCTATCCTAATGCAACAACTATATGTGAATGCAAGATTTTAAGACTACTCTGGAAACAAAGAAGGAAAGTTGCTCACTTATCAAATTTGTCTTGCCACTAAAATGCTTAGATAGAATATGATGTGCTACCAATCATTTCGTCCAAACAATAAAAGCAAGTTCTAAGATAAACATAAAGCACTTTCACTTCGCAAAAAAGGAAATCAAATGAAAAGCAAGTTTAAGAAAGCGAAACTTAAAACTTTCAAAAGATTTTCTTTCAAACAACAAGCAAAGAAGTCTTTTTCAAAGAATGCTCTCAAAAATACTGACACTAATGATTGAAGAATAGGCAACCAAACACTTGTGCGAATTGACACCTTTCAAATGATGAAAACCCAACAAAAAAAAATGCATTTGAAATCGCTCTTGACAATCAAAAGCAGCAATGAAAGTCCAAGAGATCAAAAGACAAGTTTCAAGAAAATGGTAACAAACAACTTTCCCGAAATGAAGGAGCAAATGGTCACAAAAATGGTTTCGTTAAGCAAACAAAAGGGTCACCAAAACAAAATGAACACAAAGATTGAATCCAATCTTCCTACTCTGCCAAAACAGAGCAGTCAAGATTCTTAACCAGAAATCTTGTGTGTCAAAAAACAATGACGCTTGCAATCAACGAAAACAAGACTAATACTCCTTATAATTAGAGAGAGTTCAGAACAAGATGCCCCCTGTTAAACAGAGGACTGTTACTGGAAAATGACTGCTTCAAACTGACCCAAACCACTATACAAACATTCAGCAAAAAGAAAATTTATAAATCTTGAAAATTATGTAATATACGTGCCTGCAGTGATATGCAGAGTGCGTGTACACGCGACTGTAACTGAGGAAACCTGCGTATACGCGGGTTCACTTAGTTAAACTTGTGTATATATGCTTCTTTAATCCAGCAAAACAGCGTATCTGAAGATTTTCAAGAAAAATAAAAAATACAGACTGAAAAAACTGGAAAAGCTTAGAGTTCAAGAACAGATCAAACAGTCAGAGCCAGCAAACATAGGGGCTGAGCCTTGATTGGCTTGAAGACTACCCAAACTAGGAACAACAAGAGTGTTGTTCCCCAGCGGAGTCGCCAATTCTGGTTGAGGGGAAAGTACCCCTAGGGTCCTTTGGGTTAAGACTCTACCAGACTGAAAATTGCTTATTCAAAGAAACACACACACAACCATTATCTTTACTGTAAGCAAATTCTAATGTTGAGGGTACGTACGTAAGGTCCTACGTTCGAGAAGACCTTTAGGGTCCAAACCCATCTTGGAGTTCCCTTCTTCTCCTTTGACCTGTAAAACAAACAAATCAAAGAACACAACAGTACATGGACAAATACTTATACATAAACCATCTTCATGCTATAAAGTTAGTTATAAAAATCTTTGAGTAACTACTTGCATAAGAATTCAAAACAAGAATCTCATAAGCATAAAGAAAGATTGTTTCGGGAACCAAGACGTGTTTCTTTATATAAAGGCAAGTAAAGTACATATAACGGAAAGATTTCACCTTAAACACCTTCAGCAGGCTCCAAGCAAAGCTTCCTCCCGGATTCGTTCCAGCCTCAAGCCTCCAACAAGAGCTCCTTCCAAGTCTTACTCAATGGTGATATAAAAGATGAATGATCACCAATACACATGGAAACAAGGGTTTCCTATGCAAAATGGGGGAAGTGCAGAAAGCACCAAGGACTTCAGACCTGGTCTAAGGGGAAAATCTCAGCATAATAATCTTGCTCTCCTTTTCTCTCTTTCAGGCCTTCCCTTTGATGTCTTGTTATACCATCTCCAAAGTAGTTTTTTAGTTAGGAGTTGGTTGGGAACAGTTGGGCCATGGGCACTAACAGGTGATCAGCAGGTAAAACCCGCGATCTCTGCCCGAAAATAAGGAATTATTTATTTTTTTAAGTGTTTTAATACATACACGCAGGTTGGGTATACACAGACCCGCGTGTACACGCATTTAACTCAGGGCAATGTCGCGTATAAGGGATAAAACACTATTTTTTAAATTTTAGGACCAGGTCTGGAAGGAGGGGTTGCCTCTCGGAATAATAAAAACCTCATGTATAAAAACCCTCACACCTTACAAACCCTTTCTATAATGATCATTGACCTATTAAGGACGAGATAACACTTTTCGACGCAACAACCAAAGGTAATTGTAAAGGTATGCATGTTATCTGTGAATATTAAATTGTAGTTAATGAGGAGATAGTTGAAATGACCGCTAAAAGCGTCGTACTGCCAACCATATCATTCAGCCGCAGTTGGGGGGGGATTACCGAAATATTGTAATCATTACATAACACGCCGATCACCGCCATCCCTATTCCTCGTGGTTGTGTCTAATCCACCTCGTTTATACCTTACCACGTCATAATTTCATTTTGCAACGTTCTGCTCTGTTTCGACCTCAGCAACTCGGCCCTGCAATTTGTATTCTGCCTAAACCAGTAACCATGGGAGGATATGTTGTTAGACATGAACTGGGCTCGACGACATTACTAGAAATTTACCCAGACGCATACCAAATCTTCCTACAAGCAGGATGGGTGGAATATTTCAGAAGACTTCCGGATTTTGATTTGCAGCAGGTTCTGGAATTTGTATGCAATTTGAGGGAGGGGTACTCTACTGTCCAAGGGGTGAGAATCCCAATAATAGAAGAAGACATAGCGCAAGTTTCGGGGCTTCCAACCAATGGTATTCGCTGGTTCAGCAGGAAGCATTTTATCCTCAATGCACAGCAAGATTTCCTGTTACCTGGGGAATAGGTGGAAGCCAAAGGCAGGGGTGTTGTGCTTCGATCACTACCACCACCTTGGCCAAAGGTTGCAGAATTCGTCAAGCATTACTTCACTTGCGAAGGCCGTTATCAGGTAGTCTACCAACATGACTTTGTTTTATTAAATCATTTGCGGCATGGTCGTCTAGTAAATATGCCCTATTATCTCCTTGGATGTCTAAAAAATATGGCACACTATACTGTGAACGCAAGGCACCAACTCCTCTGCCTCACACACCATCGTTTGGTCCAGCTCCTGATAAATAGAGGCTTCGCCCTGCATAATCCACCTCCCCTCATTAACCCTCCCCAGCAAGCTGAGGAAAATCCTCAGCAAAATGAAGAAAATTCCCAGCAAGATGCTGAAACTCAACAACCAGCAATAGGAACACCCCAATTGAGCTCTGAAAATGTGCAGCAGTCCTCACCCCCTGATGAAGCCGAACCATACACCCCCATAGTTCATATCCCTACCGATGATTCAGACAAGGATACCCTCATCACTTTCCTTAAGAGGAAAAAGCAACAGAAACTGCAACCCCGCTAAAAAGAAGAACCAGGGCCTCAGTTAAGGCAGCTACTATTTCTGATGATTCCCTTACCCTGAGTAAAAGTCCTCGCAAGAGGAAAACTACTGTCTCTCCTGGTTCCCTACCTCGGCAACGAACAAGGTTGTTTGCAGCAACCGAGGCCATTATTCCAAATGTCCCTCCTATCATTTTAAATCCCCGTATTCCGCATAGCCCTGAACCTTCACCTCCTTCACCCTCAGATGCCGAAATACAGAGTGTTCACGATTTTGTGACATCATTTTTCTCAACAGAGGCAGCTGCTCCACAAGAACCAGCTGCCGACAAATTCAAACTAGACATCCAAGATGATATAGGACATGTGGCTGTTACACAAGAACCAGCCACTGACCCAATAGGTGCCACACAAGAACCACCTGTTGGGGAGCAAAAAGAAGATGACCTGCATGTGGCTGTTACACAAGAACCAGCCACTGACCCAATAGGTGCCACACAAGAACCACCTGTTGGGGAGCAAGAAGAAGATGCCCTAGGTGAAACTGATACACAAACTGACCCAATAGGTGAAACACAAGAACCACCTGTTGGGGACACATATGATGAAGTTAATGCTGAACAACAATTCTCTTCTCCTTTGGAATCTGTAACTATAGAAGCCCCGGTTACTCTAGCCTCCCTACAAGAAGAAAATGAGTTCTTAAAATCAGAAATTAAGGCCTATCAGAAAGAGTTAGCAATGGCTAGGGAAGCCTATAAAAAGGAACTCAATCTGTACATGTTAGCTCAGGTAGCATCTCAAGCTGAAAAGAGTGTAGAGAAAGAGCAATACAGTGAATACATGTGCAGTGAATGTGGGGATATCTATACTCAAGCAGGATATAAGATAATTGCAGTCCCATTGACTGGAGCCAGCCCTGTTATATTCAAAAAGGAACACCCTGCTGTTACACAAGAACCAGCAGGGTCTTCAAGGATTTCAGAAGAAGAAATAGAACCACCCCGGCCTACCCAAGTTATTGATGAGCAGAAACTAGAATCAAAATCCTTTACAACTGTGCATATACAAACTGAACCTCCCTGTGTCAGCAATGCTCATGCACAGACTTCTAGTTTTCAAGAATTAAGCAACACATGGAAAGCAGAATACGAGCTCTCCCAAGGAAAGGCATTTCAACAACAGAAGTCATTATGGCTTAACTATGCCTATAGGAATTGGGAAGCAATGGAACAGTCTCGTGCACAGCACAAGGAAAATAAGCAATTAAAAGCTAGACTGTCCCTTATCTTCGATTTGGTCTAGCTCTTACTGGCTACAAGAAAGCCTTCTTTTAATTATTATGTATTCTTGAGAGGACGCTTAGCGTTCCTTCAATTAAAGCAATTAAGGATGGAAGACCACACCAGGTCTCTACACCACAGCAATTCATTGAGACTTTTGCAGAAGCACCAAACAATGACCAGAACTTGTTGTGTGAACTCTATCTTCACAATGAGGCTATGCCTGAAGATAGAAAGATTAATTTACTTCCTATTTGTGGTGATATTCAAATAAGAGCTTTTATTTCCTTTTTGGCCAACCAGCTTACTTGGCAGAATGCTTTCATGTCTGCAAAACACAATGAGGAGAACTGTCTTCTCTGGATTCGTCTGGAACCGCAGAATGCAGCCATCTTCCTTATGGAACATCAACGGAATCTACGAGAACCAGGGATGGCCGATCATATTAGGAATCTGCAAGCAGCAGTCTTGGAAGACTGCCAACATTATGTCAAAACTAAAGGACCTCTGGCCATAAAAGCAAATGAATTATTCTGGGAACACTGTCCCAAAGAAAGACGGGAATATCATCCCTACAATCCCCTCAATCTTCAGGTGGCAATCTCACGGATACCTGATTATGTAAAATGCATGAGACAATGTGCTGAACGGTGGATTGGTTACCGTTTTCATTTCCCTCTCTTATGGCTTCCTGGAGAACAATACAAGGCTCAATTTACATTGACTAAAAAGGAAGAATTGGCAGCATGGAAAAGACTTCAGAATGTCCAAGGGTTCAGAGACATGGTTGACAGCACCTTCTACACTTACTGCATAAGCAATCTACACTGTTCAGCCCAGTATTCTGATTCCGATTCAGAGTAGACGTTGCATGCGGACATGCAACATTTTCAGTTGGGGGGGATGTTAGGTTCCCATATTGTCTATTTTTGACCGTATATTTTGCCATTATATTACCCTCTTCAACCCTTAGTTGAAAGCCTTTGCTAGTGTTTTGGCTTAATCACTCCAAAAGGTATAGAGTAACTCTCCTCATTGCTATATGTTTAATTATTCAACACGTAATCATGCTATCTTTATAATTGTTCCCTGAAGTTGATTAAAGTGCTGACCAATTGCTGAAACTGCCTAACTGGCAGGATCACATTTTGCCGTTGCTGAAACAGCGCAAACCGTGAAGCTGAAACAACAAGAACAACATGAACCTTGAAGCTGAAATAACACGAACAGTACACGCACTTTGAGGAACAGTTGAGATTTGCGTAACAAATCTGCATCGGCAAAGGAGTCTGACCGATTACTATATTGGTCGTAATGATCATGATCCTCATGATTGTAACAATATTTTGTTATCAAGAACTGACTTTCCTATTTTTGGTACAAAAGGGTTGAATCAGAATGTATGAAAATCTTTTGTAATAGATGTCTCCTCTATAAAGAGGAGACATCTACATTAGAGGGGGGGACAAAAAGGAGGGGAACAAGCTGTAACACAGAAACTGTAGTGAAGGGATGAGACTGAATCTCTTTTTGTAATATGGTTTATTGGCAGATGAATACAATTATGTTCTGAGTATTTTATCTTAATTCCTGCATTTTGGGGAATCTTGTGAGAAGGATAGGGCCCACCTTCATCACAAGATTCACCCATCTTCTTTCTGTTGTGTGGTGTGTGTGTGATTTCTGTTTATATCACAAGTACTGCTTCTAATGATATTTACTTTTGCTGAAACTCTGTTTTCCTTTTTAATTGATTGATGTTGTATATGAGTGCCTCACCGGTGATTAGGATTTATAGAGTGTATTGGTGAACTGGACAACAGAGGCAGGTGCTGAAAGTCCTTACTCCGAGGATAGGGTCCTGATCCTTTGTTGCAGGACAACCATCACTTCCTTTTGCAGATTTGTTTCCTTTAAGTTATTTGTTCTTACTTCATTTTCTGCAATAGGCTGTAACTACTGTTATAACACAGAGTAGGAATTTAATAGATAGTAGATTGTTTATACTACAACTTTTAATACCATTAAGATTGAGTACATACAGTACGTAGTCACCTTTGGAATAATCAGACTTTCTCGGGTTGATAATTTATGTGGCACTCGACTATTTTATTAATAGACAATTAAAGTGACCAACACTCATCCTCCACATCATGTGGACAAAAGGTACAAACTTTTCCATCTACCTTTTCTAGGAGCTTCTACACTAGCATATTGCATAAGAGTTGTAGAAAAACATGAAGATTGTGGAGAAGATGGTGGTTTATCACCATTCTTGTTACCTTCTTCCTTTAGAGAATATTCTCCTCTTGGAGGTCTATAGCTTTCACCTTGCAATTTGGTATTCCTCTCTTCATAGAGGACTTTCACCATTTCTGCCATGTCTAAGAAATCATTTCTAAATGCAGGCTCTCCTCTTGGGACATGCTTTTCTTGAAGCTTCTACATTAATATGAGGTAGAACTTGGTGGTAGATATTGTAACAATCTTGCTCTCCTTTCCAAAACCTTCTCCTCACTTGATCTTCAAAACACATTCACTTGCAAACAACAGTCAATTCCTCCTTGCACAAAGAAAACTAGTGCTCTGATACCAACTTGATCTGAATTTGGAATATTAGATTTTTGTGCTAAGATCCTCATCATAATATAAAAATGTGCTTGAGGTTTGTACTCCAAAATAGCAAGTAAAAACATGAGTTTTTATGTGTGTTTTCTTAAGTAATTTCTTGAAAAAAATTTAAACATGAAATCAAAACACTAAATGGAAGCATGCATCAAGCACTAATGCACCATCCATTCTTAAAAGAGTTCACCCCTCGTGGGCTACATCTCCTTGGATCAGTTCTAAAGGCATGAACCCTTCGCATTATGCTCAATGTCTAGAAAAGAAGAGTGCATGCAATGCTGAAATGGAATGACTAGTTTCTCCTTCAAAGAAACAACTTCTGCAAGATTCCTCAATTCATACACATGTTATCCTACAGTCAAACATGTAAACTTTAGCAAACATGGGCATATTACACAAAGACACCATACTCCAACTTCAAAGAGCATAAACAATACCATAATCCATTTGAAGTACATAAACAAGTCTCTTCTCCAAAACACATATAGAGAAAAGATGAATAGAAGCTACAATAATGATGTAATGGATGTTGTAGAAAGCACATGGAGGCTGGAAAGCCCCTACAAGGTCATCTCCATCTTCAAACTCCTCCATAAACTGAATCAACACTCTGGTTGACCATGGTACCCATAGGCTTCAATTTACAAAATCCCTATCCAGAAGTGCTCCTTTGATCCTGAAACCTACTCCAATGAGTCCAGAATATCCAAAAATGGCTCTCTAGCCTCTTTGTGCACCCAATTTGGTCGAAAAATGGAGAAGTTATGACCTCTCCTAGTTTCTCCACTATTCACTCCACAAATTGTACCAAATTGAGCATGATCCTACAATTTTACCCCACAAAGCGCTAATTGGGAGAAAATTTCATGCATCGCTGGGTGAAATTGTAGGACGGTTAAATCCGCCCATAACCTTCATGCGGTCATAAAATATGCCAAGTGACCTCGTCACATGCGGCGGTTAGGAGGTGGCGGTCTTCTGGAGGTCACAACAAATGTAATTGTTGGCCGATGGTTATGGTGGTCACATGTGATGGTTTTGGTCTGGCGGTTAGGTTATCGCCTCACAGCTACAATATATGATGGTGGTCACGGTAATGTTTTCACATGGGAGGGCTGCCAGCAATTATATTGGCGGTCTCCCCCAAACCACGACAGAGTTAAACCATAATACCAACCCGCCAGTAATATATGTTAAGAAACAAGTGCAGGCACAATGGTAGGCTAGGTGTTGTTGTATGGGAGGTCACGGGTTCGACCCCCGCTACCTCCAGCCAGACCCTTGCTCCATTTTGGTGGCCCTCGGGCTGCCACATGGTGGCCTCCGACTGGGCCATGTGTCAGCCTTTGGTTGGCCACCACAAAAGCACATGAACCAATATATATACTTGTCATTCGGACCACTAACAAGGTGCCACTTGGTGCCATCCAATTCACCTAAGGATGTGTTGACCAAGTCAAACTATCATCTCACCTACCCAGTCAGCGCCACGTCAGTAGTACGAATTGCTGACATGGCTGACCTTTTTTTTTTAATTTTCTTGTTTGGAAAAACAAACAGATTGTGTTTCTGGGAGCATACTGTGTCTGTTTTGCATGAAACAAGTTGTGATGGAATTACGATGATGAGATATTCTCGGTCATTCAGGTTCCACGTCATTCTGAAAACTTTGAATTTTTGGCAAATTTTGAGCTCCTGATCATCTCTAGTGTGCTTCCTTCCATCTTTGGAAGTCTCTACATGAGTGGGTGCTTCCACTTTCTGTTCCTCTACATGTGGCTGCTCAACAACATCCGGAGGTTCTTCCTTTAGAGCTAAAATCTCCTCATCTGCATGTAACTGAAGTTCCCTCTCAAGGGAACAAATCATTGCCTTCTCTTCATTGAACTTCACATCCCTATGAACTATTCTCATCATGTTGGATGGAAGGTACACCCGATAGTTGTGAGGTGTATCGGTGTACCCCAAAAATATGCCAAACTTAGCTGTTGGCTCTAGCTTTTTCTGTGCATCCTTGGTAACATGATAGTAAATCGAGGAACCAAAGATCCTGACGTGTGCCACATTTGGGTGTCTTACCTAAAAAAACCTCTTGTGGTGCACTCATCCTGAGAATTCGATGAGTGCTAATTTTCTACAAATAAACAGTTGTGTTGCATGCTTCATCCCAGAAGTGCAACAATAGGCCCTAATCATGTAACATTTCCTATGCAACTCCCACAATACTTTTGTTCTTCCTTTCAACCACCCCATTCTATTGTGGGTTTTGAGGTGTTATTAACTCTCGTTGAATTCCTTCTAATGCATAGAAGTTATTTAATTCATTCGACACATATTATCCACCATTATCGCTTCTCAGAGATTTAAATTTCCTGCCAGTATCTTCCTCAGCAAGTTCTTTAAATTCACAAAATTTATTGAACATCTGATATTTCTTCTACATGAAGAAAATCCAGCACTTACGAGAAAAATCATCAACAAATATTAGATAATAACTATTCTTGGTCATGGATGCTGTCAAGAATGGTCCACACACATTTGAGTGAACTCTATCAAGGATCGCTTGCACTCGATTATCTTTATCATGAAAGGAAGCTTTGGTGTACTTCCCCAATGTACACCCTTTGCATGCCAGTCTCTCTGCTCGAGTGTAGCCTTGGGAAGTCTTGTCAAAATTTGTTGCATGATCTTCAATGATTCGTGGTGTAAGTGACCCAATACTGTATTCCATAGCTCACCGATGTCTCATCTCTACACCTTCTTTGCTTTTGTTCTCAAAACATTGCAGGCTTCTACATCCAATTTGTAGAGGTTCTTCACCTGAACCCTGATGTGCTTCACCTATCCTGAGACTAGGTGACGAAGGAAATCCTTTCCCTTGCTAAATATCATATCGTAACCACAGTGCTCCAACATGGCAACTGAAACAAAATTCTTCTTCAAACCCAGAACATACATGGCATATTTTAATGTGAGAGGAGAACTAGACTCCCTCTCAAAGGTAATAGTACCAATGATGGTCATGCTATACCTCCCATCATCTCCCATCTCGATGTACATCTAGAGGTCCTTCTCCTCCACATCACTGAAGAACACATTGTTGTTGGTCATATGGAATGAGGCTCCACTATCTAAGTACAACACACTACGCATAATTGATGTAACCATGCAAGAAATGAGGGTGAAATTCAACTCTGATTGTGAAGTAAGAGCTTCACCTGCAGCTCCTCTTAAGGGCTTCTTACCGACCTTCTTGTGTGGACACTTTGAGGCATAATTTCCCAGCTCAAGAGAGTGAAAACATTCAATTTTCGACATGTCTTTTTTCTTTCGGCCATGACTGGAATGTGATTTGGAGTGGGATGATTTCCCCTTCCCTTTCTTCTCCTTTCCAACCAAGGCACAATTCTCCTCATCATCATGCTTGGATGAGGATTCATCTCTGGTGTTTCACCGAATCTCTTCTTGTACCAAGTCGGACCATAATCGCTCCCACTCTGGTAGCTTCTCCCTCCCATTAACTGAGTCCTGGTAGCTGTGTTGGCTCTTGGGAAGGCTTATAAGTTCTAAGCTCACCATATTGTCTTCAACAACGATAACACCGACACTTCCAAGCTCACCCTGACATTGGGTGAACTTGGTCAAGTACTTTGGTATTGTGTCGCCCTTTTCCATCTTGATATTTCTGAGCTTGTCCTTCAGTGTCAGCTTCATGTGGTCAATGATGTTTTGAAATAGGTATGTCGAGGCCTTCCACATTGCAAATGAATTCTCCTTACTGTGGAGGTTTGAGACAATATGATCTCTAACTCCTTCTACGATAATCCTTCTCGCCTTTTCCACACATTTTCTCCACTCTGCCAGATCTTGAGCATCAACTGACTTAGGAATATATTTGTCTATGAATTCCTTAAGCCTGTTGTCTTCCAACACTACCTCCATCATGTCATTCCAAACAATATAGTTCAAAATACTCTCAAGGGAATATTTGAGTCTCAATCTGTAGAATGACATCCTACTGGCTTTGAAGTATGATACTGTAAATTTGATTTCTCCTACAAAAGACAAACTCATATTATCCTATTTATAGTGATTTCAGCTCCAATACCATGTAGAAATTCCTTGTAGGTTCAAACTACAAACTGTAATATGTTAAAACAATTGACTTGAATCTACTCTACTCATCATCGGAAACAATAAAAGATCGATTAAATCACGAAGCATAAAAGAGAAATAATTCAATCACACATAACACAATAATTTTATGGGGAAAGCGACAGCTAAAAACCCCTACTATCTGTATATTATATTAATCTAAAAATATGAGAAGATTACAATGCTTTGCTCAAGCTCAAGAAACCTCTTCACTATCTCTATCTATCTCACTACTTCCTAGACAAGCTCAAGCCAATACTTATCCAACTCTACTGTCTACCAAGCTCCTATTTCCTTGCACAGTTTCCTAGGGAATTATCCCATATATAATTGGGAAATTCCACAAATATGAATTGCGTAATCCTCATAGGCTTTCCTCTGATTGCATGCATCACATGTACAATTCAGATGATTATACAATTGGTAGTACGTTGTCCTTGAGATCCAATCTCAATTGGGTCTTTATCTAATTTGACATGCATGAGTTAATTATGAGTGAATCTTTAGTTTACTGGTTGATCAGTGTTGGTTACACCCCACTACTAGATCTCCCACTAATTCCTACATCAGTTAGAACTATTTTAACTGAATTTAACTTAGTTAAACATAATTAAATAATTACAACTCAAACTAAACTCAACCAGGGCTCCTAAAAAGTAGGAGACACTCTACATGACTATAGTTAGATTCTCAACTCGAATTAACTGAACCAACTAAGTCAAATTAACTTAGTTAACTATTACAAGTTGTCATGAGATGTGGAATTATAATTTAATTCAAGTACAAAATTGAATTAGGATTTTGTTGTTGCATTTTCAACAAAGATAAAACTAGATTTGAAGGAAGAAGTTGCGCAAGCACAAATGTCAATGAATTCACAAGGAGATGAAAGAAAATTTATAGTTGTCACACAAATAAACTTTCAAGTAGAGGTCAAAGATGAAAAATGGTTATAGCATCTAATATTTGGGCATCTTAATTTTAGAGTCTTAAATTTACTACATAGAAAAGACATTGTAAAGGGACTACCACTTATAGAAAAACTGGATAGATTGTGTGAAGGGTGCATCTTGGGAAAACAACATAGAGAGTCATTTCCAGTAGGAAAGTCAATAATGGAAAAAAAAACCTTTGGAAATTGTCCATTCAAATATATGTAGACCAATGTAGACACCTTCAATTGATGGAAGTTATTATTTCTTGAAATTCATAGTTGACTACACCAGGAAGACATGGGTCTACTTCATAAAATAGAAAAGTGAATTTTTTGAGTGTTTTTGTCAATACAAAGCTCTTGTTGAGAAGAAAACTGGACATTACATCAAAGTTTTGAGAACTCGCAGAGGTGGAGAATACATCTCAAATGACTTTCTACATTTTTGCAGGGAGCATGAAATTCATAAACAATTTAGAACAAGCTATACACCTCAGCGAAATGGTGTTGTAGAAAGAAAAAATAGCACCATTGTGGAAATGGAAAGAAGCATGTTAAAGGCGCAACAATTTGCAAATGATTATTGGGTTGAGGTTGCTTCTTGCGCAACGTACATTATAAATAGGTGTCCAACCAAAAGTGTCAAGAATATGGTTCCTTAAGAAGCATGGAGTGGAAGAAAGCATAGTGTCACTCACATGAGAGTGTTTGGATGTGTGGCTTATGCACATGTTCTGGATCAATTAAGAAATAAGTTTGACAACAAGGGGAGGAAATGAATATTTTTCGGTTACAGTGATGAATCCAAGACTTACAAATTGTATAATCTATTAACCAAGAAGGTCATAATCAATAAAGATGTGCAATTCATAGAAGAGGAAGCATGGGATGGAGTTTGGAGAAGACAATCAATGTAAAAGAAAGTTTACCACATGAAGACAAAGAGGAATTGGCAGAAACAAGTAATTCCTCAATGGTGACTCCTCCTACACCTATTCAAGCTCAACAAAGCATTCATCAAGTGACACCATTAGTAATTATTAGGACAATTTTGTTTAGTCAAGCAGGTAGTCCTTCAAGTGTGCTATAGATACATCAAGTGACATGTCAAGTCCATCTTCGACAAGCATGAGAAGACAAAAATTCATAAATTTAAGTGAAATTTATGAGAAAAATTAAGTTGACAGTAATGTAGGTCTGAATTATTTATTTGAATTTTGTTGCCATGTAGATAATCCAATTCATTTTGAAGATGCATTCAAGGAAGAAAAATGGATAACAATAATGAATGAACAAATGAAATCAATAGAAAATAATTACACATGTGAGTTAGTGGATCTTCTAGAAGGAAAGGAAGTCATAACTATCAAGTGGTTCTATAAGACCAAAAGCTATGCTGACGATAATATTGAAAGGCATAAAGCATGGCTCGTTGTCAAAGGATATAGGAAATAGTGTGGAAGAGATTATGCAGAGCAATTTGTGCCAGTCACAAGAATGGAGACAATGTAGATAGAGCTTGAAATTTCTGCACAACATAGATGGAAGGTGTATCAAATGGATGTGAAGTCAACGTTTTTGAATGGAGTGTTGAAATAAGAAGTGTCTGTGGCACAAACACCTAGTTATGAGGTTCAAGGCCAAGAAGACAAAGTGTATATACTGAATAAATCTCTTTATGTGCTGAAGCAAACACCGCGTGCATGGTACAACAAGATAAACACTTACCTGTTGGAAAATGGCTTTGACAAATGTGACGGTGAGCCTACTCTCTACATCAAAGAGAGTGATAGTAAGCTCGTAATTGATTCTTTATATGTAGATGATATGATTTTTACAGGGTATAATGATCTCCTCATTACTGATTTCAAAGAAGTCATAAAAAGTGAGTTTGAAATGACAGATTTCGGGTTGTTAAGGTATTTTTTAGGCATAGAAGTGAAGAAAACAAAAAATGACATTTTTATTTCTCAAACAAAGTATGTTGCAAAGATCTTGAAAAGATTTAATATGTAGAACAACAAGCCTATACCAAATCCAACTGTCATTGGTTTGAAATTAAGCAATGGAGATTGTGGCAGCAATGTTAATCTAACACTATACAAATGTATGGTTGGGAGATTGATATATTTGGCTGCAACTAGGCCTGATATAATGTATGCAGTAAGTTTGGTGTCAAGATTCATGGAGAAAGCAAAGGAGACACATTAACAAGTAGCCAAAATAATTCTAAGTTATATCAATGGAACTAAAGGATATGGTGTTTTGTACACTCCAACAAGTGATTTTAGGTTGGTTGGTTACACTGAAAGTGACTGGGTAGAAAGTGTTGATGACATAAACAACACATCAAGCTATGTATTTCATATGGTTTGGGACACATTTCATTGGCTTCCAAGAAAAAAACAATAATGTCATTGTCGACAGCTAAAACTGAATATTTCGCAACAACCACGATAAGATGTCAAGCAATTTGGATGAGAAGAATGTTGAAATATTTGTGGAATAAAAATAAAGAAACCACAACAATCTATTGCGAAAATAATTCTGCAATTGCACATCCAAGAATTTTGTCTTTCACAAAAGGAGTAAGAAAATTGACACTAAGTATCATTTCATTAGAGAGTTGGTTAACAATGGATAAATTGTATTAGAGCACTGAATGTCACAAGCATAGTTCACAAACATCTTCACAAAGCCATTGAAAAGAGAAAGTTTTTTCCTTCTAAGAAATTGTTTGGGCATAGTGAATATCGGTGGTTGTGATTAAGGGGGAGTGTTGGAGAATTACTGACGACCATCGCATTTAACAAACTGACAACAACCATTCCCTGAAGTACACAAACAAATAAGGTAAACATATTTTCGCAGGGTGCACGATGCGAATGTTGAGCGAACTTACAAGTTTTCCATTCCCTCTTTACTCCAGTAAATTAAGAAACGTAGAGTGGGCGAACCATAAGTTTTAGAGTTTTACTATGCAATTGGTGTATGTACTACAAAATCCTTGAAAGTTTAGAAAATTATTGTTTTTGACCTATCATGAATTAATATATCAAAATGTATGTTTGAAAATATATATGTCCAGAAGTTTTAGTTTTGAAGATACCAAGCTGGACCGGAGAAAATTGTGGAGTAAAAAATGGTGGGCTCATATAAACAAACCAATCACTTTGTTTTACTCTGTTACTGTGCAAAAATCATTGATTGGTGAACATATTTAAAAGTTTCAGTTTATTGTGGTGGAAGTATCGGTTTTTAGTTTGTTATTTTTTGTATTCATTAAATATAATCCAACCTATATTTCACTTCTAGTATTTACCGTGAAAATACTTTTCTTTTACCCTATTTTACATTGTGTGTGAGTTTTACACTTTGTTATTTACTATCACCTGGAATTTGTTTTACCTTGCCTACTACTCAGCATGATATCTGGGATTTACATTATGTGTTTTACTTTTAGTGAAAACTATTTTATTTTTCCTGCGCGGTGGTGACATTAGCTCTTCCCTCTGCCTTTATTGTCATTACCGTTAGACTTAGACCTGTTTGGAGACAACTAGGCTTTGCCTATCAAGAAAATGTACTTATTTCATTTCATTTTTAATTATTTTATTGTGATAGCTAAACTTTCATTTTCCTTCTTTGGCCAGAGACATGTTAGATGTGAATCCAAATGATTCCGACACAACAATAGTGATTGGTGCCACCTCTCTGACACTCCACCTCCTATGCTGAAAGCTAGCATCATCCACGACTGATGTCGTCTACAGCCCAACTTACCACACGCCCATTTGAATCACATGAATTTCACATGTAGCTAATGTTAGCTCCCTGTATCCGGTTCTCACGGAAACTGTCTCGCGGGATTCCTTTTCATGTTGGGAGCTCCTGGAGTGGTCCATTACTCCTTCTACATTTCTCTACCATGTTTTGTGGAACACATGACATGTGACCATAGCAAGCTTGATGGAATCTTAGCTATAAAGATTGTCGTTTGGTCCCCAAGCTCACCTCTCAATCCCCTTCAGTCTTACACCATCAGATTAGAGCGAGCAGAGTTTGGAAGTGCCAAACGGGTGAAAGAAATCCGTGATAAATGTTGCAGATCTTTCCGTGCCATTTTCTGCAGGACCTTATACATTTGGGAATGATCTGCTTAGCTCCTCTTCTTCTGTAATTGTTGTTTTCATTCGGAGTTGAAGCTAAGAAACTGGAGAAAATTGTAAATGGAAAGTTTGGTACTGCGTGAGCTTTGAGCTTAGGTTTCAGCAATTTGGTTGGTTGTTCCATCGAATGTGTAAGCCTGTTAAAGAATAAACAGTATCAGAGTGTGAGCAAGTATCAATGGCCGGAGGTATGATTTCTTGGGTATTCAAGTTTTCGATTCTTTTAAGTGTTTATTCCGCATTACAGAATTGTTATTATGCTAACATATGGTATCAGAGCAGTTTTATCTCTGCCTTGGTGTTTATGAACGACGTTTTGTCTCTGTTTGTCTCTATGTTATTATGCTCTGTTTCATTAAGTTTTGAATTAGAAATCATGTAGAAACTGTTTTCGAAGGTTTTATGCATGTGGCCCAACCCTCTTTCTTTCCCTTGCATTTTCTTGTTGGTAATGTTGAGAAAGAGAGAAGTCTGATGGCTTTCTATGTGTAGTTGATGCCACTGCTATAGAAAACCAAAGCCATTAGAGAAACCAGAAGAGGAAAGTGCTGTAAAACCTCCAGAGACTTTCAATAACCCAAAGCAAGTGCTAACTGAATTCTGAGAAATAACACCAGCATGTAAAAACAGTAGTGAAAGTATTATATTGGCTATCCACATGCTTTTCCAGTGGGAAACTAAGAATCCAACCATCCATAAGCTCTTGTTCACCATTGTATTCTACTTTCCCAAACCAGAGAAGAAAGCCCCATAAGATCAGGTTATGAAGGCAAGCCATTGAGCCATCGGTTTGGCTCAATGCCATATTTTGAGAATTTTCTGAATTAAGGCATTTATTTGGAAATATGTCTAATTTTTGCTCAATTTTTATGCTTATAATATTTATTTGGTTTAATTATATGCAATTTGGATAATTGTTGTGCAAATTTATAACTATGCTCATATTTAATTTGCATGAATTGATTATTTCTGCTCTAATTAATACATGCTATTTTGGATGAGTATACGAGACCCATCGTTGAATGTTATGCATGAATATTATAGTTTTATTTATGCAATTTATAATTATTCTCATATCAAGTTAATTTTTTATGCATAAAAGAAATAATGTCTAGTGATCCATATAATTTTTAATTGATTAGAGAATAGCCACAACTTCTCTAACTAAATAATCTTATATATTATGATTGATTAGGATCACATAAAGAATATTTAGACATTAATTGTAATTAATTATACTAAATATAATAAATTTTATCCCACAGGAATTATGAATTAATAGTTTTATCATAAAGTTCAAATCTAAGATAGAATTCATATCAAATTATAATCATAATATATCTTTTAGAATTATGAATTAAGTGAATAATTTGATAAATTCTATCATAAAGAATAATTGAATCTGCTTGAATTGAAAATTTAGTCCACAGACAATTTTTATGTCATTAGATTCAATTTTAAGCATGATTTACATTGGTAAAGCATGAACTTTTATTTAGGCATCAAATTTAACATAAGCATGTGATGTTTAATTTTATGCAGTTGTACAACCTGCAAATTTCTTTGATATTTGTTGTGATATCCCTGAACTTAAGGGAGATAATGATAAGGTTTGGAAGGAGAGAGTTCTCCTTCATTTGGGGTGGATGGACATAGACTATGCTATTAGGAAAGATGAACCACCGGCACTCACTGATACCAACACTGCAATGGACATCATGCTTTATGAACAATGGGAGCGATCTAATCGCCTAAGCATGATGTTCATTAAGACTAAAATTTCAACTGGTATTCGTGGTTCCGTTGATTAGCATGAAAAGGTCCGAGACTTGCCAAAAGCCATTGATTATTAATTTGTCACTTCGGACAAGGCACTAGCAAGCACCCTAATCATGAAGTTCTCATCCCTAAGGCTCATCAGTGTGAAAGGTGTACGCAAGCACGTCATGCAAATGAGGGACACTGTGGCTCAATTGAAGAAACTTGAGGTTGAAATATCGGAGTCCTTCCTGGTGCACTACATCCTGAACACCTTTCCGCACCAATACGGACCCTTCAATATCTCATATGACACACATAAGGATAAATGGTCAATTAATGAACTCATGACCATGTGTGTTCAAGAGGAAGGGAGACTAGTGATGCAACTAGGAGAAAGTGCAATGCTGGCAACGCGTGGAAAGGGAAAATCTCAAGCCACTCAGAAAGGGAAAGGTAAAGTACCTCCCCAAGCCGATATCAAGAAGGATTCCAAGTGTTTCTTCTGTAAAAAGAAGGGACACATGAAGAAGGAATGCGCCAAATTTCAGAAATGGCTTGCAGACAAAGGTAATCCAATCTCGTTTGTTTGTTATGAATCTAATATGGTTAATGTCAATATTAACACTTGGTGGATTGATTCTGGATCAACAATTCACATTTTGAATTCCTTGTAGGGTTTGCAAAACCTAAGGAAGCTAGTGGGAAGTGAGCAAAGAATCTTATCAGGAAACAAGATGGGCTCGCAGGTGGAAGCTATAGGAACATTCTATTTAACTTTAAGTAGTGGCTTTGTTTTAGAATTAGAAAAGACCTTTTATGTTCCAAGTTTTTATAGAAACTTGATTTCAGTTTCAAGGCTTGTACATTTTGGATATTCCTTTAACTTTTTAGAAACATCTTTCAGTTTGTTTTATAAATCTGATTGTGTTGGGAATGGTACTTTATCTGATGGTCTTTACTGCATTAATTTACAAAACAATGTCACTTATGATTCAATGCATGTTCACACTGGCACTAAAAGATGTGTTATTAATGAGGATTCCTCTAAATTATGGCACCAGAGATTAGGTCATATCTCCATAGAAAGAATTAAAAGATTAGTAAATGAAGGGGTACTTAATACTCTGGATTTTACTAATTTTGAGACTTGTGTGGACTGCATAAAGGGAAAGCAGACCAACAAGTCAAAGAAAGGCCCAAATAGGAGTTAGGACATATTAGAGATCATACATACTGATATATGTCATCTAGACATGGACTCACATGGTCAGAGATACTTCATCTCTTTTATAGATGATTGCTCATGATATATGTATCTCTACATGCTTCATGAAAAGAACGAAGCATTAGATGCCTTTAAGATCTTTAACGCTGAAGTAGAGAAACAATGCGGCAAGCAAATTAAGATCATGAGATCACATAGAGGTGGAGAATATTATGGTAGATACACAGAAGATGGACAAGCACCTGGGCCATTCGCAAAATTTCTTCAAGAGCATGGGATTGTTGCCCAGTACACCATGCCTGGTTCACCTGACCAGAATGGTGTAGCAGAAAGAATAAACTGCACATTATTGGACATGGTGCGGAGTATGCTTAGTAGCTCCAATCTTCCTACACCCTTATGGATTGAAGCACTTACGATAGCAGTGTATATATTAAACCGAGTTCCAACCAAGGTTATTCCTAAAATGCCATTTGAATTATGGAAAGTTTGGAAACCGAGTTTGCGACATATGCGCGTTTGGGGATGCTCGTCTGAAGTGAGAATATATAATCCACAAGAGAAGAAGTTGGACCCAAGGACCATTAGTGGGTATTTCATTGGATATGCTGAAAGGTTTAAAGGTTACAGATTTTATTGTCCATCTCATAGCACTAGGATTGTGGAATCAAGAAATGCAAAGTTTCTTGAAAATGACTTGATCAGTGGGAGCGATCAAACTAGGAACATAGTTTTTTAGAAGAATCATTCAGAATCTCAACCTTCCACCTCAAGTGATAGATTAGTTATTGTTCACAGCACCCCTCAAGTACAAACTAATGTTAAACAACCAACTGTTGAAGTTCCACAAGCTACTGACAACATTCCAGTAGATCAGGTAGTTCAAGAGTTGCCAAGAAATTTTGAACGACGAGTTGAACCACATACTTCTCAGGAAGATGATGGTACAACATTAAGAAGATCTATTAGACCAAAGAGATCAGCAATTCCTGATGATTATGTTCTGTATCTGGAAGAATTTGACTATAACATTGGAGCCGAAAATGATCCCAAGTCCTTTTCACAAGCCATAAGTTGCAAAGAATCAGAATTATGGTACAATGCCATGAAGGAAGAGATGAATTCTATAAAGAGTAACAGAGTTTGGGATCTTGTTGAGTTGCCTAATGGTGCAAAATCCATTGGATGCAAATGGGTCTTTAAGACAAAGAAAGACTCATTGGGCAACACTGAGAGATACAAGGCAAGACTTGTTGCTAAGGGATTCACTCAGAAAGAAGGAATCGATTACACAAAGACTTTCTCTCCTATATCTAAGAAAGATTCCTTGCGCGTTATTTTGGCATTAGTAGCCCATTTTGACTTGGAGTTGCAACAAATGGGTGTGAAAACGACATTTCTCAATGGAGATCTAGAGGGGGAGGTTTACATGAAACAACCTGAAGGATTCCCCTCTAGTGATGGTGAACAATTGGTTTGCAAGCTCAAGAAATCCTTATACGGTTTAAAAACAAGTATCCCGCCAATGGTATTTGAAATTCTATAATGTAATTTCTTCATTCGGTTTTGTAGAAAACATTATGGATCAATGTATATACCTGAAATTTAGTGGGAGTAAAATATGTTTTCTTGTTTTATATGTGGATGACATTTTGCTAGCAACCAATGATAAGGGTTTGCTACATGAGGTGAAACAAATCCTCTCTAAAAATTTTGATATGAAGGATATGGGTGAGGCACCTTAGGTCATTGGCATTAAGATCCATAGAGACAGATTCCGAGGCATCTTGGGTTTGTCTCAGGAAACCTATATTAATAAAATTTTAGAGAGATTTCGGATGAAGGATTGTTCACTAAGTGTCGCTCCCATTGTGAAGGGTGATAGGTTCAATTTGAACCAATGCCCGAAGGATGACTTTGAAAGGGAACAAATGAAGAACATTCCATATGCTTCTGCTGTCGGAAGCATAATGTATGCTTAGGTCTGCACAAGACCTAATATTGCATTTGTTGTGGGAATGTTGGGATGATATCAGATTTAGACCACTAGAGAGCTGCAAAGAAAGTAATGAAGTACCTTCAAGGAACCAAAGACTACATGCTTACGTATAGATGGATGGATAGTTTGGAAGTAATGGGTTGCTCAGATTCTGACTTTGTTGGATGTGTTGATTCACATAAATCAACATCAGGATACATTTTTATGATGGCCGGTGGAGCTATATCATGGAGCAGTGCCAAGAAGACCTTGACTGCCACTTCCACTATGGAAGCCGAGTTCGTCTCCTATTTTGAGGCTACTTTACATGGTGTATGGCTTAAGAGTTTCATTTCTGGGCTTAGAATTATGGATTCTATCTCTAAGCCATTGAGAATGTATTGCGACAATTCAACTGCTGTTTTTATGGCTAAAAACAACAAAAGTGGGAGTCGAAGTAAACACATCGACATTAAGTATTTAGCTATAAGGGAACGTGTTAAAGAAAAGAAAGTGGTCATTGAGCACGTCAGCACTGAGTTGATGATCGCTGATCCTTTGACTAAGGGCATGCCACCGTTAAAATTCAAGGATCATCTAATGAATATGGGACTTGGTTCCATTACGTAGTTTCTCATTGTATGGACAATGTTTTTTTTTTTCTAAATAAGACTAAACTATTATATTACAACAAGAGCAAAATTACATCAGTGGTATTACAACAGGGTCAAGGCCCTGTAGAACATGTCCTCGGACGAACAGTAAGCTCGAGAGAATGCATACCAGAATTACAAAAATGGAACCCAGAGTGATACTCCTGTGGCCGACACACGGACTGAAGCAGAAGGAGATTGAAACAACAGAAACACATAGAGAACATCGACCCCATGACAGAGATAACAGATAACCGACACCATAACAGAGATGGACAGAGATACATAGTAGCAGACACATATAAGATCGCGAAGGGAGCTGACAGAGAGAAAAATTCGTGCAGAGGAACCTGGAGCGCAAGCCGGGCAAGCTAATCTTCTTCCGTAGTCTGCGGTTCATCCTCCTTCTTGTAGCAGGGAGGCTGGAGTATTGCCTTACCAGTATTGCGTTGCACTGGCTCACTCGGGCCGGCTCCAGGATCAAGAACAGGCCTCAGCATGTCAATGGCAGGAAATTCCATTTCCACTGTGGGAACAATCCCAGGAATACGCGGAGGGTTGACTCGAGGGGCTTCCTCTTCTTCCCACGGATTACTACAGTGCTCCACTGAAACTGTAATGAAGAAAGTGGAATTGGATAAATTGCATGGAAGACGATATCTTACCATAGGGTGTTCAGTATGTCCACATTCCATTCTTGCTGGAGGTTCCGCCATTCTTCCTCTGCCCGGAGGCCTTCCCCTCGGTCTTCTGCGTTCAGAAGATTCCTCAATTGAGGAAGAGGGCGAAAGGGCTCTTCCACTGAAGCTACCCTGTCGACTGGTTCCCCTCTAACGTTCCGGCTGCATATTGGAAATGGGCGGTTGGCGAGTGTAAGGCAGGTTCGCAACTCCTCCAATCTCCCTCTGAATTGGATTATCCCTTTGAACTGGATACCCAATCCCCCAACCAGAATGCGGAAGGCGGGTTCGCAACACCTCCAATCTCCCTGGATCACACCCAAACTGCCCGTAAACTCTCCAATTGCCCAAGTCGACGGCCTCTGGACCCTCACAGTCACTCTCAGAGCCTGGCAGAGAGCCGAAACAATGAGCCTTCGCCACTTCCTTCAAGATCAGAACAGGAGCAATCGAAAAATGCGGGGGAATGTCTGAAACCATCCGGCTATAAAGTGCCATGTTACCTTTCTCAATGCAGGCAATGAATGCCGAAGAGACGTCGCTGCAGTAAACCTTAACTGCATACCTTAAATGCTGCATGCCTGAACGTTTATGGCTTGTCCTCCTGAGATACGTGGCTTGTCCGGGTGGCCAGATGCCCTGCAAACAAGCCATGAGCCCTATGTTTCTAACAACCACCCGCATCCGGGGGGGAGAGATCCTTTTGCACCAAAGTGATGCAGTCCTTTTTGAGTTGATCATCTTCAACTGTGTCCAGGGGACCTGAAAAGTAAGTTAATGTCTGAGAGACTCCTTGGTTAGCCAATCTATCGGCTACCTGATTTGCTGTTCTTCGCACATGCTGAAAGGTGATGCTATGTGGATTTGTAAGCTTAGCTTCCAATGATTCCAACCTGCTCAAAAGTCTCCAGCTGGTTGCTACTTTGTCCGCTGTTGTTCCTGCTTGGATTTTCTTGGCTGCATTGATTAAGATGAGAGAATCACCTTCAACCTCAAGTGGAAAGAAGCTGTGCTGCTCTGCAAAACAGAACCCTTGCCAAAGTCCTTCCATTTCCGCTACATTATTAGTATCTTTGCCTAGAAATCCATAATAAATATGCATGGGTGCGCCTGTGTGACTTCTTATGATTCCTCCATAGCCTGCCGGACCAGGATTACCCTTTGCTGCTCCATCAAAGTTGAGCTTGAAAGAGTTGAGAGCTGGTGGGGCCCAAGAGGTCGGGGAGGTGGAGCTGCAGGGGGGACGTGTAATGACCTTTGCAAAGGTTGAGAGGTCAAGATTCCATTCTTTAAATATTTCCCTTTCGTGTTGCACTTCCGGCATATCAGTGTCAAACCAGGTTCTTATGGCTAAGGTTTCCTGGATATTTCTTTTGTATATAAGCCACAGAGCGTCTATAGTCCGGGAAGTACTGTTGAAGATGCGTGAGTTACGCTCTTTCCAGAGGAGCCAGTACAGAAAACCTGGAATGAGATCCCATAAAGTGTTGAGGAGTTGGCTTCGGAATGGGTTCTTGTCCCAGTTCCTAATATTGTCCGTTACATCCTCACCCCTTGGTGCTGTTCTTTTGTTGCAGTATTCCACCTTCTCCCAGAGCTGCTGTGCTAGAGGACAGGACTCCATTAGATGGTTGATTGTCTCAGTATGAAGATTACAATTTGGGCATCTAGAGGGCCCAATGAATCCTCGTTTTATCAGGTTATCCCAAGTAAGTATCCGTCTTTTACTGAGCAGCCATAGGAAGGTTGAAATTTTGGGCCAAAGCCCTGGAAGCCAGACTCGTGCCCAAATTTGGTCTTGATTCCCTTGGTTGTTTGAGTAACGCAGCTGATGTGCTTCTTTGGTGGTGAATGTGCCTTTGTGCTTGTGACCCCATCTGAGCTTGTCCTGTTGGTTGGAGTAGCGTATTCTGCGTTGTGTGAGTTCCTGGTCCAAGTCGGAGTATGTTTCTCCTGCCCAGTCCCTTTGCCAGCTGTTTACAGGTCTCCATGTTCGGTAGTCTTGTTGCTGCGTTTGCTGCCAGAATTGTTGCACCTGAATCAGGTTTTCTTGCTGCAAATACGAGTGCCAAAGTGGCATCTGGAATAGATTTGCCAGTTTGGGAAGCTGCTGCCACGAATCCTCCCAGAACTTGGCGGACGTGCCAGAGTGTATTTCCCAAAAACTGTGTTCCTGTATGAAACTACTGTGTATCTTAGCTGCATTCCAGATTGGAGAGCCTTGGGCGCTGGGGTTGATTCTTATTAGATCTTGCCATTGACTTCCCATAGCATACTTTGCTTGCCATAAGCGGGCCCAAGGTGAATGAGGCTTGGAGAGCCAGTTCCACCACAGACGGGCTCCCATAGTGTTGTTACTTTGAAGTGGATCTCGAAGCCCGAGTCCACCCTCTGTTTTGAGTTTACACACATCTTTCCAATTCACAAGGACCCATTTTCGATTCCTGCCTATGGATCCCCAAAGGAAATTGCGTTGTAAGTTGCGGATAGCTTTGAGTACCCATTTTGGAGCTGCTAGGGTGGAGAAGAGGTACAGCGGCATAGCTTGAAGGACAGACTTAATCAAGACCAATCTACCTGCCATGTTGAGAGCACGAAAGGTCCACGAAGAAAGTTTTGATTCTGACTTGTCAAGGAGGGATCTCCATGAAGCGTTTTTAATGGCTGAAGCTGAGAGGGGTGCTCCAAGATATTTAGAAGGCAGATGGGAAATGGTGAATCCCAAGATTCTGGCAATGTTCCTTTGAGTGGAGGGAGGGGTGTTGAAAAAGAAGAGCTGCGACTTGGAGGCGTTAATGGAGGTACCAGAGGCATCAGAGTATAGGGAGAGGAGCGATTTAAACATAGAGGCTTCTTTTGAGGAAGGATGGCCAAATAACATGGTGTCATCCACGAATTGTTGATGGGACAGCGGGTTGAGACCATGAAGAGAAATGCCTTTAAGCTTGTGAGAGGCTATAGCTGCTTTGAGTAATCTGCTGAGACCCTCAGCCATTAGAACAAAGAGAAAAGGAGAGAGAGGGTCCCCTTGTCTTATGCCTCGGGAGGGCCGAAAGGGAGAAGAGGGAGATCCATTCAAAAGAACTGAAAAACTAGGGGAAGTAATAAGATTCATTATCCACCTGGTCCAAGTTGCACTGAATCCAAAGGCTAGAAGCATTTTTTGAATGAAATTCCAACTTAGCTTATCAAAAGCTTTGGAAAGGTCTAGTTTTAGAATCATACCTGGTTTCTTGAGAATCTTTAAAGAGTGTATGACCTCATTTGATAGTATGATGCCGTCCATAATCTGCCGACCTTCCACATATCCGGTCTGTTCTGGAGATATGAGCAGGGGTAAGAGAGGTTTGAGCCTGTTTGCAATAACCTTTGAAATTAGCTTGTATATGACATTGCAGAGTGCGATAGGTCTAAAGTTTTCTGGCCTATTGGGTTCTTCACCTTTAGGAACCAGAGCTAGAAAGGTGGTATTGAGAGACGGGAGGATCCAATGCATACTTCGGGATTCTTCAACCAAATTCCATACTTCAGTCTTGATGAGGTCCCAGAATTCGTGGAAAAAATTGGCTGTGAAGCCATCAGGACCCGGCGCTTTACCATCCTTGAGTTGGGCCATGGCTTCTTCAACTTCTTGCAGGGTAGTGGGCTGGAGCAATCTATTGTTGTGATCTTCAGTTATGATGCTTGGAATGTGCTGTGTGATGGCCCGAATTGCTGCTTCCCTGTTCTCAATGGGCTCTGTTAAGATTTCTTTAAAATATCCTGTGAACTCCTTCTCCATATCCTCATGCTTTTCAATCCTATCGCCATTGTATGGACAATGTTATTTTTATGAAATTCTTAATTATTGTGATGTTTTCCTCATATTTATGTGCACCTTAATTTGATTTGAGAGAATTCATTTGTGTAGGACCAAGAATAAACATAAGGTTTATTCATTAAGAAATTGTTGCCACATAAATTATAATAGAAATAAATACATAGTAATACATGGAAGATAATGCTCGTCATTAGAGGACTTATCGCCATGATTCATGTATCTATTACTTAATACAGATTATCAATGGGTTTTAAGATGAGACGTTAGATTAGAAGTATGGACCAAGTGGGAGAGTGTTAGCTCCCTGTATCCGGTTCTCACGAAACCCATCTCGCGGTATTCCTTTCCATGTTGGGAGCTCCTGGAGTGGTCCATTACTCCTTCTACAATTATCTACCATGTTCTGTGGAACACATGACACGTGGCCATAGCAAGCTTGATGGAAGCTTAGCTATAAAGACTGTTGTTTGGTCCCCAAGCTCACCGCTCAATCCCCTTCAGTCTTACACCATCAGATCAGAGCGAGCAGAGTTTGGAAGTGCTAAACAGGTGAAAGAAATCCGTGATAAATGTTGCAGATCTTTCCGTGTCATTTTTTGCAGGACCTTATACATTTGGGAATGATCTGCTTAGCTCATCTTCTTCTGTAATTGTTGTTTTCATTCGGAGTTGAAGCTAAGAAACAGGAGAAATTTGTAAATGGAAAGTTTGGTACTACGTGAGTTTTGAGCTTAGGTTTCGGCAATTTGGTTGGCTATTCCATCAAATGTGTTAAAGAATAAACAGTATCAGAGTGTGAGAAAGTATCAATGGTCGGAGGTATGATTTCTTGGGTATTAAAGTTTTCGATTCTTTTAAGTGTTTATTCCGCATTACAGAATCGTTATTATGCTAACAGCTAATTTTATACCAGCTCTATCCTCATCTATGAATTTGTATTCTCTCCTCTGCCTGATCAATCCAAGCAAGGAAAAGCCTTCCATGATTAATAGAAATATGTTTTTTTTTTTGTATCCATTTTTATTTGTCTCTAATTGATTTATTCCCTGTCATTTCCCTTTGAACCTGTTGTGTTCTCTGTAACTCCAACAACTGGTATAAGAGCCTTCTTGATCCCTTATTTGATGCCCAATCTCCTTGATCTCCTCATTAGCAGAATCCCATACAACAACATCCACCAATGGAATCTACAAGCCTTCATCCTCCATTCCTCCTTTCAAGTTGAGAATGCAATTAGTGGGTCTCTCTACTCCACGGACCTTAAGTACTCAGGAGGAATTGCAGCTAGGCAGCTCAATGTCAGCCTCTCCACTCTTGTTGGTGCCATGATGACTGACCAATTGGAATTTACTCTATTGGATTATCATTTATAAGTTCGAGGCAACCGAGGATTCCACCGTAAGGGATTTGCAGTGGTAAGGATTATAGAGCACTGAATTGGAAGGTGGAAGACGTACTCCAGTGGCACTCCAATGGTTGAGTTCGTGGCATGCAAGAAGCCCAATATAAACTTCTTGGTTGCGTTCTTACATCAAATAATTTACGTACATGGTTGCATTCTTACTTCTTGTTTTCTTTGGTTGCATTCGTATTTTTATTCGTACATAGGACGTGGGAAAATTAAAAAGGAGTGGATATGTTATGGTGAAGCATATATAATTATATACATTTTAGAAATGTTAAATTGCTTTTAATTAAGTTTGCACACCCTTTTTTAATTATTAAAAAAAGAAAAGGGAAGAGGTGATTATATATATTTTTTAAAAGAGATTAATTTTTGGCCTTTTATTTTAAAAAGGGTGCAATAATTAAAGTCTTATTTTGTAAGCGGAGTTTGATTTTTGGGGCCTTTATTTGATTGAGAATGGAGACAACAACAATAACTAACATGGAGAAGGAAATCACAGATGGAGGATATACTAATTTTAAAGGATCAATATTTGTTGATTGAGGGCACAACAAAGAAACCCTCGTCAATGACAGATGAAGAGTGGAATAAGCTAGATAGAAAGGCAATTTCAACAATCTACCAATATCTAGAAAATAATGCGTATTTCAATGTTTCCGGAGAAAAGATAACATAAGGATTATAAAAGAAGCTCCATGTTCTATATGAAAAGAACACAATGTCAAACAAAGTGTTCTTGAAGAAGAAGCTTTATAATCTCAAGATTAAGGAGGGTACTTCAGTTGCTGAGCACTTGAATGAATTCAATATCATTACTGGTTAGCTTGTCTCTGTTAAAATCATTCTAGATGATGAAATTAGAGTTATCTTGCTAATGTGTTCTATTCCAGACAACTCGGAAAATTTAATTGTAGCTATGAGCACTTCAACACTTGTAGGGACCCAGAAGTTTGATAATGTCAGCAACAATTTAATGAATGAGGAGTTGTGATGCAAGTCAATTGCAAAAACGCAGGGAGGAGAATCTCTAGCTCTAGCTAATCATGGTAGGAGAATTGATTGAAGTCGAAAAGTGTGATCAAGATCAAGAGGCTGATCGAAAACAAGGATGGGCAGGACCATCTACTTTCATTATGGCAAACCCAGGCACATAAAGAAACAATGTCGAGTATGAAAGAAAGGACAAAAGGATCAGAAACCGACCAATACAAATCACAAGTCATCCAACACAAATGAAGGTGAGACTACTGATGTAGTCAGAAATGGTGATGTGTTGTTTACTATTTTAGTAGAGGATGCATGCTTATATACATCTAGGAGTAGCTTTGATTGGATCCTTGACTATGAAGCATCTAACCATGTAACCCCATGCAAAGATAGTTTTGTTGCATATAATCCTGGTGATTATGGTAGAGTGCACTTGGGGAAAAAATCATTTTTGTAGTATTGTTCGAGTAGGAAATGTCCAGATCAAGTTGAAGGATGCCCAAGGTATATTGTTGAAACAATTCATGCATGTACCAGAAATGCACATGAATTAGATTTTTGTAGGACAACTGGATGATGAAGGCTATTCCACAAGCTTTGGAAAAGGAGGTTGGAAAATTAGCAAAGGAGCATTGGTCGTGGCCAAAGGACCCAAGACAAGAAAATTATACACATTGAAGGCAATGTTAGGAAAATCATATTTGGTTGTTGTCACAAAAAAAAAATCATCAGATCTGTGGCCTAAGCGCTTGGGTCACATGAGCGAGAAGGGCTTAAAAATCCTTGTTGGTAAAAAATTACTAGCAAGTTTGAAATCCTATAATCTTGATCTTTGTGAGAATTGTATATCTAGTAGAAAAAAAAGGGTTTCATTCCTTAGAGGTGGCCATGACATAAAGAAAAAATTGTTAGAATTGATACACCCAAATGTGTTTGGGCCTGTTAACATCAATTCATTAGGAGGTGAATCATATTTTATAACACTTATAGATGATGCATCCATGAAGGTTTGAGCCTACCCTATGAAAAGTAAAAGTGAAGTGTTTGAAATATTTCAAAAATTCCATGCTGTTGTTGAAAGAGAGACTAACAAATTGCTCAAGTGATTGAAAACAAATAATGGTGGAGAATATTTCTCAAATGCATTCAAGGAATAATGTAATAAGTTTGGCATAAAACATGAGAAGATTGTGCCTGGTACTCCTCAACAAAATGGTGTTACAGAAAGGATGAAACACACCATGATAGAGAAAGTGAGGAGTATGTTGTCTAATTCTGGTCTGGAGAAGCATTTTTAGGTATAAGCAGTCATGACAACTTGCTACCTTATAAATAGATCTTCAACTACACCATTGGATGAAGGCATTCCCGAATAATTTTGGACTGGTAAGAAGTTGAATTATTCTCATTTGAAAATATTTTGATGTGAAGAATTTGTACATATTCCCAAAGAAAATAGAACTAAGCTATATTATACATCTATGAAATGAATTTTTCTCGGATATGTGGATGAAGAATTTGGTTATCGTCTATGGGATCCATTCAATCATAAAATTATTAGGAGTAGGTATGTTATATTTAATGATTCGGTAATGTTTAAGAGGAATGCAAGTGAGTTGGAGGTTAAGAAAGTTATTAACAGGTTTAAAGAGCAGCAGGAAGACAACCCACCAATGCAATAAAATGGTCAGTAGAGCAGGAAGGACAACAACTGGAAAATGATGAACACCAAGAAGAAGGAATCTTATAGGAACCTTTAGAGGAGATTCAACCTGATAACGCACCACCATAGTTGGTTCATAGATATTCTAGGCCTCATAAGCCTTCACAAAGGTATCCTCCTTCAAACTATATATTATTGACTAATGAAGGTGAGCCTTATTGTTTTTCAAGAGGCTTGTAAAGTTGAGCACAATAAAGAATGGAAGAAAGCAATGGAGGAAGAAATGAACTCTTTTCTAGAAAACAAAACTTGGGAGTTGGTAAAACTCCCAAAGAATATAAATGCTTTACAAAACAAATGGGTTTACAAGATTAAGCATGAAGGTGATGAAAAGATGGAGAGGTATAAAGCAAGGTTGGTGGTGAAAGGATTTACCCAAAAAGAAGGTATTGACTTCATTGAAATTTTCTCACCTGTTGTCAAAATGTCATTTATTGGAGTCATTCTTGGTCTTTTTGTTGCTTTAGACATAGAATGTGAACAGTTAGATACAAAAAATTATTTCCTTCATGGTGAATTAGAAGAATAAATTTATATGTAGCATCCATAAGGCTTCATAGAAAAAGGCAAAGACGACATAGTTTGGAGGTTGAAGAAGAGCCTGCATGGGTTGAAATAGGCACCTAGACAATGGTACAAGAAATTTGATTCATTCATGTTGAAACGTGGTTTTCACATGTTGAAAGCTAGCCATTGTGTCTATATCAAGAGGTATGATCAAGGAAAGTATATTATATTATTGTTATATGTGGATGACATGTTGGTTGTTGGGCATGATAAAAATATGATAAATAGGTTGAAGAAAGATTAGGGAAGTAAATTTGCAATGAAGGATTTGGGTCTAACACAACAGATATTGGGCATGAGGATCATGCATGATAGGAAAAACAAAAGGTTTTTGTTGTCATAAGAAAAATATATCAAGAACATTCTTGACATGCTTAATATGAAGGATGCCAAGCCAGTTGGTACACCCCTTGCAACCCACTTCAGGTTGAGTACTGAGTTATGTCCTAGTGATGACAAAGAGAAGGAAGAGATGAGAAAGATTCCTTATGCTTCAATACTTGACAACTTGATATATGCCATGGTATGCAGACTACTAGACATTGCATATTCAGTGGGAGTAATGAGCAGGTTCCTTGCCAATCTAGGAAAACAACATTGGCAAGCAGTAAAATGGATTTTGAGATATCTCAAGGGTACTAGTTATTATTGTTTATATTTTGTTCATAATGAGAATGTGCTTGAAGGATTTACAGATATAGATATGGTTGGAGATATGGACACCAAAAATTCCACTACAGGTTATTTGTATACATTTGCAAGTGCAACAGTTTCTTGGGTATCAAGGCTACATAGAATAGTAGCTCTCTCTACAACAAAGGTAGAGTACATAGCTACAATAGAGGCTTGTAAAGAGATGTTATGGATGTAGAAATTCTTAGGAGAGATAGGAATAAATCAGGATAAGTATGTGTTATATTGTGATACTTAGAGTGCTATTCACTTGGCAAAAAACCCAACATTTCAATAAAAAGCCAATCACATTGACTTAAGGTACCATTGGATCTGGCATATGTTGGAGGAAGGACAATTGTCCTTAGAAAAGATCCATAGATATAAGAACCCTACTTATATGCTCACTAATATTATACCAAGAAATAAACATGGGTTATGTAGAGGCATGGTAGGACTCGGTGTGACTTGATTCAAGATTCTTCATTTGGCTTCAAGTGGAAGAATGTTAGATGTGAATCAAAATGATGCTAACACAACAACAGTGATCGAAACCGCCTCTATGACACTCCACCTCCTATGCCGAAAGTTATTGTCGTCCACGATCAACGTTGTCTTCAGTCGAAACTACCACACCACTTATTTGAATCACACGAATTTCACATGTAGCTAATTCTATATCAGCTCTGTCCTCATCTATAAATTTGTAATCTCTCCTCTGCTTGAGCAATCCAAGCAAGGCAATGCCTTCCATGATTAATAGAAATCTTTGTTTTTCTATTTCTCCATTTTTGCATGTCTCTAATTGAATTATTCTCTATCATTGCCCTCTGAACTTGCTGTGTGCTCTATAACTCCAACAAGACGATACTCCTTTTCCTCAAAATTTAAAAAAACATCTTACTTTTACCAGTAATTTTATGTTCCAGCAAATGCACCCAACTTGTTTTGACACTTGAATTACTATGCTATAGAGAAGTCTACTTCATCATTTTCCATAGCCATAATTTTAAAGATTCTGTAGTTAGGGTTTTACGTGACATGATTTGTGTTGTCTTTTCAAATATATTATCAAAATTTAAAGTTATTTAAAAAACAATCAATATTAAATAATTATTTTAGTGAATAAACTGTTTTTAAATTCTAACCCTAAATAATAAAACTCAATGAAAAAATGATTAATCTCGACAGAAAATCATAATTACTTCATAAATACCTGGTTACCGATTCAAAAACTTGTGCAATGATAATTTTGCTGTGAATGAAAATGGCAACAACTTTAAGCTAAAATTTATTTAAAAATAAAATTGAATTCAAAACAAGATGAGTTGCAAGGCAACTAGTCCCTGCCTAGGGGTAGGGTCATATGGAGCAACCAGATCGACTCTGACCCCTACTCGAAGGCGTGGTCGCATAATAAAGCGCAGCTGTAGAAGGCAGAAAAATCAGAATTGGTCATCAAAGTTACGAAAATTTATAGCTACAAGCAAATGACCCCGGAAAGATAAAGTAAATTTCACTCTCCATTAACAAATTCAGATCTGCCTTTTTATCGGATTACTTGATAAGAATACAAGCGTCCCATTTCCAAGTTTCAACTTTGATCCCAATATCAGAGACTGATGCATAACTCCTACAACATGAAAAGGGTTTCAAATTTGGAATAATGCTTCGCACAACAGGAAAAGAATGGTTTCAAATTTGGAATAAAGTTTGGTTGCAGTGATGCAGACATAGAGCATAACATCATGAATCTTTAGCTAGACTGTCTCGGTGTGAAATCAATGTAAGAAGTATTGAAGCGATTTCATATATATTAAAATTGTTTTACAATGTAAGCCCAACATCTTCGTGGTCGAGATAAACAGGTTTATTAATCTGCGTGCGTGCTTTCAAAGCGAAAATGCACGTGAAGAGAATTTGCAAGGATGCCTAGAGCTATCATCCATTTTCGACTCAAATGAGAGGGTGGTTTATTATTGAGTGGCACATGTCCCATCACCATCAATCCAAGAGTTGGAGCTTCCCGAAAGAATGCAGATGGAGATCGTCGGTTCACAACGGCACCGCGGGCCAATCCAACGGGGCAGAATAGCAGTCGCTCCAACACACATATTGCCTTTTGCATGGATTTCACGTGTCAGCAGCAGTGCATGCATTTCCCACTGGGCCAGAGTAACCGTAATTAAGTGTTATTGCGTTGGAATAGCTCAGTTCAGAGGGAATCGCTCAGGAATTACAGTGACCGCCATTACTGGTACGCTGCCCTGATAATATTTGCAAGACTCACTGTAAACATTTTTTACCCTGAGAGGCTGATTTGCCCATGGATTTCTTAGTTTTTACACGATTTCATACAGCAAGTCCTTATTTCTTGAAGAAAACCTTGTTTTCCGTGGTGACTACTGTAGATACTCTGTAAAGTTCTCATTTTAGTATTTCGCTATTTTTTGGCAGTCTGCTGTTCCTGTGAATGACAAAAGGTTCTTGATGTCAAGAAGTTAAGAAGTCGTCTATGGCACCCTCACGAGCAAGCAAGCATCTCCTCCGCCCCAACCGGGTAACAATAATGGATTCAGCACCGACATTCATTGCTTGCGAGATGGTAGACTTATATACTTCAAGGAGAGGTTGTGTAATGGCCATTAAGGCTGGCTTTTAGGCTGGCTTTCCTGTACAGTCATTCTCGTCAATACGCTCGTCAAAAGGGTGGAGCTCGTCAATGTGCGGAAAGGGCGGAAAAGAGAAGAAAAGAAATTCCGGTTATTGATTTGGTTTGAGGGGAATTTTGTCAGGGCCTGAAATACATCACAGGGCGTTAACGCTGTTTACAAGGACATATACTTACAGATTCTCTTTAATGTAATGCCAGTGCCGATGGCATGCATGCTTTTTGGAGCCGTTGGAAAGTGCCCGTTGTGTGAAGGTGGATTGGAATATTCTGGTGGTCAGTACAAATGTCTAGGCTAGCAAAGGCACCAGCAATGGCAAAGCAAGCGTCCCAGCTGAGAACACCAGCAACAGTATTTCAATGGCCTTTCCTCTGCGAAGTAAAGGCAAGTTCCCCAAAATTTCTTGAGATGAAGAATAGGAAAATGTCCGGAAAAAACCTTCGTCTTCAAGATTAGATTTTTCTTCGAACAGTTTGTTCGGCTCCCGAGTTCTTTGCTCTGTGTTTTAGTGACATTCTTCCTACCCAACCCAAACAAATATGCCGGGGCACTGTAGCTGGGTGGAATACTACTACTCAAGTCCATCCTCTTCCTGGATTGAAGAAACCCACAAACGCATATTTGAAAAATCGATGGTTGCAGACCTAGACCTAGAGTGGAATCCTTTTCCATTGGAGGATGATTTCTTTGCCATCAGAAAGAAATGGCTCTGCGATTTCAATTCGAATGTGAAGAAGGCCATAGAGAAGGAGCCCTTCACCTTTGCCTGCACAGATCGTATAGCAATGGAGATGGAGACAACTCCTTCTCACAAAACCATTCGCAGGTTTCGACAGACCACAGGAGGACGTGGGGATTCATTCGCTGTTCAAAGAATAGTAGAGAAAGCTCAGTTCCGCAGGGATGAATTCGTGAAGGACCTGGCTGATCGAATGACAGCGATGGAGATGAGTGTGGAAAAGCTCAAGGATTTGAAGGCCAAGAAGGAAACTAAACCTGAAAAAGCAAAGCCACTGCCATGTGCATGTACTGTGAAGAAGTCCTTAAAGCAAGAATGGAAGGGGGATAATGGTGTGAAGGGCAAGATTTCATACAAATGGGAAGAATCTAAGAATAAAGTCACCGATCCCATCACAATAACAATTCCTGGAGCGCGGCAGGGGGAGTTCAAAACCATTCGAGTTGAAAAATATACTGTTATCAATGATAACAAGTCTTCAGATGCTAAGATCCGAGTCATTCCACTTGAAGAAGGCGGTGGGAGCAGCAGTAGCAGCAGCAGCCACTCAGATGATGATGAGGCGTGTAAGAAAATCCAGGCAAGACAAAGATGAAACTTATGTTGAAAATGTTGTCAAACACATTACTTGTTCTTGGTCTTCTTTTGCTGACAACTATTTGTGTGTAACATGGCAGGGTGTGTTGGCCAAAAGGAGAGCTGCAGCAACTGGTCAACTCAGTTGTAAGGGGAAGCAGAAGGAGTTGTCTCCCCAGGATGCTGCTGTGATCATTCAGACCTGCTTTCGGGAATATCTGGTTCGTCGTTCCCAAAACCTTCGCAGCCTACGAGACCTTGCTATAGCAAAGGCCAAGCTGAAGGAGCTCAGATCTCTATTCACAAACTATGCCTATCGTCGGCATCTGTGCAGGGATGCAGAGGAGAAACAGAGATTTTGCGAGAAAACTATTGTCCTCTTACTTACAGTCGATTCCATTGAGGTATGTACACAATTACCCACCTTTATGGAAACTCCTTGCTTTCATTTTTGGGCTATTTTTAGTGTGTCACTGTGTTTTGATATCATGCATTGCTAGCTTTTTTGGTTGATAATCCTTTTTCTTTTATATTCCTGTAGCTTGTTATAATCACAACAACTAATTGGTATGTATGATGGGTTTTAATCCAGTCACAACCAACTTGTTCTGGATTTTGGACTTCAGGGCTGATTATTCAGCGGTGCCTGAGTGGAGATTGGACTTGTTACCAATCCTGAACGTATTAAAGGGAAATGGAAAATTCCGAAGGAAACAGATAATGCCTATAACATACTTATCATGATATACGCGTACAGGCAAATCTCCATAAAAGCTGCGACCAAGACCTGCAAGGAGGTAACTGTGAATGAAATTTTTTGAACTTTAAATAATTTCAGTAGTTTTGTAGAAATTTCTATGGAAATGAAATTATTCGAAATTCGTTCAGAAGTAAATATGTAGAAGAAGCATTGAATGCTCTGTAAATCTATGTAAAAGAAGTATTCATAGCTTATTGTCTTCAAACGCTCGATAAAGCTTATCATACGATCCGTTTCATTTGAATTTTGCATAAATATTTTCCAGAAATATATGTAAGTAGCATCGAATGCTCTGTACAGTGTAGATGCATGTAAATTAAGTATTCATAGACATGCAGGATTTAAATTGATTTACCTGAATGATCTGCGCCCTCTGCACAGAAATCTCGCCACAGTCTCAGCATTTGAGAGTTGTTCTGCGCCCTCTGCACAGAAATCCCGCCACAGTCTCAGCATTTGAGAGTTGTTCTGCGCCCTCTGCACAGAAATCCCGCCACAGTCTCAGCATTTGAGAGTTGTTCAGGCGTTCCTCCAGCTATTAGTCTTTCTCCGCTCCTATCCTCCCACGGTCCAGCTTCCAGCTCCAGCTATTAGTCTTTCTCCGCTCCTATCCTCCCACAGGGAAGCAGCTCGAGGAATTCATGCAGCAAGGGAAAGTGGGCGGGGAATGTATCACAGCAAAGAGGCAAGAAAGACAGCATCTGTTCTGCATGCAGAGTGACACATTGCAACAACGATATCAACCGGTTCAGCCTCCTCAGATAGCTCAAATGCAATAAGAACATAAAATGCCTCAGATTTAATGCTGGCATTAGTTCAAACCCGTTAACGGTTAGCCAGAATGCAGCAGGCTTAAAACCAATTTAAGCTATGGTCGGGCCTCTTCCGCCTCGGGAAGAGGCCAAATAAGATGGCAAAAGTTAAGTTCGAAATAAAAGTTTGGTAAAGTTTGGTTATCCGGCACAGCGCGTTTGAGAGCGTTTGAGAAAACTTTGTAATAAGCACAGTATAGCACAGTAATAGAACTTGAAACTAATGCTAAGTCCCTGCCGATCGATTACAATAGTCCCTGCCGAATGCCAGATGGCAGGGACTAATAAGACAAAAAAATAGCTAAAGTGGATGGAGCATTTTCCCCTGATTTCTGTTAAGAAATGCCCGGGGATATTGACTAAAATTTTAAAGCAAAGTTGTATCCGAAGAAGAAAAATGTCTTGATCAATCCGTTGATGAAGTTACAACTACTTGTCCTTACTGATTACCACGCGTTTGTTAAAATGTCTCGGAGCAAATTTCTGGATCATATTTTTACCTAACTTGATAATAATGGAAGTCACATTACATAAGGATCATTAAGTGTATTGACTCAATGACATCACAACAAATGCATAACGATTATAAATGAAAGATGATTCATAAATATATTAAAGAGGTTATGGATAGGGAGTTTGAAACCTACGAAATCTCTTAGAACTTTTGGAAGGACCGTAAAACAAAAGTATTCAATAATAATAATGGTGTTTTAAATAATATTTGTATGGTGATTATAAGTGTTGGGGTGTTTTAAATAATATTTGTATGGTGATTATAAGTGTTGTTTAGGTTTGTTTGGAGAGTTTTTATTATAATTGGGTGTAATAATTTTTTTTTTGTTCAAATAATGTTTTTTTGTTATTTAAAATGTGTTTTCAATGTATAAATAGATTTTGCTTTTTCAAAATCAATTGGGCGTTCTTATTATACAAATTTCTTACTTTAAACTTGTGATTTTAGCAAATTTTTTATTAGAAAATATGCTAAAAAACTTCAAAACTTAGAATAACTACTACCTTAATAATAATATTATATTTGATTTATGGAAGTTTAAGAGAAGAAGGAAGTTACATCTTTTACTTTAAATTTTATTTTTTATTCCAAAATTTTTAATAAAAACAATTTTAAATCATCACAATTTGTTTATGAATTAAAAACTTAAAAGAAAATATATATTTTACTGAATATTTTGAAATTGTCAATTAATATGGAAGTACACATAGCATTTTAAGCTAAAATGCTTCTAAGCATTAATAATATCATAAAAATGACAAATTGTTTAATCTATGATGTTTTACGAACTGTCCAATTTTCTTTTAAATATAACAGATGTGAAAATTGTTTTTTGTTTTTTGTTTTTTTATTTTTTTTAAATAAGATACATTTATAATTTTCTATTAAATTTTTTCATTTTTAATAATAATTTTTAATTTTTTAATTAATCCTTAATAATTGTAAGTCAATTTTTTTAAGATATAATAATAATAATTTTTTTTTAATAATATCAATGTTATTTTACAAAGTAACATTTTCTTGATGTGTAAATCATCATACAAATTTATTGTAAATGATTTTATTTTAATTATAATAACTTTCATAAGTATACTTATATTAAACTAAACATTCTTAAGATATTCGTATTACAATAAACATTTTTAAGATTATTAATTGGTTTTCAAGAACTCTTTAAAATTTTTAAAAAAATATCATCAATATAATTTTCTTATTATTTATTATTAATTTTTTATTTTATTATATATATAAGTAGGATGGCCATAGAATACCTACAAAATCACAAAGATTTGCTCATAAAAAATACCTACAAAATCACAAAGATTTGCTCATGTTTTTTATGCTAGGCACAAAATCAAGGGGAAAGCAAGGCTATCCACAAATCTGAAGCTAAGGCATTCATGGGTTTCAAAGCCAAGATTGATGGATTATTTTATAGCCTCGGATTTGGGTGAGAAACAATCTACACAACCAACTTTGATTGTTGGTTGAACCTTCCAAATTGAATGCCCAGATCTAGATCTATCAATTATAGATCTGACAAAAAAAGACCTTGGATCTAGCATATCCCATGATGAGACTATAGAGGAAGGGAAATTTTCAATTTTTTATAAAAAAACATGAGTGGAAAATCATTTGTTGACTGGATTTGGGAACAAGATCTTGTGGAAAGTATGAAGTATATTATTCAGTCTCATGGTATACCAACAATTTTTCAAATTCTTGAATACTATGGCAAGGTGCTTCGAGATCAATATCCATTAGAAGATTATGGAGTGGGAAAGGATTCCATTATTTCTCTAAGCTTGAGACTAAGGGTCTTCTAATCTAAACCCAAAGAAATCAAATGGATCCACATTATTCAAAGATGTCTTCAAAAGGAAGATTGTCGCTTCAATCAAATCTGGTCAATTCTCAATGATTTTGCCTTAAGAGGACCCATGGTTTTGGGGTTTTGCAAGCGTTTTTATAACACCATGGTTCCTAGAATTTGATGTCAATACAATGGTGGTTTCCAAAATGTCGGTGTAGGTCATATTGCATAATCTCCTTCTTCATTTTTTGCATCATAAAGTACGAGAAGGAATTAGAAATAAGCTTGGGAAGTACATAAAGACAAATATATAGAGAATTGAAGAAGGAATCTTTATTTTCACCATAATTTGTGGGAGGTAGACCTTAGTAAAGGCTCACCTTATAGCATTCATCTTTTACACGACAAAAAGTGATGAACGCAATTTTTAGATTTTGAAAATATGACATTTAGATTTCTAATATGTCGACAAATAGCTCCTTTATAGAATTCATGCCCTCAGACAAATAATCAAGAAGGAAAAAGAAACAAGCATAAAATCCCAAGGGATGGTAGTTTCCAAAGCAACACCTCTCAAAAGAAGAGGACGAGAGGGAAATGAGTAATCCCACAACTGAGGTCAATTAGAATCCATAAGAAATATTATTAGACGGAGAAGGAATAATGGTACTAAGCCCAACTGGTTCAGAAGTAGCAGGAACTTCAATACCAGTATTGCAGAAAGAGAAGATACCCATAAAAAAGAGGATCAAAAGCTAGAAATGACTTCATGTATCTGAGAGCTTGGGCTAAGATAAGGAATTCTAATGATAACATAAGAAAACCAACTAACAATTGTAAATGTCACTCTTAATATAAGAGATTGACAAAAAAATAGAAAAAGAAAAAAAAGCTAAATATTTTTACTAATTCTCAAATTATTTTTATTGTTTTATGTCATTGTTTCTCTACCACCAATTTTAACTCGTATAATGGAATACTTTGAAACATATAAATGTATTTATTTTTTAATAAAATTAATATTTTTCCCAAAAAAAACTATATCAATGAAAATCAAATTTACAAAACCAATTTCGTTCAAACAACCAACTAACTCATTAACTCTAAAATATAATTAACCTTTTGTAAAATATATTTTTGTACTCTCCATATATTATTTTTATTTAAGTAAATGTTTCAAGCACTTTTTAATTTTTTTAATGTATATACTATTACATTACCTAATGAAAAAGATATTTGTTTATTTGTTTTTGTAAATATAGGAAACAAACTTCCATACCCTTCGGACACTTTATCAATAAACCGATGGCATTGTTTTCACATGAAATGTCATAAGTGTACAGTTTATCAATAAACCAATGGAATTGCTTTCACATGAAAGGTCATAAGCATGAAGGAGAAGATATTTCACCTCGACTTTCTAAATTTATGTCAATAATATTAAAATTTATTTAATAATCACGTGATATCAGCATTTGTTATCAGTGTTTGAATTAAACAAAACTAAATATGTAAAGAATTGTCCATCCATATGAAATGTGTGAATATTTTCAAAAAATGATTAGATACTCCTAGCGTATTTGAGATATGCAAATTGTTAATATATATAAGTAGATTAGCTCATGTTATTATTCTAATCTACAAATTTGATTTATTAATTTAAGGTGATGAAATTTCCGAGTGTGATTGTAATAATTATCAAGTTTATTTTCACTATATTTAATCGTTATTTTTCTTATTATATGTGACTGAATGAATGATGAGTAGATAAAAACCATTAACTTTAAATGCAAATGTTGAGATATAATTTTTATTATTAGTTATGGTTGAGACAAACACATTCTCTTGAACAAATTGTCAAACTAAAATATTAAATTTTAAATTAAAACATTGACACCGTTTATTCATAATAAATAATAAAAATATGTACCTGTAAACTGTGAGCACCCGGGGTGAGGTGATGATCGTGGGAGACATAAAATAAGAAATATTAGTATTCGAGATCATCCCGAGAATGAAAGTACTCTATGAACTTAATGGAGGCCTAAGGGCATTGGCCATTGATTCAATACTTTATGTGTCATTTAATGATAGCTTCTCGAAGAAGATTAGATATCGTGTCATTGTGAATCTATATTTAAACTCATGTGTTATGAGAATTGAACATTATTATTATTATTAGAATGGGAATTAACCTCACATACTTTATATATATAATTACTATAATATCTTTTTTTATTATATTCATTTTTAATAGTGACTATAATGTTTTTTTTTTTTTGTTATTTTTTAAAACAATCAGTTTTATATTATGGGTGTAAATTGTATTGAAAAATAGAGCTTATTAGTAAAATTAGTTACAAATGAATTGATGAAAGTCAATTTTGAAGAACAAAAGATAGACATTGAGCAAGCCTAAGGAAATTAGGTCATTTCTCTTAATTCATGTTCACATATTCCATTGCATTAATAGTGTTGTTTTAGAATTATTTTATCTCATTCATAATGTTATTTGTCTACTTATTCATAATGTTATTTGTCTACTTATTAAAATTCATGACATTGTTATAGCTTTGGAAACTAATATCATTATTATTTCAACACATTATTGGGCCTCTCAACCACTTAGTCCGTAATTCATGGCATCCCCACTAATACAATAGATAATGGGAATACAACACATAATAAGTGAATGCAAATCTTTGAACAATTGACAAATCTTGTACAAGTTTGGTTTGGCTCATCATAAGATAATGCATAATTTTTCTTAGTATCACATAAAACATTTTAATGGTTCTCTTCGGAATCAAAAACTATATTCAACTTGCGAAATTTTCTAGCTTAGATAATTTTCTTGATTAAGTCTAGGTATGGATTTGTGCACAGCGAACCTTTCTTCTTGTTTATAGCAGCATTGACAATGTTATAATAATACTTTGCAAATATTATGAGAATGCTCCTATAGGGACATTGACAATGCTATAAGAAATACTTAGCAAATATTATGAGAACTCTCCATAGTTCTATTTTCATTGCCTCATTTTAAGCCCAAGATCAAGAAGACATCTTGTTTGTAGCATTAATTCTTGGAATGACATTTATCAAACTAGGTTGGATTCTTAAGAAAGCTAGGGAGAAGGTAACACATTTTGTAGTATCACCAAACTTATGCATTTGGGATTATGCACTAACATCTCACTTTTTCTTGCATTTTTACATGGTTTGAAAGATAAAGTGAACTATCTATCCTTAATAAAAATAACATACATGTTGATCTTGACAAATAATTTCATATAGTTTCATGTTTCTGTGGAGCTGCAAAAGCTCTAAATCATAAACATGTTAACCTAAACATAAACCAATGGACGTGTTCATGCTATATTGCCATATTCCTAGAGGCCTATAACCCAAGCAAGATCTCTTCATTGCATTTATAGTATTTTGATAAATTATCACCTTAGAACAACAAATAGCTCAAAATCTATTCATTTTTTTCCTTTTAAGGAGATCTAGAATGAACATAATTCCTATTATTAAACAAAATTTGGAATATGCTCAAAATATGAATATAACATACAATCCTTATACATATATCATATGAATTACATCTTTTTTATTTAGATATTCACAAAAGTAGTTAATTTGTAATTATATCTAAATTTTATATTGTTATTTTTCACACTTTCAAATTCTTTAAAAAAATAACTCTATTATTATTATTATTATAAAATTCATATTTCACTTATTATTATTATTATAAAATTCATATTTTACTCTATTATTATTATTATTGAAATTATAAAATAAGTTTATTATTAATTTATAGTGAAATTCCAAAAAAGGGTTAAATTTTAGCATGTTAAATAAATAAAATGATAATAATTTTATTTCAAATAATTTTTAATATATATTTAAATTATCCATATCCAACTACTATTTTAGTTTTTAATTTTAGTTTTTATAGAAAAGTTGACTTAAAATATAAACTTCAACTCGAAATTAAAGAGATCATTTTCAGTTTCATAACCAATACCAACACTATCCCCTCTCTGAACTATGATCTTCTAAAGAGAGGTTTTAGAACCTCTAGAACAATTTCTTCCCATTTTGCATTCCGTTCTCCTCATCTTTGATCGCGAAAATCTGTTGAACTTTCCTATGCTAAATTGACCAAATCTTAAAAACAAACATCTAATGAAGAAAAAATGCCTCAATGAATGTACAACTACTTGTTACCGTTCTTACCAGAGACCCCCCACCAAGCGTTTGTTGAGATGTGTACAAGCTAATTGCTGGATCACCGAATCACACTATAGGGATGCCATTATCTGCCTTTGGGTGTTTACTATCCTGCTGCTATCCTGTAGATCATCTTCATTGTCTTTTGCACTGGATTTCCTGGAGAGTAAATTTGCATCCTCCTCTATTTGTCTCAATAGGTTTTGTTCCTCTTCTGACAACTGCTTAAGAGCCTCCTCAAATGAGGCTAAGAGGTCTGGGTCAAAAAGGGGATACTCCCATTGTTTATTCTCTATATCAGAAACCTCAGAATCAGAATAAACACTTGAATCTCCATCGTTTGCTAATTTGTCATCGATATTCAAAACGGGGTAATAATCTGTTTCCATTTTAGCTCCATCACTTGATTGTTGACCAGAGTTACCAGCATCATTGGCCATTGACCATTCATCCCCAAATTCAGAATAGCCTAATGACAATCCAGTAGATACGCCTGCTGAAGAAAGATGCCCATCACCCGTCAACCAGTCTTTCAAGCTTCCGATTGATGAGAACACAGCAGTACTTGGAATAATAGTACCGCCAAGATCATCAGGCTTAGCTCTTACATCCATTCTTCTTTTACCTAAATTTGCCTGTGTAGATTGGTTTTCTTCTACATTTTCCTCTTCCATACCAGTGCTTCCCATATTCGTCTGCATAATGTGACTGTTTTCCTGACTGCCACTGTTTTCTGAAGTTGTCTGTGCGATACCGTTGTCTTCTACCCTGCTATTATTTTCTGAAACTGTTTCTGCCATGCCCTTGTTTTCCTCACTGCTAATGTTTTCTGAAGCTGTATATGCGATGTAACCGTTTATATCTTTTTTCGTGCCACTTCGAGTAAAAGAGGGCTGCAGAACAGCGAACTCGGGAGAGAAATCAACATCGTTTTCTGACTCCTTTTCCCAATCAATAACAACTGGCATCATGTTGCTGCAACTGAGTGAAACCGGTGGATATGAATACAACCTAGATAGTGAACTCGAGCTAAATTCATTGGTAGTTTCTGTGTGCTCATGTCCTAAAAAGTAAAGATGCCTTTTGGAGTTTCTATCCCGAGGGGGTCTCCTCCTCCTGGCGAGAAAGGCATCATATTCTTCCACTGTATGAAAGCTTTCCATAGATTTTGATCTTGAAGTCCCTGCCCGGGCAGTCTCGTGTATCAGTTCCTCGGATCTGTCACTACTGTTAGCAGAAAGTGAATCTGAATCTGGCCCAGTTTTCCTGGAAACATCGCACATTTCTCCATCATCCAGGCCTTCCATTAGTTCCCATGTAAAAATGATCTCCATTCTGTCCTTCTCTGTAGGTTTATATTCTTCTGATTCTCCCTCTGCAGGTTCGTGTTTTTCTGATTTCTCGTCTTTCAACGAACTCTCTGTTTGCATATCTGTGTTTGCTATAAGATGTTTTCCACTAATAAGCCTTTCACCTGTAAATGTTTCAGTATGTTAGTGCTGGAAATCTTCAATCAGCCTATGCCTGTTGCAATCGAAAAATTTGAAGATTACTCATTCAAAAGAAAAAAAAAGTCGGTAAGGTTTCCATTGAAGTCGTGATTCAGGGGCGAAGTGGAAGTTTTGACACGTCAGGTCAATCAAGGTGTTGAGCTTCCCATAAGTACAAATAAACAGATGGGGAAGGTGCAAGTTTTACGCGATATCAAGGAAGAGTACCCCGTCACAGCAGCTTCGCAGAGGGAAAATGAGCTTGATTAGAGGTTCACTTTTACAAGATCATTTGCTTGTGAAAAGGGCTCGCTAATGGTGCTTAATATATTTAGCCTAAGTGTAATGCATTTAGAATCTAGATAATGCAATTTGAACAAGGAAAAAGGAAAGAAAGAAGGTAACCATTTCAAATCTAATGCTTTAAAGTTCTGAATCTCAGATCAGATACCAACAGACAAATATAGATCTTTACTTCAAAACAAAAACAAAAGAAACGAGTTTCAACAAGCAAAGCAGGAAATGGGCTTACCTTCAGAATATTTGCTGATAAAAGTAAGTATATTTTCCGACTCGGATGGAGCTGGAACTTTGTTGGCAAGCTTATTGGCCTTGCAAATCAGAGAAACGAATTCAGTGTTGTTTGCAAGGACCAAGTCGTCTAGTATCGCTGTGATCGGAGGAAATGGCCGCTTCAAATTCCCCTGGAAACTGGCTGTTCTTGGAAACCCCTTGGAAGGTACACAACCCATCCCTCAAATATGCAAACATCCAAATCCGATCTAACTTCAATTTTCGATATCTTTAACTGTGATGATTTCTCTGTGACAACCATCAGCAAACCCCAGATCACAATTCCATGGACCGACCAACAAGGGAATCAAAATACAGGTTCTTCTGCGGGGCTAAGTTTTAACACATGATCCTGGCAGATATAAACACTAAAGGAAATGTCTGAAACTGCAAATGCCTTTTTCGGCTTTAGATATAATTGTCAACTGTTACTGTTTGTAGCTTCTCTGCAGTTCACGTATATATTTCAACTGTAAGTTTTGAGCATGAAGCTGACTAACCTAAACCTTAGATTCGGGTAATCTGAGGCGAAAAAACAGAGGAGTAGTTCTGGCTTCTTATCCAATTAAGGATTCTAGCTTGTTTACTTGTGTTTATTTTTTTGCCGATCATTATCAATATTTCCCACCTAATAAGACCAACCTAAAGGCCAGCAGCGGTCAGATCAAGCGAATTTTTTAAGGTAATAAGCCTGGCATGCTGTGGATTGAGTGAAATTTTCAGAGCCTTATAAGAAATATATGTTCTAAAGAAAATCCTAGAACATATGTTAGATCAACCAGCTGAACAAAAAAATCTATGTTCAAAATCAAAATACAAAAATATATGTGAATTCAAACAGCGGAACAAAAGAATTATGCTCAAAATCAAAGTCCTAAAATTTATGTTAAATCAAACAGCGGAAATTCTTTCTTTGAAATGCAGTGGAAACATTTGCAAAATTATCAGCGTCAATTACCCAAAATCATTCTATTGCGGAAAGCATGCTCTGTTATCGGACCACCTGCTGCACAAATAATTTGCTTCATTTCGACATATTGATGGCTTTGAATGCTCTGGAAACTTGAAATAAAAGATTATATTGCCCTTAAAACGCAGCATTACCATTTCAAAAGCAAATCTCGCTAATATTTTAACCTACCTAAAATATTGACCCCAATATTGCTATAATGGAGTGAATATCGATCTCCCTACCGTCATCTAACTGCAATATTGCTGAATTTTCTGCATTATTTCAGGTATTTAAAAGATATTCAGAATGTTCTAAAATGAATGAAATCGTAGAGATATTCAGAATGTTGTAAATGAATGAAATCCTTCAAGATTTTAGGCGTCTGAAAACGATATACTAGACATGCAATAGCTGTAATGTCTCTAGTTCGTGAAAAGATAAATGTATCCATTTTAGGGGAGTTCTTGGTTTAAAAAGTCAATGATGTACCGCCATGATTTAATCGTTTCAGACACTAAAAACGAATTCAAATAAGCTAAAATAGAAAGGATTTATGGCCTTGCCTGCAAATATTACGGATTTTACCAGTCATTGAACTGCTGTAAAGCCACGGGGCGATAGAACGCATTCAATTGCTTCCACTTCGGCGGATTTTTTTTAACAGAGTTTAATCTCCGGGGACTTAAGTCAATAATTACCGTCAGACTTAGAGCCGCTTGCAAACAGCTAGGCTTCGCTGTTCAAGGCAATAGATTTATTATATTCATTTTTAATTATTTTACTGTCATGGCGAAACATTCCTTTAATATTTTTCACTGTTACGGGAAAACATTCCTTCCTCTGGCAGAGGCCGCACTCATTTTTTTCAGAATTTGAAGATGATTCTACTTCTGCGAGTAACTTTATGCTCCAATCGATACACCGGACTTATTTAACACTTGAATTAGTATACTCTTCTGAAGCATACCTCATCATCTGCCATGGTCATGATTTAATTTGAGTCCATTCATTAAATTAAAAAAAAACTAAACGACTAAAAACAATGTTAAAACCTTTAATTTTATAAATAAAATATTCTTCAAATTCCAACCATAAGCTTCATAAAGATTAATCTTAACAGCAGATGACAATAACTTCCCTCTGTTAGAAAAACCAGTGAAATGAAAATTTTGCTTTGGATAAAAATCTTGAAAAATAAAATTGAAGTCAAAATAAGGCAGAATTGCTTAACCTCGGAAGAGTGACGGAACATTCTCCTCTGATCTTCATCCTTTTTCCTCCAATTTATTCGCGAAATTCTGTTAAGAAATACCCGCTAAATTGACGGAGCGAAAATTTCGAAGCAAAGTTCTATCTAAGTCAGCAAAAAATGTCTTGATCAATCTGTTGATAAAGATCTAACTACTTGCTCTTCTTACTGATTACCAAGCGTTTGTTAAAATGTCTGCGAGCAAATTGCTGGATCACGTTATTACCGAACTTGAAAAGCGAAGTCAGATTCCACAGGAACCACTCCATCGAAAAAACTAAGGGCCAGAATTTAGGCAACCGAATGTGTATTCTGAAATGAAATCACATCACATAGGTACCAATTATAAATGAAATATGAGTCATCAATATTGTTAAATGTGTGATTTTGGAATGGAAATAAAGTAGTTAGCATTTCTCTGTTGCTTAGTTTAATAAAATATTTTAGTGTCATAATAAATAGTTGTATGTACTCTAAATAATAATAAAATTATAAATAAATTATATGGATATTTGTTTAGTTTTTTTATTAATTTTTTAAATATAATTACACATTTTTTAAAGGATAAAAATTATATATATATAAAATTGACATTGAAGAGAATGATAACAAGGTAATAATTATTTATTTAATATTAAATGATGGTAATATTTTAAATAATGCTCGTCTTATAGTATACATTGCATATCATTAAAGTATAGATTGATATAATGAGAGTTGTACAAATTGTACACATGTTAATTTTACATTTTTTTTCAAATTTATATTTTTTAATTATTTTTTCGTAAATTAAAAAGTAAAATCCAAAAAAATTGTTTATTCAATATTTTTTACCGATAAGAAAATGGAATTTTTGAATTTAATTACAAACCTACATAGTAATTTATATATAATGTTATTTTTCAAATTATTTATATTTATTTTTCATAGTAATTAGAAATATAGTACATAGTAATTAATAATGGAGTACACAAAAGTCAATTCTTCCCATCATTACATAATAAGAGAGGAGACATTTTAACCAATCATATTTGAGATAAATAGAAATAACTTTATTTAAAAATAATAAATTTCATTTCATTTCGGAGTTGTCTTTAGTGCAATTTTTTGGACTTCCCGGTGCCAGAATCTGGCAGAAAAAATTAAGGCAAAATCTTGATTTGTGTTATTTAAACTGGTTTTTTGACTGTATATATGGATTCAACACTGAAAATTCCCTATGACACTTGGATTGTGCATGAGTTACCATCAAACTTGTGATTTCAATAAATTCCTATTCGATTTTAGAAAAATTAGACTAGAAAAACCCACCCGAAAAGCTTTCAAAATGTCGCACTAAAGACAACTCGATTTCATAATATTAAACTTTAGATAGATTTTAAATTTTTTTGGGCGAAGAAAAACTAATAACAAGTCAATAAAAAACTAAATAAATTATATCTTCCGCGCAACAAATATAATCATGCATATTCGTAACCATTATAAATGAAATGTGATTCATAAATATTATTAATTCTTTATTCCAAAATAAAATCACATTAAATAAATATATAAATGAAATAAATTCATAAATATGGTTTATTATATGTTCTGAAATAAAATTACATTAAATAGATAACATTTATAAATATATAACAGTTAGAAATGAAATATAAAAGGTCTAAGATTGTAATATCCGTGTTGTTGTAAAAAATGGTTTATTTAAATTGGTTTATTTTTTTTACTGTATAAGACTTGGTAGAAAAAAAAAACTAATAGAAATTTTAATGTTAAAGTTTTACTTTAATTTATTTTGAAGGTAAAGTATGAATTTTGCACGTGGTTGTGTAGCCTGCGTGGTTGGGACGGCCGGCTTATGGCCTCTCCACTCGGGTTCGATCCACATTGCATGAAGCGCTCCTCCGTAGCTTATTGTACATGTTTCATCTCGCCGCTTCGCTGGCTTTATTGAGTTTCCTATGCACAATAGATGTTTGTCTCATGCTGGGTTGCTGTCAAGTGTGACGCAACAGATGTACAGATATTGTATATAATGTAATATGTTGCTTCTTCAGCGGGGATGCCCTTCCCCCCTGAAAAAAATTATGATTTTTGGAATTCACTAAAAAGGTAAAGTATGATTTTTGGAATTTATGAGATAGACTCTAGAGGAAAGGGGTAGTTAATTTTTCTCTCTTTAAAGATGAAAAACATTTTAGAGGGTAATGGAGGTTTGTTGATGTTGCAATTAACATGCTCTAAATTTTTGTTTATATTTGAATTTTGTAGCTTACTAAGGATTGAGCTTTTTGGGCATTAAAACAGAAGCTTGATTGAGGGTTAAAAATTAACCCTTGATCGAGTTATAACACTCGATCGAGTGAGCTTTAGGGCTCAATAGAGCTTTAAGGCTCGATTGAGCATTAAGGCTTGATCAAAACTTTTTTATATATATATAAACTGCTCCTGTATTGGAAGTAATGCTTCCATGTGTTGTTGTGAGTTCCCAAGTGTTAATCTAGAAGTTGTTGTTTCCTATGTATGAGTTGTAGTCATGATCTAGATGTGTGGAAATCAGAGATTTATGTCATATATATGTGTAATTGTTGTGATCAATAAGAGATATCACAATGTGTGCTTTGCGTTGTGTTTAATTCCTCTCTCTGCTATCTTCTATATTCCTAACATGGTATCAAAGTTGGTTCAGCCCTGAGTCTCTCACGAGAGGGTTGAGATCATGAAATTTTAACTATGATACTCCTTTGTACATAGATTAGTTTAATAGAGTGTTTAATCTATTGTTTGTATGAATATTTGATTTGTGTGTGGATTGTGGATAGTTGTATGCAAAGGAGAATTGCGAAGATCCTGTGTTGTTTTTGTTGTGTGAAGTTCCATTGTGGAAAATATTTGTAAAAGAAGAGGATATATACTTGTGAAGAATTTGGATCAGCATATATTTGGTTTGATCTAGTGTTGATTACAATTGAGAGCAATGTCTACATGTTTTAAATGGTGGTTCTCGAGATTATCAGATGGTGCAAGATGTATAGTTGAGGCATGTAGGTAGAACGTTGACATTTCTCATTATTAGATCTGAAATAATAAAATATTGTGGTATTATTTATCCAAAGATTGAGATCCAAAAGCTGCAAATCTGATGGAAAATACCAATATTCAAAGTTGTTATTATTATATTTAATCTGATTTGCATAGATTAGTAAAGAACAATCATTGATTTTGTCTTTGTACATTTTGGTGGTTGGTGTTTGTGTTTTATTAGTTTTAAAAAGGGTTGGTGATTCTTAAAATGGAAGCCCTAATGTCCGAAAAATCAATTCTTGTGTGTTCGTAAGGTCAAGTTGTTTGATAAACTTTTGAACAAATTCAGTATCCAGACCTCCATCCTAGAAACTAACGGATAGCCGAAAGAGAAATATACGAAACATGGTGGTTGGTCCATTGGATGGTTCATTACTAGACGACTCTTATCAAGGAAGCCCTGACGAGCCGAGGTGTCAATATTATTGATCTTACAAAGTTCATCAACAATGGTTAGAGGTGGTTATGTTTTAAATGGAGGTCAAGTGACAGCTCGAAGATGTGGTGGTGAAAGAGAAATATTTGCAGGATTCCAGAGTGGATGTGAGTGTTGATGAAGACTAGTCAGATAGAGATTATCCTTGATGTTGTTGTATGTGTTTTCAATATTCTCCATGTAAGCATTAAGGGAGGGTATTGAAAGTAATGCTTCCATGTGTTGTTGTGAGTTCCCAAGTGTCAATCTAAAAGTTGTTGTTTCCTATGTATGAGTTGTATTCATGATCTAGATGTATGGAAGTCATAAATTTATGTCCTATATATGTGTAATTGTTGTGATCAATAAGAGATATCACAATGTGTGCTTTGTGTTGTGTGTAATCACTCTTTGATCTCTCTATTTTTTTCTAACATCCCCCGATCTACGCGCGCCCTTTTCATAGACCATAGGAGCTCGACCGAGAGTTTTAGAATAGCTTGACCAAGATTATTGAAGCTCAATCAAACAATGGAGCCTTCAAATCAATCTCTCCAACAACCTTACCAAATTGCAGAGGCTCAAACAAAGGTATGTTACTAGGTACTCTATTATTTGTCTTTCTTATTTATTCTTTTTCAAAATGTAACAATATAATTTTAAAAAAATAACAACATACAAAAACCATGAAACCATACAAAAACTTAGAAAATCACAAAACCAGCCAAGAAAACCATAAAAAAAAATCTTCAAAGCAACTTAGAAAGCCACAAAACCAACCTAAAAAACCATAAAAAAACCCCTTCAAAAAAACCTAGAAAACACTTCGAAACCACCAAAAAACACTATAATTTAGGTTTTAAATTTTTTTATTACTTGCAATGTTTAAATGCATATTTTCTGATTTTGAATGGTAAATATTTTTTATTTTTTTCTAATTATTTTAGATTTTAGATTTTTTTATTTTGGATTTTGTGAAATATGTTTTCAATTTTTTTTAATTTCTTGTTATTTAAAATGCATTTTAAATTTCTAGCAACTTTGACTGAATATATACCCCAAAAAACTCCAAAACAGAAAACAAGAAAACTATAACCAATAAATAAGTAAATTAGGATCTTGAGATTGACAAGATGAATATGGTTGCTCATAATAAACCTCTATTTATAGAATAAGAAATTTTATTTTAGTCAATTATTTTAGATTTAAATTAATTTATATTTTAAATATTTTTTAATATTAAATATAGTAGGATTCTAGTTTTAAAAATAAAATATTAATCCTTAAAGTTCAAAATCTAAAAATATCTCACACACACACATATAACGTCACTACATATAATTATAACATTTCAACTAACATATATATAACTACATAACATAACATGTAACTATATTTAACTAAAACACCATATAACTATATATTATAGTTTTATATATAAAATATATAACATTAAGTTCATAGTTTTACAACTATTTAACATAACGTAAAATTATATATATAATGTTACAACATAATCATAACTATAGTTCATAACATAATTACTATATATTTAACTAGCAATTGCACAACATGTTGCAAAGGAAACGTCGTAAGGTGGTAGCATAAGAAAAAGTAGCATGAAAGAAAGAAGTGAAAATTTTAATCTTTTTTATGCAACGGAGCAATAAATATTGGTCCATTGCATTGTTCTTAGTGGTCATTGTAGCTTAACTTATGAGAATAACATATTGGAAATTATTTATTGACTCTTGTCACATGTTTGTCCTTTGCTAGTTTAAAAGACATAATAAAATTGTTAGGATATTCCGACACATAGGAAATAGTTAAGTACAACTTGGTCTAGTGTAGAGTTAGGTAAAGTGTGTTTCTTTACCGTTGTACATTTTGTAACTTACAATCCGACGGTCACGATATGTAGTGATCCGACGATTCATTCTCTCCTCGGTATTACCGACACTTGATCCGTGGCTTGACACACGATTGGTCCATGAATTCTATTTAAAGTGCATGGAGGGTCATTTGTAGGGTAATTCATGCATGAGAGAAACATATGTAAATTTTGATTCTTTTATTAATAAATTGCTTGAAGTGGCCGCGTTGGCTCAGGCCGTGGACTGTTTCCCTCTTTGAGGGTTTTAACCACGTCAAAATACTGGTGTATTGATCTGCGATCTGGTTGTGAGCGGTGTCCTTTTGGTGTTTTGTCTGAGGAACTTACCCTGTAAATTCCTACATGGTATCAGAGCTATTTGAGGGCCGCATCCGTTGGTGATCCAAATCTGAAGCCGGTAGAACTACATCCGACTGCCATTTCCTAGATTTGTTGTTTTTGACTGCTTTCGGGCCGAGAGGACTGCTCTGTTGTGTTGGGAGCATCTGTTCCAGTGAGGAACCCCTTTCGTTTCACGCGAAAAGGTTTCCGGTAGCCCTAGCTGCGTCATTTTTAAGATCTGGAGGTATACAGTGTTTATTTGCAGTTTACTGTTATTTTCTCTCTGTTTATTTCGGTTTCGGTTTATTTAGCTTTTTTTATTACTAGATCTATACCTTTCATTTCTGCGTATGCTCTTTGCCCTGCGACTCTATGCGATCTGGGCAAATCAGAAACAGAAAGGAAGGATTTTTCTCATGCGTATGCTCTTTTCCCTACACCTTAGGGTGATCTCGGAAAATCAGAAACATTAAGAAAAATATTTAGTTTCCGGCCAAAGCTAACTTTGAGCCGTTCATTTTTGAAAATATTTAGTTTTTCGGCTAAAGCTAACTTCGAGCCATAAGGTTCGTTTTCTTTGCATGCCCGTGTTGGGTTTTGTGTTTTGTGTTTTGTAGGGAAAAAGAGCTTTCTCAAGGCAAGCACACAACCCAAAGCACCCCCCCCCCCCCTTCTCTCTCTCTCTCTCTCAAATTTTAAGAGAGTAGAGGTCTTGGGTTCAAGTCTCCATTTTGTGGGGGCAGACTTTTTCATTTCCGCACATTCCCGCACTTTGTTGGCAACTTCAACAACTTTTTTTCAAAAAGCCATAACTTCTTCATCCGGAAGCTGTTTTCAGAGCCGTTTTTTTTAAACCAGCCTAATTTTTCGAGATCTATCCATTGGAACACTTATTTTCAGCATCTTTAGCATCAGTTTCCATTGAAATGGAAAGCCAATACCAAGTTACCCTTGACAGCACCAACTACTTCCAATGGTTGGCTTACATTGAGGATTTACTTAGAAGTAAAGGTCTCTTCAGAATAGCCTCAGGCCAAGAAAAGAAACCGAAGGATGAAGATAAGGCTGCTAAATGGGAAAATAGGCAAGATCAAGCACGTGGACTGATAGGGATGTCTATTTCTCCAGATCTTAGATTCCATATTGCAGAAATTGATTCTCCTGATGAAGCAATGAAACAAATCAATAAAGTTTTTGGCATTAAAAATGAAATTGGAGCCCATCAACTTGAAAATGAGTTGCTTACTTTGGACCCTAATAATTTTTCTTGCATTGAAGATTTCTTGTCCAAGTTCAAGACCCTTAGATATCTTTTGGAAGGTGTTAAAGTTAAGAAAGAAGATAGTAATCTTATCTATTCCATTCTTACAAAGTTGGGACCAACTTACTCTATGTTTGTTTCCACCTTCCATTCTACAAGAGAAGCCTTCATTTCTCAAGGAACAGACTACAAGTCCCCTTCCTTTGACTCTTTTTGTGATTCTTTAATAAGAGGACAAAAAAAACTCTTACACCTTGGTCTTCTTAATCTTGGAAACTCTTCCAAGAAAGCGTTAGCCGCCCAGCAGCAACCAAATTCAAAGAATCCCAAGAAGTCATATCCTAAAAAGAATGGTCCTAAACCAAACAAGGGTCCTAAGCAATTTCAGCCCAAAATGAAAAATCATTTCAACAAAATGATAAGACAAATAAAAACAAAGGGAAGAAGACTGATAGACATTGCAATTTTTGTAATCGAGATGGCCACTTAGAATCAAAATGCTTTAAGAAGATGGAAGCCTTGGAAGCAGCAATGAAGAAGCATAACATCCATTTGGGGCAATCTTCAACTTCAACTTCATCTTCAGGAATGGCACTTTCTGCATGTGGTTGTCAAGCATCTCGGTCTGGCTATGCATTAAATGTATCTTCTTCTTCTCATTCTCATGAGTGGCTCATTGATTCTGGAGCTTCTTATCACATGGCCAAAAACAAAGCCATGTTTTCTTCTTTAAATGATTGTAACACCAAAAATATATATGTTGGTGATGATAGATCTCTTAATGTTGTAGGGACTGGAGTTGTTCATCTAGAAAATGGTCAGTTTAATGATGTATTATGTGTTCCAACCTTATCCTGCAACCTTCTATCTGTATATCAGATAACTCATTCAGGTGAAGGTAAAATCGTTGAATTTTCACCTCATGATGTTGTAATCAAGGACTTAAGAGATCCTAAACAGATTTTGGCTACTGGCATTACTGATGATTCCACAAGGTTGTATAAGTTTCACAACTTTGGGTCATCAAATCTTCCCTCAGTATTTGTTGCTCATAACGATGAAGTGAGCAAACTTTGGCATGAGCGATTTGGTCACTTAAAATATCGCTCCCTTCAGCATCTATGTAAAGAAAATATGGTGACAGGTCTTCCTATGGTATCTTGCAGAGATGGTGTTTGTTCCGGATGTGTACTTGGAAAACATCATCGGGAAAGTTTTGAAAAACGTGCCTCTTGGCACGCCTCAGCCCCTTTACAGCTTGTGCATAGTGATTTATGTGGTCCACTTCCAGTTGTGTCATTCTCTGGCTGCAAGTATTTCTTAACTTTCATTGATGATTTCTCCAGACGCACTTGGGTATACTTCTTAAAACTCAAGAGTGAAGTATTTAACACTTTTTTGGCCTTCAAGGCCTTTGTTGAAAAACAATCTGGACATCAAATTCTTAAGTTAAGATCTGATAATGGCGGAGAATATGTTAAAAACACATTCATCAACTATTGCACTGAGAATGGAATTCAAATGCAACATACTGTTCCATATACTCCACAACAAAATGGTGTAGCTGAAAGGAAGAATCACACCTTAAAGGAAATGGCTAATTGTATGCTACAATCTAAAGGACTTGGTCTTAGTTTTTGGGCAGAAGCAATTAACTGTGCAAATTACATAATAAATCGCACTCCTACTAAGGCTTTAAAGAATATCACTCCAGAAGAAGCATGGAGCTCAATCAAACCAGATGTAAGTCACTTTCGTGTTTTTGGAAGTGAAGCATGGGCCCATATTCCAGATGAAAAGCATAAAGCTTTAGAACCTAAGAGTGAAAAATGTACTTTTGTTGGATATTCTGAAGATGTCAAAGGTTATAGACTTATTCCATTTAAGTCCAAAAATGTTATCATTAGAAGAGATGTAAAATTTGATGAAAATATATCGGCCTGCGAGCCTAGTCCGGCGGTTGTGCCACCTCTCCCTACCTCTTCTACTTTTGAAAACATTTCTTCTTCAGATGATGAAAGTGAGGATGACAATCCTCCCCCACCATCTCAGGATCCTCCTTCAGCTCCCGAGCTTCCAAAATGGGTTCGTGCTACTCGAGATGCAGCAGGTGATCTTGTCGGTGATCCTACAGATCAGCGACGTACACGTTCTCAGTTCGAGAGAGCCTCTTTTTTACTGGCTCAAGCTCCAGTAAATTATGATCCTGACACCTTTGCAGAGGCTTCAGGCCATCCAGATTGGGAAGCAGCTATGAATGAAGAATATCATTCATTATTGGCAAATGATACATGGGATCTTGTTCCTCTACCAAAGGGACGAAAATTTGTTAGATGCAAATGGGTTTACAGAACCAAGTATGGACCAGATGGGAAAGTTGATAAACATAAAGCTCGTCTTGTTGCTAAAGGTTTTTCACAGGTTGAAGGCATTGACTACACTGAAACCTTCTCCCCTGTTGCCAAAATGAACTCTATCCGCCTTGTTCTTTCCCTTGCTGCCTCTTTCAAATGGGAAGTCCATCAGATGGATGTTAAATCTGCCTTCTTGCATGGGGACTTGCATGAAGAAATCTATATGGAACAACCCATTGGCTTCATACAAACAGACTCCAGCCTTGTGTGTCGACTTAAGAAATCCCTTTATGGTCTCAAGCAAGCTCCTCGGGCTTGGTATGCCAAAATGGATAGATTTCTTTTAGAATCTGGCTTTTCTAGGTGTCATTCTGACAATACTGTCTACACCAAGAAAGTGGGCAACTCTCTTATCATCCTTGTTCTTTATGTTGATGATCTTATCCTTACTGGTAGTGATCCCAAAATTATAAACCATGTGAAGTCTAGCCTTAAAAGGAAATTTGAAATAACAGACTTAGGACACTTACACTATTTTCTCGGTCTTCAAGTCTTGCAATCCAAGGAGGGTATTTCCCTTTCCCAGTCCAAGTATGCTTGTGATATTCTACGTCATTTTCACATGGAAGACTGTAAGCCAGCCCCTTCTCCCTTTCAGTCTGGAGTCAAACTTTCAGTCACTTGTACTTCTCCTGAAGTTGATGCTACATTATACCGTCAACTTGTAGGAAAACTCTTGTATCTAACTCATACTCGTCCTGACCTTTCCTTTGCTATTGGCCTTGTTGCTCGGTTCATGCAAAACCCCCGTGAAAGTCATTGGAAAGCAGCTAAAAGAATACTTCGTTATGTTCGAGGTACAGTTCAGTTTGGGATTCATTATAGTGCCGAAGCATCTCCTCTATTGGTTGGTTTCACTGATTCCGATTGGGCTGGTGACCCTGATGATCGGAAGTCTACTGCCGGTTATGTGTTCACTCTTGGTTCAGGACCTATTACATGGGCTTGTAAGAAACAAGTTGCCATTTCTCTTTCATCAGCAGAAGCAGAGTATCGTGGTGCCGTAGAAGCTAGTAAGGAAGCCTTGTGGCTTCGTCAGATCCTGTCAGAGTTTGGCTTTCAGCAGCAGCATCCGACTACACTTTGGTGTGATAATCAAAGTGCCATTCAGCTATGCAAAGATCTAGTCCAACATCAGCGCAGCAAAGACATTGAACTGCACATGCACTTCATCAGAAAGCTCATTCACGACCATGTTCTTGAAGTGCAATATTGTTCAACAGATGATCAAGTTGCAGACATCTTCACAAAGGCTCTCACAGAGGCGAAGTTCACTAAACTTCAATTTATGGTTGGAATTCAGGAAGTTGTCACTAAGGGGGGATAGGCTCTAGTGCCTTCTTCCTTCTCCTATTGTGTCATATTTGTAAATCCTTCAATCCTATCCCAAGTTGTTCTTAAGGGGGGATGTTAGGATATTCCGACACATAGGAAATAGTTAAGTACAACTTGGTCTAGTGTAGAGTTAGGTATAGAGTTAGGTAAAGTGTGTTTCTTTACCGTTGTACATTTTGTAACTTACAATCCGATGGTCACGATATGTAGTGATCCGACGGTTCATTCTCTCCTCGGTATTACCGACACTTGATCCGTGGCTTGACACCCGATTGGTCCATGAATTCTATTTAAAGCGCATGGAGGGTCATTTGTAGGGTAATTCGTGCATGAGAGAAACATATGTAAATTTTCATTTTTATATTAATAAATTGCCTGAAGTGGCCGCGTTGGCTCAGGCCGTGGACTGTTTCCCTCTTTGAGGGTTTTAACCACGTCAAAATACTGGTGTATTGATCTGCGATCTGGTTGTGAGAGGTGTCCTTTTGGTGTTCTGTCTGAGGAACTTACCCTGTAAATTCCTACAAAAATCTAAAGCATCACAATGGTTAGTAGATGTGTGATAACATTTTTTTAAAGTTAGAGCAGCATATGATAGTCATTTGTCTTCATCAACTCTGTAACCAATTGATCTTAGAAGAAATAATGAAAAATCTAGTATATAAGATTATCTCCAAGATTCCAAATCACAAGCTTGGGTTCTAACTACTATTGCGTTACTCAAGAAATCCACCTACCTTACTTCTTGTTATCTATATTTTTTTCAAGAGAAACATGGCCCATAGAAAGTGCAGTAACCTAGTATCTTGCCTACTGTAGAAAACCTTTGAAATCTTCCTTACTCTAGACAAACATATCTTGAAAACAAAACCCCACAGATAGTGTTGGACCTCACAGATATTTTAGTGCACATAAAACACCACCCTAAATATTCTATACTGTTGACCATAAAAACATAATTGTGACAACATGCTGGAATTGATATAAAAAATGACTCAAAATTCACATACATTATCTTGAATCCTTTCCTCTGAAGGAAAGAAAATTCACATGGAACTCATTTAACAATCCCATTTTACATACATCAAATCTCATCTCAGAAAATGATGAAACATGATAGAACTGAGGCATACTTGGACTTCACATACACTCTGAAAAACATTACTAATCAATTTGCCAAAGGAAGAGAACTCTAATACAGTTCTAAGTGGATCAGCAAGCAAGGCACATGTTGAAATTGATTGGGTATTAGAATCCAGAGAAACTGTTATCCACTTAAATTTTCATTTTCACACACATGTAGCATTATTAATCTAAGATTTTTAGATATTGTTGGAAATTTCCATTAACTAACTGGATACAATAAATGATACAACCTATAGTTACAATACAAGGGATAAAAATGCATGATAGAGCATAGTATCCAAAAAAAATGCATGCAATGATTAGCTTTGCAAATTTCCGGAGGTCAGCATTGCAGTGGAATTTTATTTGTGGCCGAGTCAACTAACTTGATATGGATTTCCCGGGGCAACAATTGGTACTCTATGTCAAGCTCCTCAATTTTTTTCCTAAATGCAACTAAGACCATCTAATCCATGATCAATTATATAGAACCCTAGGGTGAGTACTTGTTTCTTATGATTCTAGCTCAATACATTGTTTGAAATCACAAAGATACCTCTAGAATTTAAAAAACTTCATCCCACATTTCAACATCCAACTCTGAGAAGAACTGGGTCTGGAAGTCTAGAAGAATTGTTGGATGTACGAGACATAAATATAAATTGATAGGTAAGTACTTATGATTGTATGATTCCTTTGATCCTGAAATATAGATATGCAATAAGCAAGAGATGAGTGCCCTCCAAAATCTATGAAACATGTGCAATCACTTTGTTGTTTTATTGCATTCGGATTAGGAACACTAATGCTTTTTTTTTTAATGCAAATGCATAGATACATAGCTTTCAGTGCTCAGTTGTTGAGATGGAAAATATTCAAAATTTACTTCATTATACGAGGACTGTGCCAATGAATAGCTTGATTCTACCTTCTCTGAGTCATTCTAATTAAGTGGGACATTATATTTCCAATGTTATGAAGAAAATATTTCAATCATTGATATAATAAATCATCCCTAAAGATATTGGACGAGATATCAACAGTAATTATTTGATAAATGTGATAGAGGAGTTATGTGATTATTCTAAAACATGACATCAGAAAAAAGTAGTGAAATCACAAACAATAATGATTTGATATTTGGGATATAGTTTATTTTTATTTTCTAGGTAATGTGAGTCTTGAGATGATTGGCATGCCTAAGTGTGGTTTGAGTAGAGTTGTAACCCAAGGGCATCTAAGCTTCAAGGGCCTCGACTACACCAACTCTTAGCATGAATAGATTTCTGCGTACAGAGTTTCGAATTGAAGACTTTTCCACCAAAGAGTGCCTTCACAGAACACCCTGTCACCATTTGCTCTACCATAAACTATTTGAAATATAATTTAATTCTTTTATGTTTTGGATTTTTTTCTAGTATATTTTATTGTCAATTTTATTAAACAAACAAAATTAAAATATTCCAAAAAAAATTCAAGTCACTAGATTAATTTACTTATATAATTAAAAATATATTTGAAATAACCAAATATCACAATTTAACCTATAATTATATAACCAAATTTCAAGCCAAAAAACAAAACTTAAAATATAAAACTGCAACATCACTTAGATATAAACATGTTTTTGAGCTTTTGTCTACACGTTTAAAAAAATGCTCATTTAGATATAAACATGTTTTGGGATTGTGTCTACAAATTTTAAAAAATGGTGACATAAAAATGTTTTGAGCGGTTATCTACAAGTTTTTAAAAATGGTGACAACATTATGATTAGTTGTGGTTCATAATAGTATTCATTTGAGTGATATACAACTAAAATACATGTGCATATTAGTGGAAAATGTTTTAATTTTGTACACCCAACTTATCATCATCATATGTTGGAACAAAGTGTTATTTTGATGTGAATAAAGCGAACTGTGAGAGAGCCATAAATTTCGTTAAGAGATTTTAATTAAGCAAGTTTGGTTTATAATTAAAAAGCTAAAGCAAATCCATTTTATGTACATTTAGAAGAAGAATTATATATATGATATGAACATTTCCCTAAGTACAATTAGACATAATTTTATATGATAGACACATTTCCCTAGGTTATAGGGCACCCATTTAACTGTGAGGACAAATAATGAAATTAAAGGAGTTAGTTTGTAATACATTTCATCGTTATATCATTCCTTTGATCAATTAATTACAACATGCACAGGGAGCTTTCATTACAATATAATTGATAGTAGTATGAATGTTTTTTCCTTCTTTGAGATCTAGTACAACAGAAGATAAACAAGTAATATTGGTAACTAGCTACCAAGACATATGTTGCTGAAAATTCACCCATGACACTTGTTACTATGAGTTACTCTAACTGCTCAGAGATATGCTACACAAAACTCACCCATGATACTTGCTACTGTGATTGCTCACAAATATGAGTGCCCAAGCTCTATGAATGTTCATTGCTTAGAGATGACCATCACCAATTTAGAACTTGATACTGGCTTGTTATAAATGGCCTAGAGTTCAAAGAATTGAGAATTAACTGGCTCATAGCAAAAAACAAATTTCTAAGGTTGAAACAAGTTGTATATACACTTACATTTCCAGGTTTTTACAGTAATTATGATGTCCATCCAGTAGCTAAGACATCATTAAATCATTTTACATAAAATATTGATCAAGGCTGAAATGTTTTGTTTTTGCACTTACATTTCCACACTAAGTTATAGTAATTATGTTGTCCATCCAGCAACTGAGACATCATTTTATTCTTGCTTCTATAGTACTCTCCATCATGACTCAGAGGATCTCGAGGATGTGGAGGAATTGTTAGGGAAGTTGTACAAGGTGTGCAACCCATGCATTTATTCATGCAATTTGGGGGTTTGGATCCCATCATGTTGCTTTCTGGTTCTAGCTTTGCAACTTGCTTCTAATCATACCAATGCCAAAATAGTGAGCCAAGGAGAAATTATCTAATAACATCAAATAAACAAAAATAATATTTTTATGTCTTCTTTTCCCAAATGCTTCAACAAAACAATTACAATGAAATTTGTAAAAAGAAATCCAAAGTTATTCATGAGAGGGGAGCCATATCAGTGAAAGTTTACTGTTGTTATATCTCCATCATGTTCAATTTCTAAAAAAATGTGTCATTAAACGTGGCCAGCGAGCTGTAGGAATAAAGGATGGACTGTCCATTACATGGTTATATGGTGTAAACAACATCTCACTTCTAGATAAGTGATAGATGCTCATGGCCCAGTTATTATAAAGCATTAAAAAAAATTAATCTTAGATGCATCACTGAGATATCAAGAAGCATTTAAAGAAATCAAAATTTATAATCTTGAATGCTTAAATGCACATATCATGTTCCTTCGATCAACTTAGTCATACACTTAGTAAATTTTATTAAGAGGTTTCTCTATCATCGATCTTCGTAAATAATAAAATTGTTTTGAAACAACCTTGGATAGTTCTCAGTGTGCCTCTCTCCTTCCAGTTATACCAATTCTATTACATGACCAATACAGATTCCCAATTGATAGTGTAAATCTTAAATTAATATTTGCAGTCAAATGGTAGCAACAATTGTATCCAAGCAATTTAAAAATTAATCAAATAATTTTTAACATTATTCCCATCAACTGCCTAGGTCTCCACTATCGCCCTAATCAAGTGTAAGTGCCCAAAAAAGTCTCAATCAATCCAACCACCCCCAAAGAGCTATGCAAAGGCTTCCTCTACATCCATCACCCCTCTATGATGTGTATCATATGAAATAGAGTGTGTTCGAATACCCATGTTGCTACTTTTGTTGCAGAAACTACCTTGGTTTCTTTGGGCATAGGATCTAGATGGATCCCAAACTCACCATGGCTCTTGAACCATAACTGGAAGATTTGAAAGGACCGCAGGAAAACTATTGTGATAATGTTCATTTCTTCTACAATCATTTGCAACAAAATAGAGGACTCAGTAACAGAAACGAAATTGGGTAAGTTGATTTCCTCTGTAGCATGGCCATAAAGAAGAAATTATTGTGACAAACTAAATGGTGAAAATGTTGGCTACTCTCAACCTTCTACCCTTACCTGAACACCATCAACAATGCATCAATCACCAACATCAAAGGGATGCATAATGAACACAAACACAATTGCTTAAAAAATTGTTTTGCAGGTATTCCTGAATATGAAGCCTGCTAATACCAGTTGAGATGATACCAACAAAATGACATGGGATGTGGAAATCCCCGGAACAAGTAAAATGACAATTATCATGACTATAGTGACAATCGCTCTGTCAATTTGGTGCAACCATTTTACAGCAGTTTTGGTGTCATTCAAAGAATGGGCCAGTGATTTCTTTTCTAGATAAACATTCACCTAAAATATAAGCCCAATTGTGAGAGGTCTAAAACATATTGATATGGTATCAATCCCAGAATTGTAAATTTAAAACAATAAACTAATTTATATCTTTAATCTAGTTTTTTTAGTTCAAGAAACTCTAGAGAAGGATAATGCCAGAGTCATTTGGCAATGTTGAGAGAATCAAATTAATGGAAGCATAGATTACAATGAAGAAAAGTATAGGAACTAAGGATCAGAGTTAAAAATGCATACCACACAATTCTTCATAGAATATTTTTTTATCTTGCCAGTCTCAATTGTTCCTTCAAATTGGAGAAATATTGATTCCACCTCGCTCTTTTTCAAGAACCTCAAAAGGTCTCCTTCCTCTATATACCTATAAAATATTATAAAGAAAACAATATTTCTATTACTCAACAACAAAACACAAAGATCATGCAAGATGAAGAAAAACTATGATGAGTATTCGAGGTTGGAAGAATAATGGCATACACAATAATTGGAATAAACCTGCACAAAAAGTATAAATTATAAGTTAGGGTTTTCACTATAGAGCGAGGGTTAACATAAAATACCTCAATTTTGCTCAAAGACTCTGAAAATACGAATATCAAGGCAACAAATAGCCTGGTCACATAGGCCAACACCTTATGGCTCTTGGTGGAGCGCTCAACCTAGGGATCAAACAATAGACTCCATGTCATAATAAGCAAAACGAGCCAAATACAATCCTACATGCTCTTTCATAGTTCACACACAAAGTAAATAACTCTGTTCCTGAGAATGAATTTCATCATTATAGCATTCCTCTAATCAATTAATTACAACATCTACAAACAACTTTCATTATAATTTAAATAATAGTAGTATGAATGTTTTTTCCTTCATTCTCTTTCTATGTCCATAGACAATGTAAAGAACCCTCTTCATAAGAATACATTTCATCATTATAGCATTCCTATGATCAATTAATTACAACCTGTACGAACAAATTTCATTACAATATAAATGATAGTAGTATGATTATTTTTTCCTTCTTTGAGATCTGGTACAATTGAAGCTAAACCAATAATATTGGTAACTTTGTTGAAAATCCACCGATGACACTTTTTACTCCGAGTTACTCTAACTACTCATAGATATGCTACTCAAAATTCACCCACGACACTTGCTACTATGACCACTCACAGATATGAGTGCCCAAGCTCTACAAATGTTCACTGCTTAGAGATGACCATCACTTGTTTAGAACTTGATATTGGCTTGTTATAAATGGCCTTGAGTTCAAAGAATTTATAATTAATCAACTCATTGCATAAAAAAATGTTCTAAGGTTGAAACTTGTTGTATCTACACTTACATTTCCACTTTGTTACAATAATTATGATGTCCATCGAGCAACTGAGACATCATTAAATCATTTTACATAAAAAAAATGATCAGGGCTGAAATGCTTTTCTTTTATACTTACATTTCAACTCTAAGGTATAGTAATTATGTTGTCCATCCAGCAACTGACACATCATTTTCTTCTTCCTGCTATAGTACTCTCCATCATGACTCAAAGGATCTCGAGGATGTGGAGGAGTTGTTAGGGAATTTGTACAAGGTGTGCAACCCATGCATTTATTCATGCAATTTAGCGGTTTCAATCCCATCAGGTTTCTTTCTGGTTGTAGGTTGCTTAAGACATATTGATACGGTAGCAATCCTAGAATTGTAAATGTAAAACAAAAAGCTAATTTATATATTTAATCCAGTTTTTTCAGTTCAGGAAACTCTAGAGAAGGATAATGTCAAAGTCATTTGGCAATGTTCAGAGCATCAAATTCATGGAAGCATACATTATAATGAAAAAAAGTATAGGAACTAAGGATCAAAGTTAAAAATGCATACCACCTAATTCTTCAGAGCATATTTTTTCTATCTTGCAAGTCTCAAATGTTCCTTCAAATTGGGGAAATATTGATTCCACCTAACTCTTTTTCAAGAACCTCAGAAGGTCTTCTTCCTCTATATACCTGTAAAAGATTAGAAAGAAATTAGTACTTTTAGTAATCAACAACAAAACACAAAGATCATGCAAGATGAATAAAAACTATGATGAGCATTCGAGTTTGGAAGAATAATGCCATACATGACAACTAGAATAAACCTGCATAAAAAGTATAAATTATAAGTTAGGGTTTGCATGATAGAGCAAGGGTTAACATAAAATCCCTCAATTTTTCTCAAAGACTCTGAAAATACGAATATCAAGGCAACCAATAGCTTGGTCACATAGGCCAACACCTTATGGCTCTTGGTGGAGTGCTCAACCTGGGGATCACACAGTAGAATCCATGCCAGAATAAGAAAAACGAGAAAAATACAATCCTGCACGCTCTTTCTCAGTCCATAGACAAAGTAAATAACCCTCTTCCTGAGAATAAATTTCATCATTATATCATTCCTCTGATCAATTAATTACAACATGTACGGACAACTTTCATTATAATATAAATAATAGTAGTATGAATGTTTTTTCCTGCACGCTCTTTCTAAGTCCATAGACAAAGTAAAGAACCCTCATCTTGAGAATACATTTCATCATTATATCATTCCTATGATCAATTAATTACAACATGTATAGATAGCTTTCATTACAATATAAATGATAGTAGTATGAATGTTTTTTCCTTATTTGAGATTTGGTACATCAGAAGCTAAACGAATAATATTGGTAACTAGCTACCAAGACATATGTTGCTGAAAATTCACCCATGACACTTGTTACTCTAACTGTTCAGAGTTATTCTACTCAAAATTCACCCATGAAACTTCCTACTGTGACCGCTCACAGATATGAGTGCCCAAGCTCTATGAATGTTCATTGTTTAGAGATGACCATCACAGGTTCAGAACTTTATACTGGCTTGTTATAAATGGCCTTGAGTTCAAGGAATTGAGAATTAATCAGCTTATTGCATAACTGTAAAATATGAAATCCCATTAGAAACAAACCAGTAATTTTAGTATTCAACAACAAAACACCAAAGAGATCTACAAGATGAATCAAAACTATGATGTATATACTAATGAGCATTCTGGGTTGGAAGAATAGTGCCATACTTGACATCCAGAATAACCCTTCATAAAAAGTATAAATTATAAGTTAGGGTTTGCACAACAAAGCGAGGGTCAACATAAAATCCCTCAATTTTTCTTAAAAGACTAACAATACGAATATCAAGGTAGCTAATATCCTGGTCACATAGGCCAACAACTTATGGCTCTTGGTGGATCACTCAACCTGGGGATCAAATAACAAACTCTATGCCAGAATAAGTAAAGTGAATCAAATATAATCTTGCATGCCCTTTCTGAGTCCATAGACAAAGTAAAGAACCCTCTTCCTGATAATGAAATTTTTTTCGATGAACACCATTTCCAAATCTCCAACCCCAAGACCATGTGATGCTCTAGGAAACCCATTGTGAAGCTTGAAATCAACATTCCCACCAGCACAACGAAGGGGAAGAAGCGTGGGAGAAGAATCTCTATCAGGAAATATTTTCAACAAAGGATTGGTGCTCCCTTCAACAACATTCAATGAACCCTTTCGATCTTCGAAAAATCTCGATTTTGGTTTTGAGTACATCAATCTCGACAAAGTAGAAATTGTGCCATCCTTATCTTTGCTTCTTCTTCTACTAATTTTTGTTTTTCCGGGCTCCGCGAATTTCCAAACACCATCAAATACCATCAAACACCATTTCTAAATAGCCAACCCCAAGATCATGTGATGCTCTAGCCAACCCAATTTCAAGCTCGAAATCAACATTCCCACTAGCACAATGAAGGGGAAGAAGCGTGGGGGAAGAAGCTTTGTCACCCGATATTTTCAACAAAGGATTGGTGCTCACTTCAACAACATTCAACGGACTCTGTCGAGCTTCAACAAATCTTGATTTTGGTTTTGAGTACATCAATCTAGACAACATAGGAACTATGCTCCTCCTTATCTCTACTTCTTCTTTTACTAATCTCTATTTTTCTGGGCTCCACGAATTCTTACTCCACATTTCAATTTCATCTCCACCTGTTTTTGTGAGCCATCATCATCTCCGCTTGTTTTTCAGACGCAACAGTTAGGGTTTAATAACCTTCTTTCCAACTACATTCTCCTCTTGTGGGGATCATCCAAGCGTTGAACATTTCTCAATCGTCTAACATATAATCCAACGGCCCAAAGTAATGAAAAGTAGTAAGGGGGGAAGTTCTTCTTAAAGGGAATGCCTTACGACGTAAATATATATTTAACTAAATTATAACATCATATATATATATATATATATATATATATATATATATATATTTGATAACATAACATAGTTCTATAACTATTTAGTTCACAAAATAAAGTTATAACATATATCTCTATAATTATTTAACATGTATAACATAAATTTAAATTTACTATAATACACATATAACATAGCACGAAACATAATTATAACTATTTCATAAATATGTAACTATATAATTATTTAAATAACTAGATTATAAAATTATAAGACTATAACATTTCACATAACTAAATATATTATAGTTCTAGATATATTGTTTATAACATAACATAAATTTTTCTATAACTATTTAACATAACTTGTTAAATTTAACATTTAAAACATAACATAAAATTAGTCAACATACCATAAGATATATATATATATATATATATATATATATATATATATATATATATATATATATATATATATATTTAACATAACTTGTTAAATTTAACATTTAAAACATAACATAAAATTAGTCAACATACCATAAGATATATATATATATATATATATATATATATATATATATATATATAGATATATATATATATATATATATATATATATATATATATAAGTTCATGTTTCAACAATGCATCATTGATAGATAAATTAAATCCATCATAAAAAAATGTATTTGGTCTAGTGAATATAAGCATTTAGACTCTTCTAATTTGTACCATATTGTTTGATCATGTAGTGTGTTGTACAAGAAACATTGTCTTCATGTGCTTGCACCTAATACATGTCACGTGTCAAAGTCAAACATTAAGAATGTAAAGTTTATTGTAGTACTAAGTTGGCATGCAACTTTATTAGTTTTTTAAATAGGTTTATTTCAATTTTTTACATATATGTTTACACTATAGTTGCATTGTGAATTAAATGCATTGTTTAGAAACAAGAAAAATTGTGAGGGTATATTTGATCACTTCTTCTGATCATGGTTACAGGGAACTCAATATAATTTGGTTGAAAATTAATCAAAAAATGGACTCTAAAGTTTAGGACTTGAAGCTAAGTTATTTTGCTTGAGTTTAGAAATGGTTTTTTTGCCAACATTTTTTTCTTGGATTAGTTTATATGTATTATATTTAATATGTTGATGCATCTCATATACGCACCCCAACTGCAGGCCATTGTAGTCTAAGAAGGTTTGTTATATGTGTTATGGCTCATGATCGATCACGTAGCCCACCAGAGTTCATGTTCCCCTGGTAGATCCTGTCTCCGATGCCAACCAGAGTGTTAAAATCAGTGTTTCTATCTCTATTGATGACCATGCTTGTACATCCAGTGGACTATCTTTGCCCATTTCAGGTACACCTCCTACATTTTTAAATCCTCTTTAAACTTTATGTGTTTATGTCTTGAAATTGTCTTTAATTTTTAAATTGTCTTCAACTAATGTGTTTGAATTTAATGTATATGTTATTGTGCTTCTAGTTTGTTAATTATATATATGTTAAATTATGTTTATGATTTACAAGTCCTCAACAGGCCGAAGCTGAGGATCATAGTGCAACATCGATCCCTCCATGGGATGATGCTACAACTTAGATCACATTAGATGATGTTATGACCTGTCATACACGAATCACAACAGAGATAAAGAATATCCCTACCAATTCACTGACTCGCCTTGCATTGTCTTTAATGTTGGATAACATGACCAGGTTGATTGAGATATACAGAAGGTCTGGCCCACATAGCCACATATTACAGTTCATACATAGGGTGAGGAGGCATGAGGTTAAAGGCCCAAATTCTTGGGTGGTGGTGAAAGAGCCCACCAAGGACATTGATGTTCAAGGGGTCCCTCCTCATCACCTTGCTAGACATAAAGGTCCAATTCCACTAAAATATTTTATTAATGTTCATGGAGCCACATTCTTGTATGATAGATTCATTGGAGCTTGGGGCAAGTTACCCAACCATAACGAGGCCGCAGTATATTTTGTTAAGCATTTATATGCAGATTTTGTGCCACCAAGGACATTGATGTTCGAGGGGTCCTTCCTCATCACCCTACTAGATATAAAGGTCCAATTCCACTAAAATATTTTATTAATGTTCATGGAGCCACTTTCTTGTATGATATATTCATTGGAGCTTGGGGCAAGTTACCCAACCATGACCAGGCCGCAGTTTATTTTGTTAAGCATTTATATGTATATTTTGTGTTACATATGAGGTTAGATTACATTGATACTTTATCTCATTTTTATGGTATTAACATGGGATATACCTATGAGCATGAGGGGGCTCGTAGGGACCTTGGGAATGTACCACCACCTCTGAGATTCTTTCCACTATCGTCTCGAAGAATAGTATTACCTAGAGAGCTAGAGGAGTTGTCACAGCTCAGTGGTGAGACACAAGAGACTATTGCAGACAACATGCAAGTGTCATTGGCTAGTGCACATGTTGCATTACATGGAGAGATTAGGAGACCACCACCACTGCCTCATGACCCACCAGTGCCCTTATATGATGATGCATTTCTCACAATTTTAACCTTTGATCAACTTTTGACACATACATGTATGTATCGTGATGCCATTCATGGCACATGGAGGGTGCATGGCCCACGTGATGCAGACCAGGTACATATATATATGAAACATTTGACTGTTATTGTCAAATTATGCATAGTTATTTGTATTAAAATTTCTAGTTCATATTAGATTACATAATTTATATTAATAAGTTCATGATAACATGTAGAGACATCCCAGCCACATGGATGAGCTTACGAGGTCATCCGAGGGGGCAGTTGATCAGCTAGAGCATCCTCAACTAGAGAAAATTTCCATGGATTCTCCTCCACCTCCACCTCCACCTCCACATTATATGTTCACTAATGTGGAGGAGAGTTAGTATGTTCAACTACATGAACCAACATTGAGGTAAACTTATTTATTCCTAAGATTTCAAAATTTTCTTTTTTTAAGTTACATAAATATGTTAATTAATTTATAGACTAATTATAATTTGTCCTTGCCATTGTGTACACAGGCCCATATGCAGAGTGACGTTGATGCCACTGTTATGTGGAGACATGAGTGGGATGTTGGGTTTAGAGGCACTGATGATGTAGGTCCATCGATGCATGCCCCAATCATTGAGCCATAAGCAGGGGAGTACCAAAGAGTTATTCATGATCAGACCCCCATCCTATTGGACTTGCATTTGGACTCGACTGAGGTTAGTAGATTCATGTATATATGTTTACAATTAAAAATGTGGTTCAATATAATTTATTTCCATATTGTTTATTTTTTACAAATAATGATATAATTAGTTTGAATTTGAATGTGTTATATTACAGTACCAACTTATGGACACTTACCTTGTGCAATAGAACTCACATAGGAGTTCCGGTGGTAATTAGAGTGTAAGAGTTTGTATATTTTTAGGCTCATTTAATAAGAAATATTCACATGTATGATACAAACTTTCTATATTTTCATACATGGGTAGTTTATGGATGTACATCATAGATTATTTTAGTCTATGCATGCTTATTATTTCAGTTTATGGATGTTCATGTGATATTTGTAATTTGTATGTATTTCCATATGGATAGTTTATTGATACAAGTATTCACTATTTCAGTTATTGATTTTCATTAATTTTGTTTATGGGTGCTCATTAATTTTTAAAGTTTAAATGGATCTGTTAAAATTATTTTGCTAATTTAATATTTTTTTCCATATACTATAACTTTTATTAGTAAAATATATGTTCAATTTTGATTTTTAAAGTTTCATAGACTAAGAAAATAAGTACAATCTTAAAAGTTATGATGCAAGTCACTTTGATACTTAAAATGAACTAAAATATATCATGTATCAATTTAATATTGAACATGGAAATAATTCCAATCATGCTTCATATTGGCTTGTAGAAAGTGTCTTTTAGTGCAATCAACATGTATGTTATTACAATTCAATTTTAAAAATAAATTATTTGAATTATAAAGTCATCTCTCTCTCTCTCTCTATCTATATATATATATATATATATATATATATATATATATATATATATATTAGTTTTTGTGACCCACCCATATACCACAATGCATAGACAACTTTTTTAAGTATTTCAATCAATTTCTTATCTCAAGGTTCAATTAAAAAACACAAAATATGATTGAAATAAGTTTTATTCAATTTTAATATTAAAATATGTCATGTAAACAACAAATATGTTTTATTCAACATTATTTATTTTGATATTATCTACAAGAGTATTGTCATAACATTATATAAGTCAATCATATTGAAATTTAATATATAGGTCAAACAATAATATATGGAAACATTTCTATAATCTTATATAATGTTATTAAATTTCCTAAATCTACAAGTAGGTATCCAAGTATTTCAATCAATTCCTTATGATGCAAATTTAAGTTTTATTCAATTTTTAAAAACTCAAATATGATTGAAATTAGTTATATATTCAATTCTAAAAGACACGAATATGTAAAAGTTACAAATACAAACTTTCAATTTTGTTTGAAGTTATCTACAAAAACTTAGTCATAATGCACATCGTCAATAATATTTTTGTGCTTACACTGAAATCAATGCACAATGTTAAACTAATTACCTTGAAATTAATGTACACCATATATCTAGTTACATCATTTTATCAAAAATCAACATCTTCGCTGGAATCAATGCATCTAATGCAAGCAATCAAATAGGATGAGAAATCAACATCTAGACAAAAATAAATTCTTCTAAAGCAAACAATCAAATAAGATTAGAAATCAACACCTACACTAGAATCAATGCATCTAATGCTGCAAGAAATCAAATAAGATTAGAAATCAACATCTACATAGAAATGAATGCATCTAATTTGCAAGAAATCAAATAGGATTAGAATCAACATCTGTACATTGAAATCAATGTATCTAGTGAAATTAATTGTCTTCCCTGTCTCTCCCCCCTCCATCTATATTGATATCTCCCTCCATATATCCTTCTTTGTCTCTTTATCTCACCCCCCTAGTAACACATAGTCTTTATATATATATATATATATATATATATATATATATATATATATATATATATATATATATATATATATATCCCTCCCTCCCTCTATCTCTCTCTTCTTCCCTCTCTCCCCCTTCCATCTATATCTCTATCTCCCTTTACCTCTCCTTCTTCATCTCTCTATATCACCTTGCAAACATACATATTGTTTCTCCATATCTATCTATACTCCCTCCCTCTCCCTCTCTTTCTCTTTTCCCCTTCTCTCCATTTGTCTCCCCTTCTATCTCTCTTCCCTCCTACACTCCTCTCTCCCTCTCTATCCATCTCACTTGTCACTCCCTCTCTCTCTCTCTCTCTCTCTCTCTCTCTCTCTCTCCCCATCTCCCTTACCACTCCCTCTCTTTCTCTCTCTCTCTCTCCATCTCCCTTACCACTCCCTCTCTCTCTCTCCACCTTTCTCTCTCTCTATATGTATTTCTTCTTACCTCCCTCTCTCCCACTCCAAGTCCATCTCTATATCTCCCTCCCTCTCAAGTACTCTCTCTTCCTTTCTCTCCCACCTCCCTCTGTCTCTCCCCCACATCACTCATTTAATCTGTCTCTCTCTCTCACTTGAGTTTCTTCTAGCAACTCTGTTGACTATCTCCCTTCCTTTCTCATTCTCTCTCCCACTTCTCTCCATCTCTCCTTATTTTTATTTCTATCTCACCCCCAAACATACACACTCTCTCTCCATCTCTCCCTTGTCACTCTCTCTCTCTCTCTCCACCTTTCTCTCTCTATATGTCTTCAACTTCTTCCTTCCCTATCTTTTCCTCCAACTCCATCTCTCAAGCTCCCTCTCTTTCTCGGAGACTCTCTCCTCCTCTCCCTCTCTCCATATTTGTGTCCCCCTCTCCCTTTTACCATTCTCTCCGACTTCCTCTCACTCTATATTTCAAAATTTTTAAAATAATTTGATAATTAAAATATTATGTTTATATATATATATATATATATATATATATATATCTATATATATATATATATATATTATGTTGTACAACATTTTTTTTATATAACACATATTTAAAATGCAATATTTCAAATGTGTGTTGTACATTCACCTTGTTAGCACTCTGTAATTTTCTGAGGTTGCAGAAGAAAATCACAAAGGTAACCACAAACCACTTTGGAAGCTGGGATCTAGCCCTGCCAACTTTAGAGAGGGCTCTCTCTGTAAGATTTAACTTTTTTGTATTAGATATTAGGCTAGTTATGAGTGTTCGAAGTTTGGTTTTAAATTGATTGGTTGATTAAGTGCCTGAACCTTCCATTGGGCTATGGAGTCTACAACTTAAAAGGGGTTTGTTTCAGCTTTTAGAAAGGAGTTTCATAGGGAAAGGTAGCTAAAGTAAATGGATCATTTATATTTAAATGAAATGGAATGGAAGAAAACATATAGGTTCAATAGAAGTTAAAGAGAAATTAAGAATTCCTTAACATGATATTAGAAGAAAATATAGAAATTATCTACAGCGAGAAGCACAGTGTATTTTTCAACAAATTCTATTCGTCAATTTTCTGTAAAATAATTTAGATTTCAGAAAACATAAGCATGGAAACAAAGTAGTAAAACATTAACAGTGAGAGAAGCACATCACTAGATAGTCTAACACATGAATCCTGTGAAGAATTTCCTTTTTATTACTGATCATCCCATCAAATGAAAATAGTACAATAGCATTTTGGAATGAAAAAATCCATGCATCAATCAACCATTGATACTTCTAAAAGAGAAGTACTTATAATATGTTTACAAAAAATCCTGTCAAAACTGACTGAGATGTATTTAGGAATTCCTAAACTGAATCTATCTAACTTATTACAAAAATTTAGGAAAATTTGAACTATCTGAAGTGTTGGCACTAAATTTGTGGAATCACTGACTGTCTGGCCCTTTGAATTCTACTGTGCTATTGACGTTGAGTTGTACAAGAAAATCCCCTGCTTACTCCAGTAATTCACATAATTTATCCCAGCGCTGCTCACTCGAGATAGTTGTCTTCACTAACTTTTTGTAAACCTCGTCCACTTCAATATATTTTTCAAAAGCTGGTTTGGAAATGAATGTGTTTAATTTCATATTGAATGGATAGGTCATATGCCAACACTTCTAAGAATGCTTTTCCTGTCATACTGATTCTTCCTCCTATAACTTTGGAACTGTTTTTGGCCTTAGTGATCAATTTCTCACTGTAATCAGACCACGGACTGAGCTTATCATTTATTACCAATAAATTATGAAGTCCCTTTTTGTAGAGGGCTTCTAGCTTTTTGAAGAATATCTGTACACCAGTGTCCAAAATCTAACACTTTTGTTCAAGTTGCCTCATCAATTCTTCTTAGTCAACACCTTTTGACCTCTAGTATAATTTCTGTTCTATCTTCAATCTCCAACTCTTCTAATTCCTATTTGTTTTTAGAGTTAAGGAACTTGATGAGCTCAGTAGCTTCACTAGGTTTATCACCCAACTATTTTTTGACTTCTTCAATGGCTTCAGTAGATCTTTCAATCAGTTCCTACTGCTCAAATATGATTTGTATTGAAGGCCAGATATCTATCATATCTTCATTGATCCGTTTCCAAATATTTTCTTTGACCTGGGCCAAGGTATTACCCATGGCAGTGTCTTTTTCCATCTGTTGCAATCTCTGGGACAATGTCTAGGATTTCTGCATCTCTATCATGAGAGAATTCTCATATCTATTTCTCTTCTCCTGTAGGGTCTTCAAATCTTGTCTTAGTTTCTTTATTTCTTCTCCCTGTATAGACATGTTTTCCAAGGATTGGGTCAACTTAATTGAATCATCTACAATTGAAGAAGGAGGTACTACAAAGGAAGATGTTCCTACTATTGTAGTTGTTGTAGGGATACTTGTTTGAAGTAGGGATGCAATTGGTACTGCATCAAGAGGAACCACTACAAGTTGTGAACTTTACTCCTTCTCTTTGATAAACTTGTCCATCTTTGCTTCGATCTCCTTGATCTGTGCATGTCCATCTGATCCAAAGGGTGAGCATCATTTGCCTCAAAATCAAAGGTAGTATGCCTCAAGTCAATTGTTGATTTTGGTTGTAGAACCTGTGCCTATAAGAATTCCATATGCATTCTTCCCTTCTCTGTGTCATAGGCTGAAATGAGCATGTGCTAGATTGAGGATGATTGCTTCCTTAATTGAGATGAGATGTTGTCATGAAGGGTTTCATTCCTCTGTTTAATTTCTTTATATTTTTGGAAAATATCCAGCTGCCTTTGTTTAATTTCTTTATATTTTTGGAAATTATCCAGCTGCCTCTGTTTAATTTCTTTATATTTTTGGAAAATATCTAGCTGCCTCTATTTAATTTCTTTATATTTTTGGAAAACATCCAGCTGCCTCTGTTCTATAGATGACTCTAGTGTGTGAGGTATTGTAGCTGGAATCTCTTTAGTAGTCGAGGATGATGGAGAATCGGTGGTACTGCTGTCAAACATAATAGTTTGAAGGCCAGAGAGTACAATGGTACCCTGTGTTTCCTCCTGTAGTGGGAAGTCTATATTAGGTCCAGTCTTAATCTTATTTGTATATATTTTGAATTCTTTGGCTGAGACTTATGTGATTTAAGGCGAGTCATCCTTTCTCGGTCTTTTCTCTAGGTATAGGAGTCTCTGAGGCAATCCTAGAAAGTACTTACTCTTTAGCCTCCTGCAATGCATTCTCTACCCAGTTCTATTGGTTCATGTACTTCTCTATTTTTGGTCTTTGGGTATGCACATAGGGAGTTGCCTTCTGTTCCACTCTTAGCTTAGAAATTACCCCAAAGGGGTCATAAGACCATGTAAAGCTAAGAGGGAAATTCATTTGTTTCAACAGGAGGTCTGCTTCCTCTCCTGCTTCTCTACTGTTATAGATAAAAGGTCCTATCTGTGTCTTAATTCTGAATTGAGACTTCTTCTTAGCTGCCACAAAATGGATGTTGTCTAAGTGGATTATTTTCCTGATGTACTCCAAGGAAAATATCCTCATTGGAAGGTACTTGGGCAGCTTATATGGTGGCAGCTCTGAGCCATAAACTCTGATCTCTGTAAATGACTGGTATAAATACCAATCTCTTGTCTTTACATGTTCATTGAGTTGTAACACTTTATGAATACACTCACTAATTCTTAGAACATGATGGCCACTCAGCAAACACACTGTTGGATACAAAAACTGATTAATAAACTATGTAAAACTGTATTCTTGCAATTATTTTCTGATCATGGAGGTCCATAAAATAATGGATTGAGGCTTTCTTGTCTAATTGAGCTTCTGATAACAAAGGGAAATCTGTCCGTCTGGAAGAAAATTAACATGTACATAATAATGGAAGAATATATGAACATTCCTTCAGTTAAAAATTGAAGGAATTGTTCATGAATTACATTTGCAAGGAAGTGACCATAGTCAAAGGTGACTGATAGTCCTTTTTTTGCAGCAAGAGTGAATAGAAAGCCTAAAATAGGCTCATCTACCCATTCATCTGAAAAGTAACAAAGTAAGCATGATAAGGCAGAGATAATATGTCTAGTTCTTTGGGGGAAAATAGAAGAGGGATAAGGGGGATTCTTCTTGGGGAGTTGAGAATATTCTGGTAGGAAGACCTCAAAAATCCTGGCTCTCTGGGGAAAGGTGATTTTCTAATAGATTTATTTAAGAGCCTCGAAGGAAAATGGAGTTAGAGAATCATTGTAGGGGACTTGCAACATTTGGTTTATACTTTCAGACTCTAATGGTGAAAAGGATTTCACCATTCGGGAAGATGATAGCCCTCTTACTTGAGAGATAAGAGACATGGAATTTAAGTAAGAATTTAGGGAAATATTAAGACTGGGCGAAGATGAACAAGGGTAGTCTAGACTACCAGAGGTTAATCTCGTCATACTAGTCAAGGTAAGTATCACGAAACCAGTAGCGTAATTCGAAGAGGTCGAATTCACACTGTGTCTCAACAATTTTGTAATCTCAATTAGCAAGGGGGATGTGGTCTAAATCCACAGGGGGAGCGAGCATGGGGTTTGCCACAGTGGAATTTTTTGGGGCCATCGTGGTAGCATACTGAAATTGGAGAGGGTGACATGCGAGAATTTGCAGAGGGTCACTGTGAATTTCACGGGAAAAAACTTGGAGGGACTTCCTCTGTGGGTAGTTGCTGATAGGCTAGAACACAGAAGGCTCGGGAGCAATGACAGTAGGAAAGCGAGAAAAATACGTGATCGTGGGACGCAGCGAGGCTTTATAATTTTTCATATGGAGCAGAAACATTGGTCAAATAGTTGTTTGAAGGAATTTACTCCGCAACGGGACGAAGGCAATGGGAGGGAGCCACAACAGAAAGGGTAATAGTCATCGACGTGGTGTCAAAGGATAGGTGGAGGGAGGCATGGGGCCATTGGGTGGAAGTGATAAGCGGAAGGGATATGTGTAGGTAGGGAAGTGGCGGTTGAGTAGGGATGTGGTGGGTGAACATTGGTGGGAATGCAGGTTAAGGCGGGAGGTGGGAAAACTGCTTTTGGAGGGGGGTCGAAGTAGTTTATGGTATTGGGGGGGGGGGGGTTTGAAATAATGAGGTAAGGACATGTAGCAGTGGGGAAAACCATTTTTCGGACCCCCCTTGTGGTTAAAGATAAATATAGCGAGGGGGTCCAAAAAGGATTTAGAGCCGTTGGATTAAAAGATGATGGTGACCGGGTGTGGGGAGGTGTGCAGCATTTAACGACAATGGTCCCACATCATATCTCGGGCGGATATATTTTTACAATAAGGTCCGACTTTGGACAAATGACCAAATTTAGCCATTTACATAATAAATCAACCTTTTTCCTAAACTAATGTAACTTAACCAATTAGGGTGCATTTGAAAGTGCAAACCCTGTTTTATTTTGCCATTTTTAAAGGACTAAGAATATCTATTCAAACAACTAAACTAATCTAAAAACTGCATTAATCCAGATTAAACTGTTAGATTAATTTATTCACCTATTCTACCTATCTAATCTCATCCAAGATTACAATGTTTGGCTAAGTTATTCACTCTAATCTAATTGACATAAATTGAAATTTGTTTTAACATCATTAAACTGTATGTTTCAAACAATAAGTATTGTGGCATTTTAAACAATCTGCACACAATTTCATGAATTTATTCTCTACAAAATTATTGGACTATCAGTGGCACTTCAACTGACATCACTTTCAAATTTATTCATTTTTTTGTGGTGTTCTTTTATCATTTATTTTCTTTTTATATTTTTTCTATTTATACCCTCTTTTCATTTTTTATTTTTATTTTTATATCATTTGTTTTGGAAATCATTTGCAATATGCAGTATTATTTACAATCTGAAATACTGAAAGAAATCATTCAATCATCATTTGATCCTATAAATTATAGGATCCTAACACACTTGGAGGGAAAATGATCATTTTCCATGGAAATTTTATCTAAAATTTACCAAAATATTAATGTTTGAGCTACCTCCATGAAAGATACATAGAGTGCTTCATGTCTTCCAATTGAAACTATTTAAGTTTCATTTCTTTAAAGGTAGGTTTAGGTTATGATTACTTCACGATCTTAAAAATATTATATATTTCATTATGTTAGATTTATAAAAAAAAATTAGGTTAAATAAATTTAACATATATTGAGTCAGCTTGTATGACTCTTTTTATGTTAATGGTCAACTCTTTTGTTAATGCCTTGGAGTATATAAACACCATTTATTCATGTGGTTATGCTAGTATATTTTATAATATAAGAAATTGTATATTATATTAAAGGTTATAATATTATATTAAGCCAAAATTAATAAATTTAATATCAACATTAAAATATATTAATATTAAATTTTTTATATTAATATCATTTCATCATTTAATAATAATAATAATAATAATAATAATATTAATATTAATACTAATATTCAATTAGTAATGTTTTCACATGACATTATAACAAAAATTCTAATAAGGTTTGGAATTTTAAATGTTTAATTTTAGATCATTCAAAACATTTCTATAAAGGCTCGATTGAGCTACATAGCTCGATCGAGCCATAATGCTCAAACGAGCCTTTGTTAACCACATATATGGGTCGATCGAGGGTTTACGAGCTATTTAAATTTGAAATTTAGGTGCTCGATCAAGCGCTTTAAGTGCTTGATCGAGCCTCTTAAGTCCTAAAATCAATGATTTCAACACCTCTTCTACAAAATTTCCTGCAACTTCTTTCTGTATCATAGCGGACTTAGGGCTAAATTTGTCCTTAGGTGGAGGAGTTAATCACGTTGGATTCATGAACGAATCCTCTATCGAATGGCATATGAGTTTGACATTTTCGAATTCATATGATATTTTTCATCTATTTTTTTAAACATAATACTTGAATTTTTTTTAAATGTTTTAAAGAGGTTGAATAAAAAATAAATATCATAAAATATACACAATGAAAAAATTTCAAACAATACCACTATCTCTTTCTGAGTCCTCTTCAAAAGGGTACTTTTGGTTTTTCAATTTCTTTAAATAGTTGAAAAAAACTTTACATGAACACATGTGTCTGCAAAATGCAATTGAAATATTAGTTTGCTAGCTTAAAAAAAATAATAAAAAATATACTTTTGCATAAAATTTTTTTTTTTTAAGAACTCACACATACCTCTTAAGATGCGTGAAAGTTTCCAAGGAGAAGCATTTCATTTAATGGAAAATTGACATATTATACGACATTAAATGTTTTTGCAAAAAATATCATTAAGACAACAACATAATTCTGCACAATTTGTCTTTTTACTCCGAATCAAAATTCACAGTGCTTATATGAATTTTGAGGGATCCAATTCGATAAAAGAGGAAATACTTGAAATTTCATCACCTCATTTGGCCCAAAAGTGTAACCAATCTTCATGCTTTTACCCTTATGATAAGTGTTTAAGTCTTCTTCTTGGTTTCTAAGTATCGAAGTCACTTGCATACACATGTTCAGTCTGCAACTTCATGAGAGCAGTATTTTACGCAAGCTTGAATAGGCATAGCACGGTCCATCAAGACAGTGCGTGTGTAATTTTCAACCTATGTCAATAGTTAGTGCACACTTTCATTGCGAGTCTCTCACTTTTAGTTGTGGTTCCACTTCTATTTCAGTGAGTTTTTCCAAGCGTAAGTTTTGCACACTTTTTCTTTCGCGAGTGTCTCTTTCATGTTTACGACTGTCTCGTTTGCTTGTTTTCACTTTAAAAGTGTTTTTTCATGTATCTTCACCCTGGCATGTGTTTCTTTCAATGTCGTTCGCATTTTGCAAGTGTCATTTTCACTTTTCTCTTACTATTGCAAGTGTCGTCTTTTGGGTGTAGGAAGTGTCACACATTGTAAAGAAAGAGTTGTGGTTCATTGTGAGAGGAAAATTTGGTACCAATGGGTCCTATTTACCACTTAGACATGCACTAGAACCATTCCTAAATTTTTATGTATTGTCATACTAGTCTCGTCAATGTCGTCGCAAAGTGTATCTTAAGTATCACACCTAGTCGTAGGAATCAATTGTGCATTCTTAAAGCGAAGTTCTGATGCATTCTCCTACACTATTGTGTCATATTCATCATAAGGAAATACATCAGGCATATTCTCCAAGTATTGGGCATTGTCATACAAGTGACATCACTGTCATCGCAAAGTGTACCCTAAATGTCACACTTAGAGGAGGTTGTTGTATTGTCATTGCATTAAGGCGATCATGTTGTTCTTTCATACTAAGTGATTAATGTTGTGCCATCAATTGTTTTGAGTGTGTGTGATAATTCATAAGTTCAAAAATGGTTTCACTTCTACCTTATTAATCCCACACTTAGCCAAATCATGAAAAATATTTTTTCCCAACCAACTTGACCCAACTTAGTCTCCTTGAACTGCGCATTGTGTAGTAGCAAGGCTCAAGCTTCCCCCTTGCCTCCTAGAACTATGCAATATGAAGTTTGTGCCTCCAAGGATTGTGCATTTCACAGTCATGGTTCTTAAGGATTTCCTTCCTTCCCTCAGAAACTCCACAATCCTTCCTCCCAACCAGTCTATTGTTATGCATTGCATAGTCTCAATCATTAAGTTATCTCCATGAGTCCTTAAACTGTGTAACTACACAATCCATTGATCAGTCTCCCTCTAAGATTGTGCATTGCACAATGTTAGTGCTCAAACTTGTCTCCTTGATATCCAAAACAGTGCAAGTTACCCTTCCAGTCAGTCTCTTTTTCGTATTGTGCAGTGGAAACCCTCGAGTTGTCTCCCTGCCTCCCTAAGCTACACAATTGTGCAATCCCTAGGCATATCTCTCTCATGTACCACACATTGGGAAACTTCAAGGGTTAATAATGCCTCACTAAGCTCCTTAATTGTGCAATCTCCTCATCCAGGCCTCTAGAACTTTTCATTGCGCAGTTTCAAGCTTCAGTCCATCACTTTTGGCCCCTAGAAATACGCATTGCACAATCCCTGATTATTCCTCCCTATCCAGTGCCCGGTCCCAACTCAATCAGTAATTGTCATGAAATAAGCTATACAAGGATACTTTTGGACTAATTTCATCTTGTCATGAGTGGATTCTACTTGGAGGTACTATTGACATAACAAGATGGTTCTCATAGAGGAAGAGAAGGAGATCATATGAGAAGACACTTGTGAAGTTAGAACCATGAAGAAGTCATCGAGCAAGAAGATGAAGGGACACAAGCTTACCATGAATATAAAAGATTTATATTGCATGAAGACTCCATGTCAATCAACCGCTTGGAGGATGGAGATGAAATACACTTAAGATCCATCATGAAGATGCAAATAAAGAAGAAAAGGAGCAACTTGGAAATGCCACACCGTCATGAAGTTCCACGTCATCATTTTCAAGAGTTATCTAAAGAGTCACATGTGCCATAGTGTATTTCCACATCATTCATGGAATGTAAATTTGTTATTTCCCAAAATGATAAAATGTAAATATGTGGAGGATCAAGGGTCCAACATGGAATTTGAAGACTCACTATTGAGTTCTAAAGTCATATTGAAACTCAAAGGTCATGTAATAATTCGAAAAGTCATTGTAGAAGCTTAAGAGTCATGAGGGAGGTCAAGAGTCGCATGGAAGGTGGAGAGTCACCTAATTTGTTATAAATACACCCTCATAACTCAAGAAAAATGACTTTGGGACTGAAACTTCCCACCTTAGCTTCTATAGCATTGGCATATTAGAGAATGTCTTTCTTTGGAGGAATAGGTGGTGACTTAATGATCTAAAAAATGAAAGTGAAGGTTTCATTTAACAATTTGTAAGCTAGTGTATGTATTTTAGGCAATGGATCATGGTTGCAAAAGTACACAAAATTAAGCTAATTTGCAGAAATTTAACAGTTAACAAAGGATAAAAATGCAACATAAAACACATGCAATTTGATAACGGAGTTTACTCATCTTGGGCTACGTCTTTGGGGCTAGCTTCTAGTGGTGACTATTTTATTATATGATAAAATTCTCAATACATCAACATACATGCTTCAATCTACAAAAATGACACTTCTATTATGTCCAGAATGCTAAAAAACCCCATTTAGGCTCTTCTTGAGCTCAAAAAGGCTTAAGATTGAGAAAAATACCCCCCTTTTTTCCAAACTAATTTGCAACTGCAACATATTAGCTCTCGGCTCTGCAAATTTGAAAAATATGGCCTATTGATTGGGTGCTTTGATTAACCTCTCAAAGTTCACAGGTTTGACCTGTCGGAGGCGTGTTTGGTTGCAAAACTTTTGGGCGTTATTACTTTGTATTAAACAAAAAATTTAATGGGTCATTGGCCCTTTGGAATTCCACTCTGCCGATCGTATGGCCACATAGGGCCATGGGTCATAGGCCATGCAGCCTTCGCCCTTCCCACCGTCAATCATATGTCATTCAATATAAATGTGGGTTGGGCCAGACAAGCTAGCCTGCCACCCTGCCCACTACCCCCAACCTTCGAAATTGGTCTCATTAAATAAAAGTTGTCACCCTTATATAAATAATTCCTATGGTTACTCTAATGTTATAGCAATGGGGTTATGAACTTGAGGTCGATGGTTCGAATCCTACGAAGGCTTTTTTGTTAGCCAAACAAATTTTTGCACCATCTAGGGTGCCACATGGCACCCTGGAATTCGGCCACAAGTCACTCTGTGATTGGCCCATCTTAGAAACAATCAACCAAATAAAAATGTTCCACATGTTCTCATACGACTAACCTAATTGTTGGCTCTTGATTGGATGTCTTCTAGCATTCATACTTCCTAGTCATCGGAAGATGTCAGCTCCATGTCAGTGTATAGATTGCCACACCAGCATCCGTACCTACATAGTCAACCCTCCAACTTTGAGTTTTTTTTTTGTTTGGATAATAATTCAGAACACAATAAATTGATCAAATAGTGTCAGATTGAGGTAATTCAAGTGTCATTGGAATCAAAGTGCCGAGCATTATGACTTGGCACTACATTCAGAATATTTTTAGCACTATTATTTTTAAGCATTTTCTGGATCTCATGGATCACTCCTCCCCATTAGAAGCTTTTGGACCACCAAAAGTATGTTTTTACTCACGAAGTAAGTGACAATACAACTCCCTCACTTTTTTGATCTATATCCACTTTTCTTTGCTTGGATTGGTACCCTTGAGTCTCACACAAAGATACTCCAAATTGCCTCTACGTGAAGTCCTTATTCTCCTATCAAAAATAGTGTCTTCCAATAATTTATTCAAATATTCAAGTACAAAATATTCTATAGATGGAATCTAAACATTCTCTTCTTGATCAACAACCATAGGAGGCTCATATAATCTCAAGTTTTCCACATTTACAACAAAATAAATTTACATGTAATGTGTCAAATATAATCAGAAAGCGTTGTTAACAGTCTTCTCCAAAATTTTGAAAGTAACATATCTGATTGGTTTGAGATTTTTACCTTCACCTTGCAATCTTTTCTTACTGATGTATAACCAAACTTGATATCCCACTTGGAAATCATGATCAACCTGATTCTTATCATGTCTTTGTTTATACTTGGATAGGATTTTCTCCAATTGTTCTTGTACCCTTTGATGCACCAACTAGATTTGTTCAATGAAATGCTTGTCTTTGTCCACATCACGATGTCTATGTCTACTGCAATATCTTTACCAAAGATGAAATCCAAAGGAAACTTTAGAAAATAACCCAAACAAGCTTCAAATGGAGATACTTGTGTAGATTAATGTTTGGCATGATTGTAGGCATGCTGGATGTAATGAAACTTCTCATCCCAAGGCTTAGGATGCTTACCACAATATCCTTGAAAGAGATGCACTAGTGTTTTGTTCACTACTTCTGTCTAGTCATTGGTTTATGGATCAAATGTTGTGCTCTTCTTCAACTTTGTGTCCATGAGTTCCCATAAACTTGACCAAAACTTGCCGATAAATCAATAATTTCGATTAGAAATGATAGAAGTAGGTAAACCAAAGTGAACCCAAACATTTTGGAAGGACAGTTATGCAGTTTGTTTAGTTGTGACCTGTTTCTTTCAAGGCATCAACACACACATTTTATTGAAAAGATCCACTACAACATATAAATAATCATGACATTTTCTAGACATTGGTATCCCCCCTACAAAATCCATAGAAACACTTTCCTAAGGATGAGAATGGATAGGAAGTGGGGTGTACAAGACCAATTTCCTATTACATGGATTACTAGTAGCACACATAGAACATCCTTTGACATATCTTGATACAGTTTCATTCATACGAGGTCAATAACAATACCTCTATAGTTGAAAAATTGTTTTTCCTACACCAAAGTGACCAACAAAAAGAGAAGTGTGGGATTCTCTTATGAGATTAACTCTTTCACCTTGTGGAATACACAACTTTCCAAGATGATACAACAACTTTTTATGAACATGATAACCTAACTTTTCAACATAATTGCTATGAATTGAAGTTGCATAAAAATCTTTAAAATATTCATCTTGTGCATATTGTTCAATATAACTTTCATGCATTATTTATTTATGCTTAAGTATGATAGATGCATTAACAATAGGCCTCGATAACCTATCTGCAACTTTGTTGTAAATACCTTACTTATACCTGATAACCAAATGAATTTTTTGTAGAATCCAATCTATCTGAAATTTCTAACTTGTTGTAGCTTATTTTGCAATTGAACATATTGCAAAGATTGATGGTCAGTATGAATAATCATTTCTTTACCCATCAAATAATGCTTCCATTTCTTCACACTTTGTACTACAACATACAACTCTTTATCATAAGTTATATAGTTAATTACTGCATTGGAAAAGATCTTAGAATGATAACATATCAACTTACCATGTTTCATCAATACTTCTCCCATATTAGTTTGAATTTCAAATGGTTGCTTGAGATCTAGAAGTGCTAGAATTGGTGTTGAATTGATTTTATATTTAAAAGTGTTAAAGGATTTATGTTGCTTGCCTCCCCACTAAAAGACCTACTTCACACTTGTCAAAGCATGTAATGTTGCTACAATGGATGAGAAGCAAGCAATAAATTTTCTCCAATATTGGGCCCTACCAAAAAGATCCTAACTTCTGTTACATTATTGGGTTAAGGAAAATAAACAACGACTTCAACATTGGAGGGGTCAATATGAAATTCACCACCTCCTACAATATGACCTAAGTAAACCAAAGAGGTTTTCCGAAATTGACATTTAGACATCTTCAAATACAACTTTTCCTTTTTCAAGATATCGAAAACTTGCTTTATATGCTTGACATGCTCTTCATGAGTCACACTAAAAATTAGAATATCATCTAAGTAGACTATGAAAAAATCATCAAGGAATGGTCGCAATACATCATTCATAACTCTCATGAACGTAGCAACTGCATTACAAATCCCAAATGACATAACTAACCTTTCAAACAATCCTTGTTTTGTCTTAAAAGCAGTGCTCCAAATATCATCTTCATCAATCCTTATCTGATGATAACCGTTTCTCAAGTCTAACTTAGTAAAATAACCAACATCCTTTAAATAATCTAGCAAATCATTAATGCAAGGAAGAGGATAATTATTTTTATAGTAATCTTGTTCAAATCTCAGAAATCCACACACATGCACCATGTACCATGTTTCTTTGGAACCAAAACAATAGGAGACCCACAAGGAGATGTACTAGTTATAATGACCCCTTTGTCAATAAGTTCTTGAATTTTCTTCTTGATCTCTACATTCTCCAAAAATGACATTCTATACATCCTAATATTTGGAAGTGGTGCATCCTGTTGTAGTTATATCTCATGTTGGATTCCTCTTTTTGGAGGTAACCCTTCAAGTTCTTGAAACAATTTGTCATAAGTATTAACAAATTCAACCAATCCATGCTTTAGTTTAGAATCACATCTCGAGAAAGCTTCAAATTTATCAATATATTTAGCTTTAATCATCAACAACACAAAATTCTTGCTAGCATTCACAAGCCTTTTCATTTGGCCTTCACAAACAAGAGATAAGTTCATCTTCTTGTGATGTGATCTAACAATATACTTAATCCATCTTTGAAAAGATGATACTTGTTCTCATGACAATAGAATATTGTTTTTCAATCATATAAATATGGACTCGTTAAGACAATCCCATAAATATCAAGTGGTACAACATCAAGCTCTACCTCATTTATAAAATTAGCAATGATGGAAAATTTGAGTTTACATTTTCTTGTCACTTGAAATTTGGCATCATCACATTCCCAACCCAAAGGGTAAGGTTTTGTATAAGGTGTAGTCTCTAAATTAAGTTTCTGTACAATTGTTTTAGAGATAAACTTGACATGGGATCCACTATCAAATAGTGTATAAACCTTTGTGTGTTTTGTAATGACCCTGATATGAAAAATCTCACTTCTTTCTTTATCATTTTTAGATTCAATAGACTTGCTAAAATAAATAGTACTTGTGTTAGAAGCTACACCTTTCATCTCCATGGTTGTGATTTTAGTTTCATGACTTGAATCAGATCCTATATCTTGTTGAGTTGTAGCAAAAATATCTTGTCTCCCCTTGTTATTAAACTTCTTTGGTCCCAATTCTAGATGTAATTTCCAACAATGGTCTTCATTGTGGCCATCTTTTGAAAAAAAATTGCAAGAAAGTTTCTCTCTCTCTTTCTTGATGGTAGCACTCTTCTTTCCTTTTCCTTTAAATTGTGCCTTTCCTTTGTCTCCATATTTAAATGGTTTCTTGCTAGACTCTTGAGGAACATTCTTACTTCTTGATTCTAAATGAGCAGCCTGAACACATACTTCATCTAGATTGGTGGGATTAAACATAACTATAGTATGTCTCAAATAACTATGAAACAAACCTATATATTTAAGGAGAGTATCCTATGATGTCAAATCTACACCCAAGATTAATGCTCATTTTCTAAATTCTTGTAATTTTGGACACTGACCTTTTGCTTGTCTAAAATTTTGCCAATCCATTATTTTTTTTTGCATATAAGCTAATGGATAAAATTGCCTTCTTAATGTAGCTACAAAATCATTCCAATAAGAGACAATTTTACCACTTTTCTTCAAATCTTCTTGAGTCATGGCCTCCCACTAAGTAAGAGCTACACCTTTCAAATGAAGAGAAGAAAGTTGGATATTTGTGTTTTCATCATCAATCTTTTGAATCCTACAATAAACTTCGATTTGATGAACCTAATTATCCAGCTTTCAAAACTTACTTCTCCATTATATATTAGCAATTCAAACTTGACATCAAGCTTAAGCAAAGGAAACTTAGCATGTCGTTTTGGAGATGTAGGAGGAGTAGGACTATGTGAAGAAGGAGGTGAAGGAGGAGGAGGAGATGGAGGCCTGCTCACATTACCACCATTACCTTGTGGTTGATTAGAACTTTCTCCTTGCAACCCTGTTGTTATTTCATTATACAACACTTTCACCATTTCAGTCATATCAAAGAAAGATTTTTTGAAAGCTCTCTCATCCTCAGACATCAATTCTTGTCCTTGTCCTTCTTCATGTGCCATGACTTGTCGAGTATGTGGCCTTTGCAAGCCAACTTTAGGGTTAGGTTCTTCAAGTGCTCCTTCTCCTCTTCTCAATCTAGACCTTGTAAGAAATTAAAAACCTTGAAAATTATATCAAACCTTCACAAAAATTATGATATGATACCTAACTGATCTAAAAAATGAAAATAAAGGTTTAATTAAACAATTTGCGAGCTCATTTATGTCTTTTAGGTAATGGATCATGGTTTCAAAAGTACACAAACTTAATGTAATTTGCATAAATTTAACAGTTCATAGAGGATAAAAATGCAACATAAAACACATGAAAATTGATAATGAAGTTCACCCATCTTGAGCTACATCTCTGGGTCCAAATTCTAGTGGTGACCCCTTTATTATATGATCAAATTCTCAATACATCAACACACAATATTCAATCTGCAAAAGTAACACTTTCATTGTGTCCAGAATGCTAAAACAAACCCCATCTAGGTTCTTCTTGAGCTCAAAAAGTCTTAACATTGAGCAAAATACCCCCCTTTTCCAAACTGGTTTGCAACTGCAACATATTAGCTCTTGAATATGCACATTTGGCAACAAATTGGTCTATGGCCTATTGGCTGGGCGCTTTGACTAACCTCCCGCAGATTGTTGGTTCGACCCTCCGGAGGCGCGTTTAGTTGCAAAATTTTTGCGCATGACTATTTTGTATTAAATAAAAAATTAAATGGGTCGTTGGCCCTTTGGAACTCCGCTCCACTGGTCGAGCTAGCCCATGCACTACCCCCAAAATTCATAATTGATCTCATTAAATAAAACTTGCATCCCTTATATAAATAAGTCTTATGTTTTCTCTAACAGTACAGCAATGGAGTTATGAATTTGAGGCCAGCAGTTTGAATCCTACAAAGGCTTTTAATTCATTCAAACAAATTTTAGCTCCATCCAGAGTGCCATGTGGTGCCTTGGGATTGGGCCACATGTCACTCTATGATTGGCCCATCTCACAAACCATCAACCAGATACCAATGCACCATGTGTCCTCATACGCCTGGTCCAAATATCAACTCTTGATTGGCTCCCTTCTAACATCCGTAATGCCCAGTGATCGGATGACATCAACACTATGTTAGTGTATAGATTGCCACATCAACATCTGTACCTACATAGTTAACCCTACAACTTTTACCATTTTTTTTTTTTTTTTTTTTTTTTTAATGTTTGGCTAAAAATTCAGAATGTGATAAATTTCCCATATAGTGTCAGATTTAGGTGACTCAATCATCGTTGTATTCGATGTGATGAGAACTAAGAGTTGGCACTGATTTTAGAAGATTTTTAGCACTTTAATTTTTGAGCATTTTCTAGATCCCCTGGATCACTTAATGTTCCACTATTGGTGATATTGTGGCAGAATTGTACTTGTTTATGTTTTCACTTCCACTTTGTATATGAAGCTCGATGAGCCAACACATTTTCATGCATGTATCATGAATATAGTAAGACTATTCTTTATATGTTTGTGGTATATGTTTTTTTCACATGTACTAAGGAAATTGAACTATTTCAGTGGCTTTGGTACTTATCTTGTTGAAGGTGTGTTGTATTTAGTTTTATGATCGTGGTTGTCTTATGAACTACTTTGCAGACTAACTTGTGATCCTTTTATGCTCTTGTGTATCTCTTTTAGGATAGTACTATTACTTTTATTCTAAAGGCTCACTCCCTTTCTCCTTGATATGAAAGCACCTTATATGCATCGCAATTGTTTTCCTCACAATGTCAACTTGCTTGTTTCCAAGAATGCTGGTATAACCTCTTATGTTAATAATGGAAGCCAAATAAAACCCCTAAGGACAATGGAAATCGGTCATATTTCTGGTTGGGGCTCCTACTCTAAACCGTGTGAGGTATAATTGGGACTTCACATTGGGGAGACCCCCTTGGTTGGTGGATTTCCAACACCATAAACAATTGTCACTAGAAGGAGGGCCAGTTGACAAGCTATTTCCATTGAGTATTTTTTAAATCTCTCATATTAAATGGCTCTTTCTCAAATCTTAATCCCATAATGTTTTTCTAACCTATCTCCTAGTAAACTTTTCATCTTCGAGGAATTGTTTGATGAGTTCTATCAACTCAAGTCTGATGGAGAGGGTCGTACATTCATAGCCAAACATATATATGATTATCTTGGTTTTTGTAAGTCTCATGAAATTGATGATGAAGATGTTATTTGTATATTATTCACCCTCACTCTTGAAGGTAAAGTTAAGAAATGGTGTCATACTTTTCCAACCACTTCTATTCATTCTTTTGATCAATTCCTCGAGGATTTTCATCAAGCCTTTTATAGTTATGATTATAAATATGTATGTGATAGGATTGATCCAATCAGAATGAAATCTGGTGAATCTATAGAGGATTTTATTAACTGTTTGCTTCACCTTTGCTATGAGCTTGATTCTTCTCTCTGTGAAATAATTTTCATCTGAAACCTTTAATGTTTCCCCTCTTCCAACTTATGTTGATCATGAGACACCTCTAATTTTAGAGGAGGAACCTACTAGCATTTGTTCCTTTCCCTCCTCCTTTTCCAGTACCAATTTGGGTTCCTCCTCGTGATTGTGTTAAAGTTGAGAAACTTGAAAATCAATTTGTTGATCCATCCATTCAACCTTCATATTTTTCCCATGATATAGATCCTATTGAGGAGAACCTCGATTAGTTCGACAATGGCATGGAGCTTAAAGTGAAAGTTGATCCCTTGGATTTTCAATATCATAAGTCTAATATTGAACCCGATCCAAATGAAAAATTGAATTTCTAAAGGGATACCTTTCAACCTCGTTTATGAACATCCCATGATTCCTTGTTTCATGGTTCGCTTGATCAACCTACTTTAACTCTTATGTATGTTCAACCTTTTGTTTCAAGCAACGATCATATACAAGGAATTTTCATTTAACAAGTAAAGGAGCAAGGTGGTGAAGATATGTGTCATCTTTCTTCCCTCTTTAGGATGACAATCTTGCATTTCTGGTTGATCATCAATCTCGCAATCTTGATAACTTGCCAAATGATTCCATATCCTTAATTCAAGTACTTTAGAAAACCATCACCATGACATCCTGTTTCCATTAACATGTGGTGATGGATATCACTACAACAAAACATGGAAATAACGCCTAAAATGGCACCAAAATTTAGTGTTTTCAGTTCATGAATTAGACACCTTTCCCAGTGCAAAAATGGTCGTGACCAGGTATATTTGTATTAGCGCTAGATTTTCTGTGATGAATTTCTCTAGAAACAACATCAGAAATACCGATGGAAATAATGCCGGAATAATAGTTCCATAAATAACTCCTGAAATAGAAACTGAAATAGCGCCCACAATTTTCCTAGAGTTGTGTCATACATTGAGCTAGAAATGACTTCCTAAATAGTACCAGGAAAAATGCTATAAATAGCACTTGGAATAACGTCATTTTATCACTAAAAATAGTGCTAGGACTTGCTTCTAATTTGGCTTCCAATTTAACGTCAAATTTGGCTTCAAATTTTTCTTCCAGTGTGGCTTCCAATTTTACTTCTAGTTTTGATTCTAGCCTGGCTGTAGAAATTCCTTGTATATTCAAACTGTAGATTGTAATATGATAAAAAAATTGACTTGAATCTACTCTACTCATAAGTGGAAACAATAAATGATCAATGAAATCATGAAGCATACAAGAGAAATAATTTAATCACACATAACACAATAATTTTCTGGGCAAAGCCATAGCTAAAAACCCCAACTATATGTATATTGAATTAGTCAGAAAATATGAGAATATTACAATGTTTTTCACAAGCTTGTGCAACCTCTGCATTATCTCTATCTGTCTCATGTCTTCCTAGGAAATCCTTGAATTAATGCAATATGCTCTGCTCAACGTTGAGCTCAACCTGCACAAGTATTTTCTATCCTTTGCCTAACTGATTGCCTTTGGCCAATACTTAGCCAAATTCATAGCCTCCCAAGATCCTACTTCCTTGCGTTGTTCCTCAACGAATTAGCCCTATTTAATGGGGAAATTCCTTAATTATCAATTTCGCAATCCTCATAGGCCTTCTTATGAATGCATCCACCATTAGTTTAATTTAGATGATTTTACAACTGATAGTACATTGTCCCCGAACTCTAATCTCAACTGGGTCTTTCTCTGATGATTTGTAAACTATCATGCATATTCCACTAGAAAGTTCATCACAAGCTAAGATCTAATAATATTATATTAAAACTCTTAAAATTATACACTATTACAGTTTATTAAAATTTAAGATCTGTAGAGTTAACTGTAATTAGTTCATGCATGTGAATGGAAATTATGCAGAAAAGTAGAGAACAACAAAATAAGCACACACACACACACAAGACACAAGATATGCTCTTTGGGATACCCTTTCAAGAGAAAACCCAGTTGGAAGGTGAGGCTGCTTCGCTCTCTTTCTCTATTTGGAAATATAGCTGCATGTACAAATAAGTAATGCATGTGGCCCGTGAGTTGCTATAGTGCATATATCTTCTATGTGTGCTCTACTTCCTATCTCTCCTAGCTATCTTTGCTAAGCTATGGAACAAAATGCTCTGAAAAGAATGGAATGCCTCTTCCTCCTAGTGGCCCAGTTATAACACAACCCAATAGCTACTAGTGGTTAAGTTTGACTACATCAACTCTTAACTAGAGTTATCAAATAGACTCTTCTAGATTCTTTTACATTAAAAACATGTGGCTAGCACCTTTTCCATAAACAATGGGGGTTGACGTGACATCCTCCCAAACTATAGGTGTGAAAACAAGAAGGTCAACTTCTGAGTGGCATAAATTTTGCATATGAACTCCGATTGATGCACTCCTTATGCCGTTGGAAAGGTATCTTTGCTAGAATAAAATGAAAAGGCTCTACACTAAAGTGGAAAAGTTTTACCCCCAAAAAAAATCATTTGATGCCTCCAAACACTCCTGGAAGGTTTCATACCTCGTTTCACCAAACTGGGTCCTGCCAGTAAAAACGAACCTGTTAGTTGATTCCTTCCCTTTTTCCACTCCAAATGCATCGAGATGGATGACAAAAATTATAATGATCCAATTCAGATATGTAGAAATTCTACTGTAGGTTAACCCGATAATGTGATACAAATCAAAGCAAAATACTATAACCTACTTCTACTTTCAATTTGCGGAAGCTTAAAGATCAAGCTGAACAATATAACCAGAAGAAGAAGAATCAATGCACAATACACATGAAAATACTTCGGGGAAAGCATTAGCTAAAAACCCCACTATCTATATAATCATACAAGGTGGAAATACATAAGAATTATATAAAGCCTTAGCTCTCACAACTAGCCAGCTCTCAGTAAAATCCTCCTAAATGCTCACATGCAATCTAGGATTCTCACAAGCCTTCTCCTCTGCCCTCCAAGCCTCCTATTTCTTTGTGCAGTTTCTCTTGGGTGATCCTGTCTTTACCAAGTGGAAGGCTCTCAACCAAGTGTAACACTAATCCTCCAAATCTGCGCTGATCCTCAAGGATGAATCTCCTTCTGCATGCATGAGTTTCCTTTATAGTCAAACATATGCAACTGATAGTACACTGTCCTTGATATTTAACTCAACAGGGTCTTTCTCAGAATAGACATGCATGAGTTTCTGATGAGAGAATCTTCAGTTAACTGAGTAGCACTAGTTGCATGCATGCATGCATCAACTGACTGATAACTCTCTATTAGTTCCTCAAACAGTTTGGAACTAATTTAATTGGACTTAACTTAGTAAACTGAGTTAACTAATTACAACTCAAATATAACTCAACCTTATCTCCTTAATTCAAGGGATAACTTCCTTAATTTAAGGGATAACTCTTGCATGACTTCAGAAAGACTTCTAACTTGAATTTCTCCAACTAATTAATTCAAACTGAATTAATTAATCTTTTCCAAGTAGTTGTTAAGACTAAATTCGAAATTCACAATTTAATTCAAGGACAAATTAAATTGGAATATTCTGGATTCTATTTTTATCATTTCTTGTTGCTATTTTCAACACTCCCTCTCAACAAGAAAGGAATTCAACTCGATCCCGATCCTGAACCTTTGGAATGTCATTCATGCAACACTTCTCTCTAGTTTTGTTGCTCCAACAAATCTAGAAAAAAAACATCCAACCTGAATCAGAATGATGCCTATGTCATCAAAGTATCTGACTGCTATTGCCTCTGTCGACTGAAAACTTTGTGCTTCTATTGACTCTGCCTTTCTGCACTATTGTCAATCCTTCTTTGTGCTCTTTAGTATCTGACTGCTCTAGCCTCTATCACTTTGATCTCTGACTGCATCAATCCCACTGATTCCTCCCGCTACTATGTACTTTGGGCTCCCGTAGCAAGGTATGATCCATGAGATAAAAACTCTCAATGGACCCTACTCAATTTTAGCCTTCTTGGGACTACCATTCCACATTGCCCCACCTCACACCTAGAGGTATGGTTGCATGTGATCCCTCTGCCCACCTGGCTCGAAATTCCCCCCTACTGGAGGTCTCCGCAAGACTGGATGCCTCCACTTGGTCTCCTCTCTGCTTCTCTAATTATGGCTCCTCCACAATTGTCTGAGACTTCTTCTCAGATTGCATGTTGAGAGGTAATTTACTCTCCCTCTCAACCACCAAGTCTCTAACATTTGCCTTGCTCCTCAAGGCTTTGCATGCATCTTGAACCTCAAGAGCATACAATTTCTTAACTTGTGAAGTGATCTGTTTCACTTGTCTTGTGGTGATGTGTTTAAGGAAAACCTTTCCCTTACTAAAAAACACATCATAGCCATGGTCTTGCAATATCGCCACTGATAACAAGTTCTTCTTCAGTCCAGGCACATACTTCAAATCTATCAAGGTGATAGGAGCTCCATGCTCTCTTTGAAAAGCAACCGTGCCCACTCCTGAAACACTATATCTTCTGTCGTCACCCATCTCTATGCGCTGCTTGAGGTCTTTCTCCTCTAAGGCACTGAATAAACTTTTATCACCAGTCATGTGGAATGAGGCTCCACTATCAAGATACCAAACACAACCCATCATCGATGACACCATGCATGTGATGAGGGAAAAGTCCATTTCGAACTGAGAGGCTAATGCCTCACCTTCCAATCTTTCCAAGGATCCATTCTTGGACTTCTTCGATGGGCAATTAGTCGCATAATGTCCCATCTCGTGACAATTAAAGCATCTCACTTTAGACTTGTCACTCTTCTTCCCTCCATGAGAAGAATTCGATTTGGAATGGGAAGCCTTCCCCTTCCCTTTAGTTGCCTTACCTGCTAAGGCCAAATTTTCTTCATCATCATCCTTGGATGAAGAACCATCTCGTGTGCTCCTCCTGATCTCCTCCTGCATGAGATCTGACCACAATTGTTCGTAATCCGACAGCTTCTCCCTTCCATTCATAGAGTCTTGGTAGCTATTCCAACTCTTTTGAAGGCCAAGGAGAGCGAGGCTCACCATATCATCATTGGCAGTAGATATTCACACACTTCCAAGCTCATCTTTGAAGGTGGTGAGCTTGTTCAGATATGTGGAAATAGTATCGCCTTTCTCCATCTTGATTCTTCGAAGCTTATCCTTGAGCGTCATTACTATTCTGGTAGAGGTCCTTCAATGTCTTCCACATTGAATATGGAGTATCCTTCCCATGGAGACTCGAGATAATTGGTCTTGAACTCCCTCAAGGATGGTCTGTCTCGCCCTTGCCACACACTTCTTCCACTCAGCCAATTCTTATGCATTAGTTGAAGCTGGCTTTTGGATTTCTTGATCATTGAAATCCTTCAAGCCATTATCTTCTAATACAGCCTCCATTATATCTTTCCATACTATGTAATTCGAGCTACCTTCCAAGGCATACTTGAGTCTCAAGCCATAGAATGCCATTGGCCAACCTTGAAGTATGATATGAGTTCGATTTTCACCTACAACCCCAAACTTGAAAAGTCGAATTCTCTTCTAAGTATATTGTTCACAGCTTGGATACCATGTAGAAATTCTGCTATAGGTTAACTTGATAATGCAATATAAATCAAAGAAAAATACTATAACCTACTTCTAATTTTAATTTGTGGAATCTTAAAGATTGAGCTAAACAATATAACAAGGAGAAGAAGAATCAATGCACAATACACATGAAAATAATTCGAGGAAAGCCTCAGCTAAAAAACCCACTATCTGTATTATCATACAAGGTGGAAATACATAATAATTATACAAACTCTTAGCTCTCAGAGCTAGCTAGCTCTCAGTACAATCCTCGTGGATGCTCATAGGAAATCTAGGCTTCTCACAAGCCTTCTCCTCTACCCTCCAAGCCTCCTATTTCCTTGCACAGTTTCTCCTAGGTGATCCTGCTGTTACCAAGTGGAAGACTCTCAACCAAGTGTAACATTGATCCTCCAAAATTGCACTGATCCTCAAGGATGAATCTCCTTCTGCATGCATGAGTTTCCTTTATAGGAAAACATATGAAACTGATAGTACACTGTCCTTGACATTTAACTCAACTGGGTCTTTCTCAGAATAGACATGCATGAGTTTCTGATGAGAGAATCTTCAGTTAACTGAGTAGCACTAGTTGCATGCATGCATGCATCAACTGACTGATAACTCTCTATTAGTTCCTCAAATAGTTTGGAACTAATTTAACTGGACTTAACTCAGTAAACTGAGTTAACTAATTACAACTCAAATATAACTCAACCTTATCTCCTTAATTCAAGGGCTAACTTCCTTAATTTAAGGGATTACTCTTGCATGACTTCAGAAAGACTTTTAACTTGAATTTCTCCAACTAATTAATTGAAACTGAATTAATTAATCTTTTCCAAGTAGTTGTTAAGAATAAATTCAAAATTCACAATTTAATTCAAGGACAAATTAAATTGGAATATTCTGGATTCTATTTTTATCATTTCTTGTTTCTATTTTCAACAAGATCATTTGATATAACATGAACGAGTTAATTATGAGTGAATATTCAGTTTATTGGTTGGTCACTATAGGTAGCACCACACTACAGTTTAGCGAGCACCCTATTGTTCGACAGGCAACACCACATTGTACATTAGGCAACACCACAGTCGACTACTCACAACACCCTGCTACTACAAGTTACACCCCACTACTGCAGGATACACCACACTACTACAGGATACACCCCACTACCATGTTACACCCCACTACTGTAGGTTACAACCCACTACTAGACCTACCACTATTTCCTCCATCAGTTGGAACTAGTTTAACTGACTTTAATTCAGTTAGACTAAATTAAATAATTAAAACTGAAAATAAACTCAACTAGTGCTGCTAATTGTAGGAGACACTCTACATGGATCTAGTTAGACTCTCAACTCGAATTAACTAAGCTAACTAAGTCAAATTAACTTAGTTAACTAATAAAAGTTGTCATGAGATGTGGAATTAGAATTTATTCCCAATTTAATTCAAGGATAAATTAAATTAGGATTTTGCATTCCTTGATGTTATTTTCAACATTTCTTATTGTTGTTTTCAACACTCCCTCTCAATAAGAAAGGGATTCACATCATCCAAATCTAGTACCTTTGGAATGTTTTTCATGCAAATCTTTTCATTGTTGTTGTTGCTACTAAAACATCTACAACCAAAAATAATCCAAACAAAATAATGTGAATCAACTATGTCTGCAACTGTCTACTGGGAATTTCATTTTTATTGACGACTCTGCTATTGAGCCTCTTGCTTTTCTATCAACATTGATCTTCACTTCTCAATATCTCATTGACACTAATCCTCCTTCGACTGAATATTGTGGGCCTCTATAGTAAGGTAATTATCCATGAGACAAAAAACACCTCAATGGACCCTGCCCAATTTATGAAATACTTGGACTAAGGTTTCATATTGCCCCACCTCTCACCTAGATGTATGGCTGCATGTGCTCCCTTTGCCCACTTGGCTAAAAATTTCCCCCTATTAGAGGTCTTTGCTTGAGTGGGTATCTCCCCTCGACCTCCTCTTTGATTCTCCAATTGTGCCTGCTCCACAACTTCTTGAGGCTTCTTCTGAGGTTGCATGTTGATAGGTCTAACATGCTCCCTCCCAAGCACAATATATCTAGTCTTTACTTTGCTCCTCAAGGATTTTCGTGCATGAGTTAAAGATGATCTACTCATAATGTCATTTCTACTATTTTGATTATGCTTCTACACTTCTGTTTCAACCACTGCAATAATGAGTGATCTCCCCAAATCGTCAAGTACTAGCTTCCATAGGGTTGCTCCCTCTAAAACTACTCCCTATGAGTCTCAATATCCCTGTGGGAAAACTCTCTGCTCCTCATTTTGCCAATATCAATGATCACAACTCCATTTTTTGTCACTAAAAATTGGCTCATTGATTTTCCCACTAGCAGCCTTCTAGTTCCATTAAGAAGTCTACACATAAGGTCTTCTAGATCTACCCTGAACTAGAGCTCCATCAATATGCAAGGACAACTTCGAATTATTCTTTTCTATTGTGATTTCAACTCTGATACCATGTAGAAATTTCTACAAATCTAGCTCTGATACCATGTAGAAATTTCTACAAATCTAGCTCTGATACCATATAGAAATTTCTACAAATCTAACTTTGATACCATGTAGAAATTCCATTTAGATTCAAACTACATATTGTAATCTAATAAATAAATTAACTTGAATCTATTCTACTCATAAGCAGAAACAATAAACGATCGATGAAATCACGAAGCACACAAGAGAAATAATTCAATCACACATAACATAATAATTTTCTATGGAAATCCACAACTAAAAACCCCTCTTAACTATATATTGCATTATTCAGAAAATATGAGAAAATTACAATGCTTTTCTCAAGCCCAAACAACCTCTGCACTATCTCTATCTGTCTCATTACTTCCTAGGTAAGACTTGTATGAATGCAATATGCTCTGCTCAATGTTGAGCTCAACCTGCACAAGTATTTTCTATCCTCTACTTGACTGAGTGCCTTTGGCCAATAGTTAGCCAAATTCCTAACCTTCTAAGTTCTTACTTTATTGCGTTTTTTCTCAAGGAATTAGCCCCTATTTATTGGGGAAATTCCTCAATTATGAATTGCACATGCACCATTGGTTTAATTTAGATGATTTTAGAATTGATAGTACACTTTCCTTGAACTCCAATCCTAATTGGGTCTTTCTCTGATCTGACATGCATGAGTTATTTATGAGTGAATCTTCAGTTTACTGGTTGATCAATGTAGGCAACACCACACTTCACTTTAGGCAGCACCCCACTGTTCGATAGGAAATACCATAATGTATATCAAGTAGCACCACACTATACATCAAGAAACATCCCACTCGATTGGAGGTTGCACCCACTACTGCAAGCTACACCCCACTACTGCAGGTTACACCCCACTACTAGACCTCCCACTAATTCATCCATCAGTTGGAACTAGTTTAACTGACTTTAACTCAGTTAGACTAAATTAAATAGCTAAAACTCAAAATAAAATCAAGTAGTGCTCCTAATTGTAGGAGACACTTTACTTGACTCTAGTTAGACCCTCAACTCAAATTAATTGAGATAACTAAGTCAAATTAACTTAGTTAACTAATACAAGTTGTCATGAGATGTGGAATTACAATTTATTCCTAATTTAATTCAAAGACAAATTAAATTAGGATTTTTTTTCTTGATGTTATTTTTAACATTTCTTGTTTCTATTTTCAACACTAGATTCCAATTTCGCTTCTAGTGTGACTTCCAATTTTGCTTCTAGTGTAGCTTCCAATTTTGCTTCCAGTGTGGCTTCAAATTTTTCTTCTAGTGTGCCTTCCAATTTTGCTTCCAGTTTTGATTCTAGTGCATCTTCTAATTTTGACTCTAGAGGCTTCTAATTTTATGTCCAGTTTTGCTTCTAGTGTGGCTTCCAGTTTTGCTTCTAGTATGGCTTCCAATTTTGCTTCCAGTTTGGATTCTAGTGTGGCTTCCAATTTTGGGTCCAGTTTTTCTTCTAGTGTGGCTTCCAATTTTTATTCTATTGTTTCTTCTTTTTTGGCTTCCAATCGTAGGAAATAATGCCAGGTTTAGTGGCAGGTTTAGCACCAGGTTTATTGCCAGGTGTAGCACCGGGATATATGTCTAGTTTGGTTTCTAATTTGGCTTCCATTTTTGCTTCCCATTTTGCTTCTAGTGTGGCTTCCAATTTTGCTTCCAATTTGGCTTCCATTGTTGCTTCTTTTTTGCTTCCAAAAAATGATTATTGTTTTGCATATAGTTAAATTAATATATTTTATTTCAATTTAATTAGTTAAATATATCATGTATCTTAAATAAGTTATATGATTATACATCATATGAATGCCTTTGAAATATTTTATAAGATAACATTTATAAATATTTTTTAGGGAAACATACATCCATATGAGTTAACAACATCATTATACTTACTAAATCTCCATCAAATAGAATCTACAACATCCAATATATATAAAATAACATGATAATTATTGTAACACGATAATCATCTATAATTAAAAAAAATGAATCAAATATCTATAATTTAAGTGAATTTGACAACATCCATCATGATCATTAAATCAAAACCATAATACATAATAAATATGCATCCAAATCATCAACCACTTTAAACATATAAAAAATTTCAAGTCAATACTTGCAAGATCATCATGATATATGTCTTTGGAGACTCTCTCATTACAATTCAAAAATGTATCAAATTGAATCATTACGAGGACCCAAATACAAGATCAACTCTACAAATAATCCAATTGATCATGGATAGGAGTGAAACCATTCCAACAGGAGGAAGTGGACAAGCCTCCTACGAAGGAACTTGGCCAGAACAATGTGGAGGGAGTCGGGTAGTTAATTTCATAGTAATAGCTAGGTAGATTATGTTATGTAGGCATGTAAGTATTAATGGTGTATTTTAGATAAATTAGAAGAAGAATGATGTAGTAAATATGGAGAAAAACATTACTGCATAGCCAAAGATACTGGTCAGAGCAATTTTGGAGGACTCTGGAAATTTTGGTGCTTTTCAATGTAATGGCACTGACCATATTCCATTTTGATTAATAGAAATATACACGTTCCTTTAAAAAAATTAACATGTGAAAATGTGCATGTCCAACAATCTACATATGTGAAAATGATGAATTATCTAAGACAAAATGATAGAAGTCAATATGATACATCATGTCTGAATTATATAAGTCGAAATGATACATGTCAAAAAGATATAACTTAATAATATGGTACAAGATGTCATGAAAATGATACATATGATAGTAACCAAGAAAACTGGCATCATAACAATATATCAAAAATGATCCATGATGCAGTCTATATGATCATGAATTCCGCTAGCTACTACCAGCAACTGCCTCATGATAATCATCACCATTTAGATCATCATCATCATCATCATATTTTGTATCGACATCGTCCTTGTGGTCATCTGTCTCTGTGTTGCCATGAGCATCACCTGCCATCTCAGCATCAGAGCCAACATTATCTCGATCTATGTGATGAGGATCATTCGGATATTTTGGAAGATCCTCATTCTGAAAAAAATAAACATTCAGAATGAAAAGTTTTATTCATGTCATGCAATAATTAATTTATCTATTATATATCTAATATCACAACATATGAAATGAAACAATACTCATATTACATCATATCGAAGTGCACATATGATAATAAAATTTTAGTTAAATTACAACTAAGATGTTGTAACAGTGAATGCGATAGCAATGGATGTTGTAATAGAAAGCCATTTCATCTTTCTTGTCAGAGCTTGAAAGTGGGCAGTGAAAGAGGTATTTCTGCCACTAAACACTACACTAGCACTTGGGGGATCAAGAAAACAAATTGACAAGCATAAACATAGGTAACATTGAATTGAGAAGTAGATGTTGTAGCAACAGATGTTGTAACAACATATGCCATAACAACATGCCAATGTTATATCTGTTGAAAATGTTGTAACACCCATCATTATTGAAAATGCTGAAAGTTCTGTAAAAGTTGATGCTATAACAACTGATACTATTGAAACTACTGAAATAGTGACCATTAGAGTGGATGTTGTAACAATGGATGTAAAAATAGATTTTGTAACAATTGAGGGGGTAGAAATTCATTTCATATTGCTTGTTAAATCTTGAAAGTGGGCATCCAAAGAGGTGTTTCTTCCACCCAACACTACCCCAGCACTTGCGGGATCATGAAAACAAATTGAGAAGCACAAACATAGGTAACATTGGATTAAGAATAAAATGTTGTAATATTAGATTCCATAATAGATGTTGTAACAGCAAGCCATTCCATCTTGCTTGTCAAAGCTTGAAAGTGGGCAACCAAAGAAATGTTTTTTCTACCCAACATTACACCAACACTTGGGGATCAAGAAAACAAATTGAGAAGCACAAACATAGGTAATAGTGGATTGAGAAGCAGGTGTTGTAAGAACAGATGCCATAGCAAAATGGCAATGTTAAATATTCTAAAAATGATGTAGAAGCTGATGTTGTAACACCCATTACTATTGAAAATGTTGAAATTGTTGTAAAAGGTGATGGTATAACAACTGATACTATTAAAACTACTGCAACAATGACCATTGCAGTGGACGTTGTAACAACAAATGTTGTAGCAACGAATGTTGTAACAACGAATATTGTAACAACGAATGTTGTAACAACATATAATGGAAGGATTGAGGGGGTAGAAATCCATTTCATTTTTCCTATAAAAGCTTGAAAGTGGGCAACCAAAGAGGTGTTTTATCCACCCAACACCATGCAAACACATGGGGGATCAAGAAAACAAATTAAGAAGCACAAATGTTGGTAACATCGGATTGAGAAGCAGATGGTATAGTAGTGGATGTGTAACATCACCCAACCCCTCATATATATAAGCATGTAGAGTAATAACTCTAGTTGTGAATCCCTTATCACGAGTTGGGAAGTCAAGTAGAGTTCGGAGGAAAAAAATAAATAAATATGTTTTACCCCACTCCTCTAAGATATATATATATATATATATATATATATATATATATATATATATATATATATATATATATATATATATATATATATATATATATATGTTTATATACATATATACATATATATAGATATATATTTTCTCTGAAAGAAAATTCATAATTTCATTATATATATATATATATATATATATATATAAATCAGACCATGTGAAATGTAAAGGTCTCTCCTCACCACATGAGCCTGTCAATGACTTCTGAAGAGGGTCCACTTCTGATGAATCACAGAACTTCTGGGATGACATGTTAGCCAGTTCATCCCGACTGAAATCATCCTGGTTGATCCCACAGCTGCACCACAAAAGCATATAGGGTAATATTCTTGGTTTGTACCTCTGGGCCATGTTGTCACTTCCTCATCCAATTGTGTTAAAGGAAAAATTAGGCCGCACCAATGAAGAGTCTCCATGACTAGGTTTTGGAGCATTGCAAGGTTTTGCCAAATTTTCTTTATAAGTTTAAGGATTTCCCTCCTATGACACATCAAGCTTTCATTCAACCTTTTCTATGGCTATACTAAGGGAACTCAACCCTACCTTAAACAATGCATTAGACGGGGATCTTTATGATCGTTGTAAGAGAAAGTCTAAACCCAGCCATAATTTCCCTAAGTTGGTTATTTCGACCATGGCTCTGTCTCAGAGGTCTTGCAAACCTGCAGATCAACAGAAAGACTCGATGCTGATGTCGATGGTTTATTAATGTTCCCTCTGGTTCTAACCCTCTTGAGCTTGAGCCAACAGGTAGGCCTCTAGAATCTGATTGCTTAAATGTTTTCCTTAAAATACATTTTTTGGGCATTATGAATTCAAATCCTCATATATGAATATAGTGTTTTTATTATTTATTATAAGATCTCCATTCAAGTCACAAACCTCCTTTTTATTCTCATCCAAACATGTTATATCTGCCACATGGATAAAATTTACATACGAGATATCACCTCAAAATGGTTTTTGAAAAAATCTATGTAAACAGAGCTATGTACTTCTTCAAACTGGAAATAGTATGTACATGCATAAACATGCATTATTCCCGATGGATATATTTGCTAAAAATATATGTACTTTTTTCATCTACTTCTACAAATGATTTGGCGCTCAAAAAATAATAGTTAACTGATAATGACATAGGATTTTTCCTTTTTTCCTTACCACCATCATTGATTAAGTGTTATAGGGAGAAGGCATGTCTAGGTCTTAATGCAAGTGTGACAAGTGGTGTAGTTGGATTTTTCTGATAAGCCACAAGGGCACCTCTGAACTGAGGGAGCTTAGTATAGTTGGGTAGCTAGAGTATCTAGCTCATAATGGTAACATCTAATGAGGAAGGAAACATCTAGTCCTAGGAAAGTTATATCAAGAAAGGCAATATCTAAATATTGTATAGAGTTTTTTCTTGTTTGGAAATTCACAACAAAGGAGGCAAGTTCTAAATATGTAATTGTAATCTCTTTAAAGAAACTATCAAGTCTCATGATAATACAAGTGAATGTTCGAGTCTTTTTATATTATCTTGTGTATTGTGTGTGATTCATTTGTGTTGGGTGTGGAGCCTGGTTATATTCTTTATTCAAAGGTATATTCGTGTTGGACCCCAGTTCCTAATGGGGCGGAAATTCCACTTGTTTAATCATTGTCAGGGGGGTCCAGGGGGGGTTGATGATGATTTTATGAGCGCGCACCCCCCCAGTGGGGGTTCAGGGACAATGCCCCTGAAGCTAAAAATAGATGTAAAATTACCTTGTAAAATATTGTAATTTCATAGTCAATATGAATCGTTCATTAGGAAGATGATTTGATGGTAGAAGTTATGTTTAATTTAGTTTTTCTTTTCCCTAGAAGGAAACCCCTCACTATGTATGAGGGAATTTTATTACGATTGTGTACATGTGTATTCTGAGCAAGAAAGAGAGATGAGACTATGTGAGAATGAAGAGGAAGCTACAACGGATTTGTTGTAGTTTTTATCTATTCATTTTGTGGGATAATATAAAGGAATGACTGGCTGTTTCTCCATGGACATAGCCCAAATTGGGTGAACCACATATATCTGTGTCTCTCTTGTTTTATGCATTTTCTGTGTTTGTGTTTTTGCAATATTTTATGTGTTCCATTACTCTATTATATATAATATTCTAACAATTTGTTTCTAAGTCAAGTTTTTGGGAGATCCAACTGAGAGGTGAGGCTCTCTATGCCTCACCATCGATTAATAATGGTACGAGTAATGGACATAGGCCCACCAAGATAACTCATTGATTACTGCTTTCCCATTTAGAGAGATCTTACTTATACTAGCTAACAAGAATTATTTCTATGTTCAGTCTAAAGTAACCTTTATTCCTCTATTTCTTCAAGTGAAGGTAACTATAGTTATAGAAAGGTGAGATCTAGTATGGTGGCAGAGTGGGTCTAAGCTATTAATAATTATTTTCTTATGGATGTAGAAAGGTGAAGGCATCAAAAGGGGTGAGGGGTATAAGAGGTTGTTTATAACGCTAACCAAGGTTAGTGAAACCAGGAATGGTTTCTTTTTTTTTGTAAACAATAAATCATACTAAATAAATGCACTAGATCTCACAAATGAAACATATTTTTATCTTATTTATCATATATTAAGATAACTAACCCAAGCTTATAATGGCATAAATCTAGTATTATCTCACCTCAATTGGTGTCATCAATTCTAAATGCTTCTCCCAACTTTACTCCCTTGTATTCTTGTTAAATTAATATCTACATAAGGTCAAAAGATTAAAATTCACTCAAAAGAGCCATTTCAATCCAGGTATTGTAAAACCTAGAATTAACAGGTACTAGAATGTACAAATTAAATTTCTTCCTAGAGCAAGCAAGTTCACAAAGCTTCCAATGTATCAGATACAAAATTTCTTTGTTGCATAAACTAAATAGAAATTGAACATGTAAGGAATGGGCAACAACACAAGATCACAACTACATGTATCCCTCATCTTTCTACTCATGATATCCAGCTCATTTTGTCTTCTGACTAGATAGTGATAATTAAAAACAAATAATACACCTTTGAATTATTGTTTCTCATACCGTCTTCCATCTATGGTAGTATGTTCTTTCCAATCTAGAGAAGTATGTAAGTTGGAATTACCTAGTTGTACAACAACTCCCTTTAAAATAAAAAAAGAAATGTCAAGTCAGTTCAAAGATATACCACTCATATGACTACAAATATGGTATGCAGTGTAGTGCATTATAAAAAATTAAAAAGGAATCAACTTGAAAGTAACTTACCTTGAATGCTAAATGTAATGTTACCACTTTTTTTTGACTTTGTTACCGAAGAACCCACAGTAAAAACCATTTGACGAAAAATGGTTTTTACTGTGGTTTCTCTAGTAACTAAGTCAAAAGATATAAACCACAGATGTCTAAAATCCATAAATTTACCATTTTGAGATATTTTCTTCCGATAGTTATTCCACTTCAACATCCAAATTGATACTAATTGTCCTACACATATTCATGAGACAAATGAGGCATATTAAATTTAATTGCATGAATAAATAATAATTAAAAGGACTTAAGTGCATGAATATTTGAATGATATCCTCTTGGTTCTGAGAATAACCTATTAGATTAGTTTAATCTTGGGGAAAACCTCCCTCCACTTGATGAAGTAGCAGTGAAATCAACATTGAGTTTGTTGTTTCTCTATTGGATTGAGGGTTTTTTGCTCTGCGATTATCCAAATCTTAAATTCTCTATTGAATAGGGCCAACCATGTGAAGGTGGAAACTATCATGTCCCCTCCCCCCACCTCACATCACTCTCAATTCCCTTGTACCCTAACTATCTACTATATAGGAATAGTTGAAAGCAAGACATTAAGATACATAAAAAAACAAATAGCAAACATTCGTTCATTCATTCATATGTTGAAAATGTTGTAGAAATTTATGGTGTAACACCCATTATTGTTGAAACTGTTGTAAATGTTGATGCTATAACAACTGGTAGTATTGAAACTACTGAAACAATGACCATTACAGTAGATCTTGTAACAATGAATGTTGTAACAAAAATTATTGTAACAATTGGGGGGGTAGAAAGCCATTTCATCATGCTTGTCTAAGCTTGAAAGTGGGCAAAAAAAGAGGTGTTTCTTCCACCCAACACTATACTGGCACTTGGGATGTTATAACATTTTCTTGTTACATTGAAAATTTCAAAATTTTGATTAAATTAAAAAAAAAAATTGATTAAATTAAAAAAAGAATTGATTAAATTTTCAATTTTTTTTGATTAAATAAATAAATAAATAAATCAATATATATATATATATATATATATAATTCTGCAATATATTATTTTGTTTTATTTTAATAAATAAAATGCTAAATTTTCGCACACTAACTATCGTGCATTTTCTATTGGTGGCGGTTAACACTTCGGTGATTGAAGGCTCTTGTTGTATTGTGCACCCCCCCCCCCCCCTTTGCTTGCTCGACATTTAACATTGGGGGAGGGCGCACAAAAAGTTTTTTTTTCAAAACAAATTTTGCAACGTGGCAACGGCATATGAATTTTTCACCACCCCCTTTCGTGCCCCGCCCCCACCGCACACCCCCCCCCCCCCCAACACCCCACTCATTACTAATCACCACCTAAACCCCCTACCAAAAGTCGATTCCTAGTTTTTGGTAATAAATATCACCCACCAACATTTTATTGACCATTTACCATTTAATTCTTCAGAAAACTTTGATGTTGAAAGACAAAGGAAAAATGTGAAAATATTCTAGTGCAAATCAATAAATTCTATATAAAATTTTCTATTCTACAAGAGAGAGGTCTTCCATCATTTAAGAATTCATATGGCCAGACGATAACAGAAGACCAATATGAAATATTGTTGCAGGAGAGAGGTAGGGGATATGACAAATTTTGTTGGAATCAAGGGAGAGTTAGCAGTCAAAATCTACTTCAAATTTTATCTGATGTGTTGAGGTTGGAAACAGTTGACGGAATAACGCAATTATCAGCCTTTGGATATTCCCTTATTACCATACAAAAATGCATTCAATTTTATCAAAACAAGGACCCTGGCCCAAAATATAGAATTTTATTGTATTAAATGTAATACATATATCCAAAGAATATATTTATTGGTGGACAAGCTTGAAAATAAAGATTTTTTTCATATTAAAATGGAAAATAATATGTCGACGGGTGAACAAGCTAATCGGGTCGTCATCCTGGAGAAAGATGAAATTAGGGAGGATGAGAATGCATCTTCCAAATGTCACATCCCATGAACATATATAATTGGAAAAGGCTGGAATAATATGGAGAAGGGTGAAATAACTAACAAGATGATTAATTACCTAATTTACTACTTGGCACATTTGTTCTGTGGTTGGAGTCCTTGCGATAAGATGGATCCATCAATCTCATGATGGATAATTAAGAGGAATCAATACAGGATTAAGGACAACTGGAAGTTTGTATGTTGAGATTTAAGGTAGGGATGTATTGAAGGAATTGTGTTCTCTAAGCTCGAGGAGGATCGCCTTAGGTCGATCATACGAGAATTCATCTCCGAGCAAGAAGAAATTAAAATTAATATGGTTGCAGGGAGTGCACTACCAAAGAGCATTGAAAATGAAGAGACCTCTTGTGTAATCAATATGGAGCTAATGTTGGCAATAAGAAGATGGTTATGGAGGGAATATGAATTATGGATTTCCACACATCCTCAATGTGCCAAAGAAATGGATTGTCTATCTAGAAATGGCATCAGAGACTCTTCTGAGAATTCCCTTGGTGCGTTCAGGGATGAAGTGGAGGAAATGATTTCGCGGATTGGAGGGAAAATTATATCGGAAGCCTAATCTCAATTTACCATCATTTGGGTCATCTGAAAGGCTTGAGGAAATATGTGCAAAATCTTCAGGCGGAAATGAAGTTCATCGTGTCGACAATAGTGAATATTGACCAAAAGGTGGAGAATTTGGAAGAGAAGGTGGATATTGCAGTTGTGTTAATTCTGAAGGAAGTGTTTGGCATCGAGGAGGAAGTTGATAATGAACCAACATGTGGCCAGCTGGGAGCCCCTCCTCTAGAGTTCATAGTACAATTGGAGATCTAGCAAGAGTCTGAGCAACATGAAATTGAGGATGCAGACTAGCAGGGGGAAGCAAAAGCAGTTGATATTGAAGAAATCAAACAACATGAGTTAGAAGAAACTAACTAGTTAACATATAGAAATAGTTTTTTTTATGTTATGCAAATATGTAAATATTAATGGGGTTTTTTGGCAAATGTATAAGGAAAATGATGTAGAAAATCTAGAGAAGAAAACTCTGAAATTGCACTATCTCTACTCAGAGAATTTTTGGAGGGATGTGGAACTATTGTTACTTCTAAATGTAATGGTTCTGGCCAGAATCCAGATTTTTTAATAGAAATATAACCGTTCCATTAAAAAAAAAAAGAGAGAATACTTTGAATGTAAATATTTTAAGGGAGAGGATATTATCTAAAGCCCTTTATATATACCTTATTTTTTAATAAAAAGGCTTGGTACCTGGACCAAGTTTTTTTGATATTTCTATAATAATTTCAACTTGGATATAATCAAAGGATTTTGGTTTTTCTTCATGACAACAATTGTGTACTTATGAGTTCTTCTTGTAATTTCATAGTATGTTTCTGCATATATTTCAGAATAGTATAGTAAATTGGGAAGGGATAGATTGAGTATCAATCTCCCTAATGTCCCTCTACAAAGCTATGTTCACTACAGAGTTAGGAATTGAATAATATGTTTAATTTACTGCTAAAAAATCTTTATATTGCTGCTTCTATGTTGTGCATGGATATATTTTTGCTAACTATAGAGGTTCATCTATATGTCTCTTCTATTATTAGATGATTAAATTTCAGGGATAATGTTTAGCCTTCTAAATTCCTCTCAATTCCTCACATTGATGCTTTAGCTCAATTCTTTAGTTGAGGACTATCTACAAAGATACAACATGGGGAATCAAGAAAACTAACTGAGAAGCATAAACATAGGGAACACTCATTACTATTGAATATGTTGAAACTACTTTAAAAGTTGATGATATAACAACTGCTACTATTGAAATTACTAAACAATGACCATTACAGTGGATGTTGTAACAATAGATGCTATAACAGGAGATGGTGTAACATTAGATGTTGTAACAATTGACCAGGTATAAAACCATTTCATCTTGCTTGTAAAATTTGAAAGTGGGCAGCCAAAGAGATGTTTCTACCACCCAACACTACACCAACACTTGGAGGATCAAGAAAACAAATTGAGAAGCACAAACATAGGTAACATTGGATTGAGAAGCAAACATTCCAACATCATATGTTGTAATAATAGATGTTGTAACAATATATGCTATAAAAGATGTTGTAAAATCAAGCCATTTCATCTTGCTTGTCAAAGCTTGAAATTGGGAAGCCAAAGAGGTATTTCTTTGTAACTTTACATTTGTGTTATTCTTCTTCTAAGACTTGTGTAATAAATTTGGTGGTTTCTTTCACTAACAGAATTATCAATGTTGTGTGAATAGTTGAGATACATGTTACTTTTATATAAGAAACCTTAATTAAGTACTCAACAGTCTTTGCATATTATTTTCTTTCATTTCAAGCTCTCTGCTATATATATAATGCATGGGATTTTGTTTAGCCCTATGATTTAAACCTCAAATTTCTTTATGTTTTTTTCTCCATACTACAACTTTAATTTTAAAGGCTATAATCATAGATAATAGGTCTTTTTAATTTATTCATTAATTTCTCCAAAAACTAGTTCACATTGCATCTATAGGTCTATCGTCACCTACCCCACTTGTCTGATTGTTTTAGGATTAATAAGGGTATGATAGAGTTGGAATAGTGAGAAGACTTGTGTTGTAGTCTAGAATGTAGGAAGAATTTTGTTTTGAAAAATCACCAAGTTGTGTGCTAACCATACTCCCCATAGGACTAGAAAGGGAAGTGTCCTATAGAGTTTCAGGTCCTTTCTTTCAAACCAGGCCTTCAAAGTTCAAACAAGCTCCAACACAGGCCTACATCGTAAATGTTCCTATTCTAATAGCCATGTCCCTACATATCTTCTTAATTCATTCAATATATATATATATATAGATATAGATATCACTGTAAAACAAATGTTTTAGACCTCAATACACCCATCATCCTACCACATGGAAAATAATCTCTAAGACAAGTTATAAGACTCAAGATCATCCCTAGTGCTAGCATTTAAATTCATTTATTCTCTAGGGTTTATGTCACAAATTGAAACCACCCTCCTCACACATCTACCCAAGTAACTATGCAAATCGGGTAAACATGCAATGAGAGGCTACAATGATTGGATTCGACCTCCTATGTGACCTTAAGGAAGTGGAATCGACGAAACACATCAACCAACCTATCCACATCAGCAACAGAACCCTCAGGAGATGTGTCAGCCATTCAAACATCCTCTCCCTAAGTCCCACTGATGTTCTAGACATCTTAAGCCTCAGTCTCTCTCATGCTATACGCATGAGAGCATTCAGAAACCCAAATTTTCTCTCACAAGCTTGCCACCTAGCGTCGAGAGACCCAATTTTCCAATGTTATGCCAACGACCCCAAGATATGAGCCACTTTTTTAGGCCCAGATCCAAGTTCACTGCCCAGAATGGAATGATAGCTTAAGATCAGTCAAAGAACATGGAAACTACCCCTACTAGCCATGTCAAGCATTTTTTCAAACATATCATCAACATGTAACCTATAGGTGTAAACAAAAAAATTAAGTGTAGGGATCTCATACTTATCTGAGAATCACCATGAACCATTGATCTCTCATGTCATTTCTTGCATTATCATCTATTAAGCCATATATACATTATCCATTCATTTAAAAGAAAAAAATGCTAAGAGTTGTACATTGATGTTGTCATGAAACACATATATAACCAGCATAATAACAACAAAAATACTCATGAAAATACATCAATGTAGATCACATATAATACATGAAAATTCTCATAGAAATACAAGGATAAATAACCTTTTTTAATGATAAAAAAACCAAACTCGGGATGGGACTTCCACGTTCCACCCGATCATAGAATGGCTAAGCAAAATCTCTCTTCAACCATACACCCCGTTTCTATATTCCAAGCATGAATGTGGGACTCAAACCAAAAGAACCAACCAGGGCATACCGAGGCTAAACGACCTCACCCTCATCAATAGAAACTATTCTTTACCGTAATCCATCCTGGATCACTAGGCCAACATAATGAACACATCATAACAAGATTTACTGTTATCTCCACCCAATCGTTAGGCCAAACAAGCATGGATGCCACATGATTTATCCACTTACACCATGAGGAATTTCCTGTCTCCTAGTCTCTCAGGCTTTACCGTTATCGCAATCAAAATCCGAATAACTGGGCCCTAAAACAAGTCCCCCTCTCCAAGCTTTACCACATATCCAAAACATAGGATTACTAGGGCTAATGGAGCGAAAAACACCTCTTGGATTTACCATATATCCTGCTATTCACTGATAAGGATTCCTAGGCCTATCGAGGCAACACAATCCTGGATTTACCGCAACCCATAGTCTGGTTATGGTGTCACTAAGCCAATGGCTTTACAGTGATCCACAGTTCGATTCAGGGACCACTAGGCCATGTGCTCTAGCATTCAGAGATCCACCCCACTCAACTTCGAATCCATCCGACAATCCAGCTCAACCGAAACATGAGAACACCATCACACCATGGCTATTCAAAAATGGCAAGGCGAGGCTAAAAACACTGTTAGACCTGGAAAAAACTATGCCACAACAAAAAAGAACCACATGCAATACCATGCATGCCAAATATAGCAAGAAAAATACACATGCAAATCGATACTTGCAATGAATGCTGTTGTATCTACTTGATCCTGCCTTTCCCTTCTGTTAGTGTCAGTATCTACATACTTCCATTAGGGATCAAAATTCACTCTTTCCATTTTCATTTTAGGGGTCCCATACTGAAAATTTTGCATCATTCCATTAGGTCATGATATACTGATCCACTGATGGGTGTTTTCTCTTCAGAAAATCTAAATTTTTCCCTCATAGGGTATACTTGCTGATCCTTTTTAAGATTGTCTTCACTTATGGTTTCATAATCAATTTGCAGTCATGATTTTATTAGGTCATAGGGCATGATTTCATTAGGTCTTAGGGTCTCACCACCAAGGTCAAAAGTTTGGTGTTAAAATGTAAATAAAGGTCAGCAAGGGTATGAGGATGACTGATAAAACGATGATTTGTAAGTCATAAGATACTACATTATTATTTTTTAACCTAATGTAATTTTCACCTTAAAAACATGTATTTGAGGTGAAAACAGAGTATTTTAAGTTTATTTGTATTTCACATGTAATTTTAAGTTCCTATATGTAATAATGGATTTCAGCTGCACCAGAGCATTTATCCTTACTGCAAGACAAACAAACACTAAAAAATTCAAAGTCAAATTGAGCATTTATCCGCCTGCAAAGACACAAAGAAGAAAAGGCATTAAAGCAGAGTTTAAAGGTGAAAGCAACAAAAAACATTAGCAAAGGGGGTTTGAGGAGCTAAAGATTAAATTCAATGGTGTATAAATATCTTCTTGCCTTCATATCTTCTTTATTTCCCTTTTACCCCGCATTAAGAAAACCCCAACAGTGTTTTTTTTACAATTTGAGGTTGAATCGGCAGAAACAGTGGAGGCACTATCCGTTTCCTCTTGGCGCTATGCACTCCCTTCAGGCGCTGTGAACTCCCTTCAGGCGCTGCAAACTGCGCACTTCCTCTGGGCGCTGCGCGTCTGGCCAGTTTTTCCCATATTTGTTCTTCAGCGTTCCTAATACCTCCTCAGCCTTAGAACAAGTAAGTATCCTCTTCAAACATCATTTTCCCTCTCCTAAAAGTTATGTCCTCAATGTCTGAAGAAATAAATCAAGATTGGTGTTATTCTCACACTCAAAACCATAGCTTTTCTCCTAAACCCTGATTTTTGCAAGCAAGCTACCCATTTCCCAAAATATACCTGATCAATACCCTATATCCCCTTTCAAAGACCTCTATCCATACACCCACCAGACTCCCATCTACCTTTCCCTTTTCTTTTTTCCTTCCTAAGCACTTGCATTCCCCTACCATTTACTTAGGGTTTCATAACAAAGACACTGTGGTTGATGAAGGATATAGGCCACATAGTGAAGAAGAGGAATCAGACAGAGAGGGAAGCATAGAGTAGAGAAGGCCACATAAAGGAGGGAAAATCCACAGGTTTCAGCCCGCAGATCTCAAAGAGCTCCTAGCCTCTCCTATGACAGTGAGATCCTTCAAATGGTTAAGGTGTTTTGAGTTTTGCGAGTAGGTCCAAGCAGTCCAGTACCACCCTGAGTTGACTACGCTTTTCATAACCAAAATTCAAGATAACCAAGTCATTCTTGCAGGCAAAACCTTCACATTGTCTACTGCCATCATATCAGCTGCCACCGGGATTCCAGAAGTTGGGGAAAAATGGTTCAAGCAGGGTGAAATAGAAGCACATTTTTATGAAACATACATCAAAACTAAGTATAGAAGTGAAAGAAAAGGATATTTCGCTTTCTCATACCTCCTTGACAGATATGCACCTATGATGAAGATTATAATGAAGTATTTCTCATGTGAGGGTAGGTTCTCTAGGGTCTATTCTTACCACATCTTGTTACTTATGCATTTCACTAGGGTTAAAATTCTCAATATACCCTACTATCTTTTCAAGAGTGTTGAGAAGATGGCTTACATTGTCTAAAAAAGAGAATACAAAGATCAAATGAAAAGATTATTTCACCATTCCCTCATAAAGATCATAGTTCTTTATCACCTTAAAGAACTTAACATTGCATGGAGTAAATTTATATCTAACCCCATTTTCACTCAAGTTTCCACTCAAAATGTTCAAGGTATTCCATCATCATCTCATCCACCATCACCCCCATTATCACCATTCCACAGACCTATTCTTTCATCGGACAGGAAAGAGGATAGTGACAAAGAACAAAGTGATCAGGGTCAAAGCAGCAAGCCTGGAGGGACTAATTTAGGTACTGTGGTGCACGCCTATGAGAGAGTAAATAGGCAAGTGTTTGCCCCACAGATTGTGGGAAGGGCCTTTCTCTCTTCATCAGCAAAGCAAGTATAGAAATGAAAGGAAAAATGGTTGAAACAGAAATGCAAAGACAGGAAGAAGACCCCCATGAAACTGAGCAAGATTTTGACTTAGTGGACTTAGATGAGGAAGATGAAAAGGAAAACACCAGAATGATCCTCAAAGAGAAAGAATCATTGATAGGTGAGTTGCAGGTGAATCTACAAAGAGAAAAATACATTATATCTTATTATGAATAGGAAAATAGGCAAATGGAGACCAAGCATGAGCTTATGGAAGTTCAGCTCATCAAAGCTAAAAGGGAAGCTGAAAAGACTAAAGTCCAACTTGAGGAAGCCTATGGTGACTATGGTGAGCCCATGGAGGAAAAAATGCCCAGGAGGAGGCCTAGGACTAGAGGCCTAAAGCGAGCTTTGGAGCTTGAAAGAGAAAAAGAAGCTCAACTTGCCAACCAACTCACCTTAAATGAACAATTTGGCATAATGATGAATGAGAACCGGGAATATTGGCTTGAGAGGGCTAACACTCATCTTGAGGACCTATTAGCTAAAGCTAATAGAGATACAAAGGTTCAAAGAAGAATGGCCAAATACTATGCCATGAGAAACAAGATTACTAGAGCTAAGCTCAAAAGGGCTCATGGAAAAATTGAGGCCTTAACTCATTAAAAGGAGAAGGACAAGCTTGACCTATTGGTGGAGGCTTCTCTCCATGCTTAGTCACCTTTAACATTAGTTATGTCAACCATTTTTGAAGACCCTGAACTCAATTTGTTTCTTTTGGCATTTCCTATTTTCTTCAGGTAATTTTTGTATTAGTCCCTTGGTCAAACGCGCAACGCCCTTTTGGGGCATCTTTTGGAGGAATGGCCCCCACCATTGGATTCAGAAGACCATTTACACTCTAGAAAACCATGTTTCCAGATTTGAAATTCAAAACTACTAGGTGGAAAAGGCAAAAAACCACATAAAAATCATGTCTCTGCCTATTTTCTAAGCCAGGCGCTGCACGTTTGAGCAGTCTTGGGAGATTGCAGCTTTGGAGGGGCAAATCAAACTAAATTTGGAAACTAGGGGCATTTTTGGAAACTAGATAAGATAAGCTTTCCAATGAGCTATCTTGAGCTAGATTTGGACACTAGGAAGGCAGTCAAAACTCACCTTGAAGATGGTGTTGCGCACTTCCTTCAGGCGTTGCATGTTTGACACTGGCACTGCGCACTTGACATGCAGCCAAATTTTTCACTGTTTCTCTCAAAAAATACTTTTCACTTGTAGGATTTTGATTTTTCACTGATGTAATTCATAATGATGATGTAATTAAAGTGTATTTTTGTTACCTATGGTAGATACATCAGATGAATGGCCTATGTGGCACGTAATGAATCAGTTTGCTTCATATTAGGAATGATTCAATTTGACCACCCTAGTCTTTAGCTATCAGTTTAGTCTTTTGTGCAAATGTTCCTTCTCTCATGGATTTGACCCGTGAGGCTAGTATTAGTTGTTTTGAGGCCTATATCATGTATTTTCTCAGTCATTTTGTTGGTTGGACTCAGTGTGGATGCTCAGAGCTTGATTGTACACCTCTGTAAGCAGTTTGGCAGGAAATCAATAAGAATTGAAATTATTTTTATGAGATCCCTATGGTATGGAGTTCTAGTACAGTTTCTTCTTCTGTGATTAGTACAGTTTCTTCTTCTGTGATTATATGTTTATTTGTTTTATTTATGCCATCAATCATTTCATTGCTTCTAGTTGAATGTTTTCAAGTTTGATAGGTAGAATCCATTGTATCAGTGCTCTGCCTTGGGAAACCATTCACCATTTCATGTTTTCTGCAGTCCAGGAAGGATCCATGATTGTCACATGCCCTTCTTAGCTTCTCACTAGTCTTAAACATCTCACCTCATCAAGCCCTAGAGTGCTAAAGCCTATGCCTACCTTTCCCCATAGAACACCCTGCATTTCTGACCTAATTTCCCAGACCTAAACTTCCTAGCTCCTCCTGATTTGGCAAAACCCCTACAAAATCCAATCAAAACTTTTGTGATACTATACCTAGCCTAAAATCCTTCACCTAATTTAGTCATCTTGACTGAGATCTTTATGGAGAGAGCCCTCTCTTGGCCTAGTAGGGCTAGCTACTTGGCTAAGCTTTGTTTGTTGTTACCCTGGCATTGCCTCCCTTTAGCCTGAGGTCAATCTAGGTGATAACATAGTGGCGACCATACTGGGGAATGAAAGACTAATCACCCCAGTAATATCTTTCATTTAAATTCTTGAACTTTGGATGATGAGTTTTAGAATTTAGTAGGCTGAAATAGAAAGTTGTAAAGAAATATAGAAAACTCGAAATTTGAGCACACTGGCTTCAAGAAAGTGCACTAGGGCCAATCCAGATCCAAATCCTGCCCCAATAGTGGATAATCATAACTTAATTTCAAGAAGACTCAAAAGACAAGAGAGTTTAGTCAGCTTGACACCTTTGATAAAATTAGATTCCTGCCTGGATGAGTGGTTGTTCTTAGAAGATATCTCTTTTGATTTGTCGTTTCACCTTTATCTATTTAGAACCAAATCTAAAAGTGCACTTGACGATATAGTTATAGACCTAGAGTTTATTGCAGCTCTCAAAATTCAAAAGGCAAATTGGTCAATTGATGAGTATATCCTAAACTCTCCTCAATCATCCCTTACTACTACAAAGATCCCTGAGTTTTCTGAAACAGCGTCCACTACCCTTAGTTCATCATTATTCCCATCAACCTCTAAAGTTCATTCCCAACCTCCATTTATACCTACACTTCCCCTTCAACCTATCATATCCCATCAAACACCTATTACCCCTACTACTCCATCAACCCCTAGTAGTCCAATCATTGTTTCAAATCCACCTCAAGTCATGGCTTCCCAGTATGCACCCCTTGTTTTACCTCAGAATCTTGGTGATATGCCCACTGATTACCAAGGTAAAACACCTTTTTTTGATGCCACTTAAAACATTACAGCTTAGTAACATGTTGATAAAATGAATGACTTCTTTGACCTTCATGAGGTAGAGATAGAAGATGTGACTATGAGATTGTTTGTCCAAAGATTTGGAGGTGAAGTTTGAAAATGGTTCAGAGCTTTACCCACAGCCTCTATCACCACTTTGCCAATCCTGCATAGGCAATTCCTGGATCGGTGGGAGGTAAAGAATAATCCACTCCAAATTTTGTTTGAGTATGAAAATATCAAAAGGAATGCCGGTGAAAGTGTGCAAGATTATTGTGTGAGGCTTAATGTAGTATATAATGCTATTCCGGCTAACATTAAACCATCATAGGGGTTAGCTTTAATCAAGTTTATAGATGGTTTTGATACCGATATGGCTTATCAGTTACGACAAGGTGATCCCACCACACTAGAAGACATGCAGAAGAACACTGTAAGTGTAGAAGAAAATCCGCTGGCCAAAAGAGCAAGAATGAGATCTGAAAAGAGAGTGACCATAAAGGAAGAAGCATCTACCTAAGATGTCAATATGGATACTTTGATCCGAATAGTGGAGAGGATGGTTGACCAGCTGACCATCACAGATGGACCTGAACCACCAATCAGGAATCCAAATTTTAGAGGAGAGCAGTAGCCCCAATTCTAGATCAAGCAGAGAGAACAGAAGGAACCAGACCACCCAACACAACAACAACAGATCAGAACTCCTTTGCAGTAGAATTATGTTCAGGGAATGGAAGAAGAAGATGACAATGATCTGGTAATTTGTTATGCTCTTAACCTGCAAAAGATACCCAAATACAGAATATGCGAAGAAAGATACCCAGAACATAGAATAGTGAGAGACAACAGCAAATATTTTATTATTCAGAAAGCAATGTTCACTGGCCTCTTCGAGGGGGCAACCTCCAATAGAGCAGAGCTCGATACAAAAATAAGACACGATGCTCCTCGCAGGGAGTCTCTATCCTTTATATATGACTCACACATGAAATACCGTGGATCAATACCATGGGTTTTATTAATACCATCTATCTAATACCATGGCCCATTTGCAACTAACTGTGGTCCCGTCATTAATTGCGGGTTAACCAATTACAATTATTAATATGGGCTTTATTGACTCTTTACTATGACTCGATCCCACTACATAAATAAGTGGGTTAGGGTGGGACCCTAACATGCCCTCCCCCTTAAGAATAGCCTTGTCCTCAAGGCTGAAGCTGTGGAAACTGTTGAAGAATAGTGGCTGGTTCCCAAGTTGCATCTTCCGGCGAGGTGTCTTTCCACTTGACGAGAACTTTCGTATTCATGCGGCCACGCCGATGCCTTTCTCGTGTGTCTAGGACTTGTTCAGGTTGGATCCAGATTGACCCTTCCTCGTCCAATTCAGGTAGACTGGTTTGAATTATGCAATTGTTCCCAATCACTTTCTTGAGGCATGAGACATGGAAAACTGGATGGATTTTTGCAATAGGCGGCAAAGCCAACTTGTAGGCGACTTCTCCAATGCACTGAAGTACTTGATATGGTCTGTAGAATTTTGGAGATAGTTTCTGAGAACCCTTGTCTTTGAGTGATGTTTGCTTATATGGTTGCAGCCTCAAAAAGACCTGATCCCCTTCTTGAAATTGGCGCTCTGAGCGATGCTGGTCTACCTGTTGCTTCATGCGGTTTTGAGCTTGATGAAGATTCTCTCTAAGATGGGTGAGCATGGTTGCGCGGTTTTGTAGGAGTTGATCCACTGCTTGTACCTTTGAGCCCCCTTTGATATAAGAAGTAGGGGAAGGAGGGAGTTGACCATATACTGCTTCATAGGGAGTCATTTTGGTGGTGGCATGATGTTATGAAACCAGCTCACAAAAAGATAGAAAAGAGAGATCCACGACTTAGAATTCAGCCTCTTCGAGGGGGCAACCTCCTTTACATTACATAAATGAACAATTCTTGGATGATACAAATGAAAAACCTCCTTTCTATATATAGGAGTCTAAGGAGTCACAATATAATCCAGCCGACCTAACAATAATAATATAAAGCCACAAAAATAACAATAGAGGGATTCTATGGGGCACAATAATAACAATATGGGGGTAATAGGGGCACAACAATATAAATAAGGGGTATAACTACAATAGTAATGGGGTAATCACTAGTATTATAGGGACCCAACATGCCCCTCTCCTTCAAAAAAGTGTTGTCCTCAACGCTTGAGTAGTTCTGGATACTTCTGCATAAAATTCTCATCCTCCCATGTGGAATCTTCAGCGGATAAGTTCTTCCACTTGATAAGATACTCTGAAATTGATCGATTTCGTAGCTGTCGAGTTCTTGTTTCTGTGACTACTTCCGGTTCCAATATAATTTTTCCTTCCTCGTCAAGTTCTGGCAATATTGTTTGAACTGGGAGCTTGTCGCCTATAACCTTCTTTAAACATGAAACATGGAAAACTGGGTGCAATCGAGAAGCTGCAGGAAGCTCCAATTTGTATGCCATAGTACCAATCTTTTGCAACACCTTGTACGGACCATAATACTTTGGTGATAATTTATTATCCTTCTTAGCTTGCTTGAGGGACATTTGCTTATATGGTTGTAGCCGTAGGAATACCCAATCACCTACATCAAAACTTCTTTCACTGCGATGTTGATCTGCCTGTTGTTTCATTCTATTTTGTGCCAACACGAGGTTATCCTTTAAGAGTTGGAGGACTTGTTGTTGATGTTCGATGTGATGTTCCACTGCCTGAACCTTAGAATTTTCTCTTAAATATGATGTGATGGATGGTGGTTGATACCCATAAAGTGCCATAAATGGGGTCATTTTTGTTGCTGTATGGAAGGAAGTGTTATACCACCATTCAGCCAGAGGCAACCATTTGACCCATTGTGTCTGTTTATCAGATACAAAGCAACGAAGATATCCTTCCAAACATTTGTTTACTATCTCAGTTTGCCCATCAGATTGAGGATGATAAGATGAGCTATGAGCTAACTGAGTACCAAGACAAGAAAATAATTCTGTCCAAAAATTTCCAGTGAAAATGGGATCTCTGTCACTTACAATAATCTTTGGGTTTCCATGTAGCTTTTGAACTGTTTCCATAAATGCAGTAGAAACTGTACTGGCTTTAAATGGATGTGATAATGCACAAAAGTGTGCATACTTGGTAAGTCTGTCAACTACCACCATGATGACACTCTTTCCCTCAGACTTGGGTAAACCTGTGATAAAATCCATTGAAACCTCCTCCCAACGTTGGCTTGGAATGGATAAAGGTTGTAATAGACCCGGTGTCTTAATTGTTTCAACTTTATTTTGTTGGCAAACCAAACATTCCGCCACAAACTTTTGAATATCTGATTTAAGGCCATCCCAAAAAAATTCCTTCTTAACCCTGTGGTAAGTTTTTAAAAATCCTGAGTGCCCTCCTAAGGGAGAAGTGTGCAATTCCATAAGAATCTTTTGTTTTAGCTGGGAATTCTTACAGAGGTATAAGCGATCTTTGTACCATAACGAATCATTTTTCCAGCTAAATGTATCAGAAGTACTGGAATCTTGTTGTAGCTTTCGAATAAGTGCCCACACTTCTTCGTCATTCTTCCATTCCTCCCTTGCTTCGTTTATCCAATCTGGTTGGATAATAGAAATGGCACACAACAATGCTTCCACATCCTCATCCTTTCTTGAGAGTGCATCTGCCACCACATTTTGCTTCCCTTTTTTGTAGATGATTTCAAAGTCATAACCCAACATCTTTGTGACCCACTTTTGTTGCTCTTCAGAGGATAATCTTTGTTCTAAAAAGTATTTAAGGCTATCATGATCCGTTTTTACCTTGAAGTGTCTTCCCATTAGGTAGGGTCGCCATTTCTTAAGTGCATGGAGTATTGCCAACATTTCCTTCTCATAAATAGCTTTGCTTAAAAACTTTCCCTTGATTGGACGACTTTCAAAAGCAATGGGTCTTTCATCTTGCATTAGAACAGCACCAATTCCATTTCCTGAAGCATCACATTCCACAATAAAGGTTTTTGTGAAGTCCGGTGTAGCTAAGACCGGTGCTTGGCACATTGCCTCTTTAAGATGTTCAAAGGCCTTTGTTGCTTCCGGAGTCCATGAAAATGAATCTTTCTTCAATAATGTTGTTAGAGGTGCTGCTATTCTCCCATAATTCTTAACAAACTTGCGATAATACCCTGTCAACCCAAGAAATCCTCGCAGATGCTTTATGGATGTGGGGATTTTCCATTCCTTAATGGCTTTAATTTTGCTAGGGTCTACCTTAACTCCTTCATGAGATACAATATGACCCAAATATTCCACCTCCTGGACTCCAAAGAAACATTTGGATCTTTTTGCATATAATTGTTTCTCCTCCAATAGTTGTAGCACCCTGTCAACATGTTCAACATGATCCTTCCAAGACTTGCTGTAGATTAGTATATCATCAAAAAATACTAACACAAATTTTCTAAGGAATGGTTTGAAAATTGAATTCATCAAACCTTGAAATGTTGAAGGTGCATTGGTAAGGCCAAAAGGCATGACCAAAAATTCATAATGACCCTCATGAGTTCTAAATGCTGTTTTCGGAATGTCTTCAATCTTCATTCTGATTTGATGATATCCTGAACGAAGATCCAACTTGGTGAAGTAAATTGATCCATGCAATTCATCCAGTAATTCATCAATGACAGGAATGGGGAACTTATCTTTAATAGTGAGCTTGTTGAGCTCCCTATAATCTGGACACATGCGCCATGATCCATCCTTCTTGTGCACCAATACTACTGGAGCTGAGAAAGAACTTTGACTCGGTTGAATTATACCAGCCTCTAGCATTTCTGCAACCATACGTTCAATTTCACTTTTTTGGACATAGGGATATCTGTACGGCCTGATGTTTGGAGGAACACTTCCTGGAATCAGATGAATAGCATGATCATGATCACGCATAGGTGGGAGACCTTTGGGAGTCTCAAATACCTTGGAATGATTGTCCAGGACTTTTTGGAGATCTGGAGAAATAGATGATTCCAATGTGGAAACATCTAGCGAACATAATTGTGCAATTACACCTCTTTGCTCCTTTTTTAGAAGCTTTGTCATACCATTAGAGCTGATTATCTTTCCTGGTTTCCCTGCAATACCCCTTAATTCAACTTCCTTTCCTTCCACAGAAAATTTCATGAAAAGTTCTTGAAAATTAAAAGCTATTGTACCCAAGGATTGTAGCCATTGGACTCCTAGTACAACATCAGCACCTCCCATTGGAATGGAAAGCATTGGGCTAGTCAATACATATTCTCCCATGGATAGCTTGATATTATGGCACTTTCCAGAGCAATTTATTGTTCCTCCATTTGCAATCATCACTTGACACTCTGGTGCTGGATATAGGAAGCAATTCAATTCTTTTGCTACCCTACAATGAATAAAATTGTGGGTGCTTCCTGAATCAATCAACACTATTACCTTTTTCTTCTTGATTTGTCCTTCTATCTTGATGGTTTGAGGAGTGGTAATTCCCGCCAATGCATTACAAGATATGGTCGGATTTATTTGTTCTTCATCTAGGCTTTGTTCCTGGAATATATCCTCTTCTTTTGACCTTTCTTGCTCCTTTTCTTCTTCCTCTTCACAATCTATGTAGAATAATTTCTTCTCAGCACACTTATGACCTTTTGTGTATTTGCTATCACAATTGTAACAAAGCCCTTTTGCTCTTTTTTCTTCCAATTGTTGTGGTGTCAACCTTGTAGGTTGTGGAAGACTATGGGCAACAACACTTCCGTCTTTATAGTTGTGAATGGTATGCTTCCTAGTTGCCATAATTTTGCTTTCCATTTTTCTTGCTAACCTGAATGCCTTCTCTAATGAATCAGGTTCCCAAAGGCGCACATCATGTTGGATATTATCCTTTAAAGACCCTATGAACACATCAATCCTATGCTCCTCTGGAATATCTTTTACCCTTATGTTCAATTTTTGGAACTCCTCAATGTGCTCCATTATTGAACCCTTTTGTTTGAGACTTATCAATTGGCTAAAAAAAGTGTTGCTTTTTGTATCCTCATAATGTGCTATCAATTCTTCCGTAAAAATTGCCCAAGTGATAAATTGTTTACGAGAACAAAGCCATTGATACCATACAAACTGATTTGGTTCCAAATATAAAGTTGCCATACGTACCTTTTGTGTGTTTTGCACATTATTGAGATCGAAGAATTGCTCCATCTGTAATATCCATGTGGCGGGATCCTTGCCATCAAACTTCCTCATATCGATTTTTGGAACATGGTGAGTCTTCGATCCAACATTAGAGTCTATGGAATCATGATTAACATTTCTTTTGTTCTCATCATGAGTTTCCTTTACTACCTTTTCACCATTAGTGACCCTTTCTTGTAGCAACTTCTTCAATTCTTCCATGTTTGTCTTCAAATCTATCTTCAAATTTGCCATCGAATCCTCCATCTTAGCTTCCATGCCCTTTATCTTAGATTCCACGCCATTTATCTTAGATTCCACGCCACTTATCTTAGCTTCTGTTAGCTTTTGTGAGCGTGACATTTGTTGCACTTGTTCTTGTAATTTTGATATATCATGTAGCATTTCTTCCTCTTCTTCATGAGTCATGCTAGAGCTTTCAGGTTCCTTACTAGGTGTTTGCATTTTCTTTCCTCGGGGCATCAGTTACCGATAATAATGCTTTACTATGCCCTTTGAATTCCGTTAAACCAAGCTTACACAAAAATTAAAAAAAAAACTACACACCTTTTTTCACTTTATAGAAGCCTGATATTGAATCTGATGTATCTCTGTAATTTCGGATCATCCAGTTCTGAAATTGCTACCTGTAGTAGCCTTCTGCGTCCTCTTTCCAATGCCACAAGTCTGAGCCAAATTGGATTCTCCAAGGAAGAGTTATGTGAAATCTCCCACAGTGACTTGCTTTTAGACTGGTTCAGTAGAGCGAACTTGTACGACGTGCCACGAGTCACTGTTTCAACCTTTGGATCTGAAAACACACACAAGAAACTACAGTCCGTCCTCTTTCTGTACCTTCTTACGAAATTTCAATCCGATCCTCAGAGAGAAAGTTATGACGATTTTCCCCAGGTCACCTGTTTTGAATGTAATTCAGGAGTCTGCAAAAAGACCAACTTCCTCAGATCATATCTCCGAAAATATCGCGCGAAAAGCTCTGAAATTCGGACCCAAGGTTCAGCGCGATTTCTTCTCAAATGGGTTTTTTTTTGCGACTTCTGAAACGTCACAGAAAAAAAGTTATAGCGAAAATGCCACGATGACCTGTTTGGAGCAGCGAAACCCTAGAATCCAAAGCTCTGATACCAAATGTTATGAAACCAGCTCACAAAAAGATAGAAAAGAGAGATCCACGCCTTAGAATTCAGCCTCTTCGAGGGGGCAACCTCCTTTACATTACATAAATGAACAATTCTTGGATGATACAAATGAAAATACCTCCTTTCTATATATAGGAGTCTAAGGAGTCACAATATAATCAGAGCCGACCTAACAATAATATTATAGGGCACAAAAATAACAATAGAGGGATTCTATGGGGCACAATAAACAATATGGGGGTAATACATGGCACAACAATATAAATAAGGGGTATAACTACAATAGTAATGGGGTAATCACTAGTATTATAGGGACCCAACACATGATAGTTGGTATTATACCACCATTCAGCCAGAGGTAACCATTGTACCCAAAGATGTTTCTTTTCTGAAGTGAAACACTTAAGGTAGGTTTCCAAACATTTGTTGACAGCTTCCATTTGACCATCTGTTTGTGGATGATAAGAAGTACTGAGTTTTAGCTAGGTGCCTTGTAGCCTGAAGAGTTCCTGCCAAAAATTACTGGTGAAGATCGGGTCGCGATCAGACACAATAGAAGTGGGTATGCCATGCAATTTGAAGATCTGATCCATGAAAGATTGAGCGACCAAAGTCAGTGTAAACAGGTGGGGTAGGGCGTAGAAATGAGCATACTTCGAAAGTCTGTCCACAACCACCATGATGACTGACTTGTTTCCTAACTTTGGAAGACCTGTAATGAAATCCATAGAAACCTCCATCCATATTGCTGCTGGGATGGGAAACGATTGTAATGTGCTTGGTGCTTTGACAGTCCCCCCTTTGTGGCATTGACAGACATCGCATTCTGCTACAAAAGTGAGGATGTCCTTTTTCATGCCTATCTAGAAAAATGATCTTCTGGTGCGAGCATACGTCTTCTGAAAGCCTGAATGTCCTGCAATGGGGGATGAGTGTAATTCTGCCAAAATGCGACTTTTGAGGGTGGATGTTGGTGATATGACGACTCTGTCCCTGTAGCGAAGAATCGCATCCTGCCACGAGTAGCCCTTGGTGGAATTTGGATCCACTTGCAATTGAGAAATGAGTTGGGAGAGCCCTGGATGTGAAAACCATTCCCTGCGAGCTTCCTCAATTCATTCTGGAATGGGAATGGAAATTGCTAGCAGGGTACTTCCCTCCTCAAATTGGCGAGATAATGGATCTGCTACACTATTTTCTTGCCCTTTCTTGTAAATGATCTCATAATCATATCCCAGCATTTTGGTGAGCCATTTATTTTGTTGTGGGAAGGATAGGCGTTGCTCCAAAAAATATTTAAGACTGTGATGGTCTGTGCAGATTTGGACACGTCGCCCCAATAAGTAAGGTCGCCAGGTCTCTACTGCATGTAAAATGGCCATCATTTCCTTCTCATAGGTAGATTGGCCCAGATTCTTCCCACTTAGTTGTTGGCTTATGAAGGCCAAAGGTTGCCCTTCCTGCATTAAGACCGCCCCAATACCCGTACCCGAAGCATCACATTCAATGACAAAAGATTTGGTGAAGTCAGGTAGTGCTAAGACTGGAGTGGAACACATGGCATTTTTGAGAGCTGTAAATGCCTGTTGTGCATCCTCATTCCAGAAGAATGAATTTTTCTTCAGGAGTTGAGTGAGGGGCTTCGCTATGTGACCATAATTGCGGACAAATTTGCGATAATAGCCTGTGAGACCCAAAAATCCTCTCAAGCTCTTCAAGGTCTTAGGTTGAGGCCAATCCTGCATTGCCTGGATCTTTTTGGGGTCCACCTTGACACCTTCACGCCCCACAATGTGGCCCAAATACTCAACTTCTTCCATGCCAAACGAACACTTGGACATCTTGACAAATAATTTATGCTTGTGGAGCAGTTGCAAGAGTAGATCTACATGCTGAAGATGTGTGGCCCAAGTGAAACTATAGGTGAGGATGTCATCGAAGAAGACAAGGACAAATTTCCTGAGATATGGTTTGAGAAGGCGGTTCATAAGGCTCTGAAAAGTAGAGGGGGCATTATAAAGACCGAATGGCATGACCAGGAACTCATAATGGCCTTCATGAGTTCTGAAAGAAGTCTTTGGAATGTCGACTTCCTTCATGCGAATCTGGTGGTAGCCCGAGCGAAGATCCAACTTAGTGAATAATTGAGCCCCATTGAGTTCATCCAACAAATCGTCAACCACCGGGATGGAAAATTTATCTTTGACTGTCAAATTATTGAGGGCCCTGAAGTCTGGACACATCTGCCACTCCCCATCTTTCTTGAGCACCATGACCACCGGTGAGGAATAAGGACTAATGCTGGGACGAATGGCACCTGCTTCCAAAAGTTCCTTGATTATTTTTTCTATTTCATTCTTTTGGGTGAACAGATATTTGTATGGGCTCACATTTGGGGGTTGGGCCCTTGGAACCAAGGTGATGCTATGATCATGTTCCCCTCTCGAGGGTGGAAGCTCATGAGGCTTTTCAAAGATCGGTAGATGGTTATTTAAAATCTGTTGCATCTCAGGATGAATCGGCAGAGACTTGGTTTAGACTGCTTGGATGGAATTAAATTGAGTTATAACTCCACGATGGCCCTTTTTTAGCAATTTTTCCATCCTATGCGAGCTGATTATAGAGGGAGCTCCCGCCTGGAGTCCACGGAGGGTATGTGTGGAGTTGTTCTGCTTAAAACTAATATATAACTCCTGGAAATCCATTGTGATTGGCCCAAGAGTGCGAAGCCATTCAGCACCGAGGACAATGTCGCACCCTCCCATGTGTATGGAAAACATGTGGGTCTTCAACTGATAATCCCCCATTTGAAGTTTGACATTTTCACAGTGGCCTTCACATTTCATTGTGCCCCCATTCGCAATTTAGACTTGGAAGTTAGAAACTGCTCGTACAAAACAATGCACTGCTTCCACGACTTTTTGATGGATGAAATTATGTGTACTTCCATTATCAATCAAGACTACTCCTGGGCGATGTTTAATAAAACCTCTGATTTTGAGAGTTTGAGGTGAATAAATCCCTGCCAAAGCATGCAGCGAAATAACTGGTCCGTCAGGGACATTTTTCTTTTGGTTGTCCTCTTCTACCGCCTCATGTTCCTCTAGTGGTGGATCTTCCTCCGATGAGCTGTAATCAGTGGCATCAATTTGAAAAAATTTGGGCTCCTTACATTTATGACCCGGGGAGTATTTTTCATCACAGCAGTAACATAATCCTTGCTTTCTTCTTTCGGCCATTTCTGCAGGTGACACCTTTTGAACCTTAAGTGTTTGAGTCGTACTGTGAGCCTGTGGGGGGCGACCCTTAGTGGTGAAATTTGGGCGACTGTACTGGGCTGCTAACGCACGTTCCACGTTACGAGCTACCTTACAAGCCTCTATCCATGTGGTAGGGTGGTGCAGTAAGACATGGGCTTTTATGGCTTCTTTAAGACCGCTGATAAAACATTTTGTGTAGAACACATCTGAGAGACCCCTAGTGTGGAAGGCTAAGGCTTCAAAGGCTGTAATATATTCATCCACTATGCTAGTCTGTCGGAGCTTAGTAAGACGACCCAAAAAAGAAGATTCCTGGTCAAAGCGTTCTGTAAGAGCTTTTTTGAAGGAGGTCCAAGTCCTAAAAGGTCCATTTCAACTTTGATGCCATTCCCACCATTGCCACCTTTCATTGTCCAAGTACATGCTCCCCACCATAAGCCGAGTCTCATTATCTAAGATGTTATTCAGATTGAAATACTGCTCCATTTGTGCTATCCATGCTGCCGGTGAGAACCATCAAATTTATGCATATCCAATTTGGGAGGTCGTAGACGGGATTGTTGGTGGGGGCCCCCGAGGTGAAGAGAGTGGCTAGACTCACCCTCACTGTGTCCATTGCCAATATACACCTCCTCATGGGCTTCTCCTTGCCCGTCGGGATTATGCTCGAGATCATGCTAGTTAGTCGATCAAGCTGAATTTGGAGGGATTGCAAGGATTCTTCAAGTTTGTCCATCCTCTCATTGGCCATAGCTTGAGCTCTAGTTTCTACCATGCACCGACCTGATGTTCTTGAAAATTGGGACCCCCAATTTTTTTTTCACTAAGAATTGAATGGTACCACCGTGCTCAGCTTGTCGTCCTGATTCTGATGGGATAGATCACCAATAAGTGCCCTGGGAGATCAAGTGGATCTGAGAGATCTGAATGGCGGCTCGGATAGCTCTGAGCGGCGGAACAGATTGCTGCTACGGATTTGATGGATCTAATAGATTGGAATGGCTGGTCTGCTAACTCGAAACTGTGGGACTTATTTCTGCTGCTGCTGTACCCCTTTGCGCGAGCGGATCTGGTAGAGATGATGCGTGATCCCCAGATGGAAAAGGGAACTATGGTCTCGAGGAGTGTCAGGTGCTATAGATCGCAATATACATAAGGGTCTGATAGTAGTACTCGGCCCAATGTTTCAGGGCTCTAACTAAGGAGGATCAACTGTACCCTTAGTCGTACAACCCGAATACCCTATCGTACGGGCGAGTAATCTCTCCGAGTACTGTTCTCGATGTACTGTAGCAGCAAGACGGCCGACGATTTATCTATGGCGAGGTTGTAGAGGAGCTAAGGGGCTTCCAATATACCCAGAAGGTACTTGGAAGACAGTCTGTACGCGGTTTTGTCTAATGCACTGCTACTCGAAGGTGTACCCACAGGGGTTACAAGGGAGTCCAACAAGCGTGACCACCTCTTGTATTTCCTACGTGCATGCCTCCCCAAATTCGCAGGTTTATGTGCTCAATGACAGATCCCGTGGTTTAAAGACGCCGAAACACGTCTCTAGCCAAATTTTTTTTTTGCTAAGAAATGGAGATCCCACTGGCCCTGGAAAGTTCTCTAATACCACTTGTTATGCTCTTAACCTACAAAAGATACCCAAATACAGAATTTGCGAAGAAAGATACCCAGAACATTGAATAGTGAGAGACAACAACAAATATTTTATTATTCAGAAAGCAATGTTCACTGGCCTCTTCGAGGGGGCAACCTCCAATAGAGCAGAGCTCGATACAGAAATAAGACACGATGCTCCTTGCAGGGAGTCTCTATCCTTTATATATGACTCATACATGAAATACCATGGATCAATACCATGGGTTTTATTAATACCATCTATCTAATACCATGGCCCATTTGCAACTAACTGTGGTCCCATCATTAATTGTGGGTTAACCACTTACAATTATTAATATGGGCTTTATTGACTCTTTACTATGACTTGATCCCACTACATAAATAAGGGGGTTAGGGTGGGACCCTAACATAATTTAAGAAAACCATTTTTCAACTGCCAATTGTATGCCCATTTTTCTGATAGAAGATGAAGAATATGTAGAGGTTCCACACATTCAAAAGGATGAAGATTACATATTAGCAAATGATGTAGTTTTGGAGGCTGAGACTGATGATTATCAACGAGGTTATATGAATGCTTTGACAGCACAATAGAAGCAATATTCTTTGAGGAACAAAGGTGTATCGATCAATCCCATTCAAAAAAGAAAGGATCTGTAATCAAAGAATGACTCCTCAAACATTTAGAAGAAAGGGAAAGAGCTTGCCGATCCGAGTTCCAGCAAAGTACCATAAGTAAATATCATTGCAAACAAGAAGAACAATTAGCAAAATGCAGCAAAAGAGAAAGTAGAGAAGAAGGACATTACTGTCAAAGAGGTAGAAAAATTTTCATCCTTTAATTTAGAAAGTGAAATTGCTAAATTAAAAGTGTCCATTCCTTTGACTGAGCTGGTAAAGAATAGCCATTATAGACACCATGTATCTAGAATTTTGCAAATAGACCCTGTGTCAGACATGGTAAATGTTGAAGATGATCGTCCTGAACTCATTTTTGGTCTAGCCCTAGAAGGTTAGCCTGAAGATAGTGAAGTTCCTCCCTTTTATCTGAGTCTTAGATTGCATGAGTACATTCTTCATAATGCCACGTTGGATTTCGGAGCTCCTCATAATTTGATGACTAAAGCCATTATGGAGAAGTTGGGTCTGGATATTACCCAGAAATACCATGATTTGTAGTCCTTTGACTTCGGTAGAGTTTTTTGCATTGGTCTTATCAAAGATATGGTAGTGTCTTTAGATCAAATCCTAGCCAAAAATGTTCTGATGGATGTGGTTGTTTCTGATATTCCACCTTGATTCAGTATGCTCTTATCTAGATCATGGGGTGCTCAACTCAAGGGCACTTTACAACTTGACTTCTCTTATGCTACCATTCTCATTTTCGGTCAATTGAGGAAATTATACTGGGAGAAGAAAATGAAATACATGATCACTAGTGAAGAGAAGCCTGTTAATCATCCAATAAATGATGTACATACTGATTTAGAATCATTTTTTTTGTAATCTGATAGTGGATTAAATGATGTATATATTCAGATTGTAGAAGTAGATGATGTACCAGAAATTTCTGAAAATTTTAGGGCAGTCCTTAATCAAGAAAAAGAGAAAATAGCAAGTTCTTCTGAGTAGCCTAGACAGTAGCACAAGGTCAGTGAAGAGCAAAAAAATTAAGTAATCAGTGAAGGTAAGGTAGACAAGGAAACAAAATTTTAGCACCTAGAAGATGAAGCCGACCTTTGGAGCATGGACTTCGATGGCACTGTGGGTAAGGACGGTGCTGGTATAGGAATTTCGATTCATAGCCTTGCTTTCCAGCCTACCAAAGTCCCAAGTAATGTTAGAGTATGTTCTTACAAGCTAGCTTTTGATTGCTCTAACAATGAAGCAGAGTATGAGGCTTTGATTACAGGTCTTAAAATTTTGAAGAAACTGAATGCAAAAAGGATTTCTGTCTATGGTGATTCAGAGCTGGTGATCAAATAGGTAAAGGGAGAGTATCAAGCAAAGCATACATAGATGAGAGCCTACAGAAATGTAGTCCTAGATATTTTGAGAATGTTTCTTGAATATACCTTGACAGCAGTACCCCGGACTCAAAATATTATTTCAGATTCACTCGCCACTGCGGCAAGCAATTTGAAGATCCCAATGAAGTCCATAAACAAGTTTGAAATTCATGTCAAACACCAGCCTGTTGTTCCGAATAATTTAAGGTATTGTCAAGTGTTTTGGGATGATAATGAAATCAATGCATTTTTGCAGAATGAAGGAAAGTTCAAGAATGCTTCCATTAATGATGATTGTGATACCGATGAATAATAGATTGAGGTGAATAAGATGGAGGTATTACACCTGAAGTATAACATTATTCCTAGAGGTCTCATATCTTTAGAGGAGCTTTTTGATTAGGATGATGTTGCAAGAAAACCAAGCTTGGTTCCTACTGACAAAGGAGTTGAAGATGTCAATCTCGAAACAGCTGACAAGCCCAAGCTTGTAAAGCTATCAAAAGCATTGTCTCTCGAGGTAAAGGCCCAGTATGTTAGATTACTCTCTGAATTTTTTGATGTGTTTTCATGGGATTATTCAGATTTAAAGGTGTATGAGAAGGATATAATTCAGCATACTATTCCTATCAAGATGGATCAAAAGCCTTTCAGATAGAAGTTGAGAAGAATCAATCCAAAGCTGCTGCCATCCATCGAGAAAGAGGTGAACAGATTGTTCGAAGTTGGCATCACTATTACGATCAGATTTTCTGATTGGATTTCGAATTTGGTCTTGGTACAAAAGAATACTGGAGAAATAAGGTTGTGCATAGATTTCCAGAACCTTAACAAAGTATCCTTAAAGGATAATTACGAGCTTCCAAAGATGGACCATATTCTACAAACAATAGTTGGAGCATCACGGATGTCACTACTCGATGGTTACTCAGGCTATAATAAGATCTTGATGCATGAAAAATACCAAGACAAAACTACCTTCACAACACCTTGGGGAACTTTTCAGTGTGCCAAAATGCCATTCGGATTGAACAATGCCGGAGCCACTTTCCAGCGAGCGATGGACATCACTTTTGCTAATGAGAAGGATGTTTTCTTCGTTGTTTATTTAGATGATTTAATTGTATTTTCTTGTTCTGATGATGAACACTTGCACCACTTAAGGATTGTCTTTCAGAAATGTAGGAAGTTCATAATTTCTCTAAACCCCAAGAAGAGTCTTTTTCCCATGGACGAGGGTAAACTCCTTGGTCATATCATTTCTAAAGATGATATCCACATTGATCCTTCAAGGGTGGAGGTAATTCAACATATAGACTTTCTGCGCAACAAAAAAGAGATTTAGGCTTTCAATGGTAAGATGAATTTCTTACGTAGATTTATACCCAATTTCGCTGAACATTTATGTGAAATGACTAATATGTTGAAAAAGGACAGCACTGTGAAACGGATCGAGGATGCCATGAAGTCATTCAATTTGGAAAAATTTTCTTTGACCACAACCCCAGTCTTGATTAGTCCTGATTACACTCATGATTTCATTATATTTTCATTTGCATCCGAGCACACTATGGCTGCAGTATTGATGCAAAAAAGAGATCAGATTGAGCAACCCATTGCTTTTTTCAGTAGGACTATTCGAGATGCTGCCTTGCGGTATAATATCATTGAAAAACAAGCACTGGCTCTCATAAAAACATTGAAGGATTTCAAAGTGTACATTCTGCATTCACATACCATAGCATATGTTCCTAATGCAACAGTAAAGGATGTTCTGATGCAAACTGATTCAAAGGGAAGAAGAGGTAAGTGGATAGCAGCAAGGTTGGAATATGATTTGGAGATTAAACCCACTAAACTGATCAAGGGACAAGGCTTAACAAAACTGATGGAAGAATCAAATCTGCATGCTCTAGACATAAATCTCATTATAGCAATGTCTGAGGATGAGAATGGTAGCTTGCTCATTCAAGTCTTAGAAATGTTTCTCCAATCACCGTGGTATTCTGATATAGTTTATGTTCTTCAGCATCTTTCGCCACCTCCTGGAATGTCAAGATCCGAGAGGGGTTCTTCTTAATTGTTTGGTTGAAGATGAAGCTCAGCAGGTGATGCATGATTTTCATAGAGGTGATTGTGGCAGTCATTTGTTTTGGAAAACAATAGCTAACAGAGTGTTGAGAGCAGGATATTATTGGCCGACTTTATTTTCAGATTTGTATAAGACAGCGATGAGTTGCCATGAATGCCAAGTTTTTCAAGGAAAAAGGAAGTTTCTTCCTCTTCCTTTGAAACCAGTTGAAGTAAATGCACCTTTCTAGTAGTGGCGACTTGATTTCATAGGGGAAATCCATCCTATATCATCAACACAACACCGATCGATCTTTACAGCTACCGTTTACTTCACCAAGTAGATTGAGGCCATTCTGACAAGGCAGGCCACAGATACGGTAATTATGCAATTTTTAGAATCTAATATCTTGTCTCGTTTTGGTTGTCCTCACAAGATCATAACAGATAATGTAGTGGGATTTAAGTCCAAGAAGAGTTTTGCAACAAGTATAATATTACATTGGGTCATTCCACAGCATACTACCCGTAGGGCAATGGATTGGCTGAGTTGTCAAATAAGTCCTTGGTGAATATAATCAAGAAAATTTTAGAGGCAAATAAGAAGAATTTGCATCGAAAATTTGTTAATGCCTTGTGGGCCAACAGAGTGAGCAGTAATAAATCCATAGGTATGTCACCTTTTGAGTTGGTTTATGGTACTAATACAGTATTTCCTACATCACTTGCAATCCTGGTCATGAGACTACTATAGGAAGCTAGTAGTGAAGAGGATGATATTTAGCATAGAATTAATCAAATGATTCACCTTCAGCAAACAAGGGAAGAGGTTTCCCAAAACACTTTCCGGTTGCAAGAAAAGATAAAGAAGATCTATGACTGCAAAACCAAAGCAGAAAAGTTTCAGCTGGAGGATGTAGTGCTTCGGTGGGATGCATGAAATGAGGAAAAAGGAAAGCATGGTAAGTTCAAAAATCTATGGAAAGGACCGTACAAAATCTCAACCTATCGAGGACAGAATGCCTTTTTGTTAAAGGAAATGGATGGTCAAGATTGTTCAGGAGGGCCAGTGAATGGTAGGCTCTTGAAGCATTACTAATTTTGAGGTTGTTTCCTGAAGTTACTACACCTTCATTGTATATACCAATTTGATTTTCCTTGCAATTTTTCAAGTACACTGTCATTTGAGCTTGGGGCTTGAAGTGAAGGCTATAAAGTTTAAATGATTAGTGTCAAGTTTGGTCGATTTGGTTTATATTCAAGTTTTAAGTCAGTTTGGTTGAGAGTTAGTGTTCAGTTGTATTGAGTCATTTTATACTTTTTTTTTTGGTTTTGACCGTATTTCCCAATGGATGAGGCACTTGGTCCACGGTGTTCTTGAAACCTCCAAGGACCTGTCATCCCTAATAAGGCCAATGTTAGTGTCAACATCTGCATACTTCCATCAGGGATCAAAATTCACTCTTTCCATTTTCATTTTAGGGGTCCCATACTGAAAATTTTGCATCATTCCATTAGGTCATGATATACTGATCCACTGATGGGTGTTTTCTCTTCAGAAAATCTAAATTTTTCCCTCATAGAGTATACTTGCTGATCCTTTTTCAGATTGTCTTCACTTATGGTTTCATAGTCAATCTGCAGTCATGATTTTATTAGGTCATAGGGCATGGTTTCATTAGGTCTTAGGGTTTCACCACCAAGGTCAAAAGTTTGATGTTAAAAAGGTCAGCAAGGGTATGAGGATGACTGATAAAATGATGATTTGCAAGTCATAAGCTACTGAGTTATTATTTTTCAACCTAATGTAATTTTCACCTCAAAAACATTTATTTGAGGTGAAAACAGAGTATTTTAAGTTTTTTTGTATTTCGTATGTAATTTTAAGTTCCTATATGTAATAATGGATCTCAGCTACACCATAGCATTTCTCCTTGCTGTAAGACAAACAAACACTGTAAAATTCAAAGTCAAATTGAGCATTTATCCACCTGCAAAGACACAAAGAAGCAAAAACATTAAAGAATAGTTTAAAGGTGAAAGTGACAAAAAACATTAGCAAAGGTGGTTTGAGGAGCTAAAGATTAAATTCAAGGGCGTATAAATATCTTCTTGCCTTCATATCTTCTTTATTTCCCTTTTACCCCGCATTGAGCAAACCCTAGCAATGTTTTTTTTACAATTTGAGGTCGAATAAGCAGAAACAGTGGAGGCGCTGCGTGTTTCCTCTTAGCGCTACGCACTCCCTTCTGGAGCTACACACTCCCTTCAGGTGTTGCACACTCTACAGAAGCATTGTGCACTCCGCAGAAGTGTTGTGCACTCCGCAGAGGCGTTGCACACTTCCTTTGCGCGTCCTCTATGCACTTCCTCTTCAAACATCATTTTCCCTCTCCTCAGATTTATTTCCTCAATGTCTGAAGAAAGAAATCAAGATTGGTGTTTGTCTCACACTCAAAACCCTAGCTTTTCTCCTAAACCCTGATTTTTGCAAGCAAGCTACCCATTTCCCAAAATATACCTGATCAATACCCTATATCCCCTTTCAGAGACCTCTATCCCTGCACCCAACAAACTCCCATCTACCTTTCCATTTTCTTTTTTCCTTCTTAAACACTTGCATTCCCTTACCATTTACTTAGGGTTTCATAACAAAGACACCATGGTTGATGAAGGATATAGGCCACATAGTGAAGAAGAGGAATTAGACAGAGAGGGAAACTATAGTAGAGAAGGCCATGTAAAGGAGGGAAAATCCACAGGTTTGAGCCCACAGATCTCAAAGAGCTCCTAGCTTCTCCTATGACAGTGAGATCCTTCAAATGGTTAGGGTGTTTTGAGGTTTGCGAGCAAGTCCAAGCAATCTAGTACCACTCTGAGTTGACTAGCCTTTTCATAACCAAAATTCAAGATAACCAAGTCACTCTTGCAGGCATAACCTTCACATTTTCTGCTACCATCATATCAGCTGCCATCGGGATTCCAGAAGTTGGGGAAAAATGGTTCAAGCAGGGTGAAATAGAAGCACATTTTTATGAACCATACATCAAACCTAGGTATAGAAGTGAAAGAAAAGGCTATTTCCCTTTCTCATACCTCCTTGACAGATATGCACCTATGATGAAGATTATAATGAAGTATTTTTCATGTGAGGGTAGGTTCTCTAGGGTCTATTCTTACCACATCCGGTTACTTATGCATTTCACTAGGGTTAAAATGCTCAATATACCCTACTATCTTTTTAGGAGTGTTGAGAAGATGGCTTACATTGTCCAAAAAATAGAATACAAAGATCAAATGAAAAGCTTATTTCACCATTCCCTCATACATATCATAGTTCTTTATCACCTTAAAGAACTTAACATCGCATGGAGTAAATTTATAGATAACCCCATTTTCACTCAATTTTCCACTCAAAATGTTCAAGGTATTCCATCATCATCTCATCCACCGTCACCCCCATTATCACCATTCCATGGACCTATTCTTTCATCTGACAGGAAATAGGACAGTGATAAAGAACAAAGTGATTAGGGTCAAAGCAGCAAGCCTGGAGGGACTATTTTAGGTACTGTGGTGAACACCTATTAGAGAGGAAATAGGCAATTGTTTTCCCCACAAATTGTGGGAGGGGCCTTTCTCTCTTCATTAGCAAAGAAGGTACAGAAAGGAAAGGAAAAAATGGTTGAAACAGAAATGCAAAGACAGGAAGAAGACCCCCATGAAACTGAGCAAGATTTTGACTTAGTGGATTTAGATGAGGAACATGAAAAGGAAAACACCAAAATGATCCTCAAAGGGAAAGACGCATTGATAGGTGATTTGTAGGTGAATCTACAAAGAGAAAAATACATTATATCTTATTATGAACATGAAAATAGGCAAATGGAGACCAAGCATGAGCTTATGGAATTTCAGCTCATCAAAGATAAAAGGGAAGCTGAAAAGACTAAAGTCCAACTTTGGGAAGCCTATCGTGACTGTGGTGAGCCCATGGAGGAAAAAATGCCCAGGAGGAGGCCTAGGACTAGAGGCCTAAAGTGAGCTTTGGAGCTTGAAAGAGAAAAAGAAGCTCAACTTGCCAACCAACTCACCTTAAATGAACAATTTGGCATAATGATGAATGAGAACTAGGAATATTGGCTTGAGAGGGCTAACACTCATCTTGAGGACCTATTAGCTAAAGCTAATAGAGATACGGAGGTTCAAAGAAGAATGGCCAAATACTATGCCATGAGAAACAAAATTGCTAGAGCCAAGCTCAAAAGGGCTCATGCAAAAATTGAGGCCTTAACTCATCAAAAGGAGAAGGACAAGCTTGACCTATTGGTGGAGGCTTCTCTCCATGCTTAGTCACCTTTAACATCAGCTATGTCAACCATTTTTGAAGACCCTGAACTCAATTTTTTTCTTTTGGCATTTCCTGTTTTCTTCAAGTAATTTTTGTATCAATCCCTTGGTCAAATTTGCAACACCTAGGTCGTTGCGCACTTTTTGGGGGCATCTTTTGGAGGAATGGACACCACCATTGGATTCAGAAAACCATTTACACTATAGAAAACCATGTTTCCAGATTTGAAAGTCAAAACTACTAGGTGGAAAAGGAAAAAAACCACCTAAAAATCATGCCTCTGCCTAGTTTCTGAGGCAGGCGCTACGTGTTTGAGAAGTCTTCGGAGATTGCAACTTTGGAGGGGAAAATCAAGCTAAACTTGGAAACTAGGGGAATTTTTGGAAACTAGACAGGATAAGCTTTCGAATGAGCTATCCTAAGCTAGATTTGGACACGAGGAAGGCAGTCAAAACTCACCTAAAGATGGCGCTGCACACTTCCTTCAGGCGTTGCACGTTTGACACTAGTGCTGCGCACTTGACTGGTAGCCAAAATTTTCACTGTTTCTCTCAGAAAATACTTTTCACCTGTGGGATTTTGATTTTTCACTGATGTAATTCAGAATGATGATGTAATTAAAGTGTATTTTTGTTACCTAGGGTAGATACATCAGATGAATGTCCTAAGTGGCATGTAATGAATTAGTTTGCTTCATATTAGGAATGATTCAGTTTGACCACCCTAGTATTTAGCTATCAGTTTAGTCTTTTTTGCAAATTTTCCTCCTCTCATGGATTTGACCCCTGAGGCTAGGATTAGTTGTTTTTAGGCCTATATCATGTATTTTCTCAGTCATTTTTTTGGTTGGACTCAGTGTGGATGCTCAAAGCTTGATTGTACACCTTTGTAAGTAGTTTGGAAGGAAATTAATAAGAATTGCAACTATTTTTATGGGATCCCTGTGGTATGGAGTTCTAGTACAGTTTATTCTTCTGTGATTATATGTTTATATGTTTTATGTATGCCATCAATCATTTCATTGCTTCTAGTTGAGCGTTTTTAAGTTTGATAGGTAGAATCCATTGTATCAGTGCTCTGCCTTGGGAAACCATTCACCATTTCATGTTTTCTGCAGTCTAGGAAGGATCCATGATTGTCACATGCCCTTCTTAGCTTCTCACCAGTCTTAAACATCTCACCTCATCAAGCCATAGAGTGTTAAATCCTATGCCTACCTTGCCCCATAGAACACCCTGCATTTCTGACCTAATTTCCCAGACCTAAACTACCCAGCTCCTCCTGATCCAGAAAAACCCCTACAAAATCCAATCAAAATTTTTGTGATACTATACCTAGCCTAAAATCCTTTTTCTGATTCAATCATCTTGACTGAGATCCTTACAGAGAAAGCCCTCTCCTGGCCTAGTAGGGCTAGCTACTTGGCTAAGCTTGGTTTGTGGTTTCCTTGGCATTGCCTCCCTTCAGCCTAAGGTCAATCTAGGTGATAACACCTTCTTTATCTTTTCTTCCTCTTTCCTTCTCTTCCTTTCTTGCACCAATGCCAAAATTGCTCCAAGAAAACTCTGTGTCCAAGAGAGAGAGAGATAGAGAGAGAGAGAGAACAATGAGAGAGGTCCAAAACGCAACTTAAAAAAGGTTACCAACTGATCCTCAGAAGACTTATTATGAATGAGGCCTCTATTTTCTTCATTTTCCATTATTTTCGTTAGTTTCCTCCTCACTTGCAATATGTGACCTTTCACCTCCCTTTTCTCCTAATTTCCATAATGTTCATAAATATACCAAAAATGCCATTTTACCTTTCCAAATCCTTAGCCATTGCCTTTTCCAATTTCCTTGGGCATAATAAGCCAAATGAACACTCCTTAGGATCTCTTGCCCAACATTCAACGTGGAATAAGTGTCCCATCAACCTTGGTCATTAGTTTTTCCTTTATTAACTTTTATTACATTGAATTTTTACTAGGGCTGTTAGACAAACTCTAGGTCTTGATTTGTTGCATCACACAAGCACTAAGAACTTTCCTTGAAAATTATATAGATGGAATAATGAGTATAGTGTAGACAAAGAAATTCTCTTCCTTCTATAAATAGAAGGTGAGGGAGGCCAACATTGGTAAAGTGGACTAATTATTCAAGAAATTTAATTCAGTACACAAGTTAAGGTCTCCAAGTGAAGTGCTTTCTGTCTAAGGTATACACCTCAAGAGACCAATCCTCAAGTGGTTCACTCTCTAAGAATGGGTTGCAAGTGTCAAGTTCTCTTCATCACAAAGCCTCTTTCTTTCCCAGACAATCATCCCATTCTCATCAACACATGTATCTTGGGTCCATAATTAATCCCATGTAATGTGCTCTCAACCCAAGCATTTATGATCAATCCCACATATTTTGTTTTTCTGTCTATAGGTTATGTATTACATGGTACTGTTGCATCCCTCCTTTGGCCTAGGATTTTTTTCAAAGGACTTGATAAAGCCATGATTGGATATTGATTTCGAAGGACTTGATCATAGTGAAAGGTTGGTGATTTATAAGGATGCTATGACTGATGGGAGTAAAAAATAACTCAAGATACATATAAATAAACAAATCAACACAAGAAATGCAAATTACATATTAACATAACAATATCCAGGTAAGTTATTCAAATTCAACTAATGATACCTTATTCTCATCTAGATAACATCATATTTCCCTAGAGACAATATCATATGTACCAATACAAGATGCATAAGTACGTGTATTGGTGGTGGAAGAAATATGTGTCCAAGGAGTGGGTGGTACATTGGGCGTCTCTATTCCGTGTTCCACATTCTTAGAGGTTATTGTAATTAATTTTTTCCTAGATATTTTTCTCAATCCAAGAGTTGATGAAGAATCAATCGATTCCCTTTGACAGGCTTTCTTTGGTTGGTCTATTTCAGTGCCTTTAGTATTTTCTTCCACATATTTGGCAAGCATGGTGTTGTCACCTGTCATACTATCTTATATTTATATCAAATTGTCTTATTTTTCATCATTGGTGTAGAGAAGGATAGGTGCATCCTTGGTTGACTAAAGGAAGAGCCAAAATATAAGAGCAAAAGTTCAGAGGCCAAGATATATAAGGGAGTCGAAATATTAGGAGTTGATTTTCAAAACGATGGATATCAGAGATGGATAGGAATATTGGGACCCAATATCAAAAGGGATGGAATAGGTAGCATATTGAAACTCAAATTTCAAAATGTTGGTCATTTCATAACATTGGAGATAAAAGTTTCGTAACTCCTTAACAATTGAAATTATTTAAAAGGTGCCAAAGTTGCGAAGAAGGGGAGATACAAAGGAAATCATTGCAAAACCAAGGAGCCAAAGGACCCTTTCTCTCTCATCTAAGAAGACATATGGAAGCAAGTGATTGGCCCCGAGGAGAAGAGGTTGCAGATGGAGGCAACGTGATGTGGTCATTTAGTGGACATGTGGCAGTCATTTTCAGCATTTTTAGGTGGCCTCACAGGTAAAATCTGTGTGACATGTGTCCCCGCAAAGGAGATGCCACGTGGAGATGATGAGATCATTTCACAGGTTGGCATTTTCGTAACTCCTATCAAATTATTTTATCATAAAGTTCCAATGAGAGGGGTTCTGATGCGGACTGGAACATGGTCGTGAGAGATCCAAAGAACCCAGAGTAGAGAGAAGATTTAGCACCTAGGTGCTATGGAGAGTATCGGAGGTTAGAGCTTTCAAAACCTCTTTGTAATTTCATTTTAGAAAAGTTATGATGGGAGGAGCTCTGATGTGTTGGTGGCGCTTGGTTGTGTAAGCTCGAAAAATCGAAGGCGGATATCAAATATACTAACGGATAAGCCCCCAACAAGATTTGAAAAGCCTTAACACGTCAGCGTTGAGCCTCCAGTGACGACACCTAGTCTCGTGGGAAAAATGCGATAAGAGGTTAAGTATAAAGGGGCTAGGGGCATTAGAATGTTATGATTTCATAATGTTTCTTTTAATAAGGTTTACGATATATAAAGCTCTAATATTATAATTAGAGTATAGAGGATGAATGGGTTGACAATTATCAACTTTGTTTAGTCATTAGTTAGTATAGAGCACCTCCACTATACGACACCAAATCACGACCCGCTCCAGAAAGAGGGAATTTAAGAAGTTAGAGGGAGAAAGTGATAGGAGAAGTGGAAGGTAACCATGGGAGGAATACCATGACAGAGGCATGACCAGATCATCAACCCACCACTAATCCAGATAATGGAGCCCAAATCCCCCTTAGGAGATAAGAGGAATCGACATCGGTGAAATTTTGTTGTGTCAATTATGACACCTTCTATTTTTCATTTTTTGTTAATTTTTGAATTTTCAAGAAAAGAATTAAGTATGTCATGTAATCATTAGGATAGTTAGGTTAGTAACATGCTGAGATGCTTTTAGCATTCTGAGATATTTTGTAACTATTTTTCTATCTCTCCCTCTCCCTATAAAAGGGAAGAAGAAATTCATTAGAACGGTTCCCATTCATGTTTCATAGGTTCCAAATTTTGTACTGGGAAGTTCTGAATTATGTTTTTAGAGAGAGAGGTTCCATTGGTTCTATTAACCTGTTCCATGAGGCTATAATTGTCTTTGTGAAAATTCACCAGTTCAAACCTATGAAATGTATTCCATTCTTGAAGATTAATGAATACTTTTATGGTGATTCCAAGCATTGGAATATGTAGTATGTGTTCTTCCTCTGTGTGTCACTTCATGTATGTTTTTCTTCATCATAAATTGTGTAAATTGTAGCTGCTAGTTTTACTCTTAAATCATAGATTTACCTATGTTATATTGTAGTAGCCTGTACTTGTGAAATTGTAGATTTATATTTGTTATGTATGTTGGTCAAAGTTTTCATTGAGGTCAATATTGCATTGTTGAATATGGAAACCCTAATTGCTTGGAAGCCCTAGCCTAATCTCGCATTGCTTGTTGATAAAATCCTAGGAGCATTATCTTGAAAACACTAACCCTAACATGATTAATGATGTCAAAACCATAGTCATTGTACTTAAGAAACCATCGAGTCACTATCTTGGAAACCCTAAAATTAAACCCTATCATAAATTATTGAAACCCTAAATCTCTATCTAAACCCTAATTGATGAAACCCTATTTTTATTGAAGCTAACCCGAAATATGATCCAGGAGGATATTGGTGGCCACCCACCTATTCCACTTAGACCCCTACCATTGTTTCTTTCAGTTTTTTAGTTTCCTTAATTGTAGCACAATTTACTATTTTTTGTAGTTTTTCGGGTCCTAAATTTCCGGAGCCACTTTTAGGCCTAAACGACATTTTTTTGCAATACTCCTCTAGGAAATTTCAGGGAAATCACATTTTCAATTTTAGACCTCGGAGATATCTTTCCAAAGAGGTATCATGCACTTCAAATGGAGATAATATGACCAAGTTATGACCCCGGGAAGTTGGCTACCCAACTAACCCCAACAGGGCCCATAAACTCTTGGGGTTACATCTCCTCGGGTTATGGTTTTTGTTGTTTAGGGTTTCCTCTTATTGTTCAATAATGAAAAGGCCCTGGAGCCTCATTGTAACTTAGTTCATAGGAATGTAGCAGCCACATCTCTCCTCAAAGATAAGATACCATTGCCTGAGCTAATCTCATTTCCATTCTGTTTGTAAGAATATTTCAATATTTGATATTAATGAAAGGAAGTGTTCTTTCTACTGCATCTCTATATTTATGGTTATATTTTTAATTTGTTACATTCCTACTTAAATTCAGACCAGTGGTATCAGAGTGGTATACTCTTTCTCTGTTTTTGTTTGCATGTCCCTAATCAGGCCGGGATATAAGGAGTTAGGGCTCGAACTGGTCGAACCTTTGCAAGACCAGCCTCTTAAATCCCGACGGCCTCGCATGGAGGAAGAAAAGAAATACGATGGAGTAGGAGATCCTATCAAATTGCTCAAGGAGGCCCTCAAGAAATAAAGGAATACAATGATGGATAACTTTGCCCAGATCCTTCAACAGTTTCCCACCAGTGGTGCATCCACATCAAACAACTACTCTGGAGCATCCACACCTTTTAAGGTACAAGCAAAGTTTGACATTCCCATATTTGAGGGCCAAATAGATGCAAAAATTGTAGATAAATGGTTGAATCTTCTAGAAGGATATTTTTTTGTTCTTGATTTTTCTAGCTGAGAAAAAATTACTTTTTCTCTTCTCAAAGTCACCTCCCACATCAAGGACTGGTGGGAAACCTATTGTGAGTAGAAGGATAAAAGTAGGACCTCACAGTTTTCAGCCGCTCCCACTTGGAATTCATTCCAGGACGCCATCAAGGAGCAGTACTACCTTGTCAGGAGCTATGAGGACAAATACATAAAGTGGACCGTGCTGCGGCAGGAAAGGGACCAAGATTTACTAGAGTTTATCAATGTTTTTCATACCCTTCGCACGAAGTTGGGTATCAAGGATTCTGAGAAACATTTGGTACTCAAGTACCACGACTGCCTACATAGATACATCTAAGATGAGATGAAGTTCCTGGACATCTCCTCGCTTGGTGTTGGGCGAGGGATCCCCCAAGGGAAGTTTTGGGGCTTAGAGCCCAGGTTTTGGTCCAACTTTGTAATTTCAATGTAAAGACTCCGCATTTTGTGGGCGCGAAGCGCGTAGTTTGTTAAAGAGTCATAGGGTTGTCTGCCCTTATTTTGATAATGTAATGTCGGCTGTAGTAGATCTAAGTAGTATAAATAGAGTGAAGCTCTAAGTAGTTAAGGAGGGAATAAAATCAATCAATGATGAAGAATTGTCTCATATATGAAGTGTAAGTCTAAGTTTTGGGTCATGGCGTAGGTAGAGGCTCTACAACTGAGTGCATAGAGGCCTAGTAGTCTGCAACTGAGTGCACAGACCCCTGCATCTGAGTGCGCATGGCTAGTTGAGTCTGTAATCATCTAGAAGTATTAATAAATAGAAGTTTCTATCATTTCTTCATATTTATTTCCTTTTTTATGCATTTGTTATATTGGGTATGAATTTCACTTCTAATGCTTATATGATGCGCGAATGTGTATAATTGTATTGGTTGAGTGAACACAAGTAAGAATATCTATTTATGCGAAGATAACTAAGATCTGATAACAAGATAAGTAAGATACTTAGTCTAGTTTGGGAAATAACACAGTTCGCTGCCCGAGTAGCGCGAAATCATCTCAGCCCCTGGTTAGGGCTGTGCGAAAGTCGATTGTAACAAATCGTGAAGGTATTGAAGGTTAGAGCTGAGCGTGAAGCGAGCTATGTGAAAGCAGGTATAGTTGGACTAAACCGACATCACAACCATCTCAAGGGTGCAGAAACTTGGTTCCAACATCCCCCCATACTGCTTCGAGTGAGACTTCAGTCCATGCTCCACGGGCTGATGCCAAAAGGGCCAGTAGTGTAGGGATTTGTTTGGCTAACTAACTCTGAACCTGGGTCAGGCTCCCATAAGCCAACAAATGGTTCCATTGCTAGGACTGGAATTTGCATAAGAGATGTGTGATGTCGTATTATTGGAATCCAACTAAGAAAGAAATCGAAGGTTGGTTGGACAAAGGAATTCATGAGTTCGCAGCACATGAGAACAGAAACCCGCGACTATTAAAAGAAGAGTGGCTATACAACTACTTGTATATAGATATCAATAGAATATTTTTCACATCCTTCCCTACTGAGCTATACGAGTGGATTGTGAAGCTAGCAGATAGCCAAGGAAGGTGGAAAATTGATAGAACTATTGTGTGGACCCAAGAGCTAGTGCGAAGGTTGGAAGCATCAGAGGATAAGGTCACGTGCATCGTCGATCATTGGATCTATCACATTATAGGAGGATTTGTTATTGAGTTCGCAGTTGACACCTCAATTAGCTATAGTGAGGCAGAGCGACGCTTCGTCAAATGATCGTGAGGTAATTACGTAAAGTCTTTGAATAATTGGATTGAAAAGTTGTTGTGAGAAAAATGGGTTATGCAGTTACCTTGATGTTCAGGACTACACAAAGTGGAAGCGTTTATAGGAACGAAGGAAACAAGGGTCCAGAAAATAGCCCCTTGATTTCACCTCGACGAGGGGATGAGGAAGAGCTCACGAAGGTCTCTCTGCGAAGTGCTATTCATCTGATAAGACAAATAATTCCGCAAATCCCACCTCCACCCACACCACCACTAGCTTCACTGCCGTCACCTCCATCTTCACCCATACCAACTCCACCACCACTACGATTCAGTATGGAAAACACAGTGAAGTTTCCTGTGTTCAAAGGTTTGGGAAATGAGGATTTGGACCAATTCTGGTTCGTTGTAAGAGCTGTGTGGGAAGCGTAAGGTGTTATAGATGACCATATAAAGAAAGAGACGTTGGTTAGCACTCTATAGGATCATGCGCTGACCTGGTATATTAAGTACTAAAACGATAACCCGAATGCGAGAGTCACATATATCCAAACAATGTTAACTAGGGAATATAGCAGGCTTAAGTCTGAAGCGCAATCGATTGTGGGATTCAAAGAGATCACGATGCTACCAGGCGAGACTCCTTGGGAACTAGATCAGAGGCTAAAATGTATGATTTATGAAGCCAATATGAATCTGCCAGATGGACAACATCGTAAGTGGTTTGTAGCTTCGCTACTACCAAACTTAAGGAGTTCGTTGTCGCAATAGAAGATAACAACTTAGGCAGAGGCTTTGGAGATTTCCATGAGGCTTCATGAGATCTCGATGCAGGATCCCAACCTAGGAGTTCAGCAGATCCATGCGCAACTGAAGAATCTGTGCCTTGAGATGCAGAGTCTAAAACAGGATAGGACTGTTTGACCAAAAGTGCACAAAGAATTGTGGTGCATAAAATGCAAGAGTTAGGGTCAAGATAAAGACCACTGCCCAATTTTTACGAATTACCTCGCAAGAGGAGGACCGATGCCTTTAAGGCCAGAAGCTCAAGCAGGACCTAGTGCGGTGCCTTCTTTGTGGTGCGATATCTGTCAAATAGCAGGAAAACATGCCGTGAACAACTGCCACTTGTTACAGAAGTATATGCAAAATTCGCAAAAGTTGTTCTGCAACTTTTGCAGGTTGGTCGGATAGGATAAATGTACTTGCAGAAGCTATGAATTGATGATGGATAGGACTCCCACCTATAGGGTTCAAGCCAAAACATGGACCCTTGACCAGAATGCAGGAATGGTGTGGACAAGATTTCAGGGGCACGGATGAGGCCAAGGCGGACAAGGACCTAGTAGAGGTCATGGACTGTTGATTTTCTACAATTACAGAGGGCCAGGACACTATGCCCGCGATTTCACTAATCCAACGTGCCCGTCGTGCAAGTATTGCACACTGTTTGATCATGAGACAGAAGATTTTACTACGTTGATAGCTAGGATACGTGACAAAGGAGCTCTATCACCTCCCTTGACTCAAAACCTGCAAATGATGAGGTCTGAGCTGTGCGAGGAAGACCTGAATGTAAACATTATGCTCTAAAGCATAATCGCGATAGTAGTCGACAAAGGAAAATAGCTAGAAGATAGTACCTGGGTTCGTAAAGGCCCGACGAAAGAAGCTAAGTTTGATTTGGAGCGTGCTCGGGAAACCTTCATGGAAGCTAAGAAGAGCTTTGCTGATGCCTCCACTCCATGCTCACCACTTTCCTTGAAACTTGTATGAAGTGTGTGAAGTTACAACGCGACAATAAGGCTATGAAAGGGCTACATGAGCTCCTCAATGGATGTGATGGGACCATGCCAGGTGAACCGCACATAGTTCACAAAATTGGAAAGCATAAGACAAGGACCAGACGTGAAATGAGACTCACCGCGTATATCGGAGAATATGAAATGGATCAAGTCATCGTAGATCTAGGATCAAATGTGAATGTTCCACCAAAACAGACATGGGAGTGAATGGGGAGACTTGCACTACAATGGTCTCCAATTCAGCTAAGGATGGAAAATCAACAGAAAATAATACCCATGGGGTGATTGGAGGGAATAACTGTGGATATTGAGGGAGCAAGCGCACTGGTCGATTTCGAAATGATAAAGATTGTTGATGACAGCAATCCCTACCTCGCACTCTTGGGAATTGACTGGGCCACTGATATGAATGGGGTAATTAATCTAAAGAAGCGAAAAATGATTTTTTAGGGGAAGCCAATGCAAGTAATTATACCCCTGGACCCTGTTGAAGGATCGCGCTATACGGAGCCAGTCCACAACTATTAAAATGATGATGTTTTGGACTGTATCTATAAGATAACAGTGCAAGACTAAGACTAGGTGAATCCCACCACGAATGGGTGGATTACATGGGAGTGAGAGAGTTCCTGTACTTCGGATTCTGATGAATAAATAGAATGATGGTAGAATCAGTTACATGAAGTAATTACGCTGAATTGCAATATGATGACCAGGTCGTTGTCCTGCGTGTCGATATAAGTTAGAGATCTTCTTACTTATGATGGTATAAATGAGATAGATACCTTCTTGGATGCATTTTAAAGGGAGGTTCTGAAAAATCAATGCTTCCAAGCCTTGGACTGGGTACTGCGCGCTACGCCTGTGAGATGGTGGGGTACGCACAAAGGAAGTTTTGATGATTGGCGCAAATGTAGGAGAATGATGTGAGTGTGATTTGGGAAGCCTAAGATGTGTCTGATAGATAAGTATGATGGGCAGGATGATTCACACATGCATCTATCCAAGTGGACGCAGGCGTATGGATAAAATCAAAAACCCATGTGGGTTCATCGATTCTGTCATACCCTAGATGTTATTCCAATGAATTGGTATGTAGAAACAGAGCTTTGCCATGGGACAGGAGAATGGGATATCCTACGCGAAGGGTTCATGATGACATTTAGTTTTGAAGACGGGTTTGATGGTATTGAGGAAGCGCTACAAGAAGTGAAAGTAGCCATCTTTAGGATCCTGCAGGCTCCTTTATACCTAACGCAACCTGAATGGGCTACTCAGTTGAGTTGCGCACTGGAATTTTATAATGTAACTACTAAAGAAGAAGATGAATATCCACTGAAAATTAACATTCCAGAGATAGAATGTCACTGCGAGGTTCAAGGACCACAGATTAAGAACCCTGATATAACTGCGCTAGTGAAAACTAAGCAGGTGAACATTGGTACGGAGGCAGAACCCAAATTTGCAAAGATCGAAGACTACTGGGATGACGCGACGGTGGATAAGGTTGTTTAATTGCTCTGCAAATACTAGTACTTATTCCTGACCAAGTTTACGGATTTGAAAGGAATAATCAGAGATTTAGGAGTAATGAAGATCACGTTAAAGCCCGACGTGAAGCTAGTTAAGTAGAGGCCTTACTGCTTAAATCTAAAATACAAGGAGAAGGTCCACATAGAACTAGACAAAATGCTCACAGTAGGCATCATTGAGCCTGTGGAAGAATCCGATTGGGTAAGCCCAATGGTGGTGCAAGAGAAGAAGCAGAAGGACGAGATAAGGATATGTGTGGATCTCATAAAATTGAATGATGCTTGTGTGCATGATCCATTCCCAACTCCGTTCACGGATGAAGTGTTGGACAATGTAGGTGGTTAGGAAGCATATTCTTTCACTCATGGGTTCTCAGGGTACCACCAGATCAAAATCGCATCGAAGGATAGGAGCAAGACAACCTTCATGACTGAGTGGGGTTGCTTTCAATATACTGTCATGCCATTTGGATTGAAGAATGCGCCAGCTATCTTTTTGCGCGTGGTTTTTGCGGCATTTAAGGAATATATTCATAAGTTCTTGGAGGTCTATTTTGATGTCTGGATTATATTTGGGCTGGTTAAGTGCCATATAATGAGCCTGCGCTTGATGCTGGATATCTGTCGAAGATACCAAATCATGCTCAACCTAAAGAAGTGTGTGTTTCTCGTTCCTTTTGGGAACCTATTGGGGCACGTGGTTTGTAGGCAAGGGCTGATGGTACACCCCACGAAGATCACATTGATTCTGAACTTGGAAGCACCGAGAAGTGTGAAACAGTTGTTCGCTACTCTGGGACATACGGGGTATTACAGAAAGTTTATCAAAGGCTATGCCCAGATCATCGCGTCGACGGAAAAATTGTTCAAGAAGGGTGTCACATTCTGCTGGAACGATGACTGTAAGAAAAGCCTAGATATATTGAAAGAAAAGATGGTTACTGCGCCGATTCTTGTCTTCCTGAACTGGAAGAAAGAGTTTCATGTCCATGTTGATGCGTTGTGTATAATGTTTGGGGCAGTACTAACATAGGATGACGGAGAAGGCTTGGATCAGCCTATCACGTTCATAAGTCACAGATTATCCAAAGCAGAGAAGAACTATTCCACCACTTAACATGAGGGACTGGCCATGGTGTATGTGCTCCAGAAGTATCGACACTACTTGCTAGGAGGCCACTTTAAGATGTATACGGATCACTCTACGCTAAAGTACCTGTTCAATAAGCCTGTGTTGGTGGGGTGCATCTGCAGATGGATTTTATTATTCCAAGAGTGCGACTTTGAAGTTGTTGTGAAGCTTAGACAATTGAGCGTGGGACCAGATCACCTATCATGCATTGAGACAGGGGAGGAACCTACTAGTTTGGAGGAAGGATTACCCAACGTGCAGCTTTTCGCTATATGCGTAGAAGATGGAAATTTTGAAGATATAACTCACTTTCTAACAACTGGAACTGTGTTGGAAGGATACTCTGTCCAACAGAAGAAGGAATCAGTGGTGCACGTGGCAAATTTCTCTATCATTACGGGGCATCTATACAATATAGGGAATGATGAGATACTGTGAAGGTATGTACCTAAGTTTGAACGAAGTAGCATCCTCACGGACGCTCATGGGGGTGTTGTGGGAGGAAATTATGTAGGAAGAGCAACTGCATAGAAGATTCTATGTGCAGGGCTATGGTGGCCAACCCTTCATCAGGATTCAAAAGCATATTGCAAGGCATGTGATGTATGTCAAAGAATAGGTAAGCCATCATGGAGGGATGAAATGCCTTTGAATCCATGAAAGACGTTGCAACCTTTAGAAAAGTGGGCAATCGATTTTTTAGGACCTATTTAGCCTCAAGGGGAGACATGCATGAGGTATATCACTGTGATGGAGTACTTGACTCGTTGGGCAGAATCACAGCCAGTGAAGGATTACATGGGTGCGACTTCCATGAAGTTTTTTTTTAACATATACTGATATTATTTGGATGTCTGAAGGTCTTGATGAGCGATCACGGTACACACTTCTTGAACGAAACAATCAGCGCGCTGACAGAAGAGTTTCAGGTGTATTATCAGAAGAGCACACCGTATCACCCACAAGACAATGGGACAGTAGAAGCATTCAAAAAATTACTAAAAGCCGTGTTGACCGAGGTATGCAATGTGCAACGAAGTGATTGGGATCTACACATACCTACAGCGTTATGGTCTTATCAAACGACATGCAAGAAGCTGACGGGACAGACACCTTTTAGGCTTGTCTATGGAGTGGAAGTTGTAATTCCTATGGAATACATCATACCTAGTCTACGCATAATAGTGCTCATAGGTATGATGGATTGCGGAACCCTGGAGGACAGTATCGCGTAGTTGGATGAGCTCGAAGAAGAGATATTTTTGGTTAGATTTCACCAGCATGTCCAAAAGCAGCATGAAAGGCATGGCACGATCAACATATTAAGTTGTGCAGCTTTAAGGTGAATGATTTTGTGGTGTTGTATGATAGTAAGTTTGATAAATTCCCAGGGAAACTCAGAATGCATTGGTTGGGGCCGTATGTTATTAAGGAGATTACTGACGGTAGTGCGGTGTAGTTGGTAGAGTTAAATGGAGATCCCTTCCCAGGAAAAGTGAATGGCAGTCGTTTGAAGCCATACACAGGTGCCCTGACCATCTGATTAGCTGACAGAAGCACAGTCTTAGCACTCCAGGCAGCTAAAAGGAGGCGCAGGACTATGAACTACTTTGCCTGGGAACTGTGTGAAGTCAGGATTGCGCACAATAGCGAGGTGTCAAAGGGTCTGAAATAGTGCGAGGACAGTTGCGTTGGCATGAAACTTGGTTGGAAGTGATCGTTAAAATCACTATTCATGTTTTGATGCTTGGTTTGGAACCAAATGGAGCGGGCAGTAGGCATTGAAGGCGAACTTTATGGGCTAGATTCTTGAAAATATGCCGCCAATCTAGCATTAATGGACTGAATGTGGGGGGAACGGTCAAATTCAAATTCAAAAAGCACTATAAATTACAAGTGGTTGTCCAGTGAACAACACTTGCCATTTTGAGAACTGAGTTGTTGTGTTATCAACTGTGTATGGACCTTTCGAGCTTTGAGGCTTTGAGAGCAAGCTCAGTGTTTGAAACATTAGCAAAGGAGATGCAGGACCTGCTAACTGTTGAGCTGTAAAAAGAGTCTTTTTAACCTCTATCTACCCTACATTAATTATCAATCTAGGTACGATTTTTTTTTTATCTCAAGAGTGTACTCAGTCTGAGGCGGTCACTTGTTCAAGAGTAATGTCTGTAGTATAGTGCTTACAAAAGTAACTGAATGCTGGAAACAAACTCTAATTGTAATGGCAAGAAAATTAAATGCTTTGTAACTAAATCATTCACTTAAGAAACTACAACAATCATCAGTAAAGGATGCAGTAATGATAACTCTTCCCCTATAAAATGATGTAAATGAAAATCAATCACAATCAAGACCTTCAATCTGAGAATTTAGAAAACTGTAGTCAATGTTTTAGTTGTAGATCTTTCTATTCACACCAAAGAAATTGCTGGAAATAACAATTCAATTTGTAGAAAAGGAACAACAACTAATCTATTGAAAATATTGAACAACAAAGCTTAATCTATAGAACTGATTTAAGCAGCAATCTTAATCGAAAGGAATTAAACAACATTATTCAACTAATAAAGGAATTGATCAATAATCTTAGAAAGGAACAACAAACTTAATTAAGTGTAAACACACAGCAACTATAGAATAAGTAATCTTATTCTAGCATAATGGACATTAACCACAGTATAAAGGAATGACAATTGCAATGATAATGGAGTGGTAATCTCATGAACAACAATCACAATTGTAAGTAAACCATAGCTAAATGAACAGCAATGTCAATATGTAAATGAACAACAATATCAATCTGTAAATGAACAGTAATGTCAATCTATAAATGAACAACAATATCCGAATTAGACAATGCGATATTATTTCAGAATGAACAACATAACATTTTCAGTTGCAAATAATAATCTTGCTATTTCAATTACGAATTTGATATAACAGAGCAAGTCAATGAAATGTTCAGGAACAGAAGATTACTGAATAAAGCGAATTTAAAGGAATGCAAAGGAAATCAAACCACACACGACTGTAATCGAAAAATAATGATACAAGAAGCAAGTGATCCACTAGGGTCGGGCCCTTAGCCACCAGGGAAGCACTACTGCAGTTACTCCAAGATTAGATAATGGAACAACAACTGAGTTATATATTAATCATAAAGGCAGAGTTACAGTTATCATTCTTTAAAGAGAGTCGATGATCAAAGTTTAGATCACAACAGTAAATTCTACAAATCAACAATAATATCTGCCCCCTTGGGTTAGTAGTGCTGTCCCTTTTTATAATGGCTAGGCGAAAGTATAAAAAATATAGATAATTCTTGAGGCAGCAATCCCTTAGGATCAAAGGATCTTGAGGGATTCACCATATCTTTAATCTTCAGTTATCGTTTTGTCTTCTTGCGCTGATACTGCGTTTCTTCTTCCTTTTCCTGGTCCACGTGCTTCGATCTTGATTTCCTCGTCTAGATGTGGTTTCCTGTCAAAGGGACAACAGTTGGTTTTTCTTTGTCTTTTCCTCCCGAAAAGTGATTTTCCATTTTCTTCACTTTCTGCATAGAAAAAGAAAATAATTAATCATTTTACATCAATCACAAATCTCCTTAATTTTATCATAATTCTTTAACATATTACCATCTTGGAATGTAAAGAAGTTATGATTTAAAGGAAAAGGTAAAGAAATAGATGGTAAATGCATACCTCTTCCGATACTCAACACACGCCCCTAATTACCCTTTTTCATTCCATCATGAAAGCATTGTAATTGACATGCAAGGTAGTTAGCGAATAGGTTTGAGAAGGATTTTCATGCAGTGGTCTAAAGCCATGATTTCTAGCTAAAATTTCAAAAATATGCCCTGTCTGGCCTTCAGGAAACTCATATAGGGCCTTATACCCTGGTGTCGGATACCAGATGATTGGACTTCAAAACCTATAGCCTAATCAATACGAGCCTTCTACCAAGATGAGGTTACCATATTTAGCCAAGCGATCAGTAGCTAGCTTAAAATTTTCGTAATTGAACGACTCTCTGTCTTGGACATTCCGATTGGAAGTCTTGTATGAGAGTTTGGCTACTACTATCGCAAGTTATTTCATGGCTAGGAAGTATTCTACCCCTTGCCAGACAACTGCTGTGTGAATGGGTCCTAGTGTCTGGATCACACCCTTCTTTCTCATTAAGCTTCTATGCTTATTCCATAGTTGCAATGGGCTTCTAGGTTCACCCCTTACCCACAAATCTAACTCGTTCTCCTGTCTCTGGAAGGTATTGTGGGCTTTAAGCCACTTTATTTGGTTAATAGCAAAGGAGATGAATGCCTAAAGCTAGATATCACCCACAAAAGGACTAGGGTTTTCTTCCATTTCACCGTCTAACACAAGATTATGCAAATAAAACTCACATAGAAATCACTAGACTTTCACCCCATAATGTTTACAATAGTTTATGAAATCATCAATGGTTTTTAACTCTATAGGAACCCGTGCCTTGACAGCCTTAATTTTCAATTATAAATACCTTTCCATAAAAAACAAAGCATAGTTTTTGGCAGGTACTCTACAAGTTAGAACATCAGTATATAGAGAACATAAGGTATCCATTTGACTCATAACTGTGTCTAGTCTATTGGTTACCTTTTTAACTTTTTCCTCTGCCCTTCGCCATCTATCAAAGGCCTCACTCTCCGATGCATTGATGTTCTTTACCTACTGCTATAACTTCTGATATTTCTCCTGAGGAACAGTTTCCTCTGTGAGCTTTTCTATCATTTGTTGGGCTTCTGCCAAATCCTTTTGAAGTTTCACTATCCTCGGATCATTGTTCCTCATAACATTTTTGGGCTGGAGATCTACCTGGATCTCCTTATTGCGACATCTGGTTCCTATAGTCTGTGTTTCCTTCTCATGAACTGTCTGATCGGTCGTGATGCTAGAGGACAATGCCTCTATCTGGACGTCCTTATTGCAGACAGGTGTGTCTTCTGTTTGGGTCTCTGCATTTATAACAGCTGCATGTTGTTCCTTGCAGTCCTAAATAATAATGGGTTTGACTTGAGTCCTTTTGGTCTTCACTTTATGGGGTTTCACTGGGTGGCTGCATGCTTTGCTCCAGGGGTTCTTTTTGAGATTTTCCCCATTTTTAGGACCCTTATTTGTTGTCTGAGTTGTTTAATTACATTTAGCAGTCTCTACTATTCCTTTTGCAACTTTTTGATTTCATTTGTTTTCTTCGAAGGAACAATTGTTTCTTTTCTTGGGCCTGGGCTTTGTTCTTCAGGGATTGTACCCTTGCCCTGGCTTGTTTCCATGTTTTCTGCTTGGAACACTTCTTCAATGTTCTCATCCTCCTGATTAGGTTTTTCAGGGAGGAAACCCTGGTTTGATCTGCTATTTCCCGAGTGATTTCTACTTCTACTTCTTTTTCGTCATTCATTTCTTCAGGTACACTCCTATTGTGAGCAGAGTGTTCCTGAGATTGTCCTTCTTCTTCCTCCTCATCACTCATCTCCCCAGATACACTCTTACCGTGAGCAGAGTGTTCCTGCGATTGTCCTTCTTCTTCTTCCTCATCACACATCTCCTCAAATGCACTCTTACTATGAGCAGAGTGTTCCTGCGGTCCTTCTTCAATATCAGGGTTGAGTGGGCTGTGGGACTGGACATACTCACCCATATTGGCCAAAATTGGGCCAATTCATCTTCTTGTAGAGGGTTTTTTAATGGGCTTTCGTTGGGTGGTTCTGCTTCTTCCTCGTCGGAGTGCTCAGTTTCCTCTTCTAGTTCATCTTCATCATTTTCTTCTAATTCTTCTTCATTTTACTCTCCTTCAAGTTGTGGAGGTTGCTTGTCCTCTGAGTCATGTATCTCTAATGGTTGGCTATTGTTTTCTTGGGGATTTCCCAACATACCTCTGATTCTCCCCAATCTGACGGATTGTCTTCGTTTCTGTGGTCTAATTGATATGCTAACAATGCCTTTTCATTTTGGGGTTGGCAAGGCCAGTCCCCCATCTATTGAGAAATTACTTCTTCCCAACTACTCTGCTGTTGGGCGAGACTGTAACTGACTATCAGCTAAATTAAACCATGATGAATTACTACTGATTCTACATGACGAGATTTTCTTATACTTTGGGCAGCATCATGCAATAAAAAATTTAAGTATGCAAGCAAATTCACAGCACATTTTTTTTTTAATACAACTAATAGTTTGAGATGGCGTGGTCTTACCATGTCTTTTCTGCCATCGCAAGTGATGTAGCTTTACATAATTCTGGCCAATTCTGCCCAAGGTTCTCCCAGGGTTGCAGGCAGGACTCCTTTTCCTTTGACAGTAAGGCTCTGTCCTTCGTCCCGGAAGATGGTTATAGCATCTTGAAGTCTCATTTTTTTCAGGGTCCATATTGGTCCAACAGCTGGCAGTCCCGAAACTTCAACAATTATCGCATCTGTTACTGTTATTTGCCTCCCCCTCACCATGGAATGATTTTCTTGCAAATTCTGTAGAAATTCAATGGCCACCATCTCATTAGATTGCTGTAGTCGGTTAAGGTAGACAATCCATCCTGCTCTTGCTAAAATTTCGCATGCAGTGTCGTAGACCATTAACATTCGTGGTTCACTATGTATTGATCTGCCTCCCATTTTGTTCAAGCTTAGCACACTGTTAATTTTTCCAGAGCAAAAACACAGAGATGACGATGGAACAACAAGCTATTCAAGCTTTAGCTCACTGTTAATTTTTACAGAGAAAAAACACAGAAATGGTGATGGAATATCAAGCTGTGCATATTGAGAAATACAATACCGTTAAACTTTCTATTCCCGAGTTTTGATGGAGTTATAATACCTCCAAATAATGAGTTGACACATATGCCAATGTATTATGGAGATCACCCACGCCCCCCTGAAATGTGATAGGCCATCCTCGGCTGGCAAATAAAGGAGTAGCATGCTGGACTGCAGTCGTACAGGAAAATAAAGGAACAACATATAGATCCATGACATGTTTACAAAAATCAGCGGATTACTGAAATCGAGGCTTATGATGGAAATCACGAATAAATATGGAAATGCCGTGATATGATGCGAAAAATAGAGGATAGGACAACTTGACGTAAGTAAAATTTCTTATGTGGTCATTATCCACTTTAACCATTATGATTGATTTATAAATGATTTTCATTTATAAAAGGTTCGAAAGGGTTATATAACATAATCTCGTTTGAAATAAATATAATGTTATAAGAAGAAGGGTTTATAATGGCTATTGGTGTATGAAAAATATGACTTCAATACCATCAACAGAGCTCTGTTTCCCACAGGTGTCCATAACCTTGATAGAGTTTCTTATTTCACCCTTGGAACCATAATCCTTTTTGTATGCCTAGGAAATTGTTGTGCGATGTCAGAATGGAGACCATTGTGTTGGCTTGGTAACGAATTGAATCACAATGCCATTCACCAGGAAGGAGTGAAAGGTGGGCAGGCTAGCTCGTGATGAGACCTCCTATTCCAAGGACTTTTTTATTTTTTTCTGATATGCCTCTTGGATCATCTCCCTGGTGTGGTGGCCATAGTGGGGATGCCACTTCACTTGCTTCCTTATGATCATGGTAGGCTGGCTCTTGATGAGACCCCCTATCCTTCATCTGAAAAATCATATTAGTAATCATATAGATATATATTTTTTCTTTTTTCTTTTCTTTTATATAGCACTTTCCTATTTATATACAGAGGGTGGCTCAACACTCCTTAAGAGTAGGGATGGTGGAAGAAGTATGAACATCTCAATAGTGGAAAATATGCCCTTATTCTTATTCAATAATAATGATCAAAGAGAATTATGAAGATTTAGAAAGAACCAACATGATAAAAATAATCAATCAAATTGGTTTTAGTGAAAATAAAGACAGCGAAGTGATATAAATAGTTGTGTCCTTTCCTCTTTTCTCTTATCGATTCAAAGCAATTTCTCTAGAGATAACAATTTTTCTTTGGTTTGCTGATTTCAGTATCCTCTAGTTTTTGTATTCTTCCATAAATGTATAGTTGTGCCTTAAATTATCCATCACTCACAAAAATCCTCTAAATGATGAAACACACACACAAAAAAAAAAAAAAATGCACTCAAAAAGTGTTGTTCCTAAGATGGAACAACTGTTGTTCTTTAAGAGGGACAACAAAAGAACATCTGCATGCAAAAAAACGTGGTTTCTTTAAGAGGAACAACAAGCAAAAGAAAAAAGCATACTCGAAACTACTCTTCCTTAAGAGGAATAGCAACTGTTCCTTAAGAGGAACAACAATTAAAGCAAGTACGAAATAAAATACCGCTCCTTTAGCGGAACAACCTAATATCATCCGAAATCGAGACTGTTATTCCTTCGGAAGGAATGACAAAAGGGAAAAAATGCGAAGGAGGGTTGTTCCTTTAAAGGAACGACAAAAAAATCTGGCGAAAGTGTTGTTCCTTCGGAAAGGAATGACAAAAAATGCGGAAATGCTGTTCCTTCGGAAAGGAACAACAAAATGCGAAAGTGTTGTTCCTTAGGAAAGGAACAACAAAAAACGAAGGTGTTGTTCCTTCGGAAAGGAACAACAAAAATGCAGAGATTGTGTTCCTTCGGAAAGGAACAGCAAAAAATGAAAGTGTTGTTCCTTCAGAAAGGGATAGCAAAAAATGAAAGTGTTGTTCCTTCGGAAAGGAACAAAAAAAAACGAAAGTGATGTTCCTTCGGAATGGAACAACAAAAAACGAAAGTGTTGTTCCTTCAGAAAGGAATAGCAAAAAGGTGGAAATGTTGTTCCTTCGGAAAGGAACAGCAAAATGAAAAGGGCTATTCCTTCGGAAAGGAACAACAAAATGGCGGAAATGCTGTTCCTTCAGAAAGGAACAACAAAATGAAAAAGTGTTGTTCCTTCGAAAAGGAACAACAAAAAGGCGGAATTGTTGTTCCTTCGGAAAGGAACATCATAATGCAAAAGTGTTGTTCCTTTGAAAAGGAACAGCCAAAAAGCGGAAATGCTATTCCTTCGGAAAGGAACAACAAAATGCAAAAGTGTTGTTCCTTCGAAAAGGGACATCAAAAAGGCGGAAATGTTGTTCCTTCAGAAAGGAACAACAAAATGCAAAAAATGCAAAAATGCCAAAATCTGTACAGAAAGTAATTTATACAAGAAAAAAATTAAAAGTTATGTACAAAATTTAAGAACAATGAAATTACTTAGTGAACCAATGCCAAGGAAGAGTTATTTTCCTCAGCAAGAATCTGCATATCTGAATCTTTCGAGAGCTGTTGGTAGAAGGATTCCTGAGTAAGCAGTTATGGTACAGTTGCACTTGGTGGCCATTTGCTTTAAAGGTATGTCCAGATCCCTCAATATTAGTCAAAGTAATGGTGCCATTGTCATGCACTTTCTAGATTATATAGGGTCCAATCCATCGAGTCTGAAGATTTCTCAGAAAATCCTGAAACCTGGAATCATATAGGAGTGCCCTGTCTCCTTCGTGGAAGATTTTCTTTTTGATCAGGGCGTCATGCCATTTTGCTCTCTGTTGTTGGATTAATGTAGTGTGTTGAAGAGCCGAGAGCCCAATTTCATCTAGCTCGTTAATTTGTTGTAATCTCTTAGTCTGGGCCTCATTTGAATCGAGACCAATCTCCTGTGCTGTTCTTAATGTTTGTATTTCGAACTCTATTGGAAAGATGGGTTCTTTTCCAAATACTAGCTGATATGGTGAATAAACGGTGGTGTTTCTCCACGTTTTTCGGTATGCCCACAAGGCCTCCAGCAATCTTGAAGCCCAATCACGCTTGTGTGATGCAATGGTTTTTGTCAATATTGCCTCTATCACTTTATTCGTGCTCTCTACTTGGCCATTTTCCTGTGGGTGATACGGAGTGGTAATTTTGTGCTGAATGTGATAATTTTTTAATGTTGCAGCGATTTTATTACCTACAAACTGTGGTCCTCCGTCCGTGATTATGTCCCTTGGGAGGCCATATCGCACAAATATTTGGAACAGGAAATGAATCACAGAGTCCTCTATAGCTCTTGGAAGTGCCTCTGCTTCAACCCATTTGGTAACATATTCTGTTGCTACTAGAATATATGTTTTCTGATTTGATGATGGGTTGATCGGACCAACAAAATCGAGCGCCCAACGCTCAAATGGTTCGATTACTAACTGTGGGTTTAAAGGCATTTCGTCGGACTATCCAAGGCGTCCTGCTCTTTGGCAACTGTCACAGGCTTGAACAAATTTCTTAGCATCTTTAAAGATTGTGGGCCAATAATAACCTATTTGCAAAACCTTGTGACCAGTCCTTTGATCTACAAAATGTCCGCCACACGGTCCATCATGACAGGCTTTCAGAATGTCAAATATTTCGTCTTCACGGATGCATCTTCTGATGTGCATATTTGCCCTTGTATGAAATAGGTAGCCCCCAATCCAAGAAAATCGGGTACTACGTTGCACAATCTGTTTTCATTCATTGGGGGTCAGATGCTTTGGTAATTTGCCTACTACTAAATAATTTGCAACATCAGCATACCAGGGTGTCTTGATAGTAACAACAAATAAATGTTCATCTAGGAATTGATCTTCAACTGTTGCTGCGTCTGCTGGCTTCAGCATTCGTGAGAGGAAATCAGCTATAGGATTCTCTTTCCTTGGTCGATCTTTTATTGTGATGTCAAATTCCTACAATAAAATCAACCATCTTGTTACTCTGCCATTTGTAATAGGTTTATTTGCTAAATATTTTATGGCAGAGTGATCTGTATATAAAACAACAGGATATCCAGTGATATAATGCCTAAATTTATTTACAGCATGTATTACAACGAAAAATTCTTTTTTAGTAATAGTATAGTTTAGCTCAGTAGGGGACAAATTCTTGCTGATATAATAGATTGCATATGGTTTTTTGTCTTCTTCCTGCCCAAGGAATGCTCCAATAGCTGTGTCTGAAGCATTTGATGAAATTTGAAATGGAAGGTCCCAATTTGGGCCTCTGAGCACTGGGACTGTTGACACAAGCTTTTTCATATCCTCAAAAGCACGGTCACATTTATCTGTTCAAACAAAATCAACATTCCCTGTCAGTGCGTATAGAGGTGCAGCTATTTGAGAAAAATGTTCTATGAATCTCCTATACTAACCAGAAAATCCAAGAAAACTGCGTACCTCAGTCTATGTGGTAGGAGTAGGTATTGACAGAATTATTTGAATTTCGGCCAGATCTATCTGTATTCCAGCTTCTGAGATATAATGACCTACGATGAGCCCTTCGGTCATCATCATATAGCACTTTTCATGGCTAAAGTAGAGCCTAGTGGCAATACATCGTTGCAGCACCTTTTCCAATGTGTTTAGTGCTGGCCCAAAATCATCTCCGTATGGTGTGAAATCATCCATGAATACTTCGAGCCCTTCATTTATTAAATCTGAAAAGATGTTGAGGATGGCCCTATGAAATGTGGTAGGGGCATTACATAGGCCAAAGGGTAGGACTCTGTAAGAAAATGTTCCCCAAGGACAGGTAAAAGTAGTTTTGTCCTGGTCTTCAGGGGCAATCTAAATTTGATTGTATCCATTGAAGCCATCCAAGAAAGAAAAGAATTTCTTTCTTGCTAATGTGTCTAATACCTGATCAATGAATGGAAGGGGAAAGTGGTCTTTCCGGGTTGCTTTGTTTAATTCTCTGTAATCTACACAAATCCTCCACTTTCCATTCTTCTTTGGCACCATTACTAGTGGAGAGACCCACTTGCTATAAGAGATTGGATAAGTAAAGTTTACATCCAAAAGTTTTTGTAATTCAGCTTTCACAATATCTTTCAGATGAGGGTTGAGTTTCCGTTAGGGTTGGCGAACGGGTCTAACATCTTTTTTTGTATAAATGTGGTGCGTACACAGCTGGGGATCAATTCCCTTCATGTCTGGATAATCCCATGCAATTCCTTGTATTTTCTCAGTAGTTGGACCAGCTTTTCTTCTTGTTTAGGAGTCAGGTTACTATTAATGTTCAAGGTTTTACCTAGCTCAATCTCTATAGTTTTGCTGTTTGAAACAAACATAGTGGGTATTGTTTGATCATGAGTGTCTTTGAGAGGATATTCTTCTAGTTCATTGTCAAATGCTACCTCTATCATGTGACATTGTACATGGGATCTAGATTCAGATTGGTTAATGAAGTTGTTAATAACGTCATCCTTTGTTTGATCTTTAAAATCAAGGGGATCTTCTATAGTTAATGGGGACATAATGTTTTCTGTAAGGTATGATACAGGTTGTTTGTTAGTTTTTATTATTGTTACACTTGGCTGGGATGGAGGGTATAGAGCTAAATTCTTGATATTGCTCCCTCTAGTTATGGTCATACTACCTTGTCGGCAGCCAATGTAAGCATCAACAGTCGCAAGCCAAGGTCTACCTAAAATTAACGGGTGTCCATCGAGTCAGTTTTTGGGGTTGATTATCAGAAAGTCGGCAGGGTATTCCTAGGAATCAATGGATACCATTACATCATGTAGTGTACCTTCTGGCCTAACTACTGATCGGTCAGCTAGTTCTAATAATGTAGAGGTTGGTTCCACTGATGTAATACCCAGTTTTTGACAGGTGGTGGTTGTTAAAATATTAATTGCAGCCCCTAAATCAACTAGGGAATTTGAAAAGGTTTGTCCATTGATTTGCACTGTCACTATAGGATTCCTTGGGTCTTCATATTTGACAGGTGCTTATCTTCCTGATAATAGATCAAATAGGGTGCCAACTACTTGGACTGTTGGGTTATTTGTTATTCTCCTCCTTGGTTTTTTTATACATAACTCTTTGATGGTTTTTTCATATATTCGGATATCTTGGATAGCTTGGAGGAGTGGGATTTTTATACACAAATTTCTAAGTTCTCCCAGAATATCAAAGTCGGGATGTTCGATAAGGCGTGGTATGATTAATCATTCTGGGAATGGGGGAGAAGATGTGGTTGCTTGGTCATGAGTTTGTTGTCTGACCACATCCTCTTCTTGTATTGGTTGTTCTGTGGGTAGCTGATTTTCAACTTGAACATTTTTGCTCCCTCGGTTTCTATAATGCGCCCAGACCTTAATTGAAGGTCGTTGCACTCCCTTAGATTAGTTTCTAGTTCTGGTGTTTTGATTATTTGAACAGATTGAACCGGTTTGTTATTTGGGTTTAGGTTGGGTTGGGTTGGGAGTTGCGGTCTTAAGTTGGATTGGGGATTTTGTTGTAGTGCATATGGCGCTGGCAGTGTAGGTTGAGGGAGCAGAATGGTCCTTGTTGGCTGATTCATCAATTTTTGCCAGTTTGTCTGCCAGGCTTGACTCTGCGAAGTGGGAGGGGACCATTGTGTTGGATATGCATTGTTATGCCAATATGGTGGAGAGTAGGGAAAAGTTGTCCAATTAGATTGGGTTGTTTGGTTCGGCCATGGTGATGATGAAGGAAATGGTTGTTGTGACCAGTTTGGAAAGGGAGGTTGATTTTGCCACATTGCATTATATTGCTGAGCATGATATTGCAGAGGCTGGAAAGAAGAAGATGGATCGGAGGACATACCTCGTTGTCGAGGCTGCCATTGATGGCACTGATTGAGTAGGTACATTGGTCCCGATTCTTCTTCCGCTTCTTTGTATACTGCTTTCAAACTCAGAAGTGAGGGGCAGTTCTCTGTGGAGTGATCTTTTGTACAGATAGCGTAGACTTGAACTGCATCTAGTGGGCACTCTTTGTGGCTGTGTTTCTTTCTACATCTAGGGCATAATATTGCTAGATTTTTCTCTGCTTTTGCTTGTTTCTGTTTCTCTTACATAATATCGAGTTGCGTTGTCAAAGTCCCCAATATATCAGTTTTGAAATTCTACAGTAAATTCCCAATTTCTGCGCAGGTTACTCCTTCACTAGCGATCTTGTTGTCCCTTGTGAACCTGTCATGTTCCGCTGGCTTTAGCCTTGTACTGCCTCGTGAACTGTTGATGCACAAATCAATAATGTCAGCAAAATTTTCTTGATAAATGTCTCCTTTTCCCATAATATTTAGTGTTTCAACCCATTGTTCCTTCATTCCTTTAATTAATGTCATTTTTAATACATTGTCAGGTAAGGGTAATGTTGCATAAGGAGATCTCTGAAGATTATAATGAAAATGTTCAACATATTCTTCTAGTGTTGTTGGCCAGATAAATTGATCTTGTGAACAAGGTCGATCTCCCTAGTATCATAAGATAGTCTAGAAACAAGCAGACAAACAAATCTATCTTTCTCTAAACATATGCGATTTATAAATAAAAACTATAGAGGTGTTAAGAACCTACCTTAAGTCCAATGCTAGTTTGTAGTAGCCATCCTTCAACCATTCGAAAGAGTTTCCTTTTGAGAACCTACAATCACAAACAAGCAAACATCAAATATCACCTGCATAGCTAATATCATAAATCATGTCCATTATGGTGATTAAGGAATCCATAAAATAAACCATAAAACAACAGCTTATTGAGAAAAACAAACTTATTTGTATGAACTTTGACGTAGAAGAACCTTACAATCTTTTCAGCCTTGATGTTGAACAAGCTCTTCCCGGGGTTCGAAACAGGAATTTCCTTTACTTTGACAAGCCTTGCACTCTTCCAAATGAGATCTAAGAAGTATCTAATCTCTCCTCATAAAAGCTCAACTAAGAAGACTAAGTTCCAGCAGCATTTCACCTCAAAAATATTCAGCTTTCAACCTCCCCAATAACCAGCCCAATGCTTCATTTTATAGTGTAGAGGAAGGAGGTTACAGGTCCACCTATGAAGGGATAGAGTCCTCCTTCAAAAGGATAAGCTCCTCACATCAAGGGGTTAGCTCCTTAAGGTATGGGACGCATGAACCTTAAGGGAGGGAACTTGCCACCTCAAGATTCCTTCCAGAAGCTTCTAGAAATGACTCAAAGTGAGTTTTTAAGAATATACTTGCGCCTTTCTAACTTTTATAGGGGTCGACACCCATAACACAAAAACAGAGAGGTCAGGTGCACAGGGGAGCGGGACCGCAGGTAATGCAAAGAGCAAGTGCGGAACTAGAGTTTTAGAGACTTTGAGGCCTCTCTCTTACTTTCAAGACTTGATATGAAGAACTGAGGCTTTAGACTTGCAAAGGAGGTAAGTATGAGTGATAATGGACTCACACAGAATGCAGAATGTCAGGGTGACAATTTTTAGTGCAACATATTGCCCCCTAAAGTGCGAAGTCTGTAATAGATGAAGATGAAGTCTTTCATGTATGAAGAGTGAAGTACTTTATCATTTCAAGGATCATCCTGTGGACACCCCAGTCGGAACCTATAAAAACATTCAATGCAAAATATATATAGACATATCATTGATGAGGTAGGCATTCCCATACTCAGATCAAAACTGACTAGAAATTGACTAAACTTTTCTGATACATGAATGATTTTTGTAATACATCAAAATTATAGACATATGTAGACACAGTATGAACGCAGCCATCTATTTATGAATAGTCCATTGCATAATGAATAACAAAATTCCTCGCGACCTAGATGGTAGAAACTAGATCGAGGTTATTGATTTCTGCTTCCCGAACTAGTACGATTCTATCCATGTGAATGAATGTGTCGAAGTCGAATATGGTAGAAACCACTTGATTACTAGTCAATGATGTGAACTATTAACAAGTGTGAGAGAAACCACCAATAATGTCAATGGCTCTCAAAGTACCCAGTACAATCCATGAAATGTGAATAAATGAGCTGATGTCGAACATGTCATAGAATCCTTTGATCGAAGGTCAATGATGTAACTTGTTGTCGAAGGCGAGAAACCTGCCATTAGGGCATGCAGATTTCAAGGTACTGATGATTTCTAGATCATCTTTCTAGATAATGAGCTGAGGTCGATAGAAAGCGATATGTCGTAGGCAAGCCCACAACACGAAATCATAGATCAAGTTTTGAAGAAATATATTGGCAAGGACTAACTCAGGGATGGTCAAAATGGATGATAGACATTTTGCAGATGAATGGTTTATTTGAACTGACCTCTTGAACACATAACGACATTGCAGATGGTTTGGTGACAATTGACCCAAAGTTAATACCTAGAAACCTGCTGAAGACTTTCAATATTGTTTGGTTAACTATTAGGCAAAGGATTTCCCAACCCATGTGAAAAAGAGGTGTCGTGTTCAAGAGTGGTTAACTGCTTTTCTAAAACACAAAGTGTAACAAACAAGTTCATTTTTCTCTCTTTTCCCCCACCATTTCTGGCAAGTACCTTGTTATTTTTGACAAGCTTGAGGAGGATAACATTTTCTTGTTTATAAGCTCATCCTTCGGATGAGTCCAACTTAGTTTAAAATTCAAACCCTAAGAAGGAGTGGTTCGTTCCTGTTTAAAATTGAATAGGTCCTTTACTGTTAAATTTTAACAAGTCTAGTATAGGAAAAACTTGACATTTTTCAATTTTAGGGAATCGAAAGAAAAACTTAAGAAAACTCCATGGGTGTCCTTTTTCATAAATTTGTGTCCCCCAAGCTTGAAAAAGTATAAAATAATACTCGAGAGAACTGCTTGACCATTACGATCAAGGAATACTTTTCATAATTAGTGGCTTCGATCCGAAAAAGTAAAAAAGTGATTGAAGACACATCGTTTCATAACCAGTATCGAACTCGAAACGACAAAAGTCTGACGATCTTTTCATGTTTATACGATCAGAAAAGAGCTAAAAGTGGACTACCTTTTTATTATGTTTAACGAGTTAAAAGGGAAAAACTCAGCAATCTTTTCATATTTTACGATTCATAAAAAAGTTTAAAGAAGACTCGTCCTAGAGGAATGAGTGGTATAAAGGGTAGCAACTGGTTCCTGTAATGGTGGAACTGCTCGAAACATGTAATGGTTAAGAGGCTGGCTAATAAAACCACTCACCACTGTGGTCCCTCAGGAAAGGAAAAACAACCAAGTGAAAGCATATGATCAGCCAAAGAGGTGGTGGCAATGGAATGAAAACAACCAAGGCTCATCTAATAGAATTTAGTGGATAAAAATGGCAATCACGAGATGTAAATCGGGTATAGGTTCATTTTTACACAAGCTTGAACCATAGAGAACTCTGCTTGGATTCGGTTTCATGTTCACACAAGCTTGAAACGAAAACTATGCTTGTTATAAGTTCACATGCCCCCAAAAAACTATGCTTGTTATAAGTTCACATGCCCCCAAAAAATAATCTAGATTCTAAAAACTACCCAAGCCAACATACATCAATCAAAAAGCAGAAACGCAAACAAGTTTCTCAAGTCAAAGACAAAGGAAAACCAAAAACCAAATTCAATTCCCCAGTGGAGTCGCCAATTTGTTGGCCGGATAAATCAATCTTGCGGACAAGGCTAATCTCCCTACTATCAAAAGATAGTCTAGCAACAAGCAGACAAACAAATATATCTTTCTCTAAACATATGTGATTTATAAATAGAAACTATAGAGGTGTTAAGAACCTACCTTAAGTCCAACGCTAGTTTGTAGCAGCCATCCTTCAACCGTTCGAAAGAGTTTCCTTTTTAGAACCTGCAATCACAAACAAGAAAACATCAAATAGCACCTGCATAGCTAATATCGTAAATCATGTCCATTATGGTGATCAAGGAATCCATAAAACAACAACTTATTGAGAAAAACAAACTTATTTGTTTTAACTTTGAAGTAGAAGAACCTTACAACCTTTTCAGCCTTGATGTTGAACAAGCCCTTCCCAGGGTCTGAAATAGGAATTTCCTTTACTTTGACAAGCCTTGCACTCTTCCAAATAAGATCTAAGAGGTATTTAATCTCTCCTCATAAAAGATCAACTAAGAACACTAAGTTCTAGCAGAATTTCACCTCAAAAATATTCAGCTTTCAATCTCCTCAATAACCAGCCAAATGCTTCATTTTATAGTGCAGAGGAAGGAGGTTATAGGTCCACCTATGAAGGGATAGAGTCCTCCTTCAAAGGGATAAGCTCCTCACATCAAGGGGTTAGCTCCTTAATGTATGGGATGCATGAACCTTAAGGGAGCGAACTTGCCACCTCAAGACTCCTTCCAGAAGCTTCTAGAAATGACTCAAAGTGAGTTTTTAAGAATATACTTGCACCTTTTTAACCTTTATGGGGGTTCGCACCCATAACACAGAAATAAAGCGGTCAGGTGCATAGGGGAGCGGGACCGCAGGTAATGCGAAGAGAAAGTGCGGAACTAGAGTTTTAGAGACTTTGAGGACTCTCTCTTACTTTCAAGGCTTGATATGAAGAACTGAGGCTTTAGACTTGCAAAGGAGGTAAGTATGAGTGATAATGGACTCACACAGATTGTAGAATGTCAAGGTGACAATTTTTAGTGTAACAAGTGTCTCATTAGGTCTGGCTACCATTTGAAATATTTCATCCTTTAATTCTCTAGACCTACAATAATCCTGATATTTCTTCAGTAAATCTTCTTTTATCTGATCCCAATTGTTTATGAAACCTTCACCTAACCCCATGAACCATCGTAAAGCAGCACCTCTTAATGTAGAGGGAAACAATTTTAGCTTTCGGGGATCGGTGGTATAGTCATATCCCCTGCACAGTACATTGAGTTCAAACAAAAATGAATCTGGATCTTTCGATGTTAGGCCATGGAATGTAGGGATATGTTGAAGAGGAATGGCCTTCATAGGTGCATTAGTTGCAGTATCTACAATGGGATATTATAGTGTGGAGGTTTGAGGTGTTTGCTGGTTCTGGTCCATTTGGTCGAATATGTGTCAATATCCTTCTGGGATTTATAGGAGGGTATTCGTAGGCTAGCTAGAAGGAGCAGGAATGGCCTTAACAGGAATGGCATTAACAACACTTCCTTTGTCTGGGATGATGAGAGTTCCTTGATGAACTAATGTCTTAGGGGATCATAGCTCTTCAGGTTCTTCAGCTTTGTTCTGGACAATTTTGACAGCACTTCCCTTATCTGGGCTGCTTAATGGCTGAACTATTCCAAGAGGAGATCTTGGTTCTTCGGTTTCCCCTATTTCTCCTCCTCCTTTGCAGAGATTACTAAGGTTCCCTTCTTGTAACGATTTTGGGCTAGAATTCTCAATTTCTTGAAAATATTGCTCCTTTGTTTGGTTGTGCATCTCAGCAAAGGCTACAGATGGTGATTCTGTGGCCCGAAGGGAACTAGTAGGTTGTCTAGAAGCAACTTTTTTAGGTCCTACTGATGGCTGAGATTCTACCTTTTTAAGGATTTTGTCTATAAAGGTTGATCGGCCAAGGGTCATCAGCCCCTTAGCTTTATCAGGCTTGGGTAGAGGTTTAACATTCTTTTTAGGCTTTTTTTGCTTAGTCATGCACACAAATCAAATACTTATTTCCACCCAAAATAATAACAAATCTGCAGGAAAGCAGGTGTGGAGCAGGGTTGTTACATGCTCTGTACGCAGGTTCTTACCTTCCATTCTTAAAACCAACTCTCTCCTAGCAGGTACTTACACTACTCTCTTTTCAACAGAAACAAATGGCTACAGTCTCCCCAACAACGGCGCCAAAATGTTGAGTTGTAAAAAGGGTCTTTTTAACCTCTATTTACCCTACATTAATTATCAATCTAGGTACAATTTTTTTTTATCTCAACATTGTACTCAGTCTGAGGCGGGCACTTTTTCAAGAATAATGTCTGTAGTATAGTACTTACAAAATTAACTGAATGCTAGAAACAAACTCTAATTGTAATGGCAAGAAACTTAAATGCTTTGTAACTAAATCATTCACTCAAGAAACTATGACAATCATCAGTCAAGGATGCAGTAATGATAACTCTTTCCCTTGTAAACTGATGTAAATGAAAATCAATCACAATCAATACCTTCAATCTAAGAACTTAGACAATAGTAGTCAATGTTTGTTATAATTGTAGATCTTTCTATTCACACCAAAGCAATTGCTGGAAATAAAAATTCAATTTGCAAGAAAGAAACAACAACTAATCTATTGAAAAGATCGAACAACAAAGCTTAATCTACAGAATTGATCTAAGCAACAATCTTAATCGAAAGGAATTGAGCAAAATTCTTGAACTAATAAAGGAATCGAGTAGCAATCTTAGAAAGGAACAACAAGCTTAATTAACTATAAACACACAGTGATTGTAGAATCAGTAATCTTATTCTGGCATAATGGACATTAATCACAGTTATAAAGGAACGACAATTGCAATGATAATGGAGTGGTAATATCATGAACAACAATCACAATTGTAAGTAAATCGTAGCTAAATGAACAACAATATCAATCTGTAAATGAACAACAATGTCAATCTGTAAATGAACAGCAATATCCGAATTAGATAGTGCAATATTATTTCAGAATGAACAACATAACATTTTCAGTTGCAAATAATAATCTTTCTATTTCAATTACGAATTCGATATAACAGAGCAAGTCAATGAAATGTTCAGGAACAGAAGATTACTGAATAAAGTGAATTTAAAGGAATGCAAAGGAAATCAAACCACACACGACTGTAATCAGAAAATAATGATACAAGAAGCAAGTGATCCACTAGGGCCGAGCCCTTAGCCACTAGGGAAGCACTGCTGCAGTTACTCCAGGATCAGATAATGGAACAACAACTGAGTTATATATTAATCATAAAGGCAGAGTTACAGTTATTTCTCTTTAAAGAGAGTTGATTATCAAAGTTTAGATCACAACAGTAAATTCTACAAATCAACAATAATATCTGCCCCCTTGGGCTAGTAGCGCTATCCCTTTTTATAATGGCGAGGCGGAAGTATCAAAAATACAAATAAGTCTTGAGGCAGCGATCCCTTAGGATCAAAGGATCCTGAGGGATTCGCCATATCTTTAATCTTCAGTTATTGTTTTGTCCTCTTGCATTGATATCACGTTTCTTCTTCCTTTTCCTAGTCCATGCACTCTGATCTTGATTTCCTCATCTGAATGTGGTTTCTTATCAAAGGGATAGCAGTTGGTTCTGCTTTTTCTTTTCCTCCATAATAGTGATTTTCCATTTTCTTCATTTTCTGCATAGAAAAAGACAATAATTAATCATTTTACATCAATCACAAATCTCCTTAATTCTATCATAATTCTTTAACATATTAACATCTTGGAATGTAAAGAATTTATGATTTAAACTAAAATATAAAGAAATAGATGGTAAATACATACCTCTTCCGATGCTCAACACTAACTAGAATGATGTTATCACCTGAAGAAGCCATGAACGTAGGAGTAGAGACAACCGAGGAAGCTGCGCAGGAAATTGTGGAAGTGGAAGCCCCAGAGAGTGCCAGAATAGTTGCTGAGATCCATAAATCACAATGCACATCGAGACCTAAGAAGGATAAGCAAGCCATGATACCGGTGTGTGTCTCGCCCATAAATCCACTGAGGACCAAGCTCACATTGGAGGAAAAGGGGAAGGCCATTAATCTGGAGGCCGATCAAGAGGAAGAGTTTGAGGAAATCCTGGTGGAAGAGGAGGATGTAGAGATGGAAGTCAAAACCCAAGGTGCGGACCCTATCACCAGGTTGCTGACATATGTTCCTCCATGAAAGGGTAAAGCCAAGGTGCCCAAGGATATATATGAGAGAAAGATCTCTCTACAAAATCCACCGTTCCTAGACGATATTGTGTTTGAGGGAACGCACTTGGGATGAGTTCCCGTATTGAAATTTGAAGATTGGGACCTTGTAGACGACGAGAAGTTCTCGCATTTAGCGATTGTGAAGCTAATGTGCCAGAATATAGATGAACCAACTCAAATGATAGAGTTGGAGCCGCGTAAATGGCTTAGAGGTGTTGAGAAAGTAGGGTTGCTAAACCTAATCTAGGTGCCGCATTACCATCGCACCCCAGTGACCATTGTTTTCATTAGGCAGCTGCTCTACTTGGTGCATGATGGGTGCTTGTGGCTGGAGGAGCCCATCCCCATCACAGACCATCTGATTCACTGGATTACATGGCTACCTTGCTCAGGGGCAGATCTAGCAAACATTTTAGAGGGAAAAGGTGGCGAGTTGGCCCTCGCTGAGGAAATGAAAAAGAAATTTAAGTTGGAGAAAAAGAAGAGATGGTACGACATCTCCAGCATCAACAACCCTGGAGTCAAGGTCGTGACATAGATATTGGCAGGGAAGGTGATGCGGAAGTGTTGCGCAGATGAGGTACCCGCGCCAGTGGTTGCACTAGTAGTGCAATGCGCAAAAGGGGTCAAGTTCAACTCAGCAAACTATTTATGCGATTAGTTCCTTGCGAACTATCGTGAGGCACAAGAGCAGGTAAAAGCATTTCATTACACATGGCTCCTGTTGTCGATAATACTGGTGGCATGGGAGTTGCCCGAAGATAGCTAGTTCCCATCGAACGCACAGGACCTTCCAGAGGCAGCGAAGTATGCTTCACTGTGGGAAACTAGGGATGCACAAAGCATATGGGAGAGAAAGATATTTTGGGTGCGAATGGAGATGAATGTCAGGATGGGGATCAATTGCAAGCCACAGTTATCGCCCACTGTCTACAATAGCTTGCAGAGCTTTGTGGAGTTTGAAGCTGACTTCCACCATGTCTTCATCAGGGCGCAGAAGGACCCTATGAAGACGTGGCATGAGTTACCATACTTGGCGACTGATGATGTAATTTTCATGGTCCTTGAGTCTTGGCCACCGGAGTGGCATGCTCCAGTTGACTCCACGGTGGAAGAAGAGAAGTCCGTCACGCAACAAAAGAAGGAAGAGATAAAACTATGAATGGCACAACTGGAGAAAAAGTGTAGGAAGGAAGAAGTAGCGGCCAAGGCCTAGGCAGAGCGTGATGCTGCGCAGTTGGCAGAATACCAGAGAATAGGTGAAAAGGAGTGCGAAGGATAGAAGTCACCTTTTCTTGAACCAGAGACCTATACAGAACATGGTGGCACAGACCCACAGACAATGTCCACCCAGCTAAAATGTCTATGACCATGAGAGAAGGTAGGGCCGTGAAAGAAAAAAAGGCCTCAAAGACATCTTTCAACCCTATCACCCTAAGTGAAGGGGACTTACACGATATCGGCGAAATGGTGAGGGGTGTCACCATGGAGGCCCTCCAATAGTTTTAGGAAGAACACTAGTTGATATTGGGGGCTCTCCAGACACAAATACAAGAGTTGCAGGTGTGCACTCCACAGGCCAGCACAATGTCCACCAGCGTCGCAGTTAGCACTTCAGCTGCCGAGGAAATGCTACGCACCAAAGTGACCAACACAAAAGTGCTACCAGTTGGAGCACTCATTACAGAGAATGACGCTGACAGGCCTATGTTTAGCAACTTGAAAGGGGTTGGGTTAAACATGGTTGTGCTCCCTCAGAAGATGCTCTATCTTTTGCAGGATGGAGTCACCACAGAACTTTGGGCTAGGGAGAGTCATGCTATATAGGTAATGAGCGAGTAGCGCATCAACATTGAGCAGTTGAGCCTATAGTGCAATGAGGCCATGGAGCAGAACAAACAGATCATGTAGGCTGTGGAGGAAGCCTGTCAAATGGTCCCAGAGTTGGCCATTCAAGCAGAGGAATCAGTGGAGGCACGCGTCTGAAAGTGATCCGAATTGGATCCTAGAAACTCTCTAAGTTTTCATGACTGTTTCAAATTATGCTAAAAGATTCAAGTCCTAGAAAATATCAAAGCTATCAGAAGGAATCCTCATAACAATTGGAGTTGTGGCCAGAGCAGAGCAACGAGGACCCTCGGTCAAGCGCACAGACCGTTGGCCCATCGTAAAGCACAAAACTGGCAAAACTGGAGGCTAATTTGGGAAACAGAGGTGGATTCTGATATGTGATTAGCACTAAGTACTAATCGCGTATCGCAGGGCGTCCCCCTTAGTGAAGGAAAGCCTCGAAACTCTCGGACCCGAAACCGCTATAAAACTCGGAAAAGTAACTGTTTCGGTTCTGTAGCGCAGGATTCCCCAAAACCGGCAGGAGATCGGAAGGCTTCGAGGCAGTAAGCAGTTTTGACTAAGTCCTGCCTGATGCCACACATCGAGTGACACGCATCTAGCGGATGAGAGAGAAAACCATCTGCATCAGATGGGTAAACACCATGCGACTTGTCTGCCCAATATGAAGGATGACCATAGGATCTAGAGGGTCCAAATCGACGGCGGAGATACGTCCCGATGGCTGACCGGATTTGACAGGTCAAAAAGCAATATGACAAGGATTTGAAGTCCGACGTGGATGATGATTTGGTAAATGATTCATGTTCGTGGGCAATCTTGAAGCAAATAGATTTAATGACCATTCGAATATGATTCAGGGAATCTGACACCCACTTCGTTAGCAAACAAGTGGCCACCTCCTTGCAAGGCATTACCCAGTGATGATTACGTAGAGAAGAGGAATTCGAATGGAGAGATGAAAGGAAACTAGAAGGCCAGGAAGCAGAAATGAGCAGTAAAAGAGCAGACTGGATTTAAAGCCATGAACTGACAGAAGCAGAGAAGGAAGCAGCATACAGAGAGGCAACACACAGAGACACAGAAAGCTAATAGCAGAGAACAGAGAATAAACGCTGAGCTGACTTGAAGGTAGCATCGAGTCAGACAGAGCCAGAGAGAGTCAGAGAGTCTGTGTACTCCATTGAAGGCTTGAGAGCTTCAAGCAAGCTCCTTAGTATAGGCCTGTCATACTACTGTGATCCTCAGAGGTCGAGTTTCAGTAAGGAGAGTCTGTGCACTCCATTCCTACTAACTTCACTATGTTAGTGAGACTCGAATCGAGCTCACTGTTGTAAAACTCTGCTTGAAAACATAATAGAGGCACCACCACTAAAAGGCTGGACCAGGAGACGTAGTCAAGGAGCATTGGGTGAACTCCTTATTAATGTTTACATGTTTGACTGTTATGTTTTCTCTGATTGCCTTAGTGTCTATGTATTTTGCAATCTTATCGATCCATTGCATAAAGTAACATAGGCACATCCATGCACATGAGTCTGTAATACCTTTCATTCTTTATCCTGGATAAATTCCAGATCAAGTGGTATCGGAGCTCAAGTTTATTAAGGTTAGACAAGCTTGTGCTGGATTTTGTTGTTGAATGCTAACTAGATCAAAGCTTAAATTAGGAGAAGGAGAATTGGCTGAAACTAACCCGAAAATTGGAAGAGTCTATTCTAAGAGGAAAATGTCAGGAGAAAATCCCTTGGAATCAGATCCCCAGTTCATGGATAGTTTTATGACCCTGAAATCCATGGTGGAGGAAATGTATAGGGACTATAAGAAACATAGAGATGAAGATGCATCAAGCTCCAAACAAGACAAAGGAGTAGAAGAATCTCTCCTCCATGACCACTCCAAAGGCAAAGGGAAACAAGAAAAAATTCTCACGCCTCCTAATAGCCCTGAAAATAAAAAGAAGACATCTTTGATTAAATTAAATGTTAAATTTGATTTACCAATATATGATGGAGAGTTGAATGTAGAAAAGCTAGATAATTGGATCAGACAGATTGATGTTTATTACAAAGTGCAGAGTATTGACTCAGACAAGAGTAAGATTCAGTTGGCTAGCCTATGCCTTGGAGGCACTGCCTTGGTATGGTGGGAAGGCAGGACCCAAGCTAACATGAAGAAACATGGTAAGATTCTTTCTGTCTGGAGTGAATTTGTTTCTGCAATTAAAAAGAAATTCTATCCACTAGCCTACATGCATCAAGCCATGATGAGCTGGCAAACTCTTCAACAACTAAATGGGAAAAGTGTACAAGGTTACACCCAAGAATTTAGGAAAAGAGCTTTGATTCTAGGAATTTCTTTAGACTCATCTGAGACTCTGTTGAATTATATAGGTGGTCTACACAGCTACATGAGGCACACTATCCTCATGTTTAATCCCACTAGTATAGATGAAGTATCTGTTCAGGCTACGCATCTCGAAGCTAGAGGTAAGAATGGGAAACCAGAAGTTGGGGGATCATCCCAACCCACTCCAAGAAAAAATAAGGAGAAAAGAAAACAGAAATGGAAAGAAAGGAAGACAAACACAGTACAGAAGAGCAAATCCTCATGCACTCACTGTAAGAAGGATGGGCATGATGATGAACACTGCTGGATTATGCATCCGGAGCTGAAACCTGAGAACTTTGAGGGCAAGAAGAAGAAGACTGCTGCAACTATTCAAAAAGATTTGGGGTCAGACTCAAGAGGTGAAGTAACAATCGCAACCATAGGTATAAAAGGTAAAATTTTTGAAGCATCTACTAGTAATTTTGCATAATCTACTGATAATGAAGAAAATGAGAGAAAAAGACGTGAACTTTTTCATATTCGAGTTATTTACAATCATCAAAAGATTGATACTTTGTTTGATAGTGGCTCACAAGTAAATTTAATTTCTGAATCAATTGCAAAGAAGTTTGGATTACTAACCACACCTCAGAAGAAACCATATCCATTAGGTTGGCTATGTGATAAAGCAAAGCTACAAGTGACTAGACAATGTAAACTTAAGTTTTCTTTTGGGTCAGCATTTGTAGATGAGGTTGAGTTAGATATAGTTCCTTTGGATATATGTGGAATTGTTTTAGGAAGTCCTTACTTGTATGATAGAAAATATATTTTCTATAGAGCTGAGAACAAGTATCTACTCGTTAAAGATGGAATCAAATATGTTGTAAGAGCTCATAAGCTCAAGAATAATTATACTCTCATAAACTCAAGGAAGATGAAACGAATTGTAAATTCATGCAAACAATTTTTACTGATGGTTGTAAAGGAAAAGAAACTTGATAAAACCAATGTATTTGAGGGCTGTGATGCTAAACAATGAGCTGATTTAGAAAAAGTTGTTTCAAAATATGATGTATTGTTTCAAGAACCTAAAGGTCTACCACACAAAAAGAAAATAGTGCACGATATTAATTCGTAGCAAGATGCTCCATTGCCTAACATCGGAATGTACAGGTTGTCCGCCTTAGAGAATGCAGAAATCAAGAAGTAGGTACAGGAGCTGCTTGAGAAAGGGTTCATCAAACCTGGCACATCACCATGTGGGTCTCCAATTGTTTTGGTGAGGAAGAAAGATGGCTCGTGGAGAATGTGCATTGATTATCGAGCACTGAATAAGATAATGATAAAAAAATGTTATCCCCTTCCTCGCATAGATGATCTATTAGATCAGTTGAAAGAGGCTGTTTACTTTTCCAAGTTGGACTTGCATAGTGGCTATCATCTGGTCAGAGTTGCAGAACAAGATGTATGGAAGACTGCTTTCAAAACAAAGTAGGGAATGTATGAGTGGCTGGTTATGCCTTTTAGCTTAACTAATGCTCCTGCTACTTTCATGAGAGTAATGAATGATTACTCAGACCTTTTCTTGATGATTTTGTTATGGTATATCTAGATGACATTCTTATATTTGGCAAAACGTGGGAAGAACATTTAAAGCATGTTAAGCAGACACTAGATATTTTGAAAAGAGAAAAACTTTATGTTAAACTCTCAAAATGTGAATTTGGAAAAACATCTTTGAATTATTTGGGACATATAGTAGGGGGTGGTGAATTGAAGATAGATCCCTCTAAGGTTGTAGTCATTATAAACTGGACTGAACCCAAATCTACTACATAAGTTAGAAGCTTCTTAGGAGCAACACAATATTGGAGAAAGTTTATTTCTAACTTTTCCTTAATTACAGCTCCCTTACATGCTTTAACATGATTAAACAAGGTGTTTCAATGGGGAGGCAAATAGCAAAAAGCCTTCGACACCTTGAAAGAAAAGATTAGTATAGCACCAGTACTAGCACTGCCCAATCTTCAAAGACCATTTGAGATTGAAACAGATGCCAGTGACTATGCCATGGGATCAGTGTTGATGCAGCACAGTAAACCCATATGTTATCATTCTGAGACATTTAATTCTGTAGTAGTTAACTATCCTACATATGATAAAGAATTGTATGCATTAGTACAGAGTGTGAAAAAGTGGAAACATTACTTAATGGGCAAAGAGATAGTTGTACATACTGATCATCAACCACTTCACTATCTACACTCCCAAACTAAGTTTCAGTAATCAAGACACTATAGATGGATGGGTTTTCTACAACAGTTTCATTTAGTCATCAGATATAAAAAAGGCATAGACAATAAAACTGCATATATGTTATCTAGACAAATTATAAATGCATCTACTATACTTAAGCATAATTCAGTATTGCATGAGAGCTACATTGAACAATATGCTCAAGATATAGATTTTAAAGATGTATATGCAACTTTAAGTCAAGGAAAACAGGTGGAATAATTGGATTATCATATTAAAGATGAACTCTTGTATCATTGTGGGAAGTTGTGTATTCCACAAACTGAAAGAGTAAAGATAATTTGAGAAGCATACACTTCTCTAATATCAGGTCACTTTGGTGTAAGTAAAACGGTTGCACAACTGCAAAGATTTTGTTATTGGCCGAAAATAATGAGACAAGTTCTAGATATGTAAAAGGGTGTACCATGTGTGCTAAAAGAAATCCTAGCAATATAAAACTAGGCTTGTACACTCCACTACCAGTTCCTTCTCATCCTTGGGAAAGTGTTTCCATGGACTTTGTTGGAGGACTGCCTAAATCTAGGAAAGGTCATGACTATTTATATGTTGTTGTGGATAGGTTCAACAAAATGTGTATTTTAATACCTTGTAACAAACAGATAATAGCTGAACAAACTGCAAAGTTGTTCTTTCAGCATGTATGGGTTCATTTTGGATTACCCACTTCCATAATATCTGATCAAGATACCCAATGTGTTGGAAAATTTTGGTCAAGCTTGTGGGAATTGATGGACACTAGGCTGAAGAAAAGCACAGCGTTTCATCTGCAAACAGATGGTCAAACAGAAGTGGTCAACAAGACAGTGATCCAGTTACTCAGAGGCTATTGCAGCAAGCATCCCAAACTTTGGGATGAACAATTATGCTATGTGCAGCATGCTTACAACCGAGCTAAACATTCTTCTACACAGAGATCTCATTTTGAGACTTATTTTGGTTTCACACCAAGGTCTCCATTGGATTTTGTCTTTAGTAAAGACATAGCAGTTGACGGACATAGTGATGTGGACAAAGCAACCAAGTTCAGTGAACAAATCCAAGAGATTCACCAAGAAGTACAGGAACAGCTGGAAAAGAGCCAAGCCAAGTACAAGGCAAGGCATGCCAAGCATCAGATGGAGCATAGTTTCCAAGTTGGTGACCAAGTGTGGCTGTATATCAGCAAAGACAGGATCCAAGGTGAAGGTAAGAATTTGAAGCCAATAAGGTATGGACCTTTCAAGATACTTGAGAAAATTGGTGAGAATGCTTTTCACCTTGATCTACCAGCTTACATGCACATCTACTCAATTGTTAATGCAGACAGCTTGAGACTATTTGAACCTTCATTAATTGAAGATCCCGAAGAGGAGAGTCAATTGCCTTCTATTGATGATCTGTTACCTGAATATCTTAATGAGTTGCAGGAAGATACAGTTCTGGACAGGACGGTAAGAACTACATGCAGAGGGGATGTCGAGTACCTCAGGATCAGACACAAAGGGTCAAAACCAAGCAGTGCGAAATGGATAGAAAATGAGCAAGCGAGGAAGCAATACCCTCATTTGATTGATGCTTGAAATAAAACCAACTTTTGGTGGTCCAAAATCTTTTTTCAGTGGGAAGGTTGTGATCCGAATTGGATCCTAGAAACTCTCTAAGCTTTCATAAATATTTGAAATTATGCTAAAAGATTCAAGTCCTAGAAAATATAGAAGCTATCAGAAGGAATCCTCATAACAATTGCAGTTGTGGCCAGAGTGGAGCAACGAGGAACCTCGGTCAAGCGCACAGACTGTTGGCCCATGGTAAAGTGCAAAGGCACAAAATTGGCAAAACCGGAGGCTAATTTGGGAAACAGAGGTGGATTCTGATACACGATTAGAGTTATGTGCTAATCACATATCGCAGGGCGTCCCCCTCAGTGAAGGAAAGCCCTGAAACGCTCAGACCCAAAACCGCTATAAAACTTGAAAAGGTAACTGTTTCGGTTCTGTAGTGCGGGATTCCCCAAAACCGGCAGGATATCAGAAGGCTTCGAGGCAACAAGTAGTTTTGACTGAGTCTTGCCCAATGCCACACATCGAGCGACACGTGTCTGTCAGATGAGAGAGAAAGCCGCCTGCATCGAATGGGTAAACACCGTGCGACTTGTCTGCCCGATATGAAGGATGATCGTAGGATTTGGAGGGTCCAGATAGACGGCAGAGATACGTCTTGTTGGCTGACCAGATTTGATAGGTCAAAAATCAAGATGACAGGGATTTGAAGTCTGACGTGGATGATGAGTTGGTGAACGGCCATTCGAATATGATTCGGGAATCTGACACCCAGTTCGTTAGCAAATAGGTGTCCACCTCCTTGCAAGGTGTTGCCTAGTGATGATGACGCAGAGCAAAGGAATTCGAATGGATAGAGGAAAGGAAACCAGAAGGTCGAGAAGCGGAAACGAGTAGTTAAAGAGCAGACTGGCCTTAAAGCCATGAACTAACAGAAGCAGAGAAGGAAGCAGCATATAGAGAGGCAACACACAAAGACGCAGAAAGATGATAGTAGAGAACAGAGAGTAGAAGCCGAGCTGACCTGAAGGCAACATCGATCCAGACAGAGCTAGAGAGAGTCAAAGAGTTTGTGTACTCCATTGAAGGCTTGAGAGGTTCAAGAAAGCTCCTCGGTATAGGCCTGTCATACTACTGTGACCCTCAGAGGTCGAGTTTCAGTAAGGAGAGCCTATGCACTCCATTCCTACTGACTTCACTCTGTCAGTGAGACTCGAATTGAGCTCACTATTGTAAAACTCTGCTTGCAAACATAATAGAGAGGCCACCACTGAAAGGCTGGACCAGGAGACGTAGCCCAGGAGCATTGGGTGAAATCCTTATTAAACTTATTTTGTTTACATGTTTGATTGTTATGTTTTCTCTGATTGCCTCAGTGTCTATGTATTTCGCAATCTTATCGATCCATTGCATAAAGTAACATAGGCACATCCATGCACATGAGTCTGTGATACCTTTCATCCTTTATCCTGGATAAATTCCAGATTAGAAAGTTAGCCACAAGGGTGTGTGACGCAAGAGCAGAAATGGCCAGGGTTTAGTTGGAGCTGAACCTTTAGATTGCAAAACTACAGTTGAAAGCTCAGCCTTCAACTCCGTTAGAGGTTATAGAACAGTGTACCACCGCGGTCACAATAGCAATGGTGGTGGTTGATGTTGGATTGTTTTATATTCTTTCCACGACTAACCGACGTAGTGAACCAAGGGGTTAGAGGGGGGGTGGGTAGCCCCCCTCTATTAGGTTGGAAGGACCTACCTATGGTTTTCGGTCCATGGTATTGGATGCTTCGGCATGTATAAATATGTATTGTAACATTGAAAGGAATATAATGAAAAATCAAGCTGGTAGTTCCGATTTTGGGATCCAGGGGAAAATATCTGTGTATATGTGTTTTATGTTTTATGCTCTCACATTTTTTATTTTTTGTGTTTTAGAATTCGTATTTACGTAATTTCTGTATGGGGTTTAAACCTACAGTTGACAATGCAGTGACAAACTGCATGAAGCTGTTTGAACAGGCATTCGAGGTCCTCACCACCCTGTAGGAGGACCCGACCATAGAGCACCTAGAAAAAGAGGTGCATGTGCTACATCAGAAGTACAACGAGGTAAAAGGGACCGCCCAGATGGTTTCTCTTACACAGAGGCTTGCGAGGATGCAGTAGGCCAAGGTGCTCAAGGAATAGGTGGATGTTGCTCGGCATAAAGAGGCAGTATTGAAAGCACGCCTATAGTTGTGGATTGACAAGGCTTATACAATAAAAACCTCCATTGAAGAAAAGCTTACGCAACTACAAGCAACTTAGGAGCGGACTCAGGGCAGCAGTTCAAAAACAGTGGTCATCGAACAATGCGTGGAGGAAGTCCAACAGGCAGCCGCTCAGTGCGTTTCCAAACTTGTAGCAATCCATTCGGAGTTGGGAGGTCTTCACGCTAAGATCTCCGAACCTTCAGAGTGACTCGAGGGTGAGTCATGATGTTTGTGTTGGGGGCTTGTTGGGCGTGGGATCCCCCAAGGGAAGTTTTGGGGCTTAGAGCCTGGATTTTGGTCCGACTCTGTAATTTCAATGTAAAGACTTCGCATTTTTTGGGTGCGGAGTGTGTAGTTTGTTAAAGAGTCATAGGGTTGTCCGCCCTTATTTTGATAATGTAATGTCGGCTGTAGCAGATCTACCCATGGTCCGTGGACCATGAGATTGTATAAATAAAGTGAAGCTCTAAGTAGTTAAGGAGGGAATAGAATCAATCAATGATGAATAATTGAGTCATATCTGAAGTGTGTGTCTAAGTTTTGGGTCATAGCATAGGTAGAGGCTCTACAACTGAGTGCACAAAGGCCTAAAAGTCCACAGCTGAGTGCACGAACCCCTGCAGCTAAGTGCATAGGGCTAGTTGAGTCTGTAATAGTATGGAAGTATTAATAAAGGGAAGTTTCTATCATTTCTACGTATTTATTTCCCATTTTATGCGGGTATGAATTTCACTTCTAATGCTTATATGATGCACGAATGTGTATAATTGTATTGGTTGAGTGAATGCATGTAAGAATATTTGTTTAAGCGAATATAACTAAGATCTGATAACAAGATAAGTAAGATACTTAGTCTAGTTTGGGAAATAGCAGAGTTCACTACCCTAACAGTGTGAAATCATCTCAGCCCCTGGTTAGGGCTGTGCGAAAGTCGATTGTAACAAATCATGAAGGTTAGAGCAGAGCGTGAAGCGACCTGTGTGAAGGAAACTATAGTTGGACTAAACCGACATCACAACCATCTCAAGGGTGCGGAAACTTGGTTCCAACATCCCCCCATAATGCTACGTCTGAGACTTTAGTCTACGCTCTGCGGGTTGATGTCGAAAGGGCCAGTAGTGTAGGGATTTGTTTGGCTAACTAACTTTGAACCTAGGTCAGGCCCCCATAAGCCAACACTTGGCATGACGTACCAATATGATGTCAAGGTCGAGCAGAATTTTAAACAGAAGAAGCACGACTTTGGATCTGCAAACCCTAAGCTAGGGAAAGATGCCTCCAAACAATAGAACAAAGGACAAAGCCAAGGTGGGACAACCCAGGACAACCCACAAAAGCCACAAGCATAGGACAACACTACGAAGCCGAAGAAGGACACGGGAAACTTGTGTGAGTTCCATAAGAGCTCCACCCACAACACAAGTGATTTTCGGGCCAAGTAGTCACTGGTGGTCGAGTTGAAGGCTTCATAATCAAATGCATGTTCCGACTCTAAGTCAGAACCAAACAAGGGGAATGATGAAGGGAAGAATATTATTAATGCAAAGCCCAATGCCACCATTGCCACCACAAAGATCCAGAAGGAGGAACCCGAAGATCTAGAGGAGGAGGAGCATCTCTTCCACTCCCAGATGTGGGTAAAGGGTTCCCCACTATAGTTCATTGTTGACAGGGGGAGGCAAAAGAACCTCATTTCAGTAGAGGTTGTGAAGCGGCTAGGCTTACTGACCACATCATACCCATAACCATACACCATTGAGTGGCTTCACCAAGGACGAGATCTGTGCGTGAGCCAACAATGTCGCCTTCCATACAGCATCAAGCCCTTCACGGATGAGGTATTATGTGATGTTGCTCCCCTTGATGTTTGTGATGTATTATTAGGCCAACCATACTTGTGGAATCAACATTTTGTGTATGAGACAAGGCCTTGCGTTGTTATTGTTACATTTTGAAATAGGTGGTACAGGATAACGGAGGTAGCACCTCCTATCTCTATCTCTTTGGTTACTACAAAACAATGCGGTAAGCTCATTTCAAAAACCAGAAAATTTGTTTTCCTGATGATATGCCCTCAATGAAATAAGAAGATAGTGGCCATGACCTCCAGATAGGGCCCCTAAACATAACAACAATAGATGGACAAGGTCGTGGTGGAGTACGAGGACATCTTCACCTCCCCTGCAGGGGTGCCTCTGCACTATCAAGTCAAGCACTCCATCGATATGACCCTAGGTGTGTTGTTACCCAATGAACCAATCTATTGGTGCTTCGTTATGGAGAACGATGAAATAAAGAGGAAAATTTAGGAGCTGCTGCAAAAAGGTCACATTCGACTAAGTTCATCGCCCAGTGGGAGCCCGATCGTGTTGGTACAAAAGAAGAATAGGACTTGGAGACTTTGTATTGACTATCGGGCACTGACCAAGATCACTATTTGAAATAGGTACCTGATCCCATGGATTGATGACCTTTTGAACCAACTCAAGGGGGAAAAATATTTTAGCAAGATTGACTTGAATTCTGGATATCACTAGGTACCAATCAAACCCTCCGGTGTGTGGAACACTACCTTCAAGCCAATGAGGGCCTTTTCGAGTGGTTGATTATGCCTTTCGGGTTAATGAATGCTCCTGCAACCTTCATCAGGCTGATGGATGAAATCTTGTAGCCATTCACCAACTCATTTGTTGTGGTGATCTTTTGGACCTGTAATAGTGTATTCTTGGACCTATTGCAAGCATAAATATCCCATACCTATAGAAAAGGAGCTTGGAATTGTGACAAACTTGAACTTTGTGTGGACATCTCTTGAGGAGAAACGAAATTTGTTTTTCTTGAATAAAAGCTTGTGGTCTTATTATAAAACTTAAATTTGATTCAATTAAAAATATAGGACAACAAATTTGGAAGAATACTTTGAAGCAGTATTTGAAGGAAGATTTGAAGAGTATTATTAGGAATCCCTTGAAGCAAACTAGAAGGATTATACAAACTTCAAATTTGTTCTTCTTGTGGTACAATGCTCATAATTGTTAAGGGTGGTGTGCAGACCTATTAATATCCATTTAAATAACTTATTTGTAGGCATCTTGAACCTTGAGCAGACTTATGATACGAATACTTTTGACCATAGAAATTGTAGACATATCCTCGGTTTTGAAGACTATTGAAGACATTTTTGGAACACTGAAGATTATTGGAGACAATTTTGAAGTATTGTTGACCAACTTCAGTTGAAGAAGCAACATTGTTGAATCCATAATGAAGTAGTCTTCGAAGAAGATTTATTGTCCAAGTATGAAGAGTTGTGGAGATACATTTTTTAGAACTTAAAATTTCCAATGATAAATGAAGGATTACTCAAGATTGATTGAGAACATTGTTGAAGACAATTGGCAAGGCTTGTTGTAGAAGAGTTTGGGAAGCTTTGAAGAACATATTGTACCCATTATTGAAGAATTGAAATATTGGGTTGAAGCCTTAGAGGTTTGAACCTCATAAATACTAGGTTGGAGCCTGGACCAGTGGATAGGTTTGGAGCCTTAGAGGTAGGTGCCTTGTTGAAGTTTGAGTTGGAGCTTAGCACAATGCATCTTAGAGCCTAGTTGATTGAAGATTGGATTCTTCATCTAGGATTGGAGCCCTAAAATATTGTTGTACTTAGTTTATTGTAAAAAGAGGATTGGATTCCTCATCGTTGATTAATAAAATTATTTATGTAAATGTTCCTTTTGTGTTCAAGTTATAAGTGATCTTAACTGCATAAAAAATAACAATTGTAAAAGAAATATTGATTCACCCCCCTCAATATTTCCAACAATGTATTGGTAGATGATACATTTGAGATTGCATATTTTCTTATGTTATGATACAGTAGAATACTTGTGATATGTTGAGTACAAGGTCTTAAAATGCACTCCACAATTCCTGCACTCTGTTTCCTTTGTATTTCCATGATTCTACTCAGATTTACTGCCTAGGATTTTGGGTTTGTCCAACCCTTTACACTGAGTTCCTTCTCTATATTTCTCCTTCCCATATTTATTACAATGAAAAATTTAGGCCACATTCTCTTTGTGTTGGCCATCAAAACCAAAAATTTATTCTTGGGAATGATATGTTGTTCATGCGTATACTGAATCTGCCTCTGAGAAAGGTAATTGAACCAAAATCTAAATCATTGTACATTTATCTCTTGAGCTGCACTGATTTATCTTCAAGAGAGACTAATATGTCCTAGGAACTGAACTCTCCTCAACCTGGGGGTTGTCTCTAGGAGATACAACATCTTCTGGCACCGTTCTTGGGGAATGAATCAGAATATTTATCCCTGAGTATGAAATTTTTACATTCCTTTTGTCATGTGAGCGAAGGAAATGTGGGTTGAAGATATATCACCTTGGCAACTCCACTGTTTAAATCTTTGTTTGATCATCGTGGCTTTCAAAGGGCCTCATACTTGCTCTCACACTTCTCGACAAAAAATTCTCCCTATATTTGACCCTGAAATATATCACCTAAAAAGATTTTTGAAATGGCTCTTCCTGTATTCTTGGCCAACAAATTCGCCCCATTAGATTTTTCTTTCATCGTTGGTTACTCCCATCATGTTCCTCCATTTCAAGAATGGCATGACTATTTTCTTAGATTCAATTGAAGTGCAGATGGAAGCCCGACTCAACATCTTAAGGACTTTCATGAATGCATGGAGCAACAGGGTATTGTTCATGAAGATGTGAAAATGACATTGTTCATGTATTATTTGGATAAGGATGCTAACGTTTGGTACAAAACACTACCTCATGGCAACATATCTTTAAAGAGATTTCACATAGAATTTGGTTTTTTTTTATAAAAGATTATATCCACTAGCTTCTCTGCTTGAAGATTGTTGTGAATATTTTAATGTTGATAATCTTTCCAAGACTAATAATGTTGTTGAAGATATTTGTGTTTCTCAAATCCAAGAAAACATATACCTGCATCAAGAAGCATTGTCAAACAATCAAGAAACGGAAGAAGGAGACATTGCCAAGATGCAAATAAACCCTTTGAGATTGTATTTTGCTAAACTTCATGATTATACTTTATATGATTTGTATGACTTAGATGGAGAGTTGGGTGCTGCAGAATCACAATAGTACCAGTCATGGGAAGATGCTTAAAAAGAGGAAGTTGACAATGGGGTTCACAAAGAGGCTCCAGTTTATGATTTATAACCTTCAGATGGAGAACACGGTATTAGCTTATGTCGAAGACAACCACAAGAATAAAATGGTTCCTAGAAAATAAAGACAACCTGTTATTTTGAGTATATATCAGTCGATGTCGATCAATTTTATTGGCCCATGTTTATACCTACCTCTGTTTTTGAAGTTCAAGAACCTAGTAATAAAGTTGATGAATATTATCTTATTTATGATTCATGTGATTCAGAGGAGGATGAGATTATTGCATATTTTCAAAGGGATTTTCTTACCAGCAAGTGGGGAGAACATTACCAGCAACATCGTTTTCAAGAAGAGCCCAAAGTGGAAGATCCAAGCAGTGTCTGTGGCTTCCTTTTGAAGAAAGATTCCTACCTGGAAATTGTTCAAGAAAGGGAGGGGGTTGTAATTTTTTTTCATTAGTTCTATGATCCACTAGCTGATTATATGGCATCTTTCTTTGGCCAGCAATATGTCTCAATTATGGGGTATGTATAATATTTTTTACCTAAAAATTCCACATGGTGCATGCTTGTTTTAATTGCTAGTTTTCTAGAGAACAATGGCATAAGGTTCAGTACTTAGATGTTGGGTTGGTATTTTTGGAAGGTTGAATTCACTTGGGTTATTTGAGCCTTGGACATAAGTAGGAGTTATACATAAATAAGCTCACTATGTGAATGTTTAATCTCTATTTTTTAGAATTTTTAGTTGTGCATTTCAAGGATTATGAGCAGAGGACTCCCACCAAATGAAGTTCGAGGGAGATTTTAGCTTTTAAGGGTTCAATATATTTTTGACTCCATGCCCAATGGTGAAGGCTACTAGTCTAAAGGTTCCCAACACCTTGTGAGAAAGGCATTGTCCCCAATTGGAGCCAATGTTGTCACTTATCATACCATATTATATTTTTGTCAAATGGTCATATTTTCCATCCTTGGTGTAGAGAAGGACAGGTGCATTCTTATTTGACTAAAGGAAGAGTCAAAATCCATGAGCTGAAGTTCTGAGCCCGAGATCTAGAAGGTAGCTGAAATATCGAGAACCGATTATTAGAATGATGGATATCAGAGACAACTAAGAATATCAGGACCCGATATCAGAAGGGCTGGAACAAGTGACATATTAGAACCCAAATTTCGAAAGGTTGGTCATTTCAGAACTTCAAAGATTGGAGTTTCATAACTCCTTAACAATTGAAATTATTTGAAAAGTGCCAAGTTTTTAGAGGAGGGGAAACATAAAGGAAATCATCGCAAAACCAAGGACCCCTAGAACCCTTTCTCTCTCCTCCGAGAAGACATAAGAAAGCAAGTGATTTGCCCTGAGGAGTAGATGTGACAGATGATGTCAGCATGACGCGGCCATACAATGGAAACATGGCAGTCGGTTTCAAAATTTTGGAGTGGCCTTGTGGGGAAAATTTGTGTTACATGTGTCACTACAAAGGAGACACCACGTGGACATGATAACATAATTTCAGATGTTGGGTTTTCGGAGGTTGGAGTTTTCATAACTCCTATCAAATTGTTTATGGTAAAGTTCTGATGAGAGGGGTTCTGATGTGGACAAGCACATGGTCATGATAGATCCAAAGAACCCAAAGCAGGGAGAATATTTAGGCTATGGAGAGTATTGAAGGTCAGAGCTTTCAAAACCTCTTTTAATTTCATTTTAGAAAAGTTACGATGGGAGGAGCTCCAATGCGTTGGTCATTCTTGGTTGTGTAAGCTTGGAAAACCGAATGTGGAGAGAAAATACACAAAGGGATAGGTCATTGATAGTATTTAAAATGCCTTGGCACCTCAATGTTGAGCCTCCAGTCATGACACCCTATCTTATGGAAAAGATGCGATGAGATGTTAAGTATAAAGGGGCTAGGGGCATCAGAATGTTATGATTTCGTAATGTTTCTTTTAATAAGAGTTACGACATATCAAGCTCTAATATTGCAATGCAAGGACTATAGAGGATGAATGGGTTGGTAGTTATCAACTTCATTCAGTCATGATTTAGTACATAACACTTCTACTCCACCAAACTAAATCAGAACCTGCTCCAGAAAGAGGGAATTTAAGAAGTTATAGGGATAAAGCGACAGAAGAAGTGGCAGGTAACCGTGGAAGGAATACCATGGCAGAGGTGTGGCCAGGTCATCATCCCACCGCTAATCCAGATAATGGAGCCCAAGTCCCCATTAGGAGATCATAGGAATCAACATTGGTGATATTTTGTTGTGTCAATTATGACACCTTTTGTTTTTCATGTTTTGTTAATTTTTGCATTTTCAAGAAAAGAATCAAGTTTGTCAGGTAATCATTAGGACAGTTAGGCTAGTCGCATGCTCAGATAGTTTTAGTATTCTGATATATTTTGTAACTATTTTTCAAGCCCTCCATATCCCTATAAAAGGAAAGAAGAAATTCATTAGAATGGTTCCCATTTTTATTTCAGAGGTTCTAAATTAAGTATTAGGAATTCTGAATTATGTTTTCAGAGAGAGGTTCCATTGGTTCTATTTACCTGTTCCATGAGGTTGTAACTTTTTTTTGCAAAATTTTGCCAATTCAGACCTGTGACATGTATTGCATTCCAAAATATTAATGAAGAAATTTATGGTGATTCCAGGCATTAGAACATGTAGAATGTGTTTTTCCTCTATGTGTCACTTCATGTATGTTTTTCTTCATAAAAAATTGTGTAAATTGTAGATGTTGGTTTTACTCATAAGTCACGGGTTTATCTATGTTATATTATAGTAGAGTGTACCTGTCAAACTGTATATTTATATATGCTATGTATTAGTAGAAGATACTCGTGAGATTTGATATTTTCTTCTGTTATGATATGGTAAAAAGTATACCTGTGATGTGTTGAGTAGAAGGCCTTAAAATGCGCTCCACAATTCCCGCACTCTGTTTCATATGTATTTCCATGATTCTACTGGCATTTACTATCTAGGATTCTGGGTTTGTCCAGCCCTTTGCACTGAGTTCCTTATCTATATTTCTCCTTCCCATTTTTACTGCAACGAAAAAGTTTAAGATGCATTCTCTGTGTGTCGGCCATCATATCAAAACATTTATTCTTTGGAATGATATGTTGTTCAGGTGTATATTGAATCTTCCTCTGAGAAAGGTAATTGAACCAAAATCTAAATCATTGTACATTTATCTCTTAAGTTGCATTGATTTATCTTCAAGATAAACTAAGATTTCATAGGCACTGACCTCTCCTCAACCTGGGGTTTGTCTCTAGGAGCTACAACACATGGACAAGTCCATACAATCTAGTTTATTCACTACTTCTACCCCAAATATAGAAGCTATTTCCTCTTTCAATTTCTCACTATCACATCCCTATATATGTACAATAAATTTTTTTATTTTAAAATTAGAAATAAAATAGTAAACCCTAATTTCTTCTTTTATAATTTTTAAACTAAAAACTAAAAAATACAATTCAAACAAGCAATGAAAACATGTGAAAATCTATAAATTGAGTATTAAATGCCTCATTCTTGCAAGAATCAAATCCCTTTGCTCGTTTCCCTTTGTTGTTGCTTGACATTTTTTTGCATCCTAGGTTGATTTTTTTTTTCTTATACACTGTCAAAAATCATTGCTCCCTGCGTTTTTCTCCCTTCCCTCTAACTATTTTAGACAATAGTAGTGCAAAATGGATGGACATGGGTTTGATTTTCCTCTCTGATAGGGGTGAATGAGATGCACAAATTGATTTCTTAACTGTTAGAGGCTGAATCACACCCACAAATCATATATTTTTTTGAAATCCACAACAAGGAAGGAGATGTTTGTCAATATCTCTTCCCACCATCAATAGAGATCCATTCCCTTAGGTATCTTCTTTCATAGCCTCAATGCATTGCTCCAACCGTGGTTTGCTCCAACTTCATACAAAACTTCAAAGATCCCTCAATTTGCAATTGATGAGTATTAGAATGGAAATGCAGTGAATGTACTACATTGTTTTGGTTGAATAGTCAAGATACACCATATTTTTATCCATTATGCATGCTAATTATATATTGGTAGGGTTTTTAATTTTGTCTATTCATTTTCGTCTTTACACTTTGCAATGACGATGTAGGAGGCTTCCATGTTATTGTCATTTTTATGAATACCAATATTGGATGTGCAATGTGCATAGGCACATGGGAGAGTTACAATTATTATTATAATTATATAATAATAATAATAATAATAATTATTATTATTATTATTATTATTATTATTATATAATAATAATAATAATAATAATTATTATTATTATTATTATTATTATTATTATATAATAATAATAATAATTATTATTATTATTATTGTTATTATTATTTTTTAAGAAAAGTCTTTTGGTAGAAATCAAATAAGAGAAATTTTTGGTTGAGTCTCTCTATTTAAGCCTTTGCCATGGTTTGCCTTTTCATCTGGTCCTAATGATGAACCACACTTGTTGGTTCAAAATGTGCTGGCCAAAAATTTCTCTTATGTGATTTCTACCGAAAGACTTTGCTTAATTCATTATGGATCACAGAAGCTTGAATTAAAAATAATAATAATAATAATAATAATAATTATAAATATTAATAAATGTGGTTGATATAAATATTAATAACTGTGCTTAATCTATGCCTATTGACATTTATCAACCACATTTTTTATTGTGGTTGTGCTAGTTGAATACCAATATTGGATGTGCAAAGGGCATAGGCACATGGGACAAGCTGAAATGTTGGTTGATGTAAATCCCTATAAATGATGTTTTGACCCTACAATGAAGTGTGTTTTATGTCATATTTTACTAGCCCACTAATGAAGTTGGTGTGATTTCAAAATTCCCAATTTTATTTTAATAGCCAATGACTCATAATGTGACAATCCACTAGTTATAGTCACATACACACAATTTCAACTTTAAAGGTTGTGTTGCTTAGTTATTATGTATACATGTTATAAAAACACTTTCGATCCCACCACTCACTCTTTACTCCTTTATAGGGTGGATGGTGGTATTGAAAATATATTTCATCCACAAGTTAACTTATACTAATTATTATATTATATATTGAGTTCATTTAGAAGACTTAAAAGTCATAGTTTGAAAATAGTATATTCCCTAACATATTAGGTCAAAGGATTTTTTTTTAAATATATAAAAATATAGATATTTTGTGGTTTAAAATTATGGATAAAGGGTTTGAATTAAGTTAAATGAAAATATGGAAAAAGGAAAAAGTAGTCCATTAGTTTTCATAATCCTCATCTAATATTCGTAAGAGTTGTGTCTTGTCACCATATCAGGAGTATCAATTAACAAAAAGGGTATATATTGAAAATAGGAACATTTTAGTTATAAAGGTGCAATGAAAACTAGTTGAGATTAAATTGATTGTGCGTTTAGAAAATTGGATGGAGAAACAACTAGGTGCATAGATGTTATATGACTAATGTCATTGTTGTGTATTACAGGATCCAGAGGAGGCCATGGGAAGAGGAAGTGGATGATGTAGACCTACTAAATCAATGAGATAAAAATGAGTGGCCATAGAATAAGATACAAAATCTGCAGATACAATAAAGATAAGAAGACAAATTGACCTCAACCAAAGTAGGATGGTGTCTATGAATTCACAAATGCTACAACATAGACGAGATAAAGCTATATAAAATATGTTATTGGCTTTTTCAAATCCAAAACATGATATCGATATGTCAAATATATGAGTAAAGTGAGACTTTGTATTGAATAGAATATTGTTTGAAATGATATAATTGGTGTACAAAACATCATTCACTATGTTATGTATTATAGAGGCAACATGAGACCATGGCAACAGATTGTGTCATATTAAATAAGGACACTAGAGATGTCAGGTGGTTATCAAATTTTGACTTAACTTAGAAAGCATTTTATGATACGTCCATCCTTTTTCACAATAATAAATTAATGCATGTTGATATTTCAGATGGAAATTGGAACAAGTGCACAACTAAGCGTTCAACTAGCAAAAGACAAAAACATATGTACGTGGGTGTGGACCTAAAACTATTAAATCATGAATAACACAATGGGTGGAAGAGGATATGACAATTCATACTTCAAATACAACAAATAATTGCATTAAATAAGGGGTTGGTTAAGACTATAGTACATGGGATGGGATTTGTTAAGGGATATTTGATTATATTTCTTTGAAATTGATACATTTATGATTTATCCAATTCTTTCCAAACATTAAATAGTTGTTGCGTGTGTTGATAGATAGAAGATGATGATGAAAGAATAACTACTAATACCCAAGCTAATCCAACTGGGCTATTAATATTTGGATGGGATGATCCAAACCATCCATTAAACCATATCAGGGTGAAAAGAGAATATTTAAAGAGAACTCTACCACCTGAGAAATTTGAATAGCTAACTAGATTCACATTCACTAATTTTGCAATATGCTACCAGCTAGTGACCTTAATGATCATGATGAGCATGACTATAACAACCCTTGTAAAAATTCCATGTAAAAAATAATAAAGGAAAATATGAGACCAAGGTCATGGGACACGTATTCCAAGATGAAAGTTGGGAAAACATGCTAGTGTGGGTGTTCATTGGCTTATTATGGGTAAGGAAATTGGCAAAGGCAATGGAAAATGCTTTGGAAATAAAAAATGGAATTTTTGTCACATTTACTTATGAAAATAATGGAATTAGGAGAAAAGGAAGATGAAAGGTCACATGTTGCATGTGAGGAGGAAAATGAAGGAAAATAATGGAAAATGAAGAAAATAGAGGCCTCATTAATAAAAAGGCTTATGAGGATCAGTGGGCAGGATTGGTCGTGTAACCTTTTTTCAATTTAGTTTTGGAGCTCTCTCATTATTCTCTCTCTCTCTCTCTCACTCTTGGACACTTAGTGTTGGCTTGGTGGGGCCTGACCCACGTTCATCGTTAGTTAGACAAACAAATCCATACATTATTGGCCCTTTCGGCATCAACCCGTGGAGCACGGACCGAAATCTCACCCAAAGCTGTATGGGGGGATGTTAGAACCACGTTTTCGCACCCTGAGATGGTCGTGATGTCGGTTTATTCCTTTTGTTCCTGCTTTTGCGCAAGTCATTAAGTTTTAGGGCTCTGTCTGTCTAGCCCTTTATTCCACCCTTTAGTACCTCCGCGAAGGGGTACAATTGACCTTCACGTAGTCCTAACCTACGGTTCAAGTACTTTCATGCTTCTAGGGCAACATAGCCTGCAAATTCCCAAACTAGCTTAAGAATCTTACTTATCTTATTAAAAAATCATAGTTAGCACCGCGTAAACAAATGTTCTTACTTGCGTTCAATTAACCAACGTAGCTACATACATTCACACATCACATAAGCATTATAAATGAAATTCATACACAATATGGCAAGATGCATTAATAGGAAACAAAGACGCAGAATTTGTAAAATGATTCTCTTTATTGATATCTTTAGACGATTACAGACTCTATCCGCCCTGCGCACACAGCTACAGGGGTTTGCGCACTCAGCTGCGGACTACTACCCTAGGCCTCTGTGCAATCAGCTTGACAACCTCTACCTACACTACGTCCTAAAACTTCAACTTCTCTTCTTATTTCTCAAGACTTCATCTACCACTATGACTCCTCTGAACTACTTAGAGCTTACTTACTTAGCTATTTTTATACAATCCCATATTCCACAGACCATTTGTAGATCTTTTACAGTTGACTTTACTTTACAAAATAAGGGTAGACAACCCTTTATGACTCATGACACCTTCGTGCTCCGCGACCACAAAATGCAGAGACTTTACAACTTTATTACAAAATTTGACCCAAAACATGGGATTTTAGCCCAAAACTATCCTTGGGGGATCCCGTTTCCAACAAGCCCCCAACACAAACATCATGACTCGCCCTGGAGTCACTCGGAAAGCACGGAGATCTTAGTGTGAAGACCTCTCAGCTCGACCCTTATGACGACAACCTCGACAGTGCATTGTACGACCGCCTGCTTTATGTCTTCAACCATCTACTTGGTCATTGCTCCTGAACTATTGGCCTAAAGCTTTTGATGAGTTTCTTGCATAGTCACAATCTTTCCCTCAATAGAGGATGTCACCGTAAGCCTCATCCAGCCAGGGATTCAATCATGCCTTCAGCACTGATTCCTTTTGCAATGCTACATCCACCTATTCTTTGAGATGCTTGGCCTCCTGCAACTTTACCAATCTCTGTGTGAGCACGATGGTTCATGTTGTGCCTTTGACCTCATCATAGGGTTGCTGTAGCTAGCACGCTTTTGTCTCTAGTCGTTGTACATTAGGGTCCTCCTACAAGCTTGTCAGGACCTCGAACGACTGTTCAAAAATTTGTGTGCAGTCTGCTACTGCACTGTCAACTGCCGCTACTACTTTTGTGACAGTGGTCAGCCACTGATCCTTTACTTCTAGTGGAGTTGATGACTAGGCCTTCAACTATAACTCTGTGATCTACAGGTTCAACGCCAACTAAACCCTTGCCATTTATGTACAAGCGTCACGCACCCCCATGGCCAGCTTGCAAACTCACATCATGGCTTATTCTTCCTCAGGAATGACCAACTCTGGGACCATTCGACATGCCTCCTTGATGACCTGCAATATACGCTTGTTCTTGTTGGTCACCTTGGTCACAACGACAATGGCGGAATCCCGTTGTAGTGCCATCTGCTCATTGTTAATCCATTGCTCACTAATCACTTGGAGGGCATGGTGCTCATGGGCCCTCAACTCTACAATTACTCCATCCTAAAATAGGTGGAGCACCTCTTTGGGGAGTGCTGCCAGATTCAACCTTACTCCTTTGAGGGCGCTAAGAGTGGGCTTGTCATCTTCGTTCTTCGTGGTTAGTGCTCCATCATGCAACACTATCGCACTGGAGGCCTTGGCATGCAACATCTCTGGAGCTTCTGCACTGCTAATAGCAAGGTTGGTAGACACTATGCCAACCTATGACACACAAGTTTGCAGCTCCTGCAAACTTGTCTAGATAGCCCTAAATATTATTTGCTACTACTGCTCAAACTATTGTAGGGCCTCCATGGTGAAATCCCGCACCGTGTCACCTATGTCGTGCAAATCTCCCTCCGTGAGGGTAATTGGGTCCAGTGATGTCTTAGTAGCCTTAGATTTCTTCTTGAACCCTCCTTTTTCTTGCTCCCTTGGACACTTGATGTGGGTGGACATCGCCTGTGGGTTCGCGTCATGTTGTTCTATCTGCTCATCCATCTCCTCTTCTATCTCAGGTGAAGGAGACCTCGCGCCTTTGTCAGAGCCCTGTTCTATTCCTCCTGTTTGCTTCTCTTCCTACTGAGTGGCATTCCGCTTTGCCTGGGCCTTGTCAGTGGCCTCCTTCTTTCTCTTTTCGGCCAGCTGAGTCATCTTTAGCTTGGCCTCCTCCTTCTTTCTCTGCACGGTGGACTTGCTCCCTCCCACTGCCAAATCTGCTGTGGTGTGCCACTCTGCTGACCATCGATCAAGTACTACATCAATGGAATCACTTGTTGCTAAGTAAGGCAAGTCATACCATTTCTGCGCAGGGTCCTTCCACGCCCTGATGGCCACATGGTGAAAATCTACTTTGAACTCTGCATAGCCTTACAGGTTGTAAAACACTGTAGGTGATAGCTGCAGTTTGCGATTGATGGCTATGAGGATGTTCATCTCCATCAAGATCCAGAAGATCTTGCTATCCTTGATTCGCTGCGCATTCTTGGTCACCCATAGTGAAGCGCACTTCACTGCTTCTGGTAGGTTAGGCGCAATCGAAGGGAATTGGATTTCCTTTGGCAGTTCCCATGCTACCAGCACAATCGACAGCAAGAGCCATGCGTAGTGGAATGTCTTGCTGATCTCCAGTGTTTCGCAGTAGTTTGCTAGGAACTCTCCGCGGAGATAGCCTACCCAATTGAGTTGAAATCCTTCGGCGCACTAGGCTGCTAGCATGAAGACATGTGCCGAAACCTCATCGGCATGACACTTCTTCATCACCTTCCCTGCTAAGATCTACGTAGCCACCTTAACAGAAGGGTCATAGATGCTGAATATGGCATATCCACGTGGATTATTTACCAACTTAAACTTCTCTTTCATGGCCTCTGTGAGGGCCTACTCACCACCTTTTCCGCCAAATATCATGGCCGAATGCTCTCCTATGTAAGGCAATCATGTGATCATGTGGATCAACCTGTTAGTGATGGGTATTGGCTCCTCTAGCCAAAGACACCCATCATGCACCAAGCACAGTAGCTACTTGATGACCAATACTATAATCAGGGTGCGGTTGTAGTGCAACAACCATAGCAGGTTGATAAAACCTACCTCATCTACCCCTCTGAGCCACTTCCATGACTCCAATGTGGTCATTCTGGTGGTTGTATCGATAATGCGACGCATCAACTGCTCAGTCGACAGGTTTGGGAACTTCTCTTGGTGAGCCAAGTCCCAGTCTTCAAGTTTTAGTAGAGGAACCCGCACCAAGTGCGGTCCTTCAAAAACAATTTCATCCAGCAGCAGAGGGGTTTGCAAGGGGCCCTTGATCTCATTGATATCCTTTGGTACTGTTAGCACTTGAAATTTCACCTCAAGCTGAGAAAGGTAAACCTCAAGGCAACATCAAACCACTTAGCCTCGTAGCTAGCCCTACGGGGCAGGAGAGGGCTCTCTCCGGTCTATCTCGGTCAAAATCTTCAATGGGCGAGATAACCAATAGGGTAACACTGATTTTAGGCTAGTAAACTGATCAAAAGGGTTGATTTGGGATTTTTAGGGTTTTTGGTGGAAAATTGGGGAAATGGCAATTTTAGGTGCGGGGATTGGACACAGTTTCTGCAGGGGGTTCTTTGGGGCGAGGTAGGAGACTGTACTGATGCCTTTGATAGAGGTGGATGGATGAGAATGACCAGTGAGGAGTTAAGGAGAGCAAGCAATAACCTTGAATTCCCCTTAAACAGTTGAAAACATTAATATTAAGCAAACTTAAAAGCGGAGCATGACAGTCATGAATTCTACTTTAACACTTCATTTGCCTAATTTGCAGAAGGAAAAGTAAGGAAATGATTCACATAACACACTTACAAGTACAAAGAGAAACACACCATCAATACATGTAACCACAAGAATCCCAAAAAGGACTGCAAAACCCTGGTCTTCCTTTGCCAAAAATTGCAGAGATACAGTGAATAATACAATAATAGCTTCTCCCTCAAGAGTCCAACCATGAAAATGACCAAGAAAGTACATAATATATGGAATCTAACATCTTTCCTTGCCTCTAGGGGTCGAGCTCATCCTTCTAGGAGCTGTTTCAACCAATTCTAAACTGAGCACTAAAATCTAGGCAGTCAAAACAACTTGCCTCTATAAGCTAGGAAACCAATTCATTCATTAAATGTTTGCTATTTCATGAATGAATCTTCTAGAATAGGTAAATAAGTGTCATGTCAACATGAAAATACATTAATTACATCAAAGAGGGTGAAAAATCCCATCAAAAGTCAAAACTAGTAAAAGCTGGGCGAATCCATGAGCTGTAAGTGAAAAATTGTGAAAATTGCCTGATGGGTCGCGCGCATTTCCTGAACGGGTCGCGCGCCTTTGAGAGCACTTTTGGGGCACGTCCAGGTGTCCAAATGGGGCAAGAGTAGGCTTGTTGGAAAGGCCTGGATGTCTAATTTCCAACCCAAGTGGAATTTATGAATTTGGTGGTCATTTTCCCCTCAAAAATTGCAATCTCCCAAGACTGCTTTCTGTGTGTCAAAAATGTGGCAGAAAGTCATTTTTTGCTTGTTTTTTGACTTTCTGGAGGCCCAAAACTTCATAAAATCTCTTGGAAATGGGTGAGCATGTGTAAATTTTCATGAAAAATCCAGAAATGCTGAGTTTTCCTGGAATGGAGTTGCCAAATGAAAGGGTCGCGCAGAGGGTGAGACCCGTCAGGGAGGAAAACCTGTGTTTGGCACAAAAAATTCACAAATGACAAAATTTTCTCCAAATTTCTTGAAATTTGGGCTGGGAGTCCCTAATCAAGTACCATGCTCAGTCAAAGAGGCTTTGGCCAAAATTTGGAGTGGATCGGGCCTTTTCCGTCGTTTTAGTGCCTTAGCCAACCTCCTTGGATCCAGCGATTGTAATTTTGACATTTCTCTAAAACCATGACACCTGTGCAAAAAGTGAAGGAGGTTTTTCTTCTTTGGCATGTTGTGGACAAAAAACTCTCTCAGTTTTCCAAAATTCATCTTTTATTACTCTGGAACATCATTTGAGTGCGACTTGTCCCGATGTGTGAAACAAGGAATTTTGTCGAAATGGAGCGAAATGAAGGGGATAGGGGGCTTCTAAATTCTTGGGGAAATTTTTGGAAGTAGGGAGGGATGTTAGGAAGCAGGGGAAAGTGGAATCTCAGAGATTGATTGAGGGGAAGGGGTCCAAAAGGCAAAACACAGGCCCAACCTAGAAAATTGCCAGGTTGTAGCTAGAAACTAGGGTTTGTGCAAAAATGAGGAATTTGGCGGATCTAAGGGATGGGAAGTGTTTGATAAGGTATTTTAAGGATAGGGGAAGGTGTATGAACATCAGGATACAATTTTTGCCGATGATTTGACCGTCCAAGAGAAATTGCCTTCAAAACCCTAGGAGAGGGAAATGACCTTACCTAGGCGCAATTGAAGCATGGACAAGGTGTAAAAAGACTCATTAGACACTGAGATGATAATGAAAACCCTATGAATGATGATAGAATCAGTTGAATGATGACATGGACTGCCATTTGGATAACTGTGAAAAGAGTGAAAACAAACCCTAGACCTAATGTCTAGTGACCAAATTTTGCTTGAAGACTCACTGAAATGACAAAATTTGACCTTGACACTTCAAAATCACTTTGTAAGAGCACATTTGATCACTGGAGGAAGGCTGGAAAGACTGACACTAACATTGGCTCCAATGGGGATGGTAGCTCCTTGGAGGTACCAAGAACCTGCAGAGCTTTGGGAGAGCAGACAGTGCCTTCGTCCATTGGGCAATGGAATCAAAAACTCAAACCAAAATGCATGACTGAAAACCAACACAAACTAACCTAACAACAAGACTGAATATTGACTCACAAAGGACTCATGACTCAACTAAAAACTGACTCGACACTTAAACACAATCGACAAACTGAAAATGATGCTCAAAGTGGAGCTTATTCATCAAAACCTACTCTAACAGTTTCATTCATCACCTGATCAAGTGTAATGAAACAACCAATGCATCCAAGTAAGTATCCTGTCTGCTGGTCGAATTCTCCGCAAGTTCTCACTCATGAACAACAAGAGAGAACTACTGAAAGGCAACTCCCATGATAACTTAGAAACAGATCCGTTGAATGATATGAATTCTCTATCCACCTCCAAAAACACTGCATAAGGATCTTGAAATTCAAGCACACTGGAGCTTAGCTCATCCAATGGATTACTTCTCTTTTCCTCATACCATGAATGCAAACTTTGATCTGAGCCTTGTGACGAGAGCTCTGCTGAAAATGAGAAAGAGACTGGCTGTCGGATCAAATTCATATCAGCACATGTTTCAAGCTCACATGTTAATGGAGAAAGACTTTGACTGCAAACCTCATCCAAAACATCAGCTATTGGATCATGAAAAACTTGAAAAGACTACTGCAATCCCATTTCGATTGATTCCATTGTGATTACATGATTGCCTACATGCTGCTCATTCTTCACTGAAGATGGACTATGCAAATGTCCCTTCAAAAACTGAAATGATTCGAAACAGAATGGTAGGGAACCATCTTGCATCATCTGAGCATATGTTCCAGCTTCCAAGTCTTTATTTGCAACTTGACAATCAAAGGCATTCGGGGGCTGCAAATCTGGATATGAAAAGTCTTGAACAAGGTTTTCATTGCCCTCAAGATGGTCTAGATCAAGACTTGTTGACAGCTGATATCTGATTACATGGAAGTTGTCTCTGATGAACTGACATGAATCAAAACAAAAAGGCAAAGATCCTTCACTTACTTCAAAATTTGCTGCACTTTCCTCGTCAATGTCATAGCTGATATGTGATGGCTGAACATTGTTTTCAAACTGCTGAAAATGAACTTCTTCCTCCCACAAACGAGCTGCTGATTTGTCTGTATGATTAGCTTCTTTTTGGAGAACATAATCATCATCATACTGATCATACTGAGGCAAATCATCGGTATAAAACATATCATCAAGCATACAGGTCATATCAACAGTGATTTCTTTGCCAAGGTGATCTACAAAACAATCATTATCAGATCTATGACAACTAGGATAGGAAACAAAATGTTTTAGATCAACAACTTGTTCTTCTTCAATCAGCGAGCCATGGGCTTGAACATCATAAGCATTCCTTGCGGTGATCTTGTCCATCATCTTTTCTACTGCACTTACCAAAATGTCAAGCTTTACCTCTAAAGATGTCGATTTTTCCGGATCTATGGTTTTCATCTCTTCTTCCTTCAACCTTGCCCGTCAGATCAGCAGATGCGCCTCTACATTTACTGCACTGTTCTGCATCTCGTGAAGTGTTGCAATATTCCTTTCTCTTAGCTGAAACTCCATCTCCGGATCAAAGGCACCCGGATAGTGCAAGAGAGCAGATCTAGGAGTAGGCCTTATATCAATTGGGATCGAATAATAAACTTGGTTAAATCTGGCTGAAAATTGTTGTACTGTCTCCCCTGGCAATCTTTTCAGCTAGTTATACTCTTCTACAATCAAGAAATGGTTCTGCCCAATCATCCACCTATCGAGAAAAACTTTGACGAACTGTTGGAAATCTGAGATGCTCGCATCAGGCAGGGCTTTGAACCAACTCTTCACTTTGGCTTGCAAAGAAAGAGCAAAAAGCCTTATACTAACATCTTCTGCATCAACTTCAAAAAGATCTAGAAAAGACTCAAAATTCTGCACATGTTGCTCAGTGTTGACATTCTTAATTTCACCATCAAACCTCGGCAAGTATAGATCATAATTTTTGGGGAAAGCATGGAGAACAGAAGGTAAAACAAGAGGTTTATACCGATCTGGAATTTTACAAGGTATAGGGGTATGTACAACAGGTATAGAATCGGTCTTGGTCTTTTGAGGTTCATCAATTTGAAGATGGTCATTACAAAATTCGGAAAAAGGATCTTGATCAAGCTCAAAGGCATGCAAATCTTTGGTATTTACAATCTTCAGAGGGAAAGAATCAACTGCAGGCCGAGGATCTCTTCTCAAATACAATATACTTTGCAATGAAGATTTGACATTCTCGGGAAAAGAGAAGAAATAATTTATGACAAAGAACAAAATGTCTTGGATGAAATTCCAACTTGAGTACCTAATCTGTCCATGTTGTCCTTTCATGTTTCTACTGGTCGGGATCATCCTCCAGTGGAGTCTTTGGATCTGATCTCAAAAATGATTTAGAGTCGCCAAGTGAATGATTTCAGCCTTTCAAGTGTCTGATCGTTGTCCACCATCAGCAATCAGATCTGCACTTGATACATGTGCTGGGGTGAAATGCAAATGAAGTGTTACATTCACAAGCTCACGGAGGTCGACTGAAGCAGCGTTTATCTACTTACGCTGATGCAAAGCAAGAGCGTTTTCGAAGGCTACCTGGCGTATCTTCAGACTCCGTCTAAGACTTATGAAATAAACACATCAGTGAGCAAACAATTTGTTCTCCCCAGTATGGTCGCCAATATGTTAGCGCTTGAAATTTCACCTCAGGCTGAGAAAGGTAAACCTCAAGGCAACATCAAACCACTTAGCCTCGTAGCTAGCCCTACGGGGCAGGAGAGGGCTCTCTCCGGTCTATCTCGGTCAAAATCTTCAATGGGTGAGATAACCAATAGGGTAACACTGATTTTAGGCTAGTAAACTGATCAAAAGGGTTGATTTGGGATTTTTAGGGTTTTTGGTGGAAAATTGGGGAAATGGCAATTTTAGGTGCGGGGATTGGACACAGTTTCTGCAGGGGGTTCTTTGGGGCGAGGTAGGAGACTGTACTGATGCCTTTGATAGAGGTGGATGGATGAGAATGACCAGTGAGGAGTTAAGGAGAGCAAGCAATAACCTTGAATTCCCCTTAAACAGTTGAAAACATTAATATTAAGCAAACTTAAAAGCGGAGCATGACAGTCATGAATTCTACTTTAACACTTCATTTGCCTAATTTGCAGAAGGAAAAGTAAGGAAATGATTCACATAACACACTTACAAGTACAAAGAGAAACAAACCATCAATACATGTAACCACAAGAATCCCAAAAAGGACTGCAAAACCCTGGTCTTCCTTTGCCAAAAATTGCAGAGATACAATGAATAATACAATAATAGCTTCTCCCTCAAGAGTCCAACCATGAAAATGACCAAGAAAGTACATAATATATGGAATCTAACATCTTTCCTTGCCTCTAGGGGTCGAGCTCATCCTTCTAGGAGCTGTTTCAACCAATTCTAAACTGAGCACTAAAATCTAGGCAGTCAAAACAACTTGCCTCTATAAGCTAGGAAACCAATTCATTCATTAAATGTTTGCTATTTCATGAATGAATCTTCTAGAATAGGTAAATAAGTGTCATGTCAACATGAAAATACATTAATTACATCAAAGAGGGTGAAAAATCCCATCAAAAGTCAAAACTAGTAAAAGCTGGGCGAATCCATGAGCTGTAAGTGAAAAATTGTGAAAATTGCCTGATGGGTCGCGCGCATTTCCTGAACGGGTCGCGCGCCTTTGAGAGCACTTTTGGGGCACGTCCAGGTGTCCAAATGGGGCAAGAGTAGGCCTGTTGGAAAGGCCTGGATGTCTACTTTCCAACCCAAGTGGAATTTATGAATTTGGTGGTCATTTTCCCCTCAAAAATTGCAATCTCCCAAGACTGCTTTCTGTGTGTCAAAAATGTGGCAGAAAGTCATTTTTTGCTTGTTTTTTGACTTTCTGGAGGCCCAAAACTTCATAAAATCTCTTGGCAATGGGTGAGCATGTGTAACTTTTCATGAAAAATCCAGAAATGCTGAGTTTTCCTGGAATGGAGTTGCCAAATGAAAGGGTCGCGCAGAGGGTGAGACCCGTCAGGGAGGAAAACCTATGTTTGGCACAAAAAATTCACAAATGACAAAATTTTCTCCAAATTTCTTGAAATTTGGGCTGGGAGTCCCTAATCAAGTACCATGCTCAGTCAAAGAGGCTTTGGCCAAAATTTGGAGTGGATCGGGCCTTTTCCGTCGTTTTAGTGCCTTGGCCAACCTCCTTGGATCCAGCGATTGTAATTTTGACATTTCTCTAAAACCATGACACCTGTGCAAAAAGTGAAGGAGGTTTTTCTTCTTTGGCATGTTGTGGACAAAAACCTCTCTCAGTTTTCCAAACTTCATCTTTTATTACTCTGGAACATCATTTGAGTGCGACTTGTCCCGATGTGTGAAACAAGGAATTTTGTCGAAATGGAGCGAAATGAAGGGGATAGGGGGCTTCTAAATTCTTGGGGAAATTTTTGGAAGTAGGGAGGGATGTTAAGAAGCAGGGGAAAGTGGAATCTCAGAGATTGAGTGAGGGGAAGGGGTCCAAAAGACAAAACACAGGCCCAACCTAGAAAATTGCCAGGTTGTAGCTAGAAACTAGGGTTTGTGCAAAAATGAGGAATTTGGCGGATCTAAGGGATGGGAAGTGTTTGATAAGGTATTTTAAGGATAGGGGAAGGTGTATGAATATCAGGATACAAGTTTTGCCGATGATTTGACCGTCCAAGAGAAATTGCCTTCAAAACCCTAGGAGAGGGAAATGACCTTACCTAGGCACAATTGAAGCATGGACAAGGTGTAAAAAGACTCATTAGACACTGAGATGATAATGAAAACCCTATGAATGATGATAGACTTGGCTGAATGATGACATGGACTGCCATTTGGATAACTTTGAAAGGAGTGAAAACAAACCCTAGACCTAATGTCTAGTGACCAAATTTTGCTTGAAGACTCACTGAAATAACAAAATTTGACCTTGACACTTCAAAATCACTTTGTAAGAGCACATTTGATCACTGGAGGAAGGCTGGAAAGACTGACACTAACAGGTACCTTGGCCTTGCCCTTGTGAGAAGTGACGTACTTAGGCAATCGAGTGATAGGGTCATCACCCTAGGTTTCAACTTCCTCCACGTTTACTCCCACATCCTCATCATCCATCAGGATGTCTTCGATCTCTTCCTCCTCTGATTCTATATTGATGGCTTTGCCATTCTCTTGTGTGGTGGGATTCGGTGGGTTTCTTCTTGGTGATGCGTGCACCGGTATTGTAGGCTACTTTCCCTTCTTATCCTTCGCGGTTTCCTTGGTTGGGGTCAGCTTTGGTCTCAGCGTCCTTGGTGATTTGGGGCCTTCTACTAATACTTCAGCAACCTCGGGAGCAGCTTCTTCGGCCTCCATCTCAATTTTCGGCATCGAATCCTCTGCTTCGGTATCTATAGCTTCTGTGGGCACTGACATGATGTTTTGCAAGAACTCCTATGTCTCCTTTGGCAATGTCTCAAATATTGAACTGGCTATCAGAAGTTCATAGTGCTCGCAATTCATGTGCGCCTCAAAGCTCAACAACTCAATTCTCAAAATGCCAAGTGTTTTTCACTGGAAAACCACCTGTAATTTATAGGGCATTTTGAATTTGAATCCAACTATTCCCCCCAAATTCGATTCATTAATGTTGGATTGGCAGCAGATTTTCAAGGATCTGACCCATAAATTTCGTCTTAAATTCCAGCCACCTACTCCATTTGGCCGCATTTCTACCATCAAATCATGAACAATGACTTTAACGGTCACTTTCCGGCTGACTTGCGTGATTTATCCCTAGGTAGCGCAGCTGCCTTCGTGCTGCCGTGAACCCTGTGACACTTCCTTGCTTCACACAATCCTCCAATCACGTAGCTCCCCAACCCAGGTAATGTATTTTATAGTCCCGTGCCTCCTTTTAGCTGTCTGGAGCACTAAGACTATGCTACCTTCGTATAGTCACATGGTCAGACCACCAGTGTATGGCTTCAAGCGACTTCCATTCACCTTTCCTGGGAAGGGATCTCCATTTAATTTGACTAGCTGCACCGCTCCTCCGTTGGTAATCTCCTTAAAGACATAGGGCCCTAACCAGTGAATTTTGAATTTCCCTGGAAATTTATCAAACTTGTTGCCATATAAAAAAACCATGTCATTTACCTTAAAGGTGCGCAACTTAATGTGTCGATCATCCCATGCTTTTTCACGTTGCTTTTGGACATGTTGGTGAAATCCAGCTAAAAATATTTCTTCCTCAAGCTCAGCCAGTTGTGCAAGCCTCTCTTCCAAGGCTCCGCAATTTGTCATACCCTTCAATACCACTATCTGTAGACTAGGCACAATGTATTCCATGGGCATCACTACTTCAACACCATATACAAGCCTAAAGGGAGTTTATCCAGTTAGCTTCTTGCATGTCGTCCGATAGGCCCATAGTACTGCAAGTATGCATAGGTCCCAATCTCTTCGTTGAGCATTTCAAACCTTGGTCAGCGCGTTCTACAACTCTTTATATAATGCTTCCACCGTCCTGTTATCCTGCGAGTGATAAGGTGTGCTCTTCTGGTGATATACCTAAAATTCCTTTGTCAGTGCATTGATCGTCACATTCAGGAAGTGCATACCGCGATCACTCATCAAAATCTTTGGACACCCAAATCACGTCAGTACATACTCAAAGAGGAACTTTGCAGTAGTTGTGCTTGTGCAATCCTTCATAGGATATGCCTCCACCCATCGAGTTAGATACTCCATTGCGGTGATAATGTATCTCGCTCCCGTCTTCTTCCCTTAGGGATGAATGGGTCCCACAAATTCTATCACCCATTTTTCAAAGAGTTGTAATGTCACCTATGGATTCAAAGGTAGCTCATCCATTCACGATGGCCTACCAGTCCTTTGACACACATCACATGCTTTGCAGTACGCTTTTGAATCTTGATGGAGGGTTGGCCACCACAACCCTACGCGTAGAATCTTCTGCGCGGTCGCTCTCCCTGCATAATGTCCTCCCACGTTTCCCCCATGAGCGTCTGCAAGGATACTACTACTTTCAAACTTCGGTACATATCATTGCAATATCTCATCGAACCCATTTTAAACAGATGCCCGACAATGACAGAAAAGGTTGTCGTGCACACTACTAACTCCTTTTGCTAGACGGTGTATCCTTCCAGGGCAGTTCTTGTCATTATGAATAGTATGATATCTTCAAAATGACCATCTGCAACATGCACTAAAAATAGTTGCGCATTAGGCAATCCTTCTTCCAAATTAGTGGGCTCTTCCCCTGTTTCGATGTACGATAGATGGTATGGTCCCACGTTCAGTCATCCAAGCTTCACAATAACTTCAAAATCATACTCTTGGAACAATAACAACCATCTGCATATTCTACCCCTCAACATGGGCTTATTGACTAGGTATTTCAATGTGGAATGATCTGTATACATCTTAAAATGGCCTCCCATCAAATAGTGTCTAAACTTCTGGTGCACGTATACCATGGCTAACCCTTCACGCTCAGTAATGGAATAGTTCTTCTCTACCTTGGATAACCTTTTGCTTGCAAACGCTATAGGATGGTCCAAGTCTCCTCCACCAATCTGTGCTAGTACTGCTCTGAGCGCTATTCATGTTGTGTCAACATGTACATGAAACTCCTCCTTCTAATCCGGGAAGTCTAAAATCGATGCAGTGACCATATTTTCCTTCAATACATCCAAGCTTCTCTTACAGTCCTCATTCTAGCAGAATGCGACATCCTTTTTCAACAACTTCTCCATAGGCATAATGATCTGGACATAGCCTTTGATAAACTTTCTCTAATATCCTGTATATCCTAGGGTAGCGCGCAACTGTTTCACACTCCTTGCCACTTCCATGTTAAGTATCACTGCGATCTTCATAGGATCTACCATCGGTTCCTATCTACAAACCACATGACCCATATGGATCCCCAAAAGGAACACAAAACAGGCATTTCTTCAGACTGAGCGTGATCTAGTATCTTCGACAAGTATCCAGCATTAGGCGCAAGCTTTCTACATGGTGTTTCACCAACCCAAACACAGTCCAGTCATCAAAGAATACTTCCAAGAAATTGTGAATAAATTCCTTGAATGCCGCAACGACTACGTGCAAAAAAATCGTAGGTGCATTCTTCAATCTGAAAGGTATTACTGTGTATTGAAAACACCCCCAATCAGTCGTGAAAGTTGTCTTGCTCCTATCTTCCGGTGCATTTTGATCTAATGGTACCCAAAGAACCCATCAGTGAAGGAATATGCTTCCTGTCCACCTACATTGTCCAACACTTCATCAGTGAACGGAGTTGAGAAAGGATCATGTACACAAGCGTCATTCAACATCTTGATATCTACGCATATCCTTATTTCACTTTTTCTTCTTCTCCTGTACCACCATTGGGCTTACCTAATCAGATTCTTCCATAGGCTCAATGATGCTTGCCGCGAGTATCTTGCCAAGCTCTAAGCTAACCTTTTCCTTATACTTTGGATTGAGACAGTAAGGTCTTTGTAGGTTTCAATCCTATACAGAAATTACCTGCATACAAATTATAAAACACAGAAAATAAACAATGCGAGAGCATAACACATAAAACACATATACACAGAGATTTTCCCATGGATCCCAAAATCAAGACTACCAGCTTGATTTTTAATTATTTTCCTTTCAATGTTACAATACATATTTATACATGCTGAAGCATCCAATACCATGGACCGAAAACCATCACATCCAAAACCATGGATTGAAAATCATGCACAAAACCATAGGTGGGTCCGCCCAGCCTAACACAGGGTCCAAAACCAAAATTTTCTAGGGCGATGCCCTGGAGCCCATAGAGTGGGGTTACCTGCACTCCTCAAACCCCCGGTAAGCCCCCAACTATGGAATCGGCGGAACGAAGGGGGGGGCTCCGCCCCCCCTCTAACCCCCCGATTAACTACGTGGGCTAGTCGTGGAAAGAATATAACACAACCCAACATTCTCCCACTTGTTGTTTTCTTTCCATAGGGGGCCATAGGAGAGATTAGTCATTTATCTAGCCCTGCAACACCCATTGTTTATCTACACCAAGAGAACTTCTCAGAGCTCACAGATTTTGTCAATGCATCTGCAGTATTCTTCAAAGTGTCCACCTTTACCAGCAACACCTTTTTTTCTTTTATCATATCCCTCACAAAGTGATACTGAACATCAATGTGCTTTGTCTTTGAATGATATGTAGGGTTCTTTGCCAAGAAAATTGCACTTTGGCTGCCATGTATTCTCCCTCTGTAGTTGATAGTGCCACTACAGATTGTTTCTTACTCATCCAACTAACTACACCTCCAAATAGGTTAAACACATACCCACTTGTAGATCTTCTCTGATCCAAATCTCCAGCCCAGTCTACCTCAACAAAGCCACGAATATCCAACACTCAGTTCAATCCTGGACTTCCTTGGTAGCACAAACCATAATCACTAGTGCCACACAAATACCTAAAAACCCGCTTCACTGTTGTCCAGTGCTCCTTCCCTGGTTTTGACATAAACCTGCGCAATACTCCCACTGCATGTGCAATGTTTGGTATAGTGCAGGCCATTTCTTACATCAGTCTACCGACTACACTTGCATATGGAACATAGGACATGTCCTCTTCCTCTTCTTGTGTCTTGGGACACTGTTCAGTAGATAACCTCACACCTACAGGAATAGGAACCTTCACTGGTTTACTATCCTCCATATTAAACCTCTGTAGTATTGTCTCGACATACTTCCTCTTGTTTAACTAGAGCTTCCTCTTTGCCTGATCTATTTTAATTTCCATGCCCAAAATATAGTTTTCAGAACCAAGATCTTTCATGTTTAATTTGGGGAACAATTGGGTCTTCAAATCCTGGATAATTTCTTTGTCATTTCCAACTAGCAACATATCATCCACATACAAGACCAAATAAATAACATGGTTACCAATTAATTTAAAATACACACATTGATCTACTTTGCTTCTTGTGAAGCCAAGTCCCTGTATAAATGTATCAAATTTCTGATACCACATCCTTGGTGCTGTTTTAACCCATAGAGAGACTTCTTTAACTTGCATACCATTTCTTTCTTACCCTTCACCGCAAAGCCTTCAGGTTGCTTCATGTAGATTTCCTCTTCTAGATCCCCATGAAGAAATGTTGTCTTCACATCCATCTGTTCTACCTCAAAATCAAAAGCAGCAGCAACAGATAAAAGTAATATAATAGAAGCTACCTTGGCAACAGGAGAAAAAATATCACCAAAATCAATTCCTAGGACCTAGGAATAACCATTTTCTACCAATCGAGCTTTGTATTTCTCCACCTTTCCTTCTGCACTTGTCTTCTTTTTGAATACCCATTTGCTGCCAATGGGTTTCCTTCTAGTCGGCAAATCCACCAGATCCCAAGACTCATTTTTGTGCAAAGATTGCATTTCATCAACCATGGCCTCTTTCCATAGTTTTCTATCCTCTGAATCTACTGCTTCCTTCACAGTTCTGGGATCATCATCAGTAACAGATAAAGAAAAAATTGAACAGAAAGCAGATGGACTATACCTTTCCAGTTGCCTTCTTTCTCGAACTGATCTTCTCACACTAGGAATTTGTGGGTCTTCATCTTTTGATTCCTCCTCTGATGTAGAGTCTGATTCTTCCTCCTTAAGCTCAAACTATATCTTCTCAGGTTCCTTTAGTTGGAATTCATGTTTAATAACATCTTTCACCTCTCTGAACACCACATCTCGGTTGTACACAACCTTCCTTGTTACTGGGTTCCAAATCTTATAACCCTTTAAACCATCCTTATACCCAATAAAGATGCACTTTTCAGATTTATTGTCCAACTTGGTTTCTTTCTCCTTTGGAACATGTACATATGCATCACATCCAAATACCCTCAGATGTGAAAGAGAGGGTTTCTTACCAATCCATACCTCTTGTGGAGTCTTATCCTCCAAGGCTGATGAAGGTGATCTGTTGACTAGGTAACATGCTGTCTCCACCACCTCTGCCCAGAATCCCTGTCGTAACTCGGCACCATTAAGAATGCTTCTTGCCCTTTCCATCAATGTCTTGTTCATTCTTTCTACAACTCCATTTTTATCAGGTGTGTGTAGTATTCTGCCATGCTATACCACACTTATTACAAAATTCTTTAAATTCCTTGGTGCAAAACTCTCCACCGTTATCTATCCTCAACACCTTTATCTTCTTCTCTGTCTGGTTTTCCATCAGAGCCTTAAATTCTTTAAACCTGTCAAAGAATTTAGATTTCTTCTTAAGGAAATATATCCATGTCTTCCTTGATAAGTCATCTATAAATGATACATAGTACATAGACTTACCCAGTGATGGAACCTTCACAGGTCCAAACACATCACTGTGCACAAGCTCTAATATCTGTTTCGCCCTCTTACCACCAGAGGGGAAACTCACCTGATTCTGCTTACCATATACACAATTTTCATAGAAATCAAAATCTAGAGAGCTATTACTCATACGTTCTACCATGCCTTTACCATGAAGTACTCGAAGGCCCTTCTCTCTAATATGTCCAAGCCTTTGATGCCACAGCATGGTCTTCTCTCCAGAGACCACTAGATTTTCTGCTCCACTTTCAGGAACCACAAAATTGTTGCACCCATCAACAATAGTTCTACCTTGTAGCTTGTACAGAGTTGCAATCCGAACTCCCCACATCAATACTAGTGCTCCCCGAACCATCTTGCAGGTATCCTTCTCGAACATTGTTTTTACACCTGCATCATCTAGATTGCTTACAAAAATCATATTTCTGGCTAATGCAAGGATATGCAGAACACCTAGAAGTGTTCCAACCCATCCACCTTGCAACTTCAACTTTACTTTTCCGTGACCAACAATTCTAGCCTTCCTATCATCCCCCAAGAAGACATCGCCACTATCATATTTCTCATACTCGCAAAACCACTCTCTATGGGGAGTGAAGTGAAAGGATGCATCTGAGTCAATCAACCATGCCTCATGAACTACATGTGTACTTGAAGAAGCCAAGTACATGTCCCCACTTTCATATGAGGTGGTTTTTGCTTCTGCAGAAGGAGCATCATCAGATCCCTTTCCTTTATTAGGAGCTTTAGATTTACAGTCCCTTTGGTAGTGCCCTTCCTTTCCGCATTTCCATCACACCACCTTTACAGATTTTCCTAGAGATTTAGATCTCCTTCTAGATTTAGATCTCCTACTCGAAGACTTATTTTTGTTTCTATTTTGGGACTATCCTCATATAGAAAAGGCATCACCATTTTGGCTCTCCATATTTTTCTGTCTCATCTCCTCCATCAGCAAGGATGAGACTATTTCATCAAAATTCAAGGCAGTTTCATTGCTACCTATTGCAATAACGAGACTGTCCCACGAATCTCTTAGAGAGCACAACAAATTGATGCACTTATCTTCATTTGAAATTTTAATATCAATAGATAATAACAAGCTTACCACAATATTAAATGTGTTCAAATGCTCTGTCACTGAGGCTCCATCTTTCGTCCTCAAGTTATACAGTTTTTCACCAGAGACTTAGATTGGTACAAAGTCCCTAATTGATCCAAAAATGGATCTTGGATAAACCTCTAAGTCTAAAAGACTTCATGCAAGAGGTGAAAGGTGCCAAATGCCACAAATCCTTTGTAAATCAGAGGAAAATGAAATCGCAGGCTGCTCTCAAACATAGTCTCATTACAGGGATCCCTCCATTCTGAATCCAACGCAACTTAAATGGGCGAAAACAGACTTCAGATGGGAAAGCTATCATAAAATGAAGCTGCCCTTTTTCAAAGGAAAAAGAGGCAAAATCTCTTGAAATATGGGTCTAAAAACCCTCTAAGTCTTCCAAGTCTCCCTAAAGGGAAAGACCACCGAAAAAGGAGAAGTTATGGAGAAGGTAGATACACTATCGGGCCTTAAAAACATAAATAAAAACTTAAAAACAAGGCAATCAGAGGCTTTAACAACAGTTGCACAGGGGCCATTAGATCTGGCCGATCAATGGTCCAGATTCGATTGGCAATTGCAATCGGCAATGGCAGTCGGGGACAGTTAGAGGCATATAGTTTGATGGGTCGATGTGATACCGCAATCGCCGATATCGGTGGATCGTGATTGACGAACACAATGCAGTGAGGCCGACATATATATATATATATATATATGTATGTATGTATGTATGTATGTATGTATGTATATATATATATATATACATATATGTAAATATATATATATATATATATGTATATGTATATATCTATGTATATATATGTATATATATATATATATATATACATATATGTAAATATATTTACATATATATATATATATATATATATATATATACATATATGTAAATATATTTACATATATATATATATATATATATATATATATACATATACATATATATATCTATATATGTATATGTAAATATATTTACATATACATATACATATACATATACATATACATATACATATACATATACATATACATATACATATACATATACATATATATATATATATATATATATATATATATATATATATATTGGCCTCATATATATGCGATGGTGCGATCGTAAAAATCGGCAGATCACAATCAGAGCTATACAATGGAGCGGGGCAATATAGATATATATGTGATCAGCCGGACCCGATGGAAATATAGGCGCTATCTCATAAGATTTGAGATCCGCCAAACACCATTTTTCAATGTATTTACGCATATTTCGTTATTTAACAAAATACAAAGGGGCGGGCTAGTTGCGATAAGCAATAGCGACCAATAGGCGGACCCGATGGGAGTTTAGGGTGCAATTATGAGATTTTTGAAGTCCAATACATTGTGCTTTATGCATATTTTCCGGTATTTTGACAGTGTTAAGGGAGCCTTTGGGGTCACTTGAAGTTCAAGTGAAACGCCAGAGAGCGTGAAGGTTGTAGAAGGTAGAAAGAAGCTAGAGCGAAGAGCCAAAGAGAAAAAGAGCCAGAGTCAGAGCCAAGGAGCCAGAGTCAGAGCCAAGGAGCCAAAGTTAGAGCCAAGAGCCAGAACCAAAGCCAAAGAGCTAGAATTAGAGCCAAGATCCAGAACCAAGAGCCAAAGAGCCAGAGCCAAGAGCCAAGAGCCAAAGGGGATTAAATGGTGTTTGAACCCACTTTTTTTGTGTAGAATAGCAGGAGTTGGGCCAAGAGCTTGTAAAAAGAACTAATACCATAATCCTAGAGAGCCTAGTTGAATTAACTAAAGCTCACGGAGACATAGCCCAAGAGTTGTGGGTGAACTCCTAATTAATTTGTTGTCTTATGTGTTTGTTTTTACTACTGCATTATTTACTGTTATATGAATTATTATTATATTAAGCACATTCACATATCAGCACAAATAACATATTTTAAGGAAAATAATCAGCTGAAATAGATACAATCATACACCCATAGTTTCAAGCATTTCTTAATTCCGCATTGGTTAATCAAATAGACTTGGGAAAATTCAATCTTTGGAAGTGGGAGAGGTTCTTGTAAGCTAGACAAGAAGCTTGAGTGCCCCATTTTTATATCAGGTGGTATTAGAGCTTAAGATTGATTAACTACACCTTTAAGAAGGTTATATCAGAATGCTTGATTGATAGAGCAAAGACTGCTTGTCTAAAAGCTATTTGAACATCAAGAGGCTGATTGTATGCTTGTTTGCAGACTGACTAATTGTTGAGTTTGCAGAAGGAAGAAGAGATGAAGGCATTCTTCTATCCCAAGGACCTCAAGGCAATCCAAAGAACAAGAGGTTTGTTGCAAAAGGTTGCTTGAATAAGCTCATTATTTATCTTATTGACTTTTTTTGCTCATTGGCATAATGACAACTTCTACAAGTGTGTCCTCAAATTCTGCTCTCTTCACAAGATTCTTTGATGAAGACATGAAGCAAGAGTTGTCCACCATGATGGATATGGTGAGAGAAATGTATGAGGATGGAAGGAAGAGCAGCATGCTTAGAAAGCAGTTGAATTCCATGAAGGAAGAGAAGCAGTTGCTTGCTGACAAATTGAAGGAAATGGAGAGGCAACTTCATATTGAAAATATGAACCTAAAAAGGATGCATGAGTTGGAAACACAGCTCTTTGTTGCCCAAGAAGCCTTAGTCAAGTACCAGCTTGAAGAAGAGGTAAGCCATTCCAGTTTGTCTTCAAATTCCTCTGAGAATGCTTATATTGGTTCTTTTGAGAAACATGCTAAATGCATAGGTTCCAAGCTAATGTCCAAGATGGGATATGAAGGAAAGTGCTTGGGAAAACATGCACAAGGTATTGTTGAACCAATAATGGTTGAGTAAATGCATAAGTATTTGGGTCTTGGATATGGACAATCTTATGGACATAATTCCAAAGCTGCCATGAAAGCCATTGAAACAGTCCCAAGAAGGAGTTTCATTTCATGTCCTCTACCTCATAAGTGTGAATGTTGTATCCAAGAGGAATACAATAGCTTGAAACATCAATTGCAGGATGCAGGTGTTCAGAAGCACACACTTGAACCAGAGAGTTGGGGAGACTCTAAAAACCTTGAAGAGTTTGATGGTGTTCCAATGGGAGCCACTTCTTCATTTACTTCAGCTCCTCATGAAAGAAATAAAGGTGAAAGAGGCAGGTATAAATCTGGTTCTAAACATATTCCTTTTGATTTTACAATGCATGATGAATTTCCACATATGTATGGGAAAATAATTGCATGTTCATATTGTGGTTTGGATAACCATGATGTTTCTAGATGTTGGAAGAGAATGGCCACATACAGGAAGCATAAGAAGGAAAAGAAGCAAGAAGCCAAAGGTCCATTGGACAAGGCAAAACACACTATCAAGAGGATGCACATGTAGTGCACGTATTGCCATAAGCAAGGACATCTTGCTGCAAAGTGTTGGACACTGAATCCAACAATGCTTCCACCAAAGATGAAGAAAGTGGAAAGAGAAGATGGCAAAAATGGAAGTGAAGATTCCATGAATGATGTGTTTCAAAATGATTCACATGATGATGCTGATGTGGAGACAAAGGTAGTACCTTTGAAAGGGATTGGTAAGGAACAGTTAGAGTTATTATCCGATTGAGATTGCATGTCTATTAATGCATCTACATTATATTTCATTTCAGCTTCAGAAATACAGTGTGTTTAATTGAATGTTGAAGGATGAAATGCATGCATTAGCACAGGGATGTTGATGATTTCCTTGTTTTTGAACATGTATGTGTAATTAACTTGCAGGGTTGATTGCTTTGACATGCATGTGATGCAATGTTGACTTGAAAGAAGTTAACTTGGTCTCCAAATGGAGATAATGATGAAGTGTTTCATCTTTTGGAAAAAGAGTCCTAATGGTCTTTTTCTACATGCTTGACTTGATGGGTCATTTGTTTAAAGGCATGTTTTGTGGGCTTGTTGTCTATTCCATCATTTGTATGCAGATGTAAGACATGGAGGTGTTCACAAGATATGAAAATATGTTTCTTTTGTTGAAGCAGGAGTTAGTCCATCTAGTTTTTGTCTGTATGCTTGTTGTTGTTAACATTTGTTGTTGGCAGCTTGTCAAACAGGTACAAATGAAAGTTTTGTGGAGCAGATGTACTTCACTTTTGTTGAGCCAACTTGGATCAATGATTAGGGCAAAGAAGATCAAACTACCTTCTATGACCATTTCAGTAGAAGTTCTGCAGAAGGCAAGGATGAAGACAGTTCTTCTCAAGAAGACTAGCCCATCCAGAAAAGGGAAGTGGTCAGAAAATTTGGGTCAGAGGCACTATGCAAAGGCAAGTGTAAGGGAGGCTGAAAGAAGAGGGTGAGTCACTCTCATTTAATGTTCAGATCAGTATATCAGTCTTTTGGAGATCAAAAGTTCTTTTAGTGGGAAGGCGCGATCCAAAAATGGATCCTGGATAAACTTCTAAGTCTAAAATGCTTCATGCAAGAGGTGAAAGGTGCCAAATGGCACAAATCCTATGTAAATCAAAGGAAAATGAAAATTGCAGGCTACTTTCAGAAATAGTCTCATTACAGGGATCCCTCAATTCTTAATCCAACGCAACTTAAATGGGCGAAAATAGACCTCAAATGGGAAAGCTATCATAAAATGAAGTTGCCCTTTTCAAAGGAAAAAGAGGCAAAATCCCTTGAAATATGGGTCTAAAAACCCTCTAAGTCTTCCAAGTCTCCCTAAAGGGCAAGACCATTGAAAAATGTGAAGTTATGGAGAAGGTTGATACACTATTGGGCCTTAAAAACCTAAAGAAAACCTTAAAAACAAGGCAATCGGAGGCTTTAGCAATGGTTGCATAGGGGCCGTCGGATTTGGCCAATCAACAGTCTAGATCCGATCGGAAATTGCAATCGGTGGCGACAGTGGGGGACAGACTTAGGCGTATAGTGCGATGGGCCGATGCGATACTGCGACCACTGATATCGGCGGATCGCGATTGGCGAACACAATGCGGCAAGGCCGATAGACATATATATATGTGTGTGTGTGTGTGAGATGTGATGGTGTGATCGTCGAAATCGGTGGATCGCAATTGGAGTTATACAACGGAGTGGGGCGATATAGATATATATGTAATTAGCCAGACCTAATGGAAATATAGGCACTATCTCATAAGATTTGAGATCTGCCAAACACCATTTTTCAATGTATTTACGTATATTTCATTATTTAACGAAATACAAAGGGGCAAGCCAGTTGCGATAAGTGACAACGACCAATAGGTAGACTCGATGGGATTTTAGGGCGCAATTATGAGATTTTTGAAGTCTGATACATTGTGCTTTATGCAGATTTTCCCGTGTTTTCACAGTGTTCTCTGTGTAAATAGAGAATGACTATTACTAGATATTTCAAGCGCCGATAGAACCCCTTCTGTTACCAAATAGGTGGCCGCTTGCCCAAAGGGCGTTATGCGATGATTAATGAATGCTCAGAAGAGGGATTCGAGTGAACCCAAAGTCGAAAGACAGAGAACCCGAAAGGGAAAACCAACCGATAGTGCAGTTTTGGCTTACAAGGCATGAATGTAAAAGACAGAGGGTTGTTGAGTTGTTAAACGGTGGCCAAGTTGTTGTGAGTTGTTGTTTAAGGTTGTTGTTGGGGTTTTGCTATGAAGCAAAAGCTAAAGAGGCAATGTAGAAGCTAAGGAGGAAGCACAAGAAGCAAAAAATCAGCTGATGTGTTGACACCTAATCCTTGTGATTGGGTGAATTATTGTAAATAAATAATTGAGAAATGTGAATAGTCATCGGGAGATGAACTGAACAGTCTCTCCCTCATGTATATAACAGACCTACCTGATTGAATGAATAATACGAATCAGTTTTTGTTTTGTGGAGTTACTGCCTGGCCTGACATGGTATCAGAGCCAGCTCCTTGTTTTAGCTATTATGCTCCTGTAACTCCTCTGTCCTGGCCTCTGCCTCTGCCTTATTCCCCTCAGACCTGAAATAACCTACCTCTACCAGCACTGCACATCTGTCCATACTGTCATTTCCTGTTTTAGCGCTGAGGCCTGACGGTGCCACTGCAGAGATACGCCACCATCGATGAAGGTCCAGCTTCTGGTATGCGTATGGTTCGAAGTTGAATGGTATGCGTATGGTTTTTGAATATTAACGATGTTGAATGAATGCGTTATGTTCGAAGTTGAATGCGTTTGGTAACGCTGTCTAGTGGTATCGACGTTTGGTTTATTGAATGAGTTTGTATCAGAAATTGTATTTGCATTGAACAGCTTTGGTATATGCGTTAAAACGACTTTGGTATATGCCTGTGCGTTTGAATGGTATCTGCGGTTTTATTGAATGGAATACACCGCTTTTGTATATGGTATTGAACTGCGGTTTTATTGAATGGTAATACACCGCTTTTGTATATGGTATTGAACTGCAGTTTTATTGAATGGTAATACACCGCTTTTGTATATGGTGTTGAACTGCGTTGAATGCATTGAAGGGGCCTATTATATCAGAGTTGGTATATGGTAATAACGTTGTCCCATTTTTAACACAACGTTTGAATTGTTGTGTTATTAACGCTGTTGAATTAATGTTGAATGGTATTTGAATGCGAATTGTTGTGTGGTATCAACATTTTAACATAGCATTTGTAGTATCAATGGTTTATTGAATGCGTATTAACGCTGTTTGAGTATTAACGTGGTGCCCATCCGGGGAAACGCTGTGGGTTTATATGATATTAACACTGTGCGCTGTGGGTTTATACATATGCCCGTCCAAGTCTGTATATGCGTAGAATGGTCCAGCGTATATATTGAATGGTATATATTGAATGGTTTCCATTTGAATGCGTTGAATGGAATATGAACTGAGTTTGTAGAATGGAATATGTTGGATATATTATATGAGGATGCTTTTATAAACATTGGAGGGATTTGAAGAAAATATAGTGCATAAATTATTTGAAATCTTTTTTCCCTTTTGAGTACAATTTCACTGTATATCAGCAAAAGTATTTTTTCTATCAGCCGAAGTATTTTTTCTATCAGCAAAAGTATTTTTTTTACAGAATGAATTCAATCATCTCTATGGTAGGAATAGTTCTCACTGGTAAGGAGAACTATCCTGAATGGTCCCGGATGATAAAACACACCCTCATCTTCAATGAGTTGTGGAAAGGAGTGTGTGTCAGAGAAGGAGACAATGACCCAGTACAGCCTACCTCAGACAAAGAGCTTGTCATTTGGGAAAACAAGAACAGCAAAGCCTATGCATTAATCACATCATCTGTAAATGAAGAGGTGAGTCGCCATATTTCATCATATTCAACTGCCTTTGAAGCTTTACAAAAGCTGAAAGAACTCTATGACTCACATTTTGCACTTGAAGTTGTTCAGCTCATGATTAAACTCTTCACTCTTGAACTGAAAAATAATGATCATCTTGCTCTTGCATCTGAAGTAAAGTATATAATGCATGATATCAAATCCACTAAGGTTGAGCTGGATATCCCACTTATTGCTTTTCTCAAGGCACTCTATCCTACTTACTCCAATTATCTTGAGTCTTTACAAGCAAATGAAAATCTTAAAGATATAACCTTTGACTCTCTTGTGAAAAAGTTTGTTGAAAGGGAAAAAGCCTTTGGAAAGAAGACAGCCCCTGAATCTTCTGAAGAGACTGTGTGCCTTACTCATAAAGAAAAGAATCCTGCTCAAGATTCTACAAGAGGAAGAGGTGGACGAAGAGGAAGAGGAAGATATTTCAGAGGCAGGGGGGGGCAGACATTCTCAAGGAGAAAAGGCAGACTTACACTACATTCGCTGCAAAAGAAATGGATCACATGATGCCTCTACATGCAAGCTACCATGGGACAAAATTGAGCAGAAAAGAAACCAACAGAAAGGTAAAACTGATGATACAGACAAAGGTAAAGTACCTAAATCCGCTCACTATATTGAGGCACAATGTAACATTGGAGTAAATGAAGATTTGTTTAATGCTTCACTTGCTTCTTCGAAAAATGATTGGTTGCTTGATTTAGGAGCAACCTGTCACATGACTCATAGAAAAGATTTTTTTGAAGATTTCATTGACAATGTTGATGGAGCAGTATACTTTGTAGATCAGTCAAAAATCAAGCCATTAGGGCTTGGCACAATCAGGCTTAAACTGCCTGGTCTTCCAGACTTTCTTCTGGATCATGTTCTATATCTCCCACAGCTCAAGAGAAACTTGTTGTCCTTGGTCCACATCCACCAGCAAGGTCACTCCATTCATATGTTTGATGGAAAGCTTGAGGTAAGAAAAGCAACTGACCACTCACTTGTCATGAGGGGAATAGAAGAAGAAAGGCTTCTCAAACTGCATGGAACCTCTGCTCATGCACAACATTTCTCATATATTTCTCATCATGAAGAAGGTACACTTCCATCAAGTTTATTATGGCATGCTAGATTTGGACATTTAAACTATGACAGTCTCTGCTTATTGAAGAAAAATGGTGTTGCTGGTTTGCCTACAATTCCTAGGAAACATAAGCAATGTGATGCTTGCATTCTAGGAAAGCATAGCAAATAGTCTTTTCATGATTCACATTCAAGAGCACATAGGAAGCTTGAACTCATTCATTCAGATTTATGTGGTCCAATGCATGTTCCTTCTGCAAATGGAAATAAATATATCATGAAATTTATTGATGATTACACCAGAATGTGTTGGGTTTATTTATTGAAGAACAAATCTGATGCTTTTCAAAAATTCAAGAATTTTCATAAATGGATTGAAAATGATGCACAATCTCATATTGGGTCTATTCGCATTGATGATGGAAAAGAATATGCATCAAATGAATTTGAAAACTATCTTCACCAACATGGGATCAAACATCAAACAACTGTGCCTTATAATCCCCAACAGAATGGTGTAGCTGAAAGAATGAATAGAACAATCTTGAATATGGTACGATCCATGTTTTTTTTCAAAAATGTAAAGATAATGTTTTGGGCTGATGCTGTTCTATGTGTTGCATATATAAAGAATAGATGTCCATATAATGCTATAAGAAACAAGACTCCTTATGAATTATGGTATGGACATGTTCCTTCGGTAAAACATCTCAGGATCTTTGGTTCCACCTATTATGATTTGATACCAAAGGTACATAGAAACAGACTTGGTGCTAGAAGTCGTAAGTGTATCTTCCTGGAGTATTCAAACACCTCCAAAGCATACCGCCTCTATGATGAAGTAAATAAAAAGTTTGTTGTATCCAGAGATGTAATTTTTCTTGAATCATCCAAATCTAACAATGTTGTTGAGAGGCAGCTTGATCACTTGGATAGATTCGCAAAAATGAAATCATTTCAAGAATTTGATAATGATATTCCACATCTTGAAGGGGGGATTCCTATACTAGATCAACATGTGGAATCTTCTTCTAAAGAACACTCTCCCCCGACTGAAACTCCAACAACGAATGATGCTTTGAGTGATGTAATTGATAGAATTGGGAGACTCAATCTTGATTTAGTCCCAACTCAATCAACAGAGCAGCTTGGACCATCTCAGAAAGGTCCCCCAAGTGGCCGATGAAGACACTTGAAAGTGTCCATCCTGATGAAATTGGAAAAACAGGAACCAAAAATTCAAACCAACAAAATGGAGGTGATGTAGATGACTCTAATTCACCTATTGATATGGATGTTTCTTATGATTGTGAATTGAACTTGTCTACAGGTTTCGAACCAACTTCCTTTAAAGAAGCTGCTTCTCATGATGAATGGAAAGAAGCGATGCAAAAGGAGTATGATGCCCTCATAAAGAACGGCACTTGGAATCTGGTTGATCCTCCATTTGGAACTAAACCAATTGGCTGCAAGTGGGTCTACAAGAACAAGTACAAAGCTGATGGCTCACTTGAAAAGCACAAAGCTAGGCTTGTGTAAAAAGGCTTTGCACAGAAGGAAGGGGTTGATTATGAGGAAACTTTTGCCCCCACAGCAAAATGGGCCACCATCTGGACACTCTTTGCACTAGCAGCTCAGAATGGTTGGAAAGTCCATCAAATGGATGTAAAAACTACCTTCTTGAATGGAGATCTAAAAGAGAATGTCTTTATGTCCCAACCTGAAGGATTTGCTGTGAAAGGACATGAACATAAAGTATGCAAACTTGTGAAGTCCTTGTATGGCCTCAAACAAGCACCGCGAGCCTGGTATGAAAAACTAACTGAGCATCTTCTGAAACTCAACTTCAATCATTTTTACCTTGATGATGCAACTTTATTTGTCAAGAAAGTTGGCAAAACAGTTGCATATCTTGTGGTATATGTAGATGATCTTTTAATGACAGGGAACAATGAAATCTACATTGCATCCATAAAGAAGGAATTGGGGAAAAGTTTTGAAATGACTGATTTGGGCTATGTTCATTACTATCTTGGCATTGAAGTAACCCAACATCCAAAGTCCATATTTCTTTCTCAACAGAAATACATTGGAGATTTTTTAAACAGATTTGGCATGACAGAGTGCAATCCTCTTACTACTCCAATGGAACAAAACCTAAAGCTCACATCTATTGAAGGAAAGGAATTTGAAGATGCAACAAAGTATAGACAGCTTGTAGGAAGTCTCATCTACCTCACTACTACCAAACCAGACATTTCATTTGTTGTTGGAATCCTCTCCAGGTTTATGCAAAAGCCTTGTGAGGGACATTGGTCTGCTGCAAAAAGGGTTCTAAGGTACTTGAAGGGAACTCAAGACCTTGGAATCAAGTATACACAGGTGGACGACTTCAGCTTGATTGGATACTCTGATTCAGACTTCTATGGAGACAAAGAAACTGGGGTATCTACTTCAGGATATGCTATGAGTCTTGGATCAGGAGTTGTCTCCTAGAGTCTTGGATCACGCAAACAATCAGTTCCAGTAGATTCCACAACAGAAGCAGAATACGTGGCAGCAGCTGAAGCAACAAAAGAAATTGTGTGGCTCAGGAAAATTCTTGAAGATTTACAGGTAAAACAAGTACAATCAACCCACTCATGATCGACAATACCTCTGTAATAAAGTTGGCCAAGAACCCAAAGTTCCATGATCGAACGAAGCACATCAATACTAAATATCATATGATTCAACATCATGTTGAGGCCAAAACAATCCATCTCCGTCATTGTTCCACAAATGAGCAAATTGAAGACATCTTCACCAAAGCGCTTGGAAGAGAAAAGCTTGAAAGATTCAGAATGATGCTTGGACTCACCAACATCCCTTCAAATTAAGGGGGGGAATGTTGACACCTAATCCTTGTGATTGGGTGAATTATTGTAAATAAATAATTGAGAAATGTGAACAGTCATCGGGAGATGAACTGAACAGTCTCTCCCTCATGTATATAACAGACCTACCTGATTGAATGAATAATACGAATCAATTTTTTTTTGTGGAGTTATTGCCTGGCCTGACATGATAGAGCCTTTGGGGTCACTTGATGTTCAAGTGAAAAGCCGGAGATCGTGAAGGTTGCAGAAGGCAGAAAGAAGCCAGAGCAAAGAGCCAAAGTGCCAAACAACTAGAGCCAAAGAGCCAGAGTCAGAGCCAAGAGCCAGAACTATAGCCAAAGAGCCAAAGGTAGAGCCAAGAGCCAAAACCAAGAGCCAAAGAGCCAAAGCCAAGATCCAAGAGCCAGAGGGGATTAAATGGTGTATGAACCCACTTTTTTTGTGTAGAACAGCAGGAGTTGGGCCAAGAGCTTGTAAAAAAGACTAATACCATAATCCCAGAGAACCTAGTTGAATTAACTAGAGCTCACGTGGATGTAGCCCAAGAGTTGTGGGTGAACTCCTAATTAATTTGTTGTCTTATGTGTCTGTTTTTACTGCTGCATTATTTACTGTTATATGCATTATTATTATATCAATTTAAGCACATTCACATATCAACACAAACAACATATTTTAAAGCAAATAATCAGCTGAAATAAATACAAGCATACACCCATATTTTCAAGCATTTCTTAATTCCACATTACTTAATCAAATAGACTTGGGAAAATTCAAGCTTTGGAAGTGGGAGAGGTTCTTGTAAGCTAAACAAGAAGCCTGAGTGCCCCATTTTCGGATCACTAACTTGTCCCACAAAGCCTTCGCCGTAGCTTCTCCTGATACATTCAACAATACTGAATCTGAGACACACAATCGTATTGTTCTCTTTGCCTTCTGATCCAACTTCTTCCATTCTTCATCAGACACTCCCGTTGGTTTAGTACCTGGATCTACTGTGATCCATTGATCTTTATCCACCAACAAATCCTCCATCTTGAGTTTCCACAACTCAAAACTCTGACCATTACATTTCTCGATCTCTATCTTTCCACTGCTCGCCATCTTCTTTCACCACCAGAATCGATCCTGTAGATCTCCCACTGAAAAGGGTGTACGACATGCCCGAGCGAAACCCCTCAGCAACAAAGGCATCCCCTTGAAACCAAAATGGCTTTGATACTAAATGTAGGTTTTAACCCCGTACCGAAATTACCTGCATACGAATTCTAAAACATAGAAAATAAACAATGCCAGAGCATAACACATAAAACATATATACACAGAGATTTTCCCTAGATCCCAAAACCGGGACTACTAGCTTTATTTTTCATTACTTTCCTTTCAATGTTACAATACATATTTATACATGTCGAAGCATCCAATACCATGGACCGAAAACCATTGCATCCAAAACCATGGACTGAAAACCATCGCGCCTAAAACCATGTGCAAAAATCATGTACAAAACCATAGGTGGGTCTGCCCAACCTAACATAGGGTCCAAAAACAAAATTTTCCAGTGCACTACCCCAGACCCCATAGAGTGGGGTTACCTACACCCCTCAAACCCCCTATGACCCCCCCGCTACACAATTGGCACAACGAATGAGGGGACTCCACCCCCCCTCTAACCCCCTGGTTTACTATGTGGGCTAGTTGTGGAAAGAATATAACACAACCTAATAGTCTTTTCTTAGCCGGCTTCACATCAGGCTTCAACGTGATATTCATAACACCTAGGTCCCCGATTATCCCTTTTAGATCCGTAAACTTGGTAGGTAACAAATCCTGGTATTCGCGGAGCAATTCAGCGACCTTATCCACCGTCGTGTCATCCTAGTAGTCTCCAATATTTGCGAATTTGGGCTCTGCCTCCGTACCTATATTTACTCGTTTTGTTTTCAGTGGCATGGTTATATCAGGATTCTCAATCTATAGTCCTTCAACCTCGCAGTGACCTTCTATTTTAGGGATGTTAACCTTTCGTGGATCCTCATCTTCTTCTTCAACAATCACGGTATAGCATTCCAGTGCGTGACTTATTTGAGTAGTCCAATTGGCTTGAATCAGATCTAAAGGATCTTGTGGTATCCTAAAGATCTTTGCTTTTACTTCTTGTAGCGCCTCGTCAATAAAGTCAAACCCGTCTTCAAAGCTGAATTTCATTATGAATCCTTTGCGCAGAATATCCCATTCACCTATACCATGGTGGAGCTCCATTTCTAAGTACGAGTCCATCGGGATGACATCCAGGGTGTGATAGAACAAGTGCACCCATTCAGGTTGGGGCTTCCCTTTATAAGCCTGAGCCCATTTTGCCAATTGCGGGCGTGGATCATCCTTCCCATCATACTTGTCTGTCATTCATACCTTCAGCTTCCCAAATCATTTCCTCATCATCCTCCTACATTCGCACCAATCATCAAAGCTACTCTTGTGTGTACCCCACCATCTTGCGGGCGTAGCGTGCAATGCCCAGTCGAAAGCATGGAAGCGCTACTTCTCTGGTACCTCCCTCTCGAATGCATCGAAAAATATATCTACATGGTCATGGACCTAAAACTATTAAATCATGAAGAACACAATGCGTGGAAGAGGATATGACAATGGATACTTCATATACAACAAATAATTGAATTAATGAAGGGGTTGGTTAAGATTATAGTACATGGGATGGGATTTGTTCAGCAATATTTGATTATATTTCTTTAAAATTGATACATTTATGATTTATCCAATTCTTTTCCAAACATTAAATAGTTGTTTCATGTGTCGATAGGTAGAAGATGATGATGAAAGAACAACTACTGATACCCAAGCTAATCCAACTGGGCTATTAATATTTGGAAGGGATGATCCAAACCATCCATTAAACCAAATCAGGGTGAAAAGAGAATATTTAAAGAGAACTCTACCACCTGAGAATTTTGAATAGCTAATTAGATTCACATTCACTGATGATTGTAATATGCTACCAGCTAGCGACCTTAATAATCATGATGAGCATGACTATAACAACCCTCATAAAAATTCCATGTAAAAAATAATAAAGGAAAATATAAGACCAAGCTCATGGGACACATATTCCAAGATGAATGTTGGGCACAACATGCTAGTGTGGGTGTTCATTGGTTTATTATAGGTAAGGAAATTGGCAAAGGCAATGGAAAAGGCTTTGGAAAGGAAAAATGGCATTTTTGGCACATTTATTTATGAAAATAATGGAAATTAGGAGAAAAGGAAGGTGAAAGGTCACAGGTTGCATGTGAGGAGGAAAATTAAAGAAAATAATGGAAAATGAAGAAAATAGAGGCCTCCTTAATAAAAAGGCTTCTGAGGATCAATGAGCAAGATTGGTCAGTGTAACCTTTTTTCAATTCAGTTTTGGAGCTCTCTCATTATTCTCTCTCTCTCTCTCTCTCACTCTTGGACACTTAGTGTTGGATTGGTGGGGCCTGACCCAGGTTCAACGTTAGTTAGCCAAACAAAGCCCTACATTACTGGCCCTTTCGGCATCAGCCCGCGGATCACGGACCAAAGTCTCACCTGAAGTAGTATGGGGGGATGCTGGAACCACGTTTCCGCACCCTAAGATGGCCGTTATGTTGGTTTGTTCCTCCTATTCCTGATTTCACACAAGTTGTTAAGTTCTAGGGCTCTGTCTATCTAACCCTTTATTTCAGCCTTCAGTACATCCGCGAAGGGGTATGATTGACTTTCGTGCAACCCTAACCTGCGGTTCAGGCACTTTTGCGATGCTAGGGCAGCGTAGCGTGCAGATTCCCAAACTAGCTTAATTATCTTACTTATCTTATTAAACAATCACAGTGAGCACCATGTAAACAAATGTTCTTACTTGCGTTCGATTAACCAATGTAGTTACATACATTCACGCATCACATAAGAATTATAAATGAAATTCATACACAATATGACAAGATGAATTAACAGGAAACAAAGACACAGAATTTGTAAAATGCTTCTCTTTATTGATATCTTTAGATGATTATAGACAATATCCGCCCTATGCACAAAACTGTAGGGGTATGTGCACTCAGCTGCGGGCTTCTACCCTAGGCCTCTGTGCACTCAGCTGCATAGCCTCTACCTATGCTACAACCCAAAACTTCGACTTCTCTTCGTATTTCTCAAGACTTCTTTTACCACTATGACTCCTCTGAACTACTTAGAGCTTACTTACTTAACTCTTTTTATACAATCCAATGGTCTGTGGACCATGGATAGATATTTTACAGCTGACTTTACTTTACAAGATAAGGGCAGACAACCCTTTATGACTCATGACACCTTCGCGCTCCGTGACCATAAAATGTAGAGACTTTGCAACTTTATTACAAAATTTGACCCAAAACATGGGCATTTAGCCCCAAAAATGTCCTTGGGGGATCCTATTCCCAACATAACCCCAACACAAACATCGTTACTCTCCCTCAAGTCACTTGGTAGATGTGGAGATCTTAGCATGAAGACCTCCCAGCTCAACCCTTATGACCGCAACCTTGGCAATGCACTGTGCGGCCGCTTGCTTCACGTCTTCAACCATCTACTCAGTCACTGCTCCTGAATTGTTGGCCTAAAGCTTTTGCCAAGTTTCTTGCAGATTTGCAAGATTTCCTTCAATATAGGCTGTCACCGTGCAAGCCTCATCCAGCCAGGGCTTCAATCACACCTTCAGCATTGCTTCCTTGTGCAACGCTGCATCCACCTGTTCTTTCAACTGCTTGGCCTCCTGCAGCTTCGCCAATATCTGTGTGAGCACGATAGTTCACATTGTGCCTGACCTCATCATAACACTATTGTAGCTCACGCACTTCTGTCTCTAGCCATTGTACATTAGTGTCCTCCTGCAAGCTTGTTAAGACCTCGAACGACTGCTCACAAAATTGCATGCAGTTTGCTACTGCACTGTCAACCACAACTACTACTTCTTTGACAGCGGTCACCCATTGCTCCTTTACTTCTGGCAGAGTTGAAGGCTAGGCCTTCAACTTTAACTCTCAGATCTGCAGGTTCAACTCCAACCGAACCCTTGCCATTTCTGTACGAGCGTCGTGCACCCCCGTGGCTAGCTTGCGAATGTGCACCTCGACTGGTTCTTCCTTAGGAATGGCCAACTCTAGGACCATTCGGCATGCCTCCTTGACGACCTACATTATACGCTTGTTCCTTTTGGTCTCCTCAGTCACATCGATGATGGTGGAATCCCATTGTAGTGCCATATGCTCATTGTTAATCTGTTGCTCACTAATCACCTATAGGGTGCGGTGTTCTTGGGCCCTCAACTCTACAATTACTCCATCCTGTAATAGGTGGAGCACCTCGCCAGGGAGCGCTGCCAAATTCAACCCTACTCCCTTGAGGGTGCTGATAGTGGGCCTATTAGCTTTGTTCTTTGTGGTCAGTGCTCCATTAGGTAGCACTATCATGCTGGAGGCCTTAGCACGCAGCATTTTAGTAGCTTCTGAAGCGCTGATAGCAAGGTTGGTAGACACCATGCCAACCTATGACACGTGGGTCTGAAGCTCCTACAAACCTATCTGGATAACCCCAAAGATTCTTTTTTGTTGTTGCTCAAATTGTTGTAGGGCCTCCACGATGACATCCCAGACTGTGTGACTGATGTCGTGCAAATCACCCTCCATGAGGGTGATTGGGTCTAGTGATGTCTTAGTAGCCTTATATTTCTTCCTGGACCCTCCTTTCTCTTTCTCCCTCAAACATTTGATGCTGGCAGAGGTCACCTATGGGTCTGTGCCGTGCTGTTTTGTCTGCTCATTCGTCTCCTCCTTTGTCTCAGGTGAAGGAGACCTCGCGCCTTTGTTAGAGCCCCTCGCAGTTCCTCCTATTTTATTCTCTACCTGCTGAATGGCATCGCACTCCATCTGGGCCTTGTCAGCGGCCTCCTTCTTTCTCTTTTCGTCCAGTTGCGTCATCTTTAGCTTAGCCTCCTCCTTTCTCTGCGCAGTGGACTTGCTCCCTCCCACTGCCAAGTCTGTTGTGGTGCACCACTCTACCGACCATCGATCAAGTACTGCATCAATGGCATCATTCATTGCCAGGTAAGGCAATTCATACCATTTCTACGAAGGGTCCTTCCACACCCTGATGGCCACATAGTGAAAATGTGGTTTTAACTCTACGTAGCCTTGTAGGTTGGCAAACACCATAGGCAAAAACCGCAGTTTACGATTGATGGCTATGTAGATGTTCATCTCCATCGAGATCTAGGAGATCTTGTTGTCCTTGATTCACTATGCATCCTTGGTCACACATAGCGAAGCGTACTTCACTACTTTTGGTAGGTCGGGCATGACCGAAGGGAATTCGCTATCCTTTGGCAGCTCCCATGCTACCAACATAATCGACAGCAAGAGCCAAGCGTAGTAGAATGTCTTTCTGAGCTCTTGTGCTTCGCGACAGTTTGCTAGGAACTCTTCGCGGAGATAGTTTGCCCAATTGAATTGAACTCCTTCGGTGCACTGGATTGCTAGCGCGACGACAGGCACCGAAACCTCATTGGCACGACACTTCCTCATCACCTTCCTTGCGAATATCTACATAGCCACCTTAACAGCAGGGTCACAGATGTTGGATATGGAATATCCACATGGCTTCTTTACCAACTTAAACTTCTCTTTCATGGCCTCTGCGAGGGCCTACTCACCACCATTTCTACCAAATATCATGCTCGATTTTATCCTGTGTAAGGCAATCGCTTGATCTTGTGGATCAACTTTTCAGTGATGGGTATTGGCTCCTCCAGCCACAGACACCCATCATGCACCAAGCATAGCAGCTACTTGATGACCAATATTGTAATCGGGGTGCGGTTGTAGTGTGACACCCATAGCAGGTTGAGCAAACCTGCCTTGTCTACTCCTCTGAGCCACTTCCACGGCTCTAATGCGGTCATTCTAATGGTTGTATCGATAATGTGATGCATCAACTGCTCAGTCACCAGGTGTGGGATCTTCTCATGTTTAGCCAAGTCGCAGTCTTCAAATTTTGTCAAAGGAACCTGTGCCAAGCACGTTCCTCCAAAAACAATTTCATCTGGCAGCAGAGGGGTTCAGAAGGGGACCTTGTTCTCGTTGATATCCTTTGGTACCTTGGCCTTGCCCTTGCATGGAGACACGTACTCAGGCAAGCGAGTGATAGGGTCAGCACCCTGGGTTTCAAATTCCTCCACATCTACTCCCACATCCTCATCATCCAAAAGGATGTCTTCAATTTCTTCCTCCTTTGGTTCTAGATTGATGGCTTTTCCCTTCTTCTGTGCAGTGGGATTCAGTGGGTTTCTTCTTGGCAATGTATGCACTGGTATTGCAAGTTTCTTGCCCTTATTATCCTTCATTGTCTCCTTGGTTGGGGTCATCTTTGGTCTCGCTGTCCTTTGCAATTTGGGGACTTCCGCTAATACTTCAGCAACCTCGGGAGAAGCTTCTTCTACCTCCATCTCAATTTCTGTCATCGACTCCTCTGCTTCAGTATATATAGCTTCTATGGGTGCCAACATGATGTTTTGCAAGAACTCCTGTGTCTCCTTTGACAATGTCTCAAATACTGAAATGGCTATTAGAAGTTCGTAGTGCTCGTGATTCATGTGTGCCTAAGAGCTCAACAACTCAATTCTTGAAATGCCAAGTGTTTTTTGTTGGACAACCACCTGTAATTTATAGGGCATTTTGAATTCGAATCCAACCATTCCCCCCAAATTTGGTTCATTAATGCTGGATTGGAAACAGATTTTAAAGGATCTAACCCATAAATATCATCTTAAATGTTGGCCTCCCGCTCCATTTGGCCGCATTTCTACTATCAAATCATGAACAGTGACTTATGGTCACTTTTCAGCTGACTTGCGTGATTTCTCCTTGGGTAGTGCAGCTCCCTTCGTGTCGCCGCAAACCCTGTGACACTTCCTTGCTTTGCACAATCCTCCAATCGTGCAACTCCCCAACCTGGGTAGTGTAGTTTATAGTCTCGCGCCTCCTTTTAGCTGCCTGGAGTGCTAAGACTATGCTACCTTCATATAGTCACATGGCCAGACCACCAGTGTATGGATTCAAGTGACTTCCATTCACCTTTCCTGGGAAGGGATCTCCATTCAATTTGACCAACTGCACCACTCCTCCATCGGTAATCTCCTTAATGACATAGGGCCCTAACCAGTGCATTCTGAATTTCCCTGGAAATTTATCAAAATTGTTGTCATATAACAAAACCATGTCATTTACCTTAAAGGTGTGCAACTTAATGTGCCAACCATACCATGTTCTTTTGCGTTTCTTTTGGACCTGTTGGTGAAATCCAGCTAAAAATCTTTCTTCCTCAAGCTCAGCGAGCTACGCGAGCCTCTCTTCCAAGGCTTTGTTATTCGTCATACCCATGAGTGCCACTATGCGTAGACTAGGCACAATGTGTTCCATGGGCATCATTTCTTCAACACCATATACAAGCCTAAAGGGAGTTTGTCCACTCAACTTCTTGCATGTCATCCGGTAGGCCCATAGTACTGTGGGTATGCGTAGGTACCAATCTCTTTGTTGAGCATTACAAACCTTGGTCAGCATGTTCTCCAGTACTTTATTGAATGCTTCCACCATCCTGTTAGCCTATGGGTGATAAGGCGTGCTCTTATGGTGATATACCTAAAATTCCTCCGTCAACGCACTGATCGTCTCATTCAAGAAGTGCGTACTACGATCACTCATCAAAGTCTTTGGACACCCAAATCACATCAGTGCATACTCAAAGAGGATCTTTACAGCAGTTGTGCCTATTCAATCCTTCATAGGATGTGCCTTCACCCATCGAGTCAGATACTCCGTCGTAGTGATAATATATCTCACTCCAGTCTTCTTCCCTTGGGGCTGAATGGGTCCCACAAAGTCTATCACCCATTTTTCAAAGAGTTGTAACGTCACCTGTGGATTCAGAGGCAGCTCATCCCTTTGCGATGGCCTGCCAGTTCTTTGACACACATCACACGCTTTGTAGTGTACACTTTTGAATCCTGATGGAGGGTTGTCCACCACAACCCTGCATGTAGAATCCTCTGCGCGGTCACTCTCCCAGCATAATGTCCTCCTGCGGCGCCCCCATGAGCATTTGTGAGGATACTGATCCTTTCAAACTTCGCTACATATCGTCACAATATCTCATTAGACCCATTTTATACAAATTCCCGACAATGACAGAAAATTCTGCTGTGTGCACCACTAACTCCTTCTTTTGCTGGACGGTGTATCCTTCCGGGGCAGTTCCTATCATTAGGAAGTGTATGATATCTTCAAAATGACCATCTGCAATGCGCATTGTAAATAAATTCGCGTCAGGAAATCCTTCTTCCAAATTAGTGGGCTCTTCCCCTGTTTCGATGCGTAACAGATGGTCTGGTCCCACGTTCAGTCATCTAGGATTCATAATAATTTCAAAATCATACTCTTGGAACAATAACAACCATTTGCAAATTCTCCCCCTCAGCACAGGCTTATTGACTAGGTATTTCAATGTGGAATGATCTATATACATCTTAAAATGGCCTCCCATCAAATAGTGTCTAAACTTCTGGAGTGTGTATACCATGGCTAACCCTTCACACTCAGTGGTGGAATAGTTCTTCTCTGCCTTGGATAACCTTTTTCTTGCGAACGCTACAGGATGGTCCAAGTCTCCTCCGCTAGCCTATGTCAGTACTGCTCCGAGAGTTATTCATGACGCGTTGGCATGTACGTGAAACTCCTTCTAATTTGGGAAGACACGGTGACCATATTTTCCTTCAATACATCCAAGCTTCTCTTATAGTCCTCATTCTAGCAGAATGTGACATCCTTTTTCAACAACTTCTCCATAGGCACAATGATCTGGGCATAGCCTTTGATAAACTTTCTGTAATATCCTGTATGTCCTAGGGTAGCGCGCAACTGTTTCACACTCCTCGGCACTTCCAAGTTAAGTATCAGCGTGATCTTCGCGGGATCTACCATTAGTCCCTGTCTACAAACCACATGACCTAGTAAGGTCCCAAAAGGAACACAAAAGATGCATTTCTTCATATTAAGCGCGATCTGGTATCTTCGACAGGTATCTAGCATCAGGTGCAAGCTTTCTACATGGTGCTTCACCAGCCTAAACACAATCCAGTCATCAAAGTATACTTCCAGGAACTTGTGAATAAATTCCTTGAATGCCACAACGACTACGCGCAAAAAATCACAGGTATTGTTCTATCTGAACTGAAAACACCCCCACTTAGTCACCAAGGTTGTCTTGCTCCTATATTTCAGCAAGATTTTGGTCTGGTTGTACCCAGAGAACCCATAAGTGAAGGAATATGCTTCCTAGCCACCTACATTGTCCAACACTTCATCAGTGAATGGAGTCGGGAAAGGATCATGTACACAAGCATCATTCAACTTCCTGAAATCTATGCATATCCTTATTTCATCCTTCTACTTCTTCTCTTATACCACCATTGGGCTTACCAAATCATATTCTTCCACAGGCTCAATGATGCCTACCACGAGCATCTTGTCTAGCTCTAAGTGGACCTTTTCCTTATACTTTGGATTGAGACAGTAAGGTCTTTGCTTAACCGGCTTCACGTCGGGCTTCAACATGATCTTCATAACACCTAAGTCACTGATTATCCCTTTTAGATTGGTAAACTTGGTTGGGAACAAATACTTGTATTCGAAGAGCAATTCAGCGACCTTATCCACCGTCACATTGTCCCAATAGTCTCCAATCTTTGAGAATTTGGGCTCTGCCTCCGTACCTACATTTACCTGTTTTGTTTACAATGGTGCAATTATATCAGGATTCTCAATCTGCGGTCCTTCAACCTTGCGGTGACCTTTTATTTCAGGGATGTTAACCTTTCGCAGATCCTCATCTTCTTCTTTAACAGTCACGTTATAGAATTCCAGTGCGTGACTCAGCTGAGTAGTCCAATCGTGTTGAATCAGATCCAAAGGATCCTGTGGTATCCTAAAGATTGTTGCTTTTACTTCTTGTAGCACCTCGTCAATATAGTCAAACCCATTTTCAAAGTTGAATGTCATTATGAACCCTTCATGCAGAATAAACCATTCACATGTAACATGGCGGAGTTTCATTTCTAGGTATTAGTTCATCGGGATGACATCCAGGGTGTGACAGAATAAGTGCACCCATTCAGGTTGGGGCTTCCCTCCATAAGCGTGAGCCCAATTAGCCAAGTGTGTGTGCGGATCATTCTTCCCGTCATACTTGTCTATCATTCATACCTTTAGCTTCCCAAAGTGTGTTCCCATCATCCTCCTACATTCGCGACAATCATCAAAGCTACCCTTGTGCTTACCCCACCATCTTGCATGCATAGAGCGCAATGCCCAGTCCGGACCCTGGAAGTGCTACTTCTCTGGTACCTCCTTCTTGAATGCACCCAAAAAGATATCTACATCATTCAAGCCATCATAAATGGCTATATTTCTTACCTTTGACGACACATAGCGTAGTGACTAGGTCATCATGTTACAACTTAGAGTGGTTACTTCATGTAACCGATTTTTCCAGTGCTCTAATTCTTCATCAGAGTATGAGGTGCAGGAACTCTCATGATCCCATGTAATTCGTCCATCCACTATTGGATTCATCTAATCTTGGTCTCGTGCTATTATCTTATAGATATAGTCCAAATCGTCATCGCTCTCATAATCACAAACTGGTTCAGTATATTGTGATCCTTCCACAAGATCTAGGGGTACTATTATGTGAAGCGATTTCTTCTCAAATATCATCTTTCACTTCTTTAGGTTGATTTCCCTATTCATATTAGTAGCTCAATTAATGCCAAGGAGCGCAGCGTATGGGTTGCTATCATCCACAATTTCTATTACTTCAAATTCAACCAGCGTGCTCACGCCTTTAATATCTACAGCCACCCCTTGCAGCCGACTCATGGCAATGATCTTCTGCTGATTTTCCATCCTTAACTATATTGGAGACCACTACAACGCGGATCTTCTCATCCATTCCCAAGCCTTCTTCGGTAGGACCTTCACATCAGACTCCTGATCCAAAATAACCTGATCCATTTCATACTCTCCTATCTGCGCAATTAGCCTCATCTCTCGTCCTGTCCTTGCTTTATGCTTACCAATTTTTCGTACCACACGCGGTCCACCCGAAGTGTTTCTGCCGCATCTATTTATAAGCTCCTGTAATCCCTTCATAGCCTTGCTATCACGTAGCAACTTCATGCAGGTCTCTAGGAAGGTTGTAAGCAAAGAAGAGTCCATCTCCTAATCAGGCTTATCCTTGCTTGCTAAGGTGGAGGCCTCAACAAAGCTCTTATTTTCTTCCATGAATGTTTTGCGTGCGTGCTCCAAATAAAATTAAGCCTCCTTTGTCAAAGCTTTGCGTGAAACCATGTGCTTTCTTCGGAGCACTATATTCACATTCAGATCCTCTTCGCGAGGCTCATACCTCACCATCTGCAAGTTGTGAGTTGGTTGAGGTGGTAGCGCACCTTTGTCACGTATCCTTGCTATCAACATAGGACAATCTTCTATCTCATGATCAAACATAGTGCAATATTTGCACGATGGATGCACTGGGTTAGCGCAATTGAGGGCATAGTGTCCCGGTCCTCTGCAATTGTAGCAGATTAGCTGTCCCTGACCTTTGCCAGGTCCTCCTCCGCCTTGACCTTGTCTGCACCCCTGAAAGCCTATTTTCATGCCATCCTTGCGCTCTAGTAAGGGGGCTATGTTTCTACCTAAACCCTATAGGTGGGTGTTATATCCATCATCAACTCATAACTTGTACAGTTGTGCTCATCATGCCCTACCAACCTACAAAAGTTGCAGAACAATTGTTGTGGGGTTTGTACAAACTTCTCCAGCAAATGATAGTTATCCGTCATACGTTTTCCTGCTACCGGACATATAACACACCATAATGTATGCCCTGCGCTTGGTCTTCCTTGAGATTCTGGCCTCAAAGGCATTAGTCCCCCTCCTACAATTTAATTCACAAAGACTAGGCAATGGTCTTTGTCATGCCCCTGACCCTTACATTTCAGGCACCATACCTCTTCACGCACCTCCGGTCGAGCTGCTCTATCCTACTTCAAGCTCTGCATTTCAATGCAAAGATTTTACAACTGTGCATGGATATGCTGAACCCCCAGATTCGGATCCTACATCGGTGCTTCATGTAGTCTCATTGCAATCTCCAAGGCCTCTGCCTGATTTGTTATCTTATGTTGTGACAGCGCAACCCTTAGGTGTGGTAGGAGTGAAGGCACAAAGCATTCATGGTGTTGTCCATCCATTAAGTTCATATTAGCTTGACGGATTTTACACTTCAATCTCTGATCTAATTCTCAAGGTGTCTCACCTAGTTTCATCGTGATTTCCTTGAATAACTCTACAATCGACTGTGCCTCAGATTTAGGCCTACTGAATTCTTTGTTCAGCATGGTCTAGATGTCTACTACTCCTGTGTTTGGGTTATTATTAGAGTATTTAATGTACTAGCTTATAGCATTATCTTGCAGAGCACTAACCAGTGTTGCCTTCTTCATGTGGTCATTCGTAACACCCTGAGCTTCCCACACAAATTTCACAACAAACCAAAACTGGTCCGAGTCCTCATTTCCCAAGCCTTTGAACAAAGTAAACTTCACTGAATTCACCATGCTAAATTGCGGTGGAGGTGGAGGTGGTACGGGTGAAGTCACAGGCGATGGTGGTGGAGTTGGAGGTGGTGTGGGTGGAGGTGGTAGTTGCAGGAATCCTTTTCTTATTAACTGAATAGCACTTAGCGAAGAAGCATGCACTCCCTCTTCATCACCTCGTGGAGGTGAAATTAATGGACTATTTTTAGGACCCTTTCTTCCTTCGTTCCTATAAGTTTTTCCACTTCCGTAGCTCCAAACATCAAGGTAGCTGCATAACCCATTTTTCGCACAGCAACAATTTAATCCAGGTATTCAAAGACTTCAAGTACTTACCTCGTGGTGCTTTGAAAAAACGCTGCTCCGCCTTGTTGTAGCTCACTGAGGTATCGACCGCAAATTCAGTCACAAATCATCTTATGATGCGATCGAGCCAATGATCGACAGCGCAGACGATGTTATCCTCAAATGCTTCCAGTCTCTGTACTAACTCTGGTGTCCAAACAATATGACCATCAAGTCTCCACCTTCCTTGGCTATCTGTTAGCTTCGCCATCCACTCATATAGCTGAACCAGAAAGGAACAGAAAAATATCTCGTGTATTTCTATATATAGGTACCTATCCAGCCACTGTTCCTTTGCCAGTCACGGATTTATGTTCTCATGCGCCGCGAATTCATGGATCTTTCTATCTAACCAGTCTTCGATCTCTTTCTTAGTTGGATTCCAGTGATACGACATCACACAGCTGTTATGCAGATTTCATTCTTGGCAACGGACCATTTCTTGGCTTGGTGGGGCTTGACCCAGGTTCAGCGTTAGTTAGCCAAACATATCCCTACACTACTAGCCCTTTCGGCATCAACCCGCAGAGCGCGGACCAAAGTCTCACCCAAAGTAGAATGGGGGGATTCTAGAACCAAGTTTTCGCACCCTGAGATGGTCGTGATGTCAGTTTATTCCTTATGTTCCTACTTTCACGCAAATTGTTAAGTTCTATGGCTCTATCTCTCTAGCCCTTTATTCCGCCCTTCAGTACCTCTGCGAAGGGGTACGATTGACCTTCGCATAGCCCTAACCTGCAGTTCAGGCACTTTTGCAATGCTAGGGCAACGTAGAGTGCAGATTCCCAAACTAGCTTAAGTATCTTACTTATCTTATTAAACAATCACAGTTAGCACCACGTAAACAGATGTTCTTACTTGCGTTCGATTAACCAATGTAGTTACATACATTCGCACATCACATAAGAATTATAAATGAAATTCATACACAATATGAGAAGATGCATTAATAGGAAACAAAGACGTAGAATTTGTAAAATGCTTCTCTTTATTGATATCTTCAAATGAGTATAGACTCTATCTTCCTTGCACACACAGCGGTAGGGGTCCACGCACTGAGCTGTGAGCTTCTACCCTAGGCCTTTGTGCACTCAATTGCAGACACTCTACCCATGCTACGATAAAAAACTTCAACTTCTCTTCTTATCGGTCAAGAATTCTTCTACCACTATGACTCCTCTGAACTACTTAGAGCTTACTTAGCTCTTTTTATACAATCCCATGGTGCGCGAACTAGGGATAGATCTTTTATAGTCGACTTTACTTTACAAAATAAGGGCGGACAACCCTTTATGATTCTTGACACCTTCGCGCTCCGCGACCACAAAATTTGGAGACTTTACAACTTTATTACAAAATTTGACCCAAAACATGGGATTTTAGCCCCAAAAATGTCCTTGGGCGATCTCCTTCCCAACACTTAGGGTTTTCTTGGAGCACTTTGGCATTGGATCAAGAAAGGCAAAGAAGGAAAGAGGAAGGAAGGAGAAAGAAAGGAAGAGCAGGATCAAGTAGCTACAGTAGAATTCTTTATATGTATCGATTTGCATGTGTGATTTACTTGCTAGATTTGGCATGCATGGTATTGCATGTGGTTCTTTGTTGTCTTGGCATGGCTTTTTCCATGCATGATGGTGTTTTCAGCATAGCCTTTCCATTTCTGGATAGCCATGGTGTGATGGGGTTCTCATGTTTTGGTTGAGCTAGATTTCTGGATGGATTCGAAGCTGAATGAGGTGGATATCCAAAAGAAAGAACACATGCTCTAGTGATCCCTGAACCATATTGTGGATTGTGGTAAAGCCATTGGCCTAGTGAACCCTGAACCAAACTGTGGGTTGCAGTAAAGGTAGGTATTGTGTGCCTCGATGGGCCTAGGAATCATCGATGATCCAGGTGGATATTGGTGGCAACCTGATTATTCCACTTGGACCCCCAACACTGTCTCTTTTAGTTTTTCAGTTTCCTTAATTGTAGCACAGTTTACTATCTTTAGCAGTTTTTTGGGTCCTAAACTTCTGGAGCCATTTTGAGGCCCTAAATAACGTTTTTAGGGAAAACGGAAAGATCAAAAATGCCCCAAACCAACTTGCTCTATTGTTTTTAGCCTCTTCTTCGAGATCTTTGAAATGACGTATTATGATAGTCAAACGAAGATCGTATGCCAATGTTACGACCCCGGGAAGTTGATGTACCAATTTACCCAAACAGGGCCCAAAGTTTTGGCACTTCATCTCCTAGGGTTAGATTTTTGATGTTTAGGGTTTTCCATTGTTTCTCAATAATAAATAGGCCTTTTACCCTCATTGTAACACAGTTCGGAGGCATGTAGCCACCACATCTCTTCTCAGAGATAAGCTACCATCGCTCGAGCTAGTCTTATTTCCATTATGTTTGTAACCATATTTCAGTATTTGATATTAATGAAATGAAGTGTTACTTCTACTGCATATTTGTATTTATGGTTATATCTGTAATTTGTTGCGTTACTGTTTAAATCTGGATCAGTGGTATTAGAGCGGTCTGCTCTTTCTCTATTTTTCTTTGCATGTCCCCAATGAGGTCAGGATATAAAGAGTTAGGGCTTGAACCAGTCGAACCTTTACAAGACCAGCCTCACAAATCTGGACGGCCTCCCATGGCAGATGAAAATAAAGACGAGGGGGAGGAGATCCTATCAAAATCTTGTTCGAAGAATCCATTAAGCGACAAGGGAACGCGATGATGGAAAATTTTGTCCAAATCCTTCAGCGGCTACCCAAAGGCAACGCATCTACTTCCGACAGCTACTCTAGAAGCACCACACCCTTTAAGGTACAAGTTAACTTTGACATTCCCATATTTGAGAGTCAGATAGATGCAGACGCTATAGATAAATGGTTAAATCTGCTAGAAGGATATTTTTCCATTCATGATTTTCCAGCCGTGAAAATATCGCATTTTCACTTCTCAAAGCAGCCCCCCACATCAAGGACTGGTGGGAAACCTACTGTGAGATGGAAGTACGAACTCACTATTTTCAGCTGCACCAACTTGGAACTCATTCTGAGCTGCCATCAAGGAACAGTACTACCCAGTCGAAAGCTATGAGGATAAATACATAAAGTGGACAATGCTGTGACAGGGAAGGGACCAAGATGTACCGGAGTTTACCAATGTTTTTCATATCGTTCGCACGAAGTTGGGTATCAAGGATTATGAGAACCATTTGGTTCTCAAATACCACAGCTACCTACATAGGTACATCTAGGGTGATATGGAGTTCCTGAACATCTCCTCGCTCGGCACGAAATACTGATATGTCGTCAAGATCGAGAAAAAGTTTAAATAGAAGAAGCAAGGCTTTGTATTTTCAAATCCGAAGCAAGGGAAAGGTACCCCCAAACCACAGAAAAAAGGACAAATCCAAGGCAGGGTGACCCAGGACAACCTGCTGAAGCCGCAAGGAAAGAACAACACCACGAAGCCGAAGAATGACATGGGAAAGTGGTGTGAGTTCCATAAGACCTCCACTCACAACACAAGTGAGTGTAGGTCCAAGCAGTCATTGGTGGCTGAGCTAAAGGCTTCGGAATCAGATGCATGTTTCGACTCTAAGTCAGAACCAGACAAGGGGAATGACAAAGGGAAGAAGATTATCAATGTGGAGCCCAATGCCTCCATTTCCACCACAAAGATCAAGAAGGAGGAACCTGAAGATCCAGAGGAGGAGGAGCACCTCTTCCACTCCCAGATGTGGGTAAAGGGTTCCTATCTACAGTTCATTGTCAACAGCGGAAGCCAAAAGAACCTCATTTCGGTAGAGGTTGTGAAGTGGCTAGGCTTACCGACCATAACACATCCAGAACCATACACCATCGAGTGGCTTCACCAAAGATGGGATCTTTGCATAAGCTAGCAGTGCCACCTTCCATACAGCGTCAAGCCCTTCACCGATGAGCTATTATGTGATGTTGCTCCCCTTGATTTTTGTGATGTATTATTAGGCCAACCATACTTATGGAAGCAACATTATGTTTATGAGTCAAGGCCTCGTGTTTTTATTGTTACTTTGGGAAATAAGTTGTAAAGGATACAAGAGGTAGCACCACCTACCGCCATCTCTTTAGTTACTGCAAAACAATGCAGTAAGCTCATTTCCAAAACCGGGAAATTTGTTTTCCTGATGATACGCCCTCAGGGAAAGAAGAGGACGGTGTCCACGACCTCCAGGCAGGGCCCCTCCACATGACAATAACAGATGGACAAGTTCGTTGAGGAGTACGATCAAATCTTCACCTCCCTTGCAGGGGTGCCTCTGCACTGTCAGGTCAAGCACTCCATTGATTTGACCCCAGGTGCGTCGTTGCCCAATGGACCAATATATCGGCACTATGTTCTAGAGAACGATGAAATCAAAAGGTAGATTCTAGAGCTACTGCAGAGAGGTCACATCCAGCCGGGTTCATCACCCTGTGGGAGCCCGATCGTGTTGGTACAGATGAAGGATGGGACTTGGAGACTCTGTATTAACTATCGGGTGCTGAACAAGATCACTGTCCAGAATAGGTACCTGATCTCATGGATTGATGACCTTTTGGACCAACTGAAAGGGGAAAAACATTTCAGCAAGATTGACTTGATGTCAGGATATCACCTAGTACCAATCGAACCCCCCGATATGTGGAAGACTGCCTTCAAAGCCAAGGAGGGCCTTTTTGAATGGTTGGTTATGCCTTTCAGGTTGACAAATGCTCTTGCAACCTTCATGAGGTTGATGGATGACATCTTGTGGCTATTCACCAACTCATTTGTAGTGGTATACTTGGATGACATCCTGATCTTCAACCAGAGTTTGGAAGAGCACCTCCACCACATCCGACAGGTTCTCCAAACACTGCAGCAACACAAGCTATGTGCTAATTTGGAGAAATGCACTTTTGGCATGATCCAAGTTTAGTATCTAGGATACATTATTGATGAACGAGGGTGCATGTGGATCCAACCAAGATCCAAGTCATCCGAGATTGGCCAACTCCAGCTTCTTTGACTGAGCTCTGCAGCTTTCTAGATCTTGCCAATTTCTACTACAGGTTCATGTTGGGATTCTCTCATATCACTTGGTCCTTGAGTCAAGTCACTAAGGGAGGAGCGAAAGAAAAATTATTTTGGTTTGAATCTCAATAAAAGGTATTCACAGAGTTGAAACATCACCTCTTCTCTGCACCAGTGCTCACATTACCAAACTTGCAACAACCATTTGAGATCAAGACAGATGCCTTCGACTATGCTATTGGGGCAGTCCTTACTCAACAGGGGCATCTAATGTCATATCACAGTGAGACACTTTCAGACACAGTCCAGAAGTATCCCACTTAGGACAAAGAGATGAATTCCGTTGTGCAAGCCTACCGACAATGGAAGCATTACATTTTGGGGAAGGAAATGGTCATCCACACAGACCACCAGCCCTTGCAATTCATACAGACACAAGGGAAGTTGCAGAATGATCGCTATTAGAAGTGGTCCACATACCTACAACAATCCCATTTGAATATCAAGTATAAGAAGGGAAACACCAATAATGTTACAGATTTCCTCTGCCGACCACCGATCATGGCATTAACCAGCATGCTCAGCTCTTGTAGGCACGCGACTTCTGATTTGCCACTTCTCCACAAAAGTGACCTAGAATTTGGCCACACATAATAGATGCTCTTGGAGGGTTAGCAAGTTCCAGATTTTCACCTCGAGGATGCCCTATTATGCCACCTGGGACACCCTTGTGTTCCTTTGAGAGAGCATGCCAAGATGATTTGGGAAGCACACTATATTCGGGTTGTTGGGCATTTCAGGGTCGAGAAAATGGTGGCAGTACTGCAGAAGTCTTTCTATTAGCCGAATCTTCGATAGAATGTTGGGAAGTACATCAGATCCTACACTACCTGCGCCATTTCCAAACTAACAATCAAGAAGAAAGGCCTCTATACTCTGCTGCCTACCCCTAGTCGACCTTGGGAATCCATCTCCATGGATTACATGTCAGGCCTTCCTTCTACTAATCATGGAAACGACTGTGTTTTTGTAGTTGTCAACAGATTCTCAAATATGTCCATTATGGAAGCCTACAAGAAGAATATCATAGCGGAAGCCACTGCTAAACTCTTCTTTGAACGAGTGTGGGTAAACTTTGGGATCCCACAGTCTATCATCTCAGATTGGGACAACGGGTTCCTCAGTACATTTTGGTCCAGTCTCTGGTCGATGTTGGACATCAAGCTCACTGTTGGGCTAATTTATTAACATAAATTAACACAAGTATTTACTTATCAATCTGGGTTTGTAAAACTTGGAGGCAAATCCACAGTATATGGACATCAGATATAATCAAGTTTAGAAGATAAAATTTGAAGATTTAAAGAAGTACATATTAAAAATATAAACCTATTTTAACAATTTCTAATTCATTTATGTAATATATGAGGGAAGAGGCTCCTATCGTAGGAGAACCAGGTTGTCCTTCCCTACAATACTACTTTCATGAAGATAAATCTAAGAGCACTAATTAACAATGGTTTATGATGTAGAATATTTAAAAGAAGAGGCTCCTAACTAAGGAGGTCTAGATTGTCCTTCTTCACAATCCTACTATATCACAATCACCATTGCTTCAAACCAGAAATTAGAAATAGCTTCAAATAAGAAATGGAGAATGAAATTCAGTTTTAGTTCAAGATCAAATAGAAGGGGAATTTAACTTAAAGTCCTATGTGTCCCTTCATATGTATATTAGAAATAAACCAATATTCATTCAGCAATCATCACACATCTAAATACATTTGAAACAAGAACTAATCTATGAAAACTATGAAAATTGAACCAAGAAGTGCACTTAGCTTGGTGTGGGGGCCCTCTACCTTTGCCTTGCACACTTGAAGAAATCTCAGCTACATCAACTTTAATAAATCAACCAAGTATGAACAACAAATTGAAATGAAACAGGTTCTTCAAATTAGCCTCCAACTCCAAAGTGTCTCAGCATAAAATTATACAAAAGTTACATCCATAAGCCATCAAAGTCTTGGCTTTAAATAGAGGTTTTGTGAAAAAAACTAATTTATAATCTTTCTAACAATCATATCTACTCATATCCACCCATCTAAGTCGAACTCATCCAATCCATCCCAAGAAATATGGTCAATCCCATAAAATCTCAAAACTACCCTATTTCCTAGGGATTTTCTGGTGACTAGTCATGTTTGACCAGCCTTGACCGGGCCTAATAAAGCTTGTTTTGATTGAACCAAGTGGAGTTAGCTCAGTCCTAGTTCCCAAGATTTCCATTCATGCATCCAACTCGAGCCCAAGTGTCCTGCAAACATGTCATCCACATAGCTATTACGGGAATTTCTGATCTAGTCCAAACTTGCACTTGAAACTCAATTTTCAAAAAAACTTCTAGAAATTGAAAAATTAAAATTAAACACCTGAATATGCATAAAATATATCAAAATGAGATGGATGTGATGGAAAATGGATGGAAAGTATAAGGATTAAGTAAGTTTCCTTAAGCAAAAATAGACTAAAACTGAGGGCCAACATCTCCCCCTTGCTAATCTTCAAGCATGTCCTCATGCTTGTTTCTTCCTTTTGACCTTTTACTTCTATATGTTGACTGGCTTGCTGATGTACCTATGGCTCTGACCCTTGAAGATGAAGCTTTCTCTTGAGCTACTTGTAAAAGGATATCTATGCCTTCATGTACTTCTTCTCTTTTCTTGTAGATGACATTCTTTACCTATCAGTGGAAAAATTATGGCTTGGGCTATGTATTCTGGAGTGATGGGAACAATAATGTCTCTGATGTGTGATGAGGTTTCACCTACAACATACAAATTAAAAAACTTTACACTATTCCTCCTCTAATGATAAAATTCCAATATATCATTCTGGATGAGCAGCTTCAGAGAAGACAACAAATAAAACTTGAATTTTGCAATACATTCTGACACAGGATTCATGTCCCTCTCAAATTAACAATATCAACAATTTTACTCAAAGGATCCAATATCCAGTTGCCCTTACATCTCACTAAAAGAAGCAAATTTTTTATGTCTAGGCATTCACTTTCAATTTAGCCACTGGTTTACCCACGCAATCTACAAAATAGGGGTCAAAAGAACCATAAAAATATCCCAAATAGAAATGAATTTGAGAAAACTGCCTGTGTGGTGGAGCCTAATTAGGCTCATTCTGAAGAAAACCCATGTTTTCATTTTTCAAATTTCATTTTATTTTACTCAGAAAAAGGCAACGAAAAATAGTGGCTTTCAAAAATCGAAATGCCTTTCTGGGACTGAATAAAATTTTCATGATCATCAAATTTGAAATCAATTTCTCTCTTCAAATGCTTCTTCACTATCTTGCTTACCTATTTCTGATGTTCTTTTTTAAAAAACAATTGAATTGCAAGCTTGTTTAATTTCCATCTAACTGCAACAATAAGTCACTGCTTTTTTATTTCATTACCCTTTGTAGAAAAGAAACAAACATTTTTCTTATTCTCTGATTCAATAACCAGTTTCTGTTTTGTCCATGCAATCAATCATTCTCCTATATATACCTCTGTAAAAAACCTGAGCTCTATTTTGAAATAGAAATATATGAAGAAAACAATAGAATGAATCTATTTTTGTTTTTCTTAATATAATCTCAGACTAGTTTTTTTCATCGAGTTTAAATTGAGGCCCTATGTATAAATCGACATGCAATACTTCACTGCCCAATAACCAAGATATAATACTGTTCAATAACCAATCTCCAACACTTCATTGTTTATACAATCGAGATACTTCATTGCTCAATGACCAATATAAAATACTGCATCAACATATGACAATTCATTGCCCAATGACCAATATAAACCATTGCACTGTTTATACAATCAACATATGACAGTCAATGTAATTTTGGCTCTGCGTACCCAAATCTTCAAACATAAGCCCAAACTCTGTTTTTATTGACCCATTCCTTCATGCATCGAACTGAAACTTGACTGTTTGATCATAAAAACGCATGTACAGGTGTAGTTTTAGGCTCAGCCAACTACATGTTTTCAAAACTTCACTCAAACTTTTCATTCATTACTTCAGCATGCAGTCAAACCATAATAAACATTTTATTTCGTGGAGAACTGGGATCTGTCAGATGATTTATTTTGATTGTCTCCATCTCACAGTTAACAACTCATTCATTAACCTGAAGCTAGTTCCTCGTGCATTATTTGTGCAAGCAAACTCACTGTGCAATTAATATGAAGCCATGTCATCATGCAAACAATCAATTTCAGTATGCAAACACTGTGTTTTAGATGCAAACTTGGCGATTTTATAAAGTATACCTGACTGCTGTTGAAGAAGTGGCGTGATCCCTCTGTATCGTGGCCCAATTACTGCGTTTTCCACTGTTAAACTTCATTTAAACACCCTACGGCTTTACTGATGGAAGAGTCTCAATGAATGATGGCAGTGACACATCTTAGTGGTGGTAGAAGCATTATCTTATAGATGATGTTTTCATTAAAAAAATATCCTGAGATTTCCTCAAAAATATCTATTGCATTAATGAAAACGAAATAAGCATGAGGAAATTGTGATATCACCTGATATTTGATTAACAACAAGAAAACTTGTAGAAATTTCTGGGAAATGGTTGTTTTCCCATGTTAAAGAATTTCAATTAAAACACTTCTCTCAGTATTTCAAAATCTACAGGTGGCAGCATGTGGCAATGTGTATCTATTGTGACAAATCCTTAACTGAAGTGGCATTTTCCATAGTATGACACCTCTTAAATAAAATCCGAAGTTTAAATATCCTTGTAATCCTCTAACTGTTGATAAATTGATGGGATTGACTCTTTCCTGCCACTTGTGAAACACTTGGAATTTTTCAGAGAGAACGGTCAGCTTGGCGTAGAGAAAATATCAGTCTCTAACTTCATCGTTTAAATCAATTTATTTCCCTTTATTTATTCACACAGGCCTTTAATTTCTTCACCCAATTCCAAGTTATTCTCCATAGCACAGTGATTCCTCCACACAGAGTTTCTTTTTGCGTTTATTAGGCAGTCTTCTTCATTGTTATTTCTACTTTGTTCCTACGCAATTTTCTTCTTTCCACGGCTTAGTCTCACAATTTTTACTACGAATATCCTTCTATAGCCCAGAGTGTCCTCTACGGCTAATTATGATTGCTCCACAACTCACATCGTTTCATAACTGCATAATTTTTTTTAAAGTTTCAGAACTACAGACTTCTCTTTGAAAATTTGTTTCATGAGGCCTTAACTCATTCTATTGTATGCCCATCATATGAGTATTATGATAACCTTCACATCCCAATGGTATTGCTCTTATGCGCTATTATAAGCTTGTCAAAATAAATCATTTCGATTTCGTTTATTTAATTTCTCTTTATAATGCGAATGTTCCATATGTATTCATTGCAATATATATATCTCTTAATTTTAAAATGACCATTTAGGTCATGTTTAAAATTATTTCCCATAATACTAATGTTTGCTTTGTTTGTGCAGATTCAACTTTTTGCATCCTTTTTAATCCCTTTTGGTTAGAGGAAAAGTACTTAAGATTAAGATTATATACTTAGGATTAGGGTTATGAAATGAATATGGAATGTAGGAAATAAATATAGGTAAATATAGAATGATATTTAGGGTTATAAAATGTTAGGGTTATGGAATGAATATGTAATATATGAATGGGATATAGAATATAAATATAGGATTAGGTCTAAGATAATGGGTATAGGATGAGGAAAATGTAATGAATATAAAATATTCATTCAGGTATTAACTTAATTTTAACAAGCTCTAAAAATTTCTACAAAAATTCGAATTTGCAAGAGAAAAATTGTGCACTTACTATACTTGTACGTCCTTGATAGTATTGGATGAATGCTACTATTCTTTAACAATATTGGATGAAGTTGTCTTGATCGAATGTCTTAGATAGATTGAAACATAGAATTTATTTCTACCTTCTGTTCTAGCATCCTTCATTGATTCTGGTCCATTGATTGTTGATGTCGTTCAGGTCCCTCTGTAATTGGTTCATAATAACTCAGGTCCCTTTTGTCATGTACATTTTTATGCAATATATACATGTTTTTGCTAACATTTCAGGTCCCTCTGCAATTGATTTCAAAAATATTTCAGGTCCCAACTGCCAACAATACAAGTTTCGTCATCAATTTAGCTGCACAACTAAGTTTCTTTTGCGACCTTCCCCCTTGCTGATGGGAAGACTTGTCCTCAAGTCTTGTTTATTCTGGAGGACGATACTTGCAAACTCAAACTAAAGAAATGGTAAAACAAAATAGAGAATTCATATTGTCCAAACAAGTTGGTTTTCCGATATGAATTCAAGTTTGTATTGTGCCACTTTTGTGGATTTTCACAACCAAACTCTTTTATTATTTTTGATATTTTTCTATTTTTTTTTTTCCTTTTCTGGATGGAGGTGGGGTGTAATGGAGTAGGGAAGTATGAAAAGCTTATGAAAATAGGTTATATTGAAGTCATGATTTAGTAGTAAATGGATAGATAATAAGTCTAGACTTCAACATGCATGGTCATGGAGCTTAACATACAATATGGATGATGGATGAAATCATGAACAATTTGGCTTATGAAAGGCTTCATTGTGACTTGACATGGTACTGAACTTGACTGCTTCTTCTGATGATTATCTTCATGTCTTTTTGCCTCAATCTCGATCATGTTGTAGGGTTTGTTGATGTTGTTGGTCAGCATCTAAGAGCAAGCTTCAAGAGTTTGAGTTTCATTGAATGAACTCAACATCAGATGAATTTTAACTTTGCTTTTACTTGAACATTTTTATTCATATTCTAGAATATGAATTTGACTTTGAAATTTACTTCATCCATGGAGTTCACTCCTTCATTCTTCCTATGACCTGCAAAAACATAGCACTTGCCTGCAATACAATATTAGATGATGGAGGAAGAGAGGTGTACAGTCTCTCTTCTTCCAATAAACATGTAAATCATTACAAGCATTGCTTAGAAAACAAGTCCAAAGATGATATACAAACAAAATGCATTTATTTACCCCTTAAGGAATGGTGGCCAGCCTAAACCTCCTAGCGGTATTTTGTTTACAAAATATTCATTTTATATCCAATTAGAGTGATTCAAAAGCCAAGTTGAAGTGAATTCATATGGCTACCTCCAGTATAAGCAAGTTTTCAAAATGGTTTAAAATGATATGGTAAAAATTTTAAGGAGTGCCATGTTTGATAGAGCTGCTTGTTAATTTTTAACTAGACCAACAATCAGTATTTGAAGTGTAACTTCTTCGATAAAGATTGGATTAATGTGATTCCACTTGGAGATTAAAGTAGATCCATTTTTATATTTCCAGTAGAAATAGGTTTTAAAAATTCTTAGGCTCGATATCACAAAATTGGTGATGAACAAACCTAGGAGACAGAGTTTTACTATACTATTTTGAAGACATGCAGTGACTACATGTGGCATAACTTTTTCATTTCACCTTCAAATGGGATGATTAAAATTGTATCTTAAACTAGAATTGAATATATATCTCCCATATAAACAGGTTTTGAAAAGAAGACGATTTTGTATGTCAAATATGCCAATGAACAGTCAAGACCTAGAATTGTCACCATGCAGATTTTTCAACAAGCAGTTAGTATTTCAAGAATAAATTTTTAATATGATACTTGATTGAAGTGATTAAAATTTATTTGGAAACTAGATTCCAAGGGCTATCTTCCCTATGAATTTTAGATAAAAATGTTTCCATTAGACACCTCAAATATAGGCTGTACTAACTCTGTCTTCAACATTTCACTTGAGACCTAGTTTTGATTTTGATCACATTTTTATTTGTGATATAAATTGAAAACTTCAAAATGGATTCCAAAACTAGATTTCAAGAGATATAAAGAAACCATGATTTCAAAATGATCCTATATGGTTACCCAAAATAGGCTTGTTCTTACTGCATTGCCATGTAGTCCTTTCAAATGAATATTGAACAATGATTTGAGGAAATAGTTTGAAACAAATTTATTATGGAAGTCTTATTGTGAATTCATTTGACTTGTTTATTTATTCTATTCTATCATATTCTATTTTAGAAAAATAATTCATTTTCTCAAGTGTAAGAGAATTTCCGGTGCATCCATTTTCGTAATAAAATCATAAATAAACTCATATCCAAATTTGAAAAATATACTTTAATGAATGTTTGGACATGAAAATTTATCTGATCACAAAGATTTGATGAGAAAGAATGTTGAAGAATGGAGTAGTGTTGTAACCTATTCTTTAACATCATTTTTTAGATCTTGTCTTGTAAATGGATTTTGTCGTTATTTTTTTTATTTTATTTTTTTTGTTGGGGGTTTTGTTTTGGGAATCTAATTTTAGGATCTCTATTTCTAGGCATAAAGAAACATAACTAAGAGAAATGTATCGTAACTAATTTTATAGTGTTTTTGTTTATCTTCTATTTGACTATGCTGATAATTGCCTCCCCAACAACGGTGCCAAAATGTTGAGCTAATTTATTAACATAAATTAACACAAGTATTTAATTATCAATCCGTGTTTGTAAAACTTGGAGGCAAATCCACAGTATATGGACATCAGATATAATCAAGTTTAGAAGATAAAATTTGAAGATTTAAAGAAGTACATATTACAAATATAAACCTATTTTAACAATTTCTAATTCATTTATGTAATATATGAGGGAAGAGGCTCCTAACTTAGGAGAACCAAGTTGTCATTGCCTACAATACTACTTTCATGAAGATAAATATAAGAGCACTAATTAACAATGGTTTATGATGTAGAAGATGTAAAAGAAGAGGCTCCTAACTAAGGAGGTCCAGATTGTCTTCTTCACAATCCTACTATATCACAATCACCATTGCTTCAAACCAGAAATGTAGAAATAACTTCAAATAAGAAATGGAGAATGAAATTCAGTTTTAGTTCAAGATTAAATAGAAGGGGAATTTATCTTAAATTCCTGTGTGTCCCTCCATATGTAGATTAGAATTAAACCAATATTCATTCAGCAATCATCACACATCTAAATACATTTGAAACAAGAACTAATCTATGAAAACTATGAAAATTGAACCAAGAAGTGCACTTAGCTTGGTGTGGGGGCCCTCCACCCTTGCCTTGCACACTTGAAGAAATCTCAGCTATAGCAACTTCAGTAAATCAACCAAGCATGAACAACAAATTGAAATGAAATAGGTTCTTCAAATTAGCCTCCAACTCCAAAGTGTCTCAGCATAAAATTATACAAAAGTTACATCCATAAGCCATCAAAGTCTTGGCTTTAAATAGAGGTTTTGTGAAACAAACTGATCTATAATCTTTCTAACAATCATATCTACTCATATCCACCTATCTAAGTCGAACTCATCCAATCCATCCCAAGAAATATGGTCAATCCCATAAAATCTCAAAACTGCCCTATTTCCTAGGGATTTTCTGGTGACTAGTCATGTTTGACCAGCCTTGACTGAGCCTAATAAAGCTTGTTTTGACCAAACCAAGTGGAGTTAGCTTAGTCCTAGTTCCAAAGATTTCCATTCATGCATCCAACTCGAGCCCAAGTGTCCTGCAAACATGTCATCCACATAGCTATTACAGGAATTTCTGATTCAGTCCAAACTTGCACTTGAAACTCAATTTTCATAAAAACTTCTAGAAATTGAAAAATTAAAAATAAACACCTGAATATGCATAAAATACATCAAAATGAGATGGATGTGATAGAAAATGGATGGAAAATATAAGGATTAAGTAAGTTTCCTTAAGCAAAAATAGACCAAAACCGAGGGCCAACACTCACGAAGTCCACAACTTTCCATCCCCAAACTGATGGCCAAACAGAGGTCATCAACAGGATGATCGTACAAATTCTATGCATGTACAACTCAAAGCATCCACGCACATGGGATGAGAGCCTACCCTATGTCCAACAAAGCTATAACTGGGCTCTCCACAGATCGACTGGTCACAACCCTTTTCAGGTGGGCTTGGGATTCCAGTCACTATGTCTCATTGATGTGGCCATGCCATTTGCAACTACTCATGAAAACTCGGTTCATGTCTAGTCTGAAACTAATAAGGCAAACAACTTCATTGAGCACGTCCAACATATCCACCAGCAGGTTCACGACATTCTAGAGAAATCAAATGCCAAGTATGAGCAGCGACATGATCAACAACGGGTGCCACACAAGTTTTAGGTGGGTGGCAAAGTCTGGTTGCATTTGAAAAAGGAACGCCTTACCGGAGCCTATCAGAAACTTAGACCACTCCAATATGGTCCTTACACCATTACCAAGGTGGTGGGAGACAATGCATTTGATCTCAACATTCCCCCATTCCTTGGCCTGCACATAGTGTTCAATGTGGACTGCCTTTGACCATACTTCCCACCATTGCTAGACACATCAGACATTGTAGAACAACTCACACCTACAAAGTTAAGAACACCCGACAACAAAGGATCCAACTATATTGACTTGTCAAAGTAGGCCAACTCCTTCACCAGGACAAGTGGCTCACCAGACACCAAGTTGAGCAGAAGTTTCCTCATCTCATGGAGGAACTCAACACAATGGGGACAATTACTTCCTAAGGGGTGGGGCTGGGGGGAGAATGATCTAGGTGGTTATTGGTGGCCACCTGCCTATTCCACTTGGACCACCAACACTATCTCTTTCAGTTTTTCATTTTACTTAATTGTAGTGAAATTTACTATTTTTGGCAGTTTTTGGGTCCTAAACATCCTGGAGCCATTTTGAGGCCCTAAATGACACTTTTAGGGAAAAACAGAGAGACCGAAAATGCTTATTAGTAGTCTTCTAGTTTCTTTTCAGCCTCCTCTTCGAGATCTATGAAATGACGTATTATGATAGCCAAACGGAGATCGTATACCAAAGTTACGACCCCCAGGAAGTTGATGTACCAATTTACCCAAATGAGGCCCATAGTTTTGGCACTTCATCTCCTAGGGTTAAGTTTTTGGATGTTTATGGTTTTCCATTGTTTCTCAATAATAAATATGCCTTTGAGCCTCCTTGTAACACAGTTTGGAGGCATGTAGCCACCACATCTCTTCTCAGAGATAAGCCACCATCGCCCGAGTTAGTCTTATTTCCGTTCTGTTTGTAAGCATATTTCAGTATTTGATATTAATGAAATGAAGTGTTATTTTTACGGCATCTTTGTATTTATGGTTATATCTGTAATTTGTTGCATTCCTATTTAAATTCGGATCACTCGACTAGTTAATGGTGGGATATACGGTAAATCCTAGAGGTGGTTTCCCTTGATTAGGCCTAGGAATCCTTACTGGTGAATGGTGGGATATACAGTAAAGCCTAGAGGGTGGAGTCTCGGTTAGGGCCTAGTGATCTGGTGTGGATTGCGGTAAATCCTAAAGACTAGGAGACATGGAAATTCCTCATGGTGTAGGTGGAGAAATCCGGTGGCATCCATGCTTGTTTTATGGCCTAGTGATCCAAGATGGATTGTGGTAAATCTTGGTTCTATTGATGAGGGTGAGGTGGTGTAGCCTCAGGAAACCCTAGTTGAGTTTGGTTTTAAGTCCCACATTCATGCTTGGAATATGGCATGGGGGTGATTGGCTGAAAGAAATATTTGGTTCAGCCAATCTATGGTTGGGTGGTTCGTGGAAGTCCCAAACCTGGTTAGTTGTTGCATTCATTAATATGATGTTATTTTTCCATGTTATTTCATGAGTGTTATACTGGTTCATATGTGGATTATATGGGTATTGTTTCCTTGGTGTTTATGTTGTTATTATGCTGGTTATGAATATGTATTATGATAGTGGTAATGCATGGCTCTCATCATGTTTTTACTTGTCAATGAATGAAAAAAATATATCTATGGCCTAATAAATGAAATTGCAACTAATGTGTTGAGGCATCAATGCTTCTTAGCGATTCTCAAATAAGTATGACACCCCTATGCTTACTTATGTTGTTAAGACCTATAACTTTCATGTTTGTGACATGTTTGACGAAATTCCTTTCATGGCTAGTAGGGGTCCAATCTAGTCCTTGTTGATGTTTTCACAAATGTATCTTTGTTCCACTGTGAAATTTTATTTCTGAACCCATCATTCAATTATGGGCAGTGCCTGGGTTTCGGGCCTAAAAAAGTGGCACAAATCCTGGAGCTGAAAGCACAATGCTAGGGAAGAAAGTCCCCAGAAGCTCCCTTTCCCTTTATGTGGGAGCTTTTGGAGCCTCGCAGATGCACCCTTGTCCATAACAAGGGAGTGTCTAGGGGATTGGTGCACCAAAGTTCAGTTGGTCTCAAGGGATGGTTACTTGAGTGATTGTGATGGCTCCTGGGAGTTCTGTTGATGATGTGGAAGGTTTGTGTGGCGTGTTTTTGTCAACTCCACTTCCTTAAGGTGACTTAAGAGGTTGAACCCCATTATAGTGGCCTCTTGTCACACGTTTACGCTGGTTGGCAGGTTATTTGGGTAGATGTGGGATGAGTGTGTTACAATGACAGCGAAAATGAAATGGATGAAGAAGGATTGAATGACATGCTTACAAGTTTCTTTGGGGATGGAAACAATGATGACAATAATGATCATATGGCTGATAGTAATGATGAAAACAAGGGTAATTACCGCAACATAATGTTGGTGATAACAACTTGTTGAAAGACTCCATCAAGCAAGTAGAAAAGACACTCATGTTTAAATCAGATTCAAGTAGAACCTCAAAAATGGAATGCACATTAATATTATTAGAAATCAAGTCACTATTTTTTTGGTTAGATAAAGGATTCACCTCCCTATTGAAGTGAGCTGAAATCTATTTCTTACAAATAATTGGTCTACATAATTCGTAAACATTCATCAACTTTGTTCATATTTCTTTAAGAAAAATTTAAAAGCATATATTATATATTAATAGTCATAATATATATTTACATATCAAACATGTTCATCATAAGTCAAATATTCAATTGATCTAATATTTGGCAATCTTACAGGGAACTAAAAACTAAAATATTTCCTAAAGAGAATGGGTTACCATCAATTTGCAAGGGGGCGAGTCAGTGGTTGGCTGAGTTGGGGATTGAATATAAGCAAATTAATTCATGTAAAAACGATTTAATTTTATAAAGAGATGAATATAAATACAAGGTGGAATGCCCTATATGCAAGAGAAGAGATATAGCACAAATGTACAAGTTCCTAAAGTTCCAAAGAAGTTTATACATCGCATGGCAATTATACCTAGAGATATTGAGATATGTGCATGTGTGAGAGACATAGAGATATTGTATTTCATTTTTATTTTTTCCTAAAGGTCATACTAATTTAGTATTCTTATATTAGGTGGGTGACATCCAAGAAGATCCATGAATGTGAAGTTCCAAAATGGAAGAAGGAAATTGCAGAAATTATATCATGTTTATTTGAGAAGGAGCTCCATACAAGTTTCATCGACCTACATGTCCATTTACTTATATAATTCCTCCTCATATCTTCTTTAGCATTTGGTTTTTCATTCTATGGATTATTTAATGTAACACTTGTACAAATAATGGCATCCTTCGTGGTCACATAATGTATTTTGGGAAACATAGATTCCACACCCCAAGAAATCAACATTGTGGCTAGATACCCTGAATGCAACTACTTTTCATCCTTCCATCCCAGGCATGGGTGTTGGAGTGTTTTTCTACATTGTTAATGGTGGAATTTTTTATCGTTATAATTATATTAATCTACCAACTATGAAAAGAATATCTATCTTATATCGAGGGTATTGAACTCCACAATTATACTGCTCTCATTCAAACTCTTTATTGTTTTTCTTCATTGCTTAAATCCATACGGATTTATTGTCCAAGTACCATTTTTCATGAAACATTTGTTCTTTGTCATAAAGCTACAATTTTCCTCAAATTTTACAAAACATAATTCAACAAAGAAATGAATAACCTATCAATAAATCTCTAGTCAAATCCTATGGAATCTTGCTAAGGTTGAATTTTGTTTATCTCAATCTTGCTAAGGGGTTTTTAATCATGTATTTACTTATTCTATTTTATTTATTTATCTAATAGTTGTAAATCTTGAAAAAAGTCTCCTATTGGTTGTCCTATGAAGAATAAAAGGAAATTGTCAATCGTTGAATCATTTGGCCTTGCACAACATTATAATAAACCATGTAATATTCAAAATGAAGTTGATGCTCATCTACATGAATATGATGAATCAAATAGTGTAGATCTTGTTGAAAGAGAAAACACATCAAATAAACACAAAATAATATTCAAAACTAAATGAAATGCAATATTTCCATGGGCTTATATTGTAAAATATTGTAATGGTAATGAAAAGATAAATTGTTCTTGGTGTGTGAAATTTAAAAGTGAGACTCCATTTACAAAAGAGGGAACTACGACTCATCAAGTTAATGGTCTAAGATGTGGCCATGCAAAATGAAAAGCTCATAATTGTTTTTTAGAACTTTTGGAGGGAAAAAGCAAACAAAGCAATATTCCAATCACTAAACATGTAGAACTAATGGTAGATGCTAAGAAGGAGAAACTTATCTCAGTGATTGAAAACATGTATTTTGTTGCTATACATGATTTATTTTTAGAAATGTATAAGTCAATATGTTACTTGAATATGTATAAATGCACTCTATATGTGCTTCTAACAGATGAATATTTTTCATACACAAATACCACACCAAGAAAAGAGTTTCTTCAAGTTGCTAAAGAGGTGTATTGGAACAAACTAAAAGAGGATATTTTACATAGCCCATTTTACTCAATTTTAGTTGATAAAAAAACTAATCAAATTATGGAACACCAATTGATTGTTATATTACATTTTTTATGAGTGGAGGAAGAGGTCAATGTTTAACAAATTTTATATGCTTGCTTCAAATAAAGGATGGAATAGCTCAATGCATTTATGATCTAGTGAGAACACTTTTATCATAAATGGATTTATATTTGATGAAGTTTGTTGGTTTTGGTTCAGATGGTGCATCTTCCATGAGGGCCATTCATGATTTTTTATCTTCTAAGATTTGTATGCTCCTCATTTATTAGTTATCCATTGCATAGCTCATAGGGAAGCATTAACAACCAATGAGGCTTCATCTCATTTTCCATAGTTGCAATATATTAACAAATTTGGAAACAAAGTTTATTCATGGCTTGGGAAATCAACTAAAAGACATGGAAAATTGAGAGAGCTAATGTATAAATTTCAAATAGCTAAGTTAGTGGTTTTACAAATTCATCAAATTATGAATCTCTCTAGAGGGAAGGTCATGGAAAGACTTTTTAAGCTCATATATTAATTGTTAAAGGATTGGGAGTTAGGGGAGAAAAAAAATGTATGAGTTGGCAACAATATTTCAAGTGCAATTTTGCATCCATCTACTTGCATACATGCTCATTGAATTAAATAAGTTGAATCAATATTTCAAAGAGGATCATGTTGATATAACATCTATTGGCACTACATTAGATGTTCCAATTAGCATGCTTCGTAAGTGATTTTTGGGAAGCATGTTTTATGTAAATGTAGTGCACATTTCTTCTTTTTTAGTTAAAGCATAAAGATGAACCCTTGTATTTGAAGATAGCATAAGTATAGTACATTTACATCCATTAGGGTTTGAAATTTTTCCAAAGATGAAAAGATTGAGGCTACTAGATGATTGTATTCTTTTGGGAAAATGTTTTGTTGTAAAGGTGATTAAATCTTTAGATAGGAGATTCATAGATTTACATGTATTTAATGTGGATAAGTTTTTCACTTCTCAACATTATTATGAAGAAGTGAATGATATATATTGTCCAACAAAAATATACTTGAAATGTTTCTGTGAAAAATTTAGCATTGGGGAATTATCTATTGTGGATACTGTTGGATGTTTGGGTGAAATGGATGAATTTATTTATACTATTTGTAAATCATACCCTAAAAATCATATGCATGGAATTAAACCTATGCGGAGATGAACTTGAATGGTTTGAAGGATTTCCATATTTGATGCAATTATGGTTAGCTATTCGCGTTATCCCAATGACTGCATGAGTGCATGAAAGAGGCCTTTGAAAATTTAATAGGATAAAAAATGATGATAGGTAAAGACTTTCATTGGAGACACTAGATATGTTAATGTTTCTATCTATAAGTGCACCTCATTCTCTAAATGAGGTATATTGGAATGCTACTTATGATGTATGGAAATAAATGAAAATTGGAAATCCATTTCCATTGGGAAAATAGATTTATATTTTCATTTATGTAAGTCCAAATACTTTTGAAAATCATCAAATGAATACAACAAACATATGTTTACATTTTTTTAATGGAATTTGAGAATTTATTTTTCCTTTATACTAGCTATATTGAGATTTTATAGCGTTTTAATGCATCTACTTCTTACATTTTTAAGATTTTAAAGATTTAGAAGGACACTATTTCATTATGGGAATTTTTTTTATGAGGGGTTTATTTAATATATACTTTTCATTAAAAGTGAACATTTGTTTATAACCTTTCATTCTTGAAGGTTTAGATGAATATATTCCCTTCTATAATAGAGTTTAGGCTTCTGTGATCCATATTAAGTTAGAGAAAGATTTCAGCGTAAATCACATGAAAAGTCATTTGTCGACGCGTTTCGAACCAACCAGTGTGGTTCATCGTCAGTATGCCCTTCTAAACAAAATTAAGAGTAGACCTTCAAATTTAATCATTGGTGATCACCCTAGAAGATTTGACAATTGCATGCACATGTAATGCATGCTTAAACTCATGGAAAATAAGGCCTCATTACTCCATTCATACTGTCACCTCGAAATGTGTGGACCACCCTGTCGATCAAGGCTCTTTATCCCGCAGTGGCCTCGTCTCCCTACCATTCTTCCTTTGGTTTCCTAGCCCTATGATTCTTGCCACTACCTCTAACCTCATCCCTGCGCTTTGCTTCCCCTGCATCACACTCATGAGCAGTGACATAGGGGGAGATCATCGCCCATGTTGGGGCAGAGGTCATGGATGACACCTCCATAGCCTCTTTTTTTGACCACAACATACCTAATCACATTCGTAGAGAGGTGGTGGCCATGGAAGAATAGGAGAACCACTATGGTCCACCTTCATCCTTCTAGGTCCTTCGTAACCTCTTGGCCAAGCATCTAAAGGGAAAGGAAGAAGCTAAAACCAAGGCCACCGACTAAATTGTTGAGCTCTTTGCACTCTTCAACCAACTTTCCTTCTCCCTGAAGCGTTTGGCCAAAGACCTAGATATCGACTATCCTCCAAATGTCCCTTCCCCTACTATGCCTTTCGCATACTCCCCTCCAGCCAGTTTGTCCCTGCCCTCCTCTTGTAAATCCCCTCCATTTCCCTTTGTGCCACTTTCTCCCTCACCAATGACTGAAGTTTCCCCCCTTCTCCCCCTCTACCCAACTCATATGGGCATTTCATTATGGAGGAGCTTTTAGAGGCTACTAGTTCGTTGCAATCTTGTGTGACCTCTTAGGCACATGGCGGATCCATTTCAACATCAATTTTGCTTCACAATGGCACATGTTATCCACCGACCACTTGATCAACCCAAGGTTGGTTCTCTCACCTTCGTTTTATTCGATGGCTTATAGAATAGTCTCATTTATGCTCACTGGTGATCAATTCGATAACACCCCTCATTCTTGACACATAAGTGGCAATTTTACGACTGAGGAAACCCGAGTTTTGTTGCAATTGACATTGTTATCACTCAAAATTTTCTCAAGGTTAAAGAAAGAAATTTTCGAGGTAACCACAAACCAATATTTTAGGCTTAGGCTCTATCCAACCTAAGTCCAGAGAGGGCTCTCTCTTTATAATTTAACTTTGTTTAAATAAGATTTCAGGCTAGTTCTTAATGTTTAGGATTGTTTGTTTTGATTGGGTGGTGGAATTAAGAAGACAAATGGGCAGAGCAAATATTTAGGCCATTGGGCTATGGAGTCAATCAAGAAAGGCTTAACTGGATTTGATCTATTACTGAGGTAAGAGTCCACAGGGCAGGCTAGCACAACAAGAGCAAATCTACAGGTTCAAAATGGGTGAAAGTCCTAACCAGGGCCAAGGGCAATGAAGAATCCTTAACCGGGATTGGGATGAAGAAAGGAAGGATGGCCAGTAGCAAAGGGAAATGAAGAATCCTCAACTATGGGCCAAAGGGGGGGTAAACTACGGAAGTAAGGGGGCAATTAAGAATCCCTAGACCAAGGCAGTTTAGTAGAAAACTGTTATGAAACTAGCTCAAGAAAAGATAGAAAAGATAGATCAACACCTTAGAATTCAGCCTCTTCGAGGGGGAAACCTCCTTTACATTACATAAATGAAAAATTCTTGGATGATACAAATGAAAAGACCTCCTTTTTATATATAGGAGTCTAAGGGGTCATAACATAATCAGAGCCGACATAACAATAATAATGTAAGGGCACAATAATAACAATAATGGGTTTCTATGGGGCACAATAGTAACAATATGGGCACTACATGGGTACATCAATATAATAAGTGGGTTATACTAATAACAGTAAGGGGTTACACTAGTAGTATAGGGGCCTAACATGCCCCTCTCCTTCAAAAAGTGTTGTCCTCAACGCTTGAGTAGTTCTTGATGCTTCTGTATAAAATTCTTGTCCTCTCATGTGGAATCTTCAGCGGGTAAGTTCTTCCACTTGATGAGATACTCTGAAATTGATTGATTTTGTAGATGTCGGGTTCTTGTTTCTGTGACTGCTCCAGGTTCCAATATGATTTTTCCTTCCTTTTCAATATTTGGCAATGTTGTTTGAATTGGGATCTTTTGCAACTTTTGAATAAGTGGCCATACTTCTTTGTCCTTCCGTTCATCCCTTGCTTCGTTTATCCAATCTGGTTGGATAATAGAAATATCACAAAACAATGCTTCCACATCCTCATCCTTGAAGAGTCTTCCCATTCGGTAAGGTCGCCATTTTTTAAGTGCATGTAGTATTGCCAACATTTCCTTCTCATAAATATCTTTCTTTAAATGTAGCAGTAAAAATACCCAATCATCTACATCAAAACATTTTTCACTATGATGTTGATCTACCTGTTGTTTCATTTGATTTTGCACCGAAGTGGCGCTATCCTTAAAAAGTTGGAGAACTTGTTGTTGATGCTCGATGTGATATTTCACTGCTTGAACCTTTTTCTTCTTGATATGTCCTTCTATCTTTAGAGTTTGAGGAGTGGTAATTTCTTCCAATCCTTTACAAGATATGGTCAGATTCATTTCTTGACGCTCGATGTGATCTTTCACTTCATGAACATTTTTCTTCTTGATATGTCCTTCTGTCTTGCTAGTTTGAGGAGTGGTAATTTCGACCAGTGAATTACAAGATATGGTTGGATTCATTTCTTCTTTCTTGATGTGATCTTTCACTTCTTGCACCTTTTTGTTCTTGATATTTCCTTCTATCTTGAGAGTTTGAGGAGTGGTCATTCTTGCCAATAGTTTACAAGATATGTTCTGATTCATTTCTTCTTTCTCTGGGGTCGGGTCCTGGCATATATCCTCTTCTTTTGATGTTTCTTGATCCTTTTCTTCCTCCTCTTCATACTCTATGTAAAATATTTTCTTCTCAGCACACTTATGACCTTTAGTGCATTTGCTATCACAATTGTAACAAAGCCCTTTTTCTCTTTTTTCTTCCAATTGTTGTGGTGTAACCCTTGTAGGTTGTGGAAGGCTAGGAGGAACAACACATCCATCTTTATAGTTGTGAGGGGTAGAATTCCTTGTTGCCATAATTTTACTTTCAAATATGTCACAAAGCCCTTTTACTCTTTCCAATTGTTGTGGTGTTGCTCTAAACAAGGTGTTGCTCTTTGTATCTTCATAATGTGCTATCATTTCCTCCGTGAGAATTGACCACGTAACAAGTTTTTTATGAGAACAAATCCCTTTATACCATAAAAATTGATCCGGTTCTAAATATGAAGATGCAATACATACCTTTTGTAACAGTGGTACACCATGTAGATCAAAATATTGCTCCATCTGAAGTATCCAATTTATCGGATCTTTGCCATCAAACTTCCTCATCTTGCTTTTTCTTGATTTTAGGAGCTCGAACTTGAAACGACTGTAACTCTGTAATTGCGGATATTTAAGTTCTGAAATTGCTACCTGTAGTAGCCCTCTGTTTCCTCTTTCCAATTCCACCAGTCTGATCCAAATTGGATTCTCCAAAAAAGAGTTATGCACAATCTCCCAAGATGACCTGATTATAGACCTTTCCAGAAGAGCGAACTTGTATGAAGTGCCACGTGTCAATTTCTCAACCTTTGGCTCTGAAAAAGATATACAAGAAACTACAGTCCGTCCTATTTTTGTGCCTTCTTACGAAATTTCAATCCAATGCTCAGAGAGAAAGTTATGACTATTTTCCCTAGGTCACCTGTTTGGAATGTAATTCAGGAGTCTGCAAAAAGACCAACTTCCTCAGATCATATCTCCGAAACTATCGGGCGAAAAGCTCTGAAATTCTGACCCAAGGTTCAGAGCGATTTCGTCTCAAATGGGTTTATTTTTTGACTTCTGAAACGTCACAAAAAAAAAGTTATAGCGAAAATGCTACGATGACTTGTTTGGAGTAGCGAAACCCTAGAATCCAAAGCTCTGATATCAAATGTTATGAAACCAGCTCAAGAAAAGATAGAAAAGATAGATCAACGCCTTAGAATTCAGCCTCTTCGAGGGGGCAACCTCCTTTACATTACATAAATGAACAATTCTTGGATGATACAAATGAAAAGACCTCATTTCTATATATAGGAGTCTAAGGGGTCATAACATAATCAAAGCCGACATAACAATAATAATGTAAGGGCACAATAATAACAATAATGGGTTTCTATGGGGCACAACAGTAACAATATGGGCACTACATGGGTACATCAATATAATAAGTGGGTTATACTAATAACAATAAGGGGTTACACTAGTAGTATAGGGGCCTAACAAAAACATAAATAAAGAAAACAGTTAAAACAAAGAGCACTTAAGCTAATTCTGATGATATCATTCCTTGTTTGCTTTTAAGATTGTATAAGAAACACATATGAATATTTCATAACATAAAGAGAATATAGTATTGAAACATGAGAAAATGATACTTATTTGTTCCAATTGTGTACAAGAATCCAGTGAAATGTCCTCAGCTTTATTTCATTTCCAGTGAAACCAGTCCAGTCTTGAGTACAATAGCTCCTTGGCTCAAAAATATGTCTATAGAAATGTATTTTAATCCACACAAAATGCTTCAAATGAAGAAGTATTTATACTAATTCAAAATTGAAATATCTTGAAGAAATATCAAGATTGGTTTTACAAATATCTCAAACTGTTCTACATTAATAGAACTTAAATAAAGGACATTCAAAACTAATGAATCTATCTGGAACTATTTTTATGGATTTATGGTGACAAAGAAGATAAATTCGAATTTGATAGCAACTCGTAAGTGATGAGGCTTCCAAGTCACTAACTACATCCTTTATTTGTGCATTTTGCCCTAAATATTCTGCAAACTTAGGGTCCAATGATACGCTTTTATATCTCAATATGAGATAGATATGTAAAACATAAAAGAGGTTATTGTAGATAAGTATGTTATTGAGATAAACCTCTCTCATTTTCCCAAAATTCAGCTCCAAATGTTTACAATATTCTCTGCAAAAAGATGTCAATAACAGGACTTTGCACAGTCTGAAAAATGGGCTGTGAAGACATGCACTTATCTCACTATTGGTAATACCGGTTTAAAAAGTGAGGTAGTTTTTTGTAGATTAGCCTTTTAGGAACAAAAACCTCCTCCAGTATCTCAAAATACATTTTTCATTGGTCACAATAGTTTCTGTAAAACTGTGGCTTAAACAAGAAATTTCTGAAGAATGTACCATTTCTGTTCTGATTTCATCTTTTAACCTTAAATTTCTTTTAACTGTTTTTCACTTTTACTTTAGATAAAATTAATTTTTGTTGGTGAAAGTGTTTTGATCTCTGTTTAACCCTTACTACCTCCATTTTTACTTTTACTATTTATTGCTTACTGTTTACTTTTATCGCTCTCTTTTTTCATCTATCTTCACTTTGACATGAATCTGTATGTTATGCTTTGTATCTGTCTTCCCTGCTATTTATCTTCATGCTAGTTTATTTAATTGACTTGGTCTTCAGTCTGATACTCTTTAACCCTGATACACTTTGACTATTCTTTATTGTGTCCTTTTACCTTCACTGTATATTTTACTGTTTACTGTGTATTTCAATTAGTAATTTCTTTTGTTCTTGTGTATATCAGCATCAGGTAGTGGATATAGGTTAAGTCCATGCTTATTGTATTCATCTGCCTTGTAACTATATTCTCTGTCTAGTTGCTCTATTTTGACTGTCAATGCTCTATGTAGTTGTCTTCTTTTCTATTTCCTTGTACAATTGTGTTCATCCTCTGAGCACAAGTTCTGAATGAGGTTTTCTATTGATTCTTGGAATAAACCAGTTCTGTGACTAGTATCAAAACTGTTTATCCAAGCTTTGATCTTAGTTTGATAACCTGAAAAAATTCAATATTATTTAAGAGAATATAGGTCTTCATGAAGGGCGCTTGATGGCTCTCTGGCACAGGGATGACTGGGAAAGGGGTCACAATGGAGTTTTGGACTGAAAACAGATGGTGAAATCGTGTTGCAGAGGTTCAGGGAGGCGCTGGAGGGTTTCATAGGTTTACACATTCAAACGAGTGAAAACCATGAAAACACAAGTTTTCACATTATAAGGTTTAATGGGCAGAATTTCGAAATATGGTGCAAAAGTCAATTAAATCAATGGATGGGCGGTTTATCGAAATGGAGGGGAAGTAGTATTGAAAGGTCCATCACACTGCTTATGAGTCATGGGCGGTTTTGAGGGGAGGCCACTTGATGCCATTCATTGGGCACCACGTAGCAGCGAGGTGAATAGTGAAACCGTTCACATCGGGCAGGTAATGTTTGGCATCAGAGGCTGCCCAATATGAGCGTCAGCCGTTGGATTTGAAGGGGTCAGATCATACGGTGGTGACTCGGGGTGTGATTTGATTGGGGAGTTAATGAAGGGGCCAAATGGGATAGCAACTACGGTTTAAGGAAACTTAATGATGTCGGGGATGATTTGATTGGTGGAACAGGTTATTAATTAATCATTGTTTGACTAATTAACCCCTTTTTGTTTGGTGGAGGGTTATGGCTCTTAACTAGTCATTGATCGGCTAATTAATCCATTTAGTTAATTTACTAAGGTTTATATTTCAAACCTCGGGCGAGATATTATCATATGGGATTTAATAAATATACGGGAAAGGGGTTTATTTTAGGGACTTAGATAATAAAGTTAATAAATTAATATGAAATGGGCGGAAAGGATTTTTACCATAAGTTTAATGTATAACACATGATTGGCACACTTTATTCATATACAGAAAATACTAAGGATAAGATGGCTTTTATGAGTTGTTTGAGTGGAAAGGGGTTTATTAGGGGGAACGACTTTTCTTTAGAAAAAATGATGTTTTTTCTTAGGGAAAGGGATTTGTTTGGGAAAATGAGTGATTTGAAGGGGGTGACTATTTATGAGGGGATTTTAGTATTTAGGACCTATAAGTCATTGGGCTGAGGGTTTGGTCCCTCCAGAAGTCAGAGAAATGCTTTAAGCCCCTTTGACTTAAGATTTTAGGTACTTAAGACTTTTTCTTGGAAATTAGTTAAGTGAAAATGTAATGAGTGAGGGAAGTTAATCATTTTGACTTTGTGAACTTTGATGCATGCTTTATTTTCACCCATACTTATAACTTTTGATGATGAAAGTGAATATTATTCTCTTATCTGACAATCATCATAATTCTGCAACCATTCTGCTACTTACCCACCTACTCATCCTACCATTTTTACTTCTCTTTATTAGGGTGCACTTAAACTAGCAAACCCTTATCAAAACCTTTTCTTTTCTTTTACAATAGAAATCTATCTAAATCTATCCTTATTACATCCAAGGGCTCAGATTAAATAGTTGAGCTCCTTTTATTCACTCTACCTATCTACTTATCTGCCAAAATTACACTGTTTGGTCAGACATTTATTCTCTATTTATTAACATGAAATTCAAAACATGGAATAATCAAGTTTAAATTGTTTGATCACCATGGATTGTGGCATAAAAGCAAGTTGCAAACAATCATTATTATGCATAAAAGTAAATGGTAGTGGCATTTGGGCTTGCACACTTTCATGGTCGTTTCTTTTTGGGGTTCATTTTTTCATTTTTTTTTTAACCTTTTTTATTCTTTTTGCCCTTTGATTTTTCTTTTAGGGCATACCCTATTTACATTTTTTAATTTTTTTGAGAATATGGAAAACGTTTGCAGAAAGCAAAGGCATGTACATATTACAGATTTAATCTCAGTCATTCAAAAATTATGACTCTTATTGGTATAGGAACCTAACAGACATTTTCTACCACCCTCGGGATATTATCCAGACGTTGTAAGGCTCAACCCTCCTATGTAATTTGTATGGCCACAAAATTTTAAGAAAGAATTTGGAAGTTATAAGCTCTGGTTTCTCCCTTCAGGGGCAGAGAAATTTTGATTTTTATATCTGGTTTCCTCAATCTAGGGCAGAGATAAACTTCATGGTTGTAAATACTTTATATTTTGTTCAATTAATATAATGTTAAAGATATGGTATGAATTTCTGGCAAAAAAATAGGATTACTTGAATGCTTCGTCCATTCATTTTGTATCAAAATATGTTCGTGAAGACATAAACGTTAATAAAATATTAATTCTCGCATCTCACAATGATTTGAATAATCAAATTTGTTAACTTCATTATTTTTATATTGTTTTCATTTTAATGTTGACCGACTCGCTCTTACATTTAATTATCGATCCAAGTAAGCTTTAATTTTTACAAAACTATCATACAAAGTCTATGCTAAGGAAGATGATGACTAGTATAAAATAATCTCAACCTAAAGTCGTTGTACAAACACTCTCAGCAATCAACAAATTTGTTACACTCCACACATATTCAATGCGAAGAAATATTGCAAAATAAGGTACTCTGTCATTCAATCACTCTCATAGCACTCCCAAAAACCATCACTCATTTAATATGGACACATAAAAGGAAGTTCAATCCAAAATATAACAAAAAAGCAAATAATTCACTGCCACACTAAACTGAGAGACCAGTCTAGGGCTTAAGCTATCACACCATCCAAAACTTACTACAATTAATTAAATTAAACATAGAATTACTTATAATAGCAGTAGTAACAACAATTAGATAAATTAGAAATATTTATGCAATCTGTCATTCAACCACTCTCGTAGGACTCCTAAAAACCATAACTCAGTCAAGTTACACACATAAAAGGAAGTACAATCCAAACTTTAACAGTAAAGCAATTAATTCACCGCCACACTAAACTAAGGGAACAATCCATGAATTAAGTTTTCACACCATCCAAAGCTTATTGTAATTAATTAAATTACATGAAAAAATAACTGTAACAACAATCACATAACTGAGAAATATTTATACAATCTGTCATTCAACCACTCTCATAACACTCCTGAAAAATCATCGCTCATTCAATCTACACACATAAAAGGAAGTGCAATCAAAACTGTCATGGAAAAAAAAAAAAATTCACTACCACACTAAACAGAGGGACCATTCCAACACTTAAATTGTCACGCCATACAAAGATTATTACAATTAATTAAATTACACATAGAATTAATTGTAACAACACCAATAAAAGAAATCCCATAACTAATAAATATTTATCCAATATTTCATTCAACCACTCTCACAACACTCCTAAAAACCATCCCTCATTCAGTATGCACATATAAAATGAAGTGCAATCCAAACTATAACAACAAAGAAAATAATTCACTACCACACTAAACTGAGGGAATAGTTCAGGACTTAGGTATTCACACCATCCAAAGCTTTCTGCAATTAATTAAATTACACATAGGATTAACTATAACAACAATAGTAACAACAATCAAATAACTGAGAAATATTTATACAATTATGTATTCCACTCTAACTAACTAGTGATCCCTGCTAAAAAAGAGGGGCCTTCCTCCTTAGCAGGGTTGGTGTACTAAAAATCACACAAACTACTCAAAGAAAATTATTGAACCACAAATTTGAGATTTGCATTAATAAAAGTATCAGGATTACAAAGCTTTGGTGTTTCCCCTTTCCAATCCTATTCTCCAATTCTTCACTCTAGCCCTCATGAGAAAACAATATTTTCTTTTAGAGATATTAATTACAATGAGAAGATCATCATGAGAATATTTTGATTCTCATGTGATCTTAAAATAAAATGATATGTTAACAATTACACAATGGTTTCCATGGAAGGGACAAAACTATAACAATTTCCTTTAATTACAAATAGAATTACCAAATATCTCAACCAAATGATCTGGATACTCCACAAATATATCCAAGTGATGAGTTGTTTCTTTTGACTTTGACATGCTCCTAGATCCAACCAGATTATGAAAGACATCACATGCTTAATAATTTTTTTTGTAACAACAACAACTCTCGAAATCTTAATTAATCCAAATCGGTAAAGGAACTAAAATTTAATCCTATAACAACAAGCTTCAACATACCATCCAAAACTTAAATAGGCCATACATTATTTTTATGATAAAATATAACTTACAAAAGTAGTTCTAATGTCAAATTATAAGTAGAATTTGACTAAGAAAGTGAAAAGTGAAAAAGGACATACTTAGGTGAATAAGGGTTGTTACATTAATAAGATATGGTCATGTTGGTAAAAAATGGATAAAAGAAATAGAAAAATAAGTAGGAAAAAGATGAAAATTTCATGACCCAACATCCCCCCTGCTTAGGTGGCAAATACTACATCAATTTAATTTTAAAATTTAATGGTGTTAGAACAGTCTAATCATGTAGTATTATGGCGAGGTGAGGTATGTATTAATTGGATGAATAATTGGATTTCCTACATCCAGTCTGATTAGGAAAGGAAACACATGCTTAATAAACTATTTGTGTAACAAAAATAGCTCCTGGAACCTTAATTAATCCAAATCAGTAAAAAAACTAAAATGTAATATTGTAATAGTAAGCTTCAATAGAGCATCCAAATCTAAAACAACCCAGCCATTAACTCTTAGACTACCTAACCCGTAAGCACCAAATCCCTAAGCTCTTGACCCTTAATGCCTTAAACCCTAACCCCTTATCCCTTAACTCTTAATCCCTATATCATAAATCCCTAAATCCCATAATCCTAAAATCCCTTATCCAATTAATCCCAACACCTCAATTGATTAACTATTTAGGAACATCCAACACTAATTTTGGGGCTAGCAAGGGAGCTAACCAAGGAGGTAATGTAAGTGAAAAAGAATGAGATAAACCCAGCCCTATCCCTTGTTCTACTTCTAGGGAAATTTATGGAACTATTTCCATTGACATTTACGATGTTTCTTTTGATGCTAGTTTCCAACGCTATTTCTGGCCCTATTGACATTGAAATTCATGGAGCTAGTATTTCCTGAATTGGCGCCTAAGTGTTTTGGTCAATGAAAGAAAGGCTAAAGAATGTGCCATACCAATAAATAGCACTAAATTTTGCCGAAAAAAGGGAGAAAAATACACTAAAACAGTCCTTAGAAGCAAAAAAGGGAGAAAAAAAGTGATATAATCACAAGGATTTGTTGTAGTGTATCCAAGTACATCAAATAACATATTTCCTTCTTTTGAGTGCTTGGATTTGTATAGTATCGACTCAGAATATGCTTCTCATAGTTTTCAATCTTCATTTATGGCCTAGGATTCTCCTTCAATTCAGAATGATTCTAAAATTTCTTCAAGACATGCATCTTCAAATATCACATTTGAATAAACAAATTGCCAAGATTTTGAATCTTTGGTATACCTTGTTGAGGAAAAACAAGATGAATCTAAATGTTACATTGGTATGCTTGTCCTCGATCATTATTATGATGAAAATAATCTCATGGAGCATAAAATGCGTGCTAATCCTTTGTTCTTACAAATTTGATTTTGTCACAAGTTACAACTAGTGTTTCTCCTCTTGAGTTTTTTTATTTTTCCTCACCTATAGCACACTATTCATTGTACCCAGATATGTGCAATAAGTTTGTTATATTAGCAGTCTCTTTAAATCCTTTAGATATTTATTTGGCTAGTCATGGTTCCAATCGAGTACAGAATGATGTGATTATACCATCAAAGGATGAAATCCTTGAATCCATTATTTATGAATTGTTCAATTGTAAATATTTTATAAGTAAAGAGGAAGATTATACTACTCTCAATGATTAAGGGAGTTTTTTTATTTATGTTTCTCAATTTTCTATCCATCAAGAATATCATATGTTTCAAATCAGTGGCATTGATAGTTTTTCCATTGATATATCTGATGATATTGGTGCAAATTTACCTATTGATTTTTCTAAGCCACCCAAATTCGATGATTTACCATCAGAAAGTTCAGAGACTGATCAATAAGTCAAGGAATTTCAGCCCCTACTGATGGTTATGTCAAGCTATCGCAATATTATTGAAATTGCCAAACTAAGTTGGATTCAAATTTTTGTGCATAACTCTTTCCTCAGTAGTTTCCCACTGGTTGTGAGTTCATTCTTAAAGGAGTTTCGATATTTTCAAGTTGATCTTCATGATCTTCAAGATAACATTTCTGATTAGATGAAATATTCGTGTTTGGTTAATTATTCATCATGTTAATCCCTTGCACCACATCTAGGTTCAGAGAGCACATCTTTTGCAGATCTACACAATTTCAAGCTTGTCTTTTTAATTATCGAGATAAAGGTCATTTTGGGTTGAAAGGTTTCTCTTTGTCAAACACCTCCGAGATTGATCACTTTCCTATCACTCTTGTGTATGTCATGAAGCTAATAATATTTTTTGCCACAACATCTCCTCTTTAATGATATAAAATTCTTGAATCATTAAGTGAATCAAAACCGTTGTATTGCTATGAATACCTAGTTTGATTTGACCCTTGTTTCCAACCTTTCTCTAGCCTAGTACCCTAATTAGTTTTCTACATTTGCAATGTAAATGATTGATTTAGATGCCTTAAGATTTCATATTGTTTGCATAGTGTCTAATTAGAAACAAAGTGAACAAATGGAGAATCAATGATCTTATATTCACCAATTTGTTCAAAATCGTTTTACATCTATTGATTTTCTTAAATGCAATGATCATGGTTTATCATTTCACGATTCATATCCTGGTCTAACAGTTGAGGCACTTTAGCATGGGATGATGGTTATGTTACATTCTCACCATCTTAACAAGGCTTCTGAACAAGATCATATCAAATCCCCCTTAGAAGATTCTCTTTATCATTTCAATGTGTTAATTGAAAATTCATTTTCTCATAAGCATCAAGGTTTTCAAATTTGTTGTTATGGATACCATGATCCAATTGATGAATGGTTAGAGAAATATTACCTGGAAAGACGCATAAAAAATAATAAGTTTTGATATTTCTTCAACACAAATGAATGTACTTCCATGACCAGCCTTCAAGGTTTGTATGATCATCATTTCAATAAACAAGGTAAAGCTCGAAACTACTTAAAGTGAGTTAGTATGGCACATCTTTCTATTGATAAGCAAGACCTTCGATTCATTATGGAGATTCATTGTGGAAGATTGTTAATTTATTTTCTTTTCTTTTGCACAATTAGTTATATTCCTTTTAACTTTTTGTGTCTTTCTGATTATAGTCTGGGAGCAATTACAACCGCTGTTAACACCCAGGTTGTTCCCTATGACTCCCAAGGGAATACGGCCGGGGTAACCACTAACCAATCTTTGGATTACAGCTTCTAGCCAAACTGTAATCAGAGAGGGCTCTCTCTTTATGATTTGTCTCTGTTCTGATAGTATTTTAGGCTAGCTATAAAGCTCAAGGTTTTGCTTTTGGGATGTGTTTGGTTGGAGGATGATTTCAGTCAATATATGTGTTCTCACTAGCATGTCCTAGTCCATTGGGCATGGAGTCAGTGGTCCTTTAGATTGTCTGAGGTGCTGTGTGATACTGTAGTGATGCTGCAGAGCCAGATTAGTGTCTGAGGAACAACGTTCATAATAGTGATTGAGTGGGGTGTATCCAGTTTATGCAAGGCATTTAAGAATCTTGCAGCAAATTGCTAAAGAAAGACAATGAGGATATTATCCTAGAAGCAATGAAGAATTTCTAGGTAACATTCATACATATAGAATTAATAGACACATGAGCAATTAAGAATTCATGTCCATGGTAATCCTGAAGACAAACATTTACAGCAGTAAAAATTGAGTACAAGGTGTAATAAAACAAATCCTGCACTATTCTTTTTCTTTACTGCTAGTTTAGTGCAACATGAGTATGATTTGATAAACATAAGAAAGACAAGAACAGAGATTGAGGAAAACTTGTTATTTCATCAGACAGCACAGGAATTCTGCATCAGCACATGTAGCTTCATCCAGACATCAAATATTTCAGGAAATCACTGAGCTAATCCAGCCCTCTGTATTAGATAATTCTGAAAGTGTACAATACATTTGCCTCAGAGTGAAAATTACCAACCCCTTATGCGTTACTAAGGGGAGTATATATACAAAATTTACATGTAAAAATATCAAAGAATGAGTTAATGTCTCATTTATGATATGCCAACTTCTGGAGCGTAGTAGCTGAGGGAGTGAATGCTGCAATAACTCCTTAGTGCCTCAGCTGTCAAAAATGGTCAGAAGATATTGGACTTTATGGCTGTTGGAGTCGGCTGAGGATAAGCTGTCAAAGATATGCGTTTTTTCTTATCCTTTGGGCTAGTTGTCGTTGTCCATGTGCTGAGTCACTTTTCAGCTGCTTTAAATGCTAACCTTTTTCTGCTGTTTGTCTTCTAGTGAGCTGGATAGGGCAGTGACCGAGCAACTGAGGCTACCGTGGCAGAATTTGAAGCATTGCTTGCCACCAATCCTCCTTTGGCATTTGATGTCTCCGAATCTTTATCAAGGTCTCATCGGCCTCTGTATATCTATAGAAGTTAGGAGGAGTTTCAAAAAGATGATTTACCTCATTTTCAATAAAGAACAGGCCTTCAAGTTTGTCATATAAGCTCTGTCCTGTGGGAGGCCCTGTTTGCCCAGATGTACTGCCAGATGCAGTAATCTGATTTTCAATGTAGGTTGCCATTCTGTTGGCAAATTGATCTCGGGAGATCAGTCTTCCTGCACCGCTTAGGATGCTGGGCAGGCCTTTTGCTTGCAGCACTGCCATCTTGACTTTATATTCCTCCACATCAGCTTGTATCTCATAGCACTTACTCTCCACTGTTTGTACATAGTTCCTGAGAGTTAGTACCTTCTTGGCAGTGAGGACAGCCTCTGTTCTGTTGGAAATGCCTATGGCTGCCAGTTCCTCCTTCTCTTGCCTGTTCAGGAAGTCTATCATTCTGTTGGCCTGTTCAGGCCTGTCTCCCAGTAATGTTTTGGCCTTATGGATTTCTGCTTGTGCTTGGCCCATCAAGTCCATTTGCTCATGTATTGTTTTTATTGACCTCCATTGTTGAGTGATGGATTGGCCAATTTTGGCCCATAGAATCCTCTTTATGTCGGCCATGGCAGTCTCTAGATTCAGCTCTTTCTCTAAGGCCTTTATCTTTTCTTTTAGGGCCTTTATTTCTCTGCCCTGCTCTGCTACAGTTACTTTTGACTTGTCATACTTGGCATCCAGTTCTGCCAATTTTTCCTTGGCCTTCTTTATTTCATTTGCCTGGAGTTCCATTTCCTTGATGGCCCTTGTCAATTCTTCTACACTTGTACTGGCATCTGGAGCTATTGTTGTTCCTGCTGCTTCTGTTGTGGGGGGCACTGCTGCCTCTGCTGTTGTTGAAGTTGTTGGAGGAGCTTGGGATGTGGATTCCCCCTGTTTATCTTGTAATGCTCCTTCCAGCTTTTCCTCCAAATCCAGGACCTTCTGGTTTAGCCGCATTATCAGGTCTAGTTGGTCATCAACCTGCTTTTCTTTCTGTAGCTCTGCTGTCTGAGGATGCTCCGTAGGCAGCAGCTTTAACCTCTTCTTTAATGCATTGAGGTCATCCTCCTTTTTCTTCATAAGGGCCCTTACACCCTTTGGATCACTAGGATCATGCCCTAGATCAATTATGATGTCCTCAAGTGATTTTATTCTATTGTCTTTGGCCAGGGAGGACATTCTCTCAAAATCCAACTGTGTGTTGGTATTTTTTAGTGACTCTTTTAGCTCATGGGCCATGGTTGCCTTCTCTACCAAGGTTGCATAGACCATTTCTCCAGTCTGTTTGTGGAGTTCAATCTGGTCCATGGGATGGATGTCTCTGGCTAGGACCTCCACCCTTGTCTTCACAAAATCTGCAGCTGACTTAGGCTGCGGCACTGTAGGCTTAAAGTGACTGAGGAGCATTTTTTCCTCTTTAATGTCGTACACTGACATTAGCCTTTCTTGCTGGGCTGGTGTTGCATCTAGAAATTGTTTGTAAACCTCTATCCTCAGCAGATCATTCTGAGCCTTTATTTGTTTGAAAGAAGCCTTAGTGCTCTTGGGCTTCTTGCTCTGCTGGGAGGAAGAGGACACCTCCAAACCAAGTTGTAGTCCTTGCTCCTGCTGAAAGGAGCTTGTACCTGTGTGCTGACTGCCCTCCCTGTCTTTCCTTGCACTGTCTAAGACATCTTCAGTGATGTCTTCTACCTCTGGGGAGTCTGCCCTCTGCCTTTTGGCTTCTGGTTGTTGGGAGGATCCACTAATAGGAATGGACTCTTCTCTATCTCTTTTCGTACCCCTTTCCTCATGTGCTGGGGTCTGCAAAATTGGGGCAGTCAATGGCTCAGTCTGTGGAGGTGGAGTTTGCATTGCTGGAGCTGCTGGTAGCTCAGTCTGTGGAAGGACAGTTTGCCCTTGCTACTGTTCTTGTTGCTGCTCTGGTTGTTGCTCACTTGAAGGGGCAGGCTTTTCTTTCACGGTTTCTTCTTCAGCACCCATTATCCCTTTCCCCTTGTCTGTAGCCGGTGCTACTGTAGAGGGTGCCTGTGTGGCTGGTGCAGTCCTTGTGGCCGAGGTCCCTTCTCCTGCTAAGTGAGGCCGTTTGAAGGGTACCTGCTGCACAGAATCTAGGTCAAGAGTCTTTTCAAGTTCCTTGACATTCTTCAGCATTGTCTCTTCTTCAGTTAATTTTTCAATTAAAGTATCCTGCTGCCATTCTTGCTGGTTGGCATATTTTTCAATGTGGGGATATTTGCAATGCTTATAGCCTATTAGCCTGTACTTGACTCTCCTAGCAGTGATGAAGCCTTCAGGGTCATAAGGAACCCACCGAAAACTATATGATAACTTGTATTTGTCTTTGAGGATGAGGTCAGCGTCTTCCCATCCTTCTTTTTTATTCATGATGAAGGGGCCCAAGTGATGTTTGAACTTGAGATGGGCTTTCTTTCTGGAGCTGTGGAAGTGGGTGAGGTCAGACTGAATCAACTGCCTATAATATTCCAAGGCAAATATCCTCATAGGCACATACTTTGGGAGTCTGTATGGACAGAGCTCACAGCCATAGACTCTGATGACTGTGTGATCCTCATATAGGTACCAATCACCTATTTTATACTTCTTGGAAAGCTGCAGAGCTTTCTGTATCTCAGTTGATATTCTGGGAGGAGGGGACCTCATCAATAGGCAAGAGACAGGGTATACAAATTGGTTAATAAATTCACAGTAAGAATAGGGTGAATTTGAGACTTTGTGATAGACAGATGTCCAGAAGATCACAGATCTTCTTTCCCCTCTATAATCTAGCTTTTTGATGTAGCAAGGAAAGACTTCAGACCGATAGTACATGAAAAGATGGTAAATATAGGCCGAGTACTTGAAGACACCCTGTCTGTCCACTTTGCTTAACTGATCATGAATCTTGTTAGCTATAAACTTGGCAAAGTTATACTTGCGGGCAGGGGGTTGGCCTGGGCTGTAAACATCTAGCAATACCAGCATTGTTTGATCCACATGCTCACTGGTTCTGTACCCCAACACATAAGCAATCATGTCTAGCAAAGTCTGCCTACCTCAGTAAAAAAGACATCCAAGTAGGGAGGTGGCCCTGCAGGCTGGCATTCAGGTCTCATAAATGTCCTGGTGACCTTCTGAATCTCCTCACTAGTCATCTTGGCACCAGTGTCCAGCAGATAATTCATGGAAAATGGGAACAGCAGCTCAGTTTGATCAAAGTGGAGCATCTTATTGATGGTCTCAGGATTGATGTGAAAGAGGATGCTCCCAAATGGAGACTTAATAGCTCTTTGTTGCACATCATAGTTTTCAGCGCAAAGGCGAATGACCTCAGGAAAAACATTGACAGAGGGCAGACAGTAGTATGGGAGATTTGATTCCCATATCCCATATGTGTCCTTGCCATTTAAATAGTCCTCTCTTAACTACCTGAAGGTCTGTAAGAAGTCCCTGTTACCCACAAAGTCTTCAATGAGATAGACCCTGTCAGTAAGAGGCAAGGACTCCAGGTCTTTGTTTGGTGGATTTAGTGGAGCAACACTGAGGGCTGAGGGTGCAGGGGCAGCCATTGTATTACCTGATTTTGAACAAGGTGAGTGCAATGAAGTGCAAGGTTCCTTAGAGCTTAAATGATAGGCTCAGTGTAGACAATGCTTGAAATCTTCTTCACAGTGGAAAAGGCAGGCTTGGCAAGCCTGCTTCTGCAGTTTTTGATAAATTCACATGGATTGTGAATTGCTAGGGGTAAATTGCAGAGGGTATGAGAGGTTTACTTAGGAAAACAGCTGCAGCTGGTCTACACCCGGCAAAAGGGAACAATGTCGGGCACCTCGAGGACAAATTTACAATTTTGGTCCGCGAATTGACTGTTTTAGTGTTGAATTATGGTTCTGGGAAATGCAGGTTACCTTAGCTCACTTTTAGGTAGTAGACAGAGCTAAATTTGGAATTTGACAAGTGCTTTAGTGGTAAATTTACAGAGAAATGGTATGCATGGGCGAAATGGGAGAATTATGGTGAATACCTGGATAAAATCGCTTGGAAAGCCTGCGGGCCGAACTGTGAAGGCTCAATGTAGCTGAATTGATAAGCTCAGGCGGTCGCAAATTCGAATTTGGAGGTTAGGGAACAATCTAGCGCCAAAGCAGCAACAAGAGCTCTGTGTATTTTCGCTCGAAAATGACACAAAACGGCTATTTCGGGCATTAATAACGACAATTTTGGTAAAAACGGGTTATTGGCGCTTTTCCGCCAATGACGTCAGCATGATGTCATGGCAGGCCCGGGTATTGAGGTGACGTGGCCGGTGATGTGGAGGCCAGCGTGGCCGGACACGGTGGCGGGCGGATAAGGTGGCAGGGCTACGTGGAGGGCCACGCGGCGCGGGGGCAGGAGATGGTCCGACGTCATGGTGACATGTAGATGACGTATGAGGGAAGGTGGTAACGGGGATGGTGGTAAGCGGTTTCCCCGCACCACCTTTGGGTAAAGACGGTATCGGGGAGGGGGGCTCCGAACAACCCCGCAACTTGCCACACGTCCCATGTACGGGGTGGAAAACCACCGTTCCCAGGACGCTAAAGGTCGGCAGATCCAAATCTGGAAATACCCGCCCACCGTTGGATCAGGGGTGGCAGACGATGGACGGCTGGCGGGCCTTCCGACGGATCGTGCATGTTGGGGGGGTCCCGCCGGAATATTGGAATATTCGAATTGATATTTTGGGCGGAGAACTTTAGGTTTAGGGCTTTTTGTGGGTTTTTCGGGGCAAGGGTTAATCTGAGGGGGGAAGAAAGGTTTAAAAAGTGGGTTTTAAGCAGAGGGAAAGGGTTTTTGTGGAATTTCTTGGGCAGAGGAGAGGTGATGGCTTAGGGGGAGGTTATTACTCCTAACCAGAGGTTAGAGCAATCCCATGATAGGGTTGACCATAGTCCCTGGTGGACTAATGTCTCCCTTAGACAAACTTTATTAGCTATAGTGCTAAGGGGGAGGATATCTATACATTGCTTGGGATTTATACACCATGGTGTTATAATAGTAGGGGGAAGGGAAACATAAGGGATTTAGAATAGATAGAGTCAGTAATTAGTACTGGGGGAAAGAGAATGGGAAATGGTGTTTGCTAAGCTTTATTAGGATTCAAACTTAGTTAGGAAGTAGATCAAAATGAAAATAATTTTAGACAAGAAATGTGGCTTTTAAAGGAATAAGAACCATCATAAAACCTCAAATTCTTCCATGAATCTCAACTGATGAAGGGATGTTAGTAATGAATCTGAAAGGGGAAAATGGGAAGTTAGACATGCTCCTTTGCTTTGCTGCAACCTGATGGAGAAGAGGACCTTCTCAATCCATTGATATTCCTTTGCAACTATGCTATCAAACACTCATTTGAAAGGAATAATATTTCTGCAACCCCATCTGCTTACCCATCTATTTGCCTAGCATTTTTTGTTTCTTCATGGAGGATGCACTTAGACTTGCAGACCCTTATTTTCCTTTTCTTTTCTTTGGCTTTTTCCCTTTTGATCCTCTATCTAAGGCTACCCTTATTGCTTCCAAGGTCCCAGATTAAGCAGTTGGGAACCTTATTTCTCTACCTAGCTACTTTGTCTGCCAAGATTAAACAGTTTGGACAGACTTCTTTCTCTATTCTACAACAGAAAATTGAAACATGGCATGATCCAGATTAGGCTGTTGGACCATCCATCAAAATTGGGACAACATCAAGCTATATACACACATTGTCTTCTCTTGGAAATATGGGATCTTTGCATCACCAAAGCAGAGCATATTTGGACCTTTCTTTGCCAATCATGAAATATGAAACCTATTGATATAGGTAGCTAACAACCGCTACACTGGAAATTCCATTAGACTTATCCCTGACCTTCTAGCCCATTAGGTTAGGAGTAGCTTTAGGTGCATTTAGTCCCCTAGTTTCATTACATGACCTTTTCATTTTTACTAGTCCTCACATTTTGTTTGTTTGCTTTTGAGTTAAGGTTTGATTCCACTCTATTTTTCTTGTCTTATTTTTATGGCTTACCTTGTCTTTCTCACTTTTGTTTAATAATATTGCATGAAAATTATCTCACTTGGATCAAAAGAAAATGTGGCAAAACTTGAAAAGGGAAATTGTGGCAACCAACAATGCTTGGCTTATTATTATCCTCTTCTCTCTATTAAGCTTAAATATCTTTAATGTTGATGATGTATAAATGGAAAATATGGTTTGTTCTAGATAGAAAGCCTTTGGTTGAACTACAAAGCTCACATCTTTATTATGATCTTGATTTTGACTCAGCCTTGTATTTAAATGGTGTTCTTATTGTCGATCTAATCATGTAGAATAAGGGAAATGGGAAAATCAATAGTGAGAAAACCAATATAAGAGGTATATATAACCTTCTCTGAGGAAACAACCTCTTCTGCTCTCAAAAATTCTAGATACCTCTTCCGCCCCAGTGAAATAAATAACTACTTAAGCACAGTCCTATAAAAATATAAATAAAGGGTGAAAGAATAGAAAGGCTTCCTACACAGAGAGGTGAAGCAAGTGACTTTGTTGGGGTATTTTTTAGGTTCACTAGTAGTGAAGTAATGTTTATGTTCCTATAGTGACTCCATCGAGGTATTGTCTAAGCTTGTAGGAAGTAGAGCAACACCAAAGATCAAAACTAAGACTTTGATTATCTTAAACTTGCATTTATATTACCCTTCTCCTGAATTGAAACAATTGTGATTTGGAAATATTTGTTAATGTGTAAAGTTGAGAAAAGAATATAGGGGGCTATATATTTAACAAGGACAAGTAGAAAAGTTTTTGTAATCTGTATGGTAAATCAAGACTTCCTAAAATATGGATACCTTGCATTTAAGAATAAAACTTGGACAAAGAAGTTGGAGTTCTACCAATGTGTCGCCAAATGTTGACACTGTGATCAACACCCTCTAAAAAATTTCCTACACTTGAATTTTTGAGCCTACTGAGGATATAATGATTTTTCATTCCATATTCACTTCATGACTGATTAGTGTTATGCTAAGTGTTTAAGTATGCTTCTTGAATTCTAAGTGTCGAAGTCACTTGCATACACATGTTCAGTTTGTAAAAAGTTCACGAGTGCATTATTTTACACAAGTTTCAACAAGCATAACACAGTCTATCAAGAAATTTTTGTGAAATTTTCAACCTATGTCGATAGTCAGTGCACACTTTCATTGATAGTCTCTCACTTTTGGTTGCAGTTGCACTTCTATTTCGGTGAGTTTTTCCAACTCTCGCTTTTTCACACCTTCGCTTTCGCAAGTGCTTCTTTCATGTTTATGATTGTATCTTTTTCTTTTTTTTCACTTTAATAAGTTTTTTTTCACGTTATTTTCACCCTATCATGTGTCTCTTTCAATGTTGTTCTCATTTTGTAAGTGTTGTCTACACTTTTCTCTTACTGTCACAAGTGTCATCTTCTAGGCATTGGAAGTGTCCAACATTATAAAAGCAGAGTTGTGGTTCATTGCGAGAGGAAATTTTGGTACCAATGGGTCCTATTTACCATGTAAACATGCCATAGACCCATTCCCAAAGTTTTATGCATTGTCATACTAGTGTCGTCACTTTCGTCAAAAAAGTGTATCTTAAGTGTCGCACCTAGTTGAAGGGAGGCAATTGTACATTCTTAAAGGAAATTTTTGATGCACCCCCCCACACTATTACATCATATTCATCATAAGAAAATACATTAGACATATTCCCCATGTATTTGGCACTGTCGTATAAGTGTCGTCACTGTCATCGCAAAATGTACCCTAAGTGTCACACTTGGAGTAGATTGTTTAATTTCTATCACATTGAGGGGATCATGCTTTTCTTGCATACCAAGTGATCAATGTCATGTTGTCAATTGTTTTGAGTGTGTTTTATCCTTCATAAGTTCAATAGTGGTCTTACTTCTACCTTACTGATCCTACACTTAGCCAAATCCTAAAAATATTTTTCCCCAACCAACTTGACCCAACTTAGCCTCTTTAAATTGTGCATTGTGTAGTATTAAGGCTTAACATTCCCCCTTTCCTCCTAGAACTACATAATATGAAATTCCTCCCTCCAAGGGTTATGCATTACATAGTCATAATGCTCAAGGATTTCCTCTTTGCCCTTAGAAACTGCACAATCCTGCCTCCGAACCATTCTCTTGTTGCACATTGCATAGTCTTAGTCATCAAGTTGTCTCCCTAAGTCCTTGAACTACGCAACTGCATAATCCACTAATCAGTCTCCCTCCAGAATTGCACATTGTGCATTCTCAGTTTTCAACCATGACTCCTTGACCTCCACAACTATGAATTTTACCCTTTCAGTCAGTCTCTTTATGCGCATTGTGTAGTGGCAAGCCTCAGGGTGTCTCCCTGCCTCTATGAGTTGCACAATTGCACAATCCCAATGCATTTCTCTCTATTGTACTATGCATTGGGAAATGATATAAGCCATTTTGTCACATCTGGTCAATAGCCCTACAAACTGGATCAATCAACATTTATGAACACCATGTCATCATCCCTACACAAAGCCCTAAGCATGGCTCTCCCAAATCCCTCAATTTTTGGGTTTCACTGCTTCATTCAATGCTTTTAAGGCCCAACGCATCGTGGCCCTTTAGGGACCTGCGTTCAATAGCAGGTTGCTCAGTTCTACACTAATGATGATTAGCAACAGATTGTCTCTTGTTGAGGGTGCATTGATTTTAGAAATTCATGAAAATTAAAAAGAATCCCAAAGCTTCCTCTTTGAGAAACTTCCAGGAGTTGTTTCAACTATTTACCTTGGATAAGAACTTTGAATCTTATCTGATCCTACCTTTATGATTTCACCTCTTATCCCTTGAACTCAACCTCCCATCAAGAGTGGATCTCAAGCCTAGAATGCTAAATGGATAATAATTCCTAAAGTACCACACTCTCCTATAAATCTACAACCATATACAACACTAGGGTTGGATTTTAGAGACTAATCATACCCTCATGAACCTAAGAGAGTTATCATCTTCATGCATTCGGTTGACATTGAGGTGTGCTTCGTGAAAAGGAATGACAAGTCAACTTGGAGAGATATCTACAAGATCAACTCCTATTTTTGGTTGTAAACTCTCTCCTTTTCATATTAATACAAAGAGTATATTGTTTTCCTATATGTGTTATGTTATGTTTACATTCATATATTTCAATGCTTTGTTGATCTAGTGAATAGAGTAATTGGATAATGCTACATATATGTCGTAGATATTTGGCTTTTGTTGATTGTATGTGCAGGTTCTAATTATAGCAATTAAAGCAACAATTGGAGCTTACAAACTGAGAAGAGATAAGAACTTGCGACGTTTCCCAAGTAAGCCTCTTTCGATTTTTTAATTTATCTAATGGAAACTTTATATTATTTGCTTTTTGTTTTTCTAGACCATTCCATTAGGTCTAGGGAATATACTTCTATCTGTGGTCATAATTTATGGATAACAAATTGACGACTCCACTAGGGATCAATTCAATCCCTTAATGGTTTCCTTGACCTCAGCCCTTGTTAAATCTCTTAAACAAACCTCCAATGCCTCACTCAGTCTAAATTAACCCTAGGAAGACCTTTCATTGAGATTAATTTGATTTTTTGTGTCAGAAATTGGCTTTCCCTTGATCAACACTCCCCCTGGTCTGCTGACAGAGTGTTGCAGCACTCTTTGGCCTTCTCGGAACCTATGTTGTAGAGCACTGGTAGACAATTTGCACTTCTGCTGACTCATGTTTCATAAAAAAAATCATTTTTATGATTTTATCTATGATTAACTTGGTTCTTATTGATCGTCCTTGTGTCCCTGAGTGTGTCTTGGTCTCTCAAAAGCCTTCATCCTATTTTTTTTGTTTTGAGTGTTTTTTCTTGTCAATTCGGTCATTAGAAAATTCATTGCTTGATCATTGGGTTGCTTTAAGGATTTGGTGTCTTAGTCATCATTATGAATAGTTTCTTTTATTAGTGATTAGGAAAATATCTTAGTTTTCATCTGAAAATTAAGTGGAATCGAAAAGAAAAATCTATTGCGTCATGCATTGCATCTAGGGTTTTGTGTGTGAAATTGGGATTAGAAACAGTTGCATTAGGGGAATTGTTTAAAAATATTATTTTTTTGTGTCTTGTATGTTGCATATTCTCTGTTCTATTCCCTCCCATACATATATTTTCATTGAAAATAAAAGTTTCATTTCATCATGCTAGCCTGCATTTTAGGATATTTAGGCCAAATTTCTGGCGAGCCTTGAAAAATGAAACTTAATTCAAGATAAAATTTAAAATTTATTGAATCAATCTTAAGGAGAATTTGTAACATTAGCACAAAAATCTAGAGGTATAGGCTAGAGACATGTTTTGACGTCTATAAAAATAAGAGCTATTGCTTTTTTCCAGAGCTGCATTTCGGGGATAATATCTCATTCCACATATGTAAGTGTATAATACTGTTCTCCACATACCTTGGGGTATATTGGATGGCACTCCACGCATGAAAAGTATATGGGAACACTCTCATCATACAGTTACACATTTGAAGAAACTAAAATGGACTACACTTCCACATACCTTTGATTTTATTTTAGAATTCGAACATAAGTTGTTATCCTCACCATAAGTAGCCGAGTTGGCCACTTTGTATACTGTGATACACCGAACACAACTTTCAGGAAGATTGTCTACCCGTACATAAATCCTTGGTTGTCCAAGGTTGTATATTGTAATTCATAGTTGATTGGTAAACCTTTTATTCCTATTTTACCCTCATTGATTTATTTTTTATGCTAATTGTTAAAATTTATTAATCCAACATGGAAGAACGATGCCCTACCCTCCTTTGTTCGCCTAGAATGCAAAATAAGCCTCCTCTTCCAACTAAGGAAACTCTTGGACATCGTCAAAAGCATAAGAAAACAAAAAATATTGAATATAGTACTTCAAGAGCTATTACTTTTGGTCCTCCATATGAGATAGATCCACCATAATAAACTTTTCCTGTGAGTACGAAGCCCGATATTACCTCTCGATTGGTTGGTGGCTCTGACATAGTTGAAATTGAAGTACCCGAAATTTCATTACTCGAGGTTATTGAACCTGACTATATTGAATCAGAGAAAACACAATCTAAGGTACCTTAGTTATATATACCTATTACTTCAGGACCTTCATCTTCTCTTCCTTTGTCGCAGACCTAACCTCTTGGAACCAATAGTGAACTGCTTCCACCTAGTCTTGTGAGTATCAAAGAGATTCCATAGGAAGAGCCTCAACCCTCCTCTCCTATTCATGTAGGGTCTCATTTTGATCACGCCAATCCTTTCCTTCTCCTCATTAGCCATCTCACCCTCCTTTGTCTGGTTCTTTTCCTTTCAACTCACCCTTGAGTTTCCCTTGGAAATATTCTTTGGGATAGTTAACCATGACTGAATCTGCTATGGTTTCTCAACCTGTATCTACTACCATGACTAAGACAACCTAGGTTTCAACCTCATCCGTTTTTGTAGCGTCACTAGAGACACATTTGTATGGTGGCCCACCCATCCCTCCTGGTTATCAATCTTTGTCTGGTACCTTATTTAGTGCAGCATCTAGTCCATTGACCTCTCCCATGTCATATACACCTGGAATTATGTATGGCACTTCTCTGATGAGTGATACACACTCTTCTCCCCTTCCTCCATTTACTCCTATAGTTCAATAGAAAATTGGTCTTTATGTTAGTGGGTGTGGACACCCACAACATCCCAATCCACCTCCTCTTAGGGGACAACTTCCTCCATATTATCCTTCTCTTTCGGCAAGGGGGCATTGTTGCACGGAAATTTCCATCTCCTCAAGTTAGTGTTCAGCCTCATATGAGTCCTCCACATTCAGGAATGGCTGCTAACGTTTTGAAACCTAACATGCCTATGCAACTTGGTTCAATTGTGGCTTCATCTTTAATTTCTCAACCTGTTCCACCTACATTTAAGATTCTTGTTCAACAACCTCTATCTCAACCTGTTCCAGATCAAGTAAATTTGATCCAATATTTAGAAGTTGTATCTCTAACTCAACCAATTATGTCAGTATATTGTGCATCTCAAGCCATGTATACCCATCCTTTTCAAGGTAACTTACAATCACAACAATTTGGATAGGCCATTCTTCAAACTCAAATGGGTCAGAATGTATATGGTATGAGCATGCAAAACCTAACCAACCTTATCTTGGGATAACGTAAAATCCCAGAGGGAAACAATATGTGCTGTATCAAGGTATCCCTTAAATACATTATGGTCAACAAATCCAAACTCAATTGTTTTAGCCTTTACAAGCTTATACTAGAGTTGGGCAGCAGAGTTATGTGTATACTAGTTATCAAAATCCCCCCCTATATTGGGACATAGGTACCTATTGCTTAGGCTATCCCATCTTATCCAGGGTATACTTCTTCGGACCTCAATATGAAGTTTCCATTTGTACCTACCCTTGAATTGCCAAATCTGACCAAGCTCACCAATCATCCTATTGCCCATTCTCCTTGGTGGTCGGTTATTCATACGAGGTTGCCTAGTGATATTCCTAAATTCAATGGAAATCCTAGATAAGACCCATCCACACACGTAATGAATTATCATTTTCGGTTTTCTTCAAACTCCCTCAATGATGACTCTATTCATTTGCATATTTTCTAGCGTACTTTCACATACATGGCAACAAAATGGTATATTGAATTACCTCATGTAACACCCTCCTCGCACATCTACCCAAGTAACTGACAAAGGAGGGTGAACATGTGATGAGAGGCTACTATGAGATATTCGACCTCCTAAGTCACATTAAGGAAGTGGAACCAACAAAAAAACACCATAAAAACCTTCAACATCATCAATAGAACTACTAAGAACCATCCCAACCTTTTTGCTAACCAACCACTGAGTCCTACTAAAGTTTTAGACCTCTTGACCTCTGGATGCTCCCATGCTATGGGCATGCCAACATCCAAATGGCTATGGACACTCCCACAAAATTGCATGCTTATGTCTAGGGACTATTTCCAACAAACCTGTGCCAGACTCCGGGGATTTTAAGGCACTTTTCAAGCCCAAAATTCTGGCCACTGCCCAAAAATCATTGTAACTTTTGTAATCCATTAAGCACATGAAGACAAGACTAATAAACCAAAAATGGACTCCAAGACTAAGCCTAACCATCCCCAACTAGGACTGACATTATGTCAAACAATTAGCATCAATGCAGTCTACAGGTTTAAATAACATATCTAATCATAAGAGTCGCATACTTATCTGAGATTCACTATGAGGCATTGTTTCCTTATCACTTTAGGTGTAGTTTCAATATATACATTGTTCAATTCATAGACATGTAAAAAAATGATGGGAGCCATACATAGCCACTGTCATAATACATATTCTTAACCAGCATAATAACAACAGAAATACCAAGACAATTTTAGCCATATATAAACTAGTATAATAATCATGAGATAACAAGGACAAATAACCTCATATTAATGATGCAAAAATCCAACCTTGTAAGGGACTACCATGTTCCACCCAACCATAGACATGGTTGAGCTAAATATCTCTTCAGCGAGTCACCCCTATGTCATATTCCAAGCATGAATGTGGGATATCATAAAACATATTAATCAAAACCATCCACAGCTTCCAGAGGCCAAATAGCCTCAACCCATCAAACACTAATTCCACCTCACAGTCAGACATCAAAAAACCATCATCAAATTGGTCTCTACCCAAGCCTTCCAAGGCTCCAGAGAGTTTGTTCCAACTCGGATTCCATGACCAGTAACTCAACCCACGAATGTTATTGGGCTCCAAAGTATCTATCCAACCAAGGCTCCAGGACAAGTAACTCACCCTACAGTTGTTTCTAGGCTCCAGAGCGTTTGTCCAACCAAGGCTCTAGGACTAGTAACTTAACTCACTAAGGGCTCCAAGACTAATAACTCAACCAAGTTGTTACAGGGCTTCCAAAGTGTTTGTCCAACCAAGGCTCCGAGACTAATAACTCAACCCGTTTGTTATAGGGATTACAAAGTGTTTGTCCAATCAACACTCCAAGAACTAATAACTCAACCCAAGTTAAAGGAAACATGAGAACCAACCAAAAAAACAAAGAAATGAACCCACAACACCATGGTTATCCAGTAAATGGCAAGGCTAGGTAAATCCACTTTCAATCCAGGTAATCCTCCATGCCAATGACAGATCATGACAAAGAAACCACATGCATGTTCCATGCATGCCAAAACTAGTGAGGAAAACATACATGCAACTCGGTACCTTCAAGAAAAACCCAATGTAGTCGTTGATCCTAATGTCCTCTTACGCTTTTCTACTCTTTCTTTTCCTTCTTGCTCCAAAACTCTAAGCACACCACACTCTCCAAGAGTGCTCCAAGAAAAATCTAATTGTCCAAGAGTGAGAGGGAGACAGGAATAATGAGAGAACTCCAAAACTGAATTGACCAAGCTTACCCACTAATCCTTAGAAACCTTTTTATCAATGAGGCCTCTATTTTCTTCATTTTCCATTATTTTCCTTCATTTTCCTCCTCACATGAAACATGTGACCTTTCACCTCCCTTTTCTCCTAATTTCCATTATTTTCATAAATAAAATGCCAATTAATGGCTAATGATTTTCTAAAGCCTTTGTCATTGCCTTTGCCAATTTCCTTAGACATATTAACCAAATGAACACCCACTAGGATGTTTTCCCCACCATTCAGCTTCGAATATGTGTCCCATGAACATGGTATTATATTTTTTTACATGGATTCTTAACCAAAGTTGTTACACCTTGAGCTTCATTCGATAATTTCAGTACCTTGGCTACCACATTCCTAAAATATTTCTAGTTACCCATCTGATATGAGACTAGGACTGAACTTTTAACAAATTTCAAACAATCTAATACCACTCACATCTCTGATCACATTCATGAGTGGCAATGCCATCATCGTCGTATGGTTGAAACTTTTTTTCATGATCAATTTTTAGCCAAATGGTTCATTAAGTATTTATTTCCATCTGTCACATAAGACGTTGCCAAAGGCAGAGTCATGACTAAAGAGCATGTATATTCTCGTGCATAGTATTTGGATCTCATCTATACCCAATCTGACATGCTCTATGATAAGATACCAAATGCGTCGCGACCTTATGATATTGTTCCTCCAACTTCTGGCAAAGAGTCACATGCAGCTGATGGCATGATTGTTTCTACCAACCAACAGTCGATGAGTAAACCATCTAGTTCAACTCTTGTTGTGACAAATCGAAAGCCTCCTTCCACTCTTGCGGATTCTACTTCCAAGATCAATGTCGTCCAACCATCCAAAGGAAAATCTTAGTAAACAAGAAGTAAGAAGACTGGCAAAGGTAAGAAGAAGAAAGATAACATTCCACAAGATAAACAAAAAAATTAGTCTTCTAAAGAAAAGAAGAAACCTTGTCACCCATGTTTGATTTGTAATGAGGATCATTTCACTCACGACTGTCCACACCTGGCAGAAGTGAATCAATTTCTTAAATTTTCTGCTACAACCATTGTGTCAAAAAACGCGTTTATGAATTAGGAGATTAATATGGTTTCCTGGGATCCCACTTCCTTTAGATTTGTGTTAATGCTTTCCTCTGCTAAGCCCAAAAATTTTGTTATGGTGGCCACCCGAAATAAATACTATGGTAACATGAATCCCTCAAATGTGAAGGATACTAATCAACCTACCATTTTGACTACATATCAATCGGATCCTACTCCAAATGTCGTACCTACTGAATTGATAATTAAGCCTCCCAAAGGCATTATCCATAAATCGACATTCAACCCTCACACAAGAGCTGCTCAAAATTATAACATAGTTGAGGATCTAGCTCAGGCTCCATCATCTATGTTGACTCTTTAGGTGTTGCAAAATTTCCTCGCCCAAAAGAAGGCTTTTATTTCTGCAATTGGATGTATTGATCCCTCAGATTCCAACCTAGTAGTTTTTAACCATGAGAACTATACACCTCAACTTTCATCTCAATTAGATTTCATGATCCAAGTTGTTGTTCATGGTAAGAATATTCATCGTTCCATTGTGGATGAGGGAGCCTCAACCTGTATTATGTCCATGTCTTGCTAGAAGGCCATTGGTTCTCCCCAATTAAGTCAGTCACTGACCACTCTGAAGGCTTTTGATGGAAGAAGCTATAAATCATGTGGAATTTGAATTCTCTACAGGTATAATTAGGTGGAAATACCATATCAATAGAAGTCAAAGTTATCGAAGGACCGTTAGATTATTATATTCTACTTAATTGTAAGTGGGTTTATGCCATGGCTGCAATTGCTTTGACATATTTTAGAATGATCGCTTTTCCTCATAAAGGCGGTATAATAGCCATTGGTTATTTCATTTTATTTGCCACTGATTCGTCAGTTACTAGAAGAATCCCTCTTATGGGGGAACCCCTCACCCATATCATCATGCTGGGGTTGGACTGCTTAAGGATTCCTCTCTCATGGGAACCGTTTCAATTCCTCCTCCTTGACTTCCCGACAAATGTACTTTGGTTTCGTATATTAATACGATATCTTTTTGTACTAATTCAGTTGATCGATGGGTAGTTCTAGATCAATCTAATATCAACAGTTTTGGTGGCCATATTTACCTCAACCCCATTGAACTTGACTACAAATCCATCTATTCAGCTTGCGGAGCTTATTTTGATCCTTTCTCTTTGATTAATTGGGTTGACCATTTCTTAGATTATGGTACATCCTCTGATCCTTTCTCTCATACATTTTGTATCAATGAGAACATCGTGGAGATCATGATGTCGGATGATGCACCATGGGATGACCATCATCATCGTTCCTCCTTGCCGAATTCCTTCAAGGATAATGTTAGTGAGATTTATCAACCCAATATCATTGATTTTTCTATGAATTCCACATCCATCTACGATATTGATTTTGAGAAGAACTTTTCGAATATTAAAATGATTATCCCTCTTAACATTTTGATTAACCCCAACATTGTCAAAAATCTACATATCTGTGTGCCTTTATCACCCGATGAGATCAAGACTTATAAAGCCCCATTCCAGGAGTTTAGAGATGTTTTCACTTACTCTTATGAAGAAATGCCAATTCGTGTGTGTGTCAACTATTAGGACATCAATCATGATTGCTCGAAGAACAATTATCCCCCTTATTTATAACCAAACTGTTTGTGATTGTGTCGACTATGAGATATTTTCACTTATGGATGACTTCTCCATCGATAATTAGATCAACATTCTCCCAACAGACCAAGATAATACCACAGTCGTTTGTCCTTGGGGCACATTTGCATATCGAAAACTCCGTTTTGGACTTAATAATGTTGGGGCTATGTTTTTAGAGGACAATGAAATATATCTTCCACGACATGAAACATATTGTGCAACCCTATTTGGACAATTTTCATTCTCATTCAAAACATCGACTTGATCACCCGATACATATTAGAGCTATATTTTTATGATGTAGACATTGTAACTGTTATCACTCTAGGAAACTCTCCTAGGTTGTAGCTTGGAGATGCATAGTAACATATAATCTTCAATATTGTTGTCGGAACTATTGGAATGGATGATGGTTTGGATCAAGTCAGATAACCATTTCAGCTCTATTCTCACTCAAGACATGCATGAACACCCTCAACAATAGAAGGCTTTAGACCACTAATGCTCAATAGATTATAGATTCATTGAATGGATGGAGAATCTTAATTGTACCAGCAGATGCATAAATTTACACATATGAATGTCCAACTACAGAAAGTAAATGAAACTTTGCAAATCTAATTTATCAACACAGAGATAAGATGACAATTATCTGGCATTAGATATAGAAGAGAAACATGAATAACCTATTCAAGTGCAAGCTTAGAGCAGAGGAGAAGATGGAAATTGAACATGTAATAGCAAAAGAAGCTTGTGTTGCTAGAATGAAGATGAGACGATTGGAAGGAACAAAGCTCACAGTCTCCAAAAGTTGAACCCTTAATATTTCGATCTTTCAGCCATTTATTGGCTTTTTACAATGCTCTCGAACCCTCTGAGGTTCGAGATGTCTTAATCTATCCCTCTGTCTTCTAACTACTTCATGCCATAACTAGAAAAACATGAGCTCAGAGGTCTCTTTTCCTAATAAACACGATAACCAAATTCTGGTAATTTCGTCGCGCTGTTAGGTGGCTCGCTTATGCTAGCAGCGTTCCATGACCATTTCTGTTTGTTTGGATGCATCGTGTGGTTGTTTTTCCCTTTTCTGCCATGCTTTCCATTATTACAGTTCAACTGTTTGACTGTCACAAACACTGAGAGAGCCAATAACTTTCCTCATAGGGTGACTGATGGGAAGCGAGGTATGGAGGCATATGGTCCATTGGATGAGATGGATCGATGGTCAGGACGTTGCTCAAGCGGCGGACGACGAACTAAGGTGATCGTGAATGAGGTCCATTGGATCGAGAGGAATGGACAGAGGAGATCAAACACTGGAGGCCTGAAGTCGTGGCTGGAGCGGAATAAGTCCAAGCCGTCAGATCTCAAATGAGTAGATCGAACGACGATTGGGTAGAGGAGGTGCTTGGAAGATAATAGCTGGGAGTGGTTATACCCAAGCAGAAATAGCTTCTATCGGGCGGTCACCGGGCGGTAAGCTGTAAGGTTAGAGCCCACCCAATTCCATTCATCGGGCACCACGTAGCAGCAGAGGAGAGAGAGGAAACCACCTTTATCAGGCAGGTGTCCTTCTTGCTTGTTACTCGAGTGATATGCGCGATAGCTGTTAGATTCGGCGAGAATGATCTAACGGTGATGATTGATCGAGCATATCACATTGATCGGGTGAAGTGCGGACCGTTAGATCGATGGGAAGATCAACAATGGGGGGACACGAAGGTACAAGATGTCCTTGAGAAATGTGCAAAGGGTGCGTATGGGTGGAAAGGTAAGGTTTTCGAGGCAAAAATGGATTAATTTACGTAGGGACAAGGCAAAATTGGGTTTTCTTATGATGTGAGGGTTGGGTTAGGACATGAGTGAACGTAGATGAGAGTGGATGAGTGAGAAAAGTTAAGTGATGGACCGTATGAGAACTTCTCCATGATAGTAGAGCAGACCCTTTCCATTCTTTAGCCTTCAAAATAGCAGCGCTACACTTCAGGGCTAACACTGTCTCCTTCTGGGGATGAAGGCATCCCTATGAGGTTTCAAGAACTACGGACTACTGCCTTTTGAGAAACAACCAAAACAAAATTATCTCCTAGTGTTCCATTCGGCATGGAGTTTATTTGCATAAAAACAAAAATTGGAAAACCTATTACAATATTAAGGCCTCAAAGCCTTATATGAAGTAAAGTTTCAAAAGCCGCCCATTGACTGGGCCATCAAAAACACTTTCCCCCTCAAAATTGTGCAGAATGAAAGTATTGTTCATCTGAACTTGAGCAATGATAAACAGTCCTGTCCATAAGGCATTAAATTTACCATGGTTGCCCTTCTTTTCCTTCAATGCATCCCATTTGAGAACCCAGTCACCAACCTGAAAACTATCCATCTTTGCTTTTCTATCAAAGGTTTCTTTGATCTTCTTCTGATGAATTCTTGACTTCTCAACCAATTGTTCTCGGATTTGCTATAATTCAACCAATTTACTCATTCTCCTCGCCATGTCATTCTCTTCATCCTGTTCTTCTTGCAAGACTTTGGCCACAGGGAGGATCAGTTGGATAGGAAAAACAACATCAGTGCCCTAAACCAGCTTAAATGGAGAATTTCCTATGGACTTCTTGTTGGTAACCCTGTCAGCCCACAGTGCAAACTTCAACTTGGAATCCCAGCTCCTTTTGATTATTCTTATAATCAAAGGTAATAAGAGAGGGCTGATAGGTCTTGATTTCTGCTTCCAAGGAATGGTGTTCTTCTCTAGTGGAATCTTATGCAAAATGGTGTTGGTGTTATAGATCCTAAGATCACTGTATTCCTAAGCAAAAATATCTGCAAATTGTTTCATCAGGGTGAAATACTCGAAACTTTGGGCAAAAGACAAGTGAGTGGACAGATTTATGTACTTTGGATGGGGTGGACTCCCTACATTATGTTTATGAACAACAGACTCATTTTTTTCCTTTTTGGCAGGCTTATAAGGTACATCCTTATGGTCAAACAACTTCTCTAGGGACACCAATCCTTTGGGTATATGGTTACTGGGTAGTTGAACAATGCTATCCTGATCAATCTCGTCATTTAGCTTGAACTAGTTGCATTCTTGTGTGGGGGACACAAGGACTACACCTGCCCCTGTAGCTTCCTTAGAGCAAGCTCCATCAAAGAACATGTCCCAAATTTGTGGGCCTTCTTCCTCTATGATCTGGCAAACTGGTTTCTTAAGCTGCATGGAGGCCAACTGGGATTCTTCAGTCTGTAGAATACAAGCTCCAAAATCAGTGTTGACAACATAGATGGGATGATTAGTGGGATTCCTTTCATCACTGATGATGTAATCCAACTGAGCCTCTTTGTATAATCTCCTACTCTCACCTCCAAAAACTGGGACAGTAGCATAGGATAGATCATTTTGTAATGTTCCACCTAATCTCTTGATCCAACCCCTGGAAAGAAACATGCCAAACTTGGGGGGGACATCTGCTACCACAATATCCATCATCATGCTCTTCATGGGCAGTTGAGACAAGGTGATAGCTAGGTCTTTGATTAATCCCAAACATTTCACTTTTCTAGAGTCAAAAGAAAACAGGTCATGATAAGGCTTGGTAATGTCAAGACCCAACTTATCCATGATAGCCTTGGGCATTAAATTATGGCTGGCTCCAGTGTCCAGAAGGCATTTGTGGAGGATTTTGTCACGGATAGTCAGAGAGACATAGAATGACGGGGAGTTGTCATCATATTTTTCAATCATTGGGTTGAGAATAACAGTTGGTTTGTCATCTTGTAGATTTACATAGTCAGTGGAGGCTTGTATGGCTTTAGGCTCAAGGGCCTCAAGGATAGATCTTTTGAAGGACTCATTCTTCACTAGTTCGATCAGAGGTATAGGTATTCTTAGCTTCTGAATTTCTAATTGAAAATTGAAAGGAGAAGGAGACTTATCAAGGCCTCTTACCTCGTGAGCTAGAGCTTTGAGGATGATGGGATCAACTGCCAGTCACTTCTACTTATTAGCTTGTTGTACTGCAGGGACAACAACTCTTTGAAGAAGAGTTTCCTTGCAATTATTCATCTTCGACCTCAAATCATATCTGTGCTGATCTTCAGTTTACAGAACAGCTTCACCATCCCATTCTTGATTTCTCTAGTCATTGAATAATGATTTTTCATAGGCAGCTGAGGTCAAAAAGGAGGCACTACCTTTGTCTTCCAGACAATGGATCTCATCATTTTCTTCAAACTACTCTTCTTCCATGACTACATTCTGGAAAGGGGTCTTCACCTTTTGATCTTCATTGGCATATTTTCTTCTTTGCAAAATCTGCAACTACTCATTAGTTCTTCTATATGGATTTGGATTTCTAGGAGCAAAGGTATTATGAACTCTTCCATTCCCAGGGTGATACTCAACCTTTAATTTGGAGATTTCAGAGGCTAATGACTCTATCATCCTGGCCATTTTATCTATCTTGAGATATGAAGATGATGAGGATTCGCCCCTCTGACTCCTTCTATCAACATTCCCCTTGAGCTTCTCTACAGCCATGATGTTTGATTCTACTTCCAAGGCTGCATCCTGCATATTTTCCAAAGTAGCACATCGCCTCTCCCTCAATAGTATACAAAAGTCAGAATCAAAGGAACTAGCATAGGTGAGTTTAGCAGAGGTAGTGGTGGGTTTTACTTCAGTTGGTATCTTGTTGTACATGCGGTTAAACCTCTTATTAAGATCAGGCAACAACTCACCATTTTCCCTCTTTAAGTTCCCAAACTTGGTGTGGTAGTAAAGGAGATCCTTCTTATCCCCCCAATGCTTCACGAATGCATTATCTAAAGCCTCAATATCTGCTATAGATCTTGGGGTCAGTTCTCTGAACCATTTTCTAGCCTCTCCATCTAGGCTTTGGACAAAGACTCTCATCCACACATCATCTTCACTAATGTCCAGGTTATCAGCATAGCTATAGAATGATGCAAGATTTTCTTGAGTTGTAACACCTTCAGTCCCAGTGAACTTAGGACTATACTTCTGATATTCTCCAGTAGGCATGGCATTTAAAGGAGTGGGCAGTACTAGAGGCCCATACCTAGCAACTATGATTCTTTCCATTTTGGTAGGTGCTTGTGGACCTGCCATAGTTTTGGTGGCTATAATAGTACTGGAAGTCTAAATGACAGAGGGCTGAGGAGTGAGTGACAGGACTGAAGGGGTATGATGGATAGGAGGTGAGGTTTCCTCTGGGCTTGCAACAAAAGGAGAACCTAAAGAATAAGGAGCTTATGAATCTCTGAGATTTTTTCTTCACTGCTAGTATTAGATGATATACTCTCAACATGTATTTGTTCTATTACAGGATTTTCTGGAAGAGATATAGAATATTGTTTAGAGCTACCTGAACCTGATGCAACTTTCTACAATGTCTTTCTTTCTTTGATGATTTTTTTAGGGTCAAATACTGGGTTAGCTTGTGGCTTCTGAGGATTTCTCCGAGTATGCCTCACAAACTGAGCCAGAACTATGAAGTGGAGTCGCCAAGAGGTTCGTCCTCCAGTAGAGTCACCAGATAGATGATTACAACCAAAAGAGTGCCCAAACTTTGTCTATCATCAAAGCTAGATATGTGTCGTCTCCCAGGGAAGCTGAGCTTCATTTTCCTCTCCCTTGCAATGGCGCCAATTATGTTATCACACTAGGAAACTCTCCTAGGTTGTAGCTTAGAGATGCCTGGTAACATATAATCTTCAATATTGTTCTCGGTACTATTGGAATGGATGATGGTTTGGATCAAGTCAGATAACCATTTTAGCTCTATTCTCACTCAATACATGCATGAATACCATCAACAATACAAGGCTTTAGACCATTAATGCTCAATAGATTATAGATTCAATGAATGGATGGAGAATCCTGACTATCCCAGCAAATGCATACATTTACACATATGAATGGCCAACTACAGAAAGTAAATGAAACTTTTCAAATCTAATTTGTCAACGTAGAGATAAGATGACAGTTATCTGGCATTAGATACAGAAGAAAAACATGAATAACCTATTCAAGTGCAAGCTTAGAGCAGAGGAGAAGATGGAAATTGAACATGTAACAACAAAAGAAGCTTGTATTGCTAGAATGAAGATGAGACGCTTGGAAGCAATAGAGCTCACAGTATCCAAAAGTTGAACCCTTAATATTTTGATCTTTCAGCCATTTATAGGCTTTTTACAATGCTCTCGAACCCTCAGAGGTTCGAGATGTCTTAATCTATCCCTCTGTCTTCAAACTACTTGATTCCATAAATAGACAAACATGAGCTCAGAGGTCTCTTTTCCTAACAAACACAGTAACCAAATTCTGGTAATTTCACCACACTATCAGGTGGCTTGATCATGCCAATGGAATTCCATGACCATTTCTATTGATTCAACTACATCGTGTGGTTGTTTTTCCCATTTTATCCATGTTTTTCATTATTACAGTTCAACTATCCGACTGTCACAAACACTGACAAAGCCAATAAATTTCCTCATAGGGTGACTGATGGGAAGCGAGGTATGGAGGCATATGGGCCATTGGATGAGATGGATCGATGGTCGGGATGTTGGTCAGCTAGGGGAGGATGAACTGAGGTGATCATGAATGAGGGTCATTAGATCAAGAGGAATGGACAGAGGAGATCAAATGCTAGAGGCCTGAAGTTATGGTGGGAGCAGAATAAGTCCGAGCCGTCAGATCTCAGATGAGTAGATCAAACGGCTATCGAGCGGAGCAGGTGCTTGGAAGATAATGATCGGGAGCAGTTTTACCCAAGAAGAAATAGCTTCTATTGGGCAGTCATCGGGTAGTAATCGGTAAAGGTCAGAGCCTGCTTGATTCCATTCATCGGGCACCATGTAGCAGCAAAGGAGAGAGAGGAAACCACCTTTATTGGGTGGGTATCCTTCTCGCTTGTTGCCTGAGTGATATGCACGATAGCCATTAGATCTGGCAGGAATGATCTAATGGCAATGATTGATCGAGCGTACCACGTCGGTCGGGTGAAGTGCGGACTGTCGAATTGGTGGGAAGATTGATGGCGGGGGGACACAAAGGTACGTGATGTCCTCGAGAAATGTGCAAAGGGCGTGTCTGGGTGGAAAGGTAAGGTTTTCTGGGAAAAAATGGGTTAATTTACATAAGGCCAAGGTGAAAGTGGGTTTTGTTATGATGTGAGGGTTGGGTTAGGACATGAATGAACATAGATGAGAGTGGATGAGAGTGGATGAGTGAGAAAAGTGAAGTGATGGACCATATGAGAACTTCTCCACCACAATATAGTAGACCCTTTCCCTTCTTTAGCCTTCAAAATAGCAGCGCTGCACTTCAGGGCTAACAGTAACATTCAACTCAATCTGCACAAGTGTGTGTTTTCTATAATTTCTGATCGACCTCTTGGTTTTTTTGTATCAAAACATGGAATTGGTATTGACCCATTGGAAATCCAAGAAATCATTGATTTACCTACTCCTTCTTCCCTTCTTCAGCTTCAACGAACCTAAGGGAAGGCTAACTTTCTTTGGGGGTTCTTTCCCAACTATGTTGAACTGACCAAAGGATATACTCACTTGTTCAAGCAAGGGGTCCACTTCCATTGGGACAACACTGCTCAAAAGGTGTTCAATGCCTTGAAATATGTATTTATTCAGGCATCCTTGTTATATCGCCCAGATTACCAATGCGATTATTTCTTGTACCTCTTCGTTGCAGTTACTACCATTCCTATGGTATTGTTCCATGAGGATGATGTAGGAATTGAACATCCTATTTATTACTTGAGTCATAATATCAATGATACTGAATTCAAGTACACTCATGTTGAAAATTTAGGTTTGGGAGTTGTCCAAGTTGTCTAGATATTTCACCATTACATACTGCTCTACAAGACTATGGTTGCTTCAAATTGTAACCCCATGCCGTACATCTTATTGCGACAATTTTTTGGGGGAAAGTACTCTAAGTGGATTGTGATCCTACAAGATTTCAATTTGGAATTCATCAAATCCAAGTAGAATAAATCCTTAGTTTCTGCTAAGCTAATTTTCAACCTTTCCACTCCTCAAACTCATACAATGTATGGTGATTCTTTTCTGGATGAGTCATTGTTTTTGATCTCATCATCTGACCTATGGTATGGGGACATTAGCATATATCTCCATACCCATACTTTTCATTCTAATACCTCTCACTCTGACCAAAAACGTATCCGATATCAAGCCAAACATTACATTATATTGGACAACACCCTTTATCGCCATGGTATTGATATAGTTTTCAAAATGTGCCTCACTCATGAGGAGGCTAAGAAAATATTAAATGAATGCCATTTTGGGGCTTGTGGTGGTCATTTGTCTATTTATGCCACCATGTTATGCTCTTAATCCTACAAAACGATACCAGAATACCAAATATGTGAGAAAATATACTCAGAACATAGAACAAGAGCAATAACAACAAGTATTTTCTTATTCAGAAAGCAAAGTTCACTTGCCTCTTCGAGGGGGCAACCTCCAATAGAGCTAAGATTGATTACAAAATAAGACATGATGCTCCTCGCAGGGAGTCTCTATCCTTTATATAGGATACATACATGCAATACCATGGCCCATTTGCAACTAACTATGGTCCCTTCATTAAATGCGGGTTAACCACTTACAATTATTAACATGGGCTTTATTGAATCTTTACTTAACTATAACTATGACTCGATCCTATTACATAAATAAGGGGGTTAGGGTGGGACCCTAACATGCCCTCCCCCATAAGAATAGCCTTGTCTTCAAGGATGAAGCTACGGAAACTGCTGAAGAATAGTGGCTAGTTCCCAGGTTGCATCTTCCGGAGAGGTGTCTTTCCACTTGACGAGGACTTCCTTGATCATGCGGCCACGCAGGTGCCATTCTCTTGTATCCAGGACCTGTTCAAGTTGGAGCCAGATTGACCCTTCTTCATCCAGTTCAGGTAGACTGGTTTGAATTCTGTAACTATTCCCAATCACTTTCTTGAGGCATGAGACATGGAAAACTGGATAGATTTTTGCAGTGGGTAGCAAAGCTAGCTTGTAGGCCACTTCTCCAATGCACTGAAGTACTTGATATGGTCCATAGAATTTTGGAGATAGTTTCTGACAACCCTTGTCTTTGAGTGATGTTTGCTTATATGGTTGCAACCTCAAAAAGACTTGATCCCCTTCTTGAAATTGGTGTTCTGAGCGATGCTAATCTACCTGTTGCTTCATGCGTTTTTGAGCGTGATGAAGATTCTCTCTAAGATGGGTGAGAATGGTTGTACGGTTTTGTAGGAGTTGATCCACTGCTTGTACCTTCGAGCACCCCTTGATATAAGAAGTAGGGGAAGGAGGGAATTGACCATAAACTACTTCATATGGAGTCATTTTGGTGGTGGCATGATAGTTGGTGTTATACCACCATTCAGCTAGAGGTAACCACTATACCCAGAGATGTTTCTTTTCTGAAGTGAAACACCTAAGGTAGGTTTCCAGACATTTGTTGACTGCTTCAGTTTGACCATCAGTTTGTGGATGATAGGAAGTATTGAGTTTTAGTTGGGTACCTTGTAGCCGGAAGAGTTCCTGCCAAAAATTATTGGTGCAGACTGGGTCACGTTCAGACACAATGGAAGTGGGCATGCCATGCAATTTGAAGATCTGATCCATGAAAGATTGAGTGACCAAATTTGTTGTAAAAGAGTGGGGTAGGGTGCAAAAATGAGCATACTTAGAAAGTTTGTCCACAACCACCATGATGACTGACTTGTTTCCTGACTTTGGAAGATCTGTAATGAAATCCATAGGAACCTCTGTTCATATTGATGCTAGAATGGGCAATGGTTGTGATGTGCGTGGTGCTTTGACTGTCTCTCCTTTGTTGCGTTGACAGATGTCGCATTCAGCTACAAAAGTAAGAATTTCCTTGTTCATGCCTATCCAAAAAAATGATCTGCAAGTGCGAGCATACATCTTCTAAAAGCCTGAATTTCCTGCAGTGGGAGATGAGTGCAACTCCGCCAAAATTCGGCTTTTGAGGGTGGATGTTGGTGATATTACGGCTCTGTCCTTGTAGCGAAGAATCTCATCCTACCACGAGTAGCCCTCGGTGGAATTTGGATCCGCCTGCAATTGAGTAATGAGTTGGGAGAGCCCAGGATGTGAAAACCTTGCGAGCCTCTTCAATCCATTCTAGAATGGGAAGGGAAATTGCGAGCAGGGTACTTTCCTCCTCAAATTGGAGAGATAATGCATTTGCTACAATATTTTCGCGCCATTTCTTGTAAATTATCTCATAATCATATCCCAGCATTTTGGCGAGCCATTTATTTTGTTGTGGTGAGGATAGGCATTGCTCCAAAAAATATTTAAGGCTTTGATGATTTGTGTGGATTTGGAAGCGTCTCCCCACTAAGTAAGGTCGCCAGGTATCTAATGCATGTAAGATGGCCATCATCTCCTTCTCATAGGTAGATTGTCCCAGATTCTTTCCACTAAGTTGTTGGCTTATGAAGGCCAAGGGTTGACCTTCCTGCATTAAGACCGCCCCAATACCCATACCCGAAGCATCACATTCAATGACAAAAGATTTCGTGAAGTCGGGTAGTGCTAAGACTGGAGTGGAACACATGGCATTTTTGAGAGCTGTAAAGGCCTGTTGTGCTTCATCATTCCAGAGGAATGAATTTTTCTTGAGGAGTTGAGTGAGGGGCCTTGCAATGTGACCATAATTGTGGACAAATTTGCGATAGTAGCCCGTGAGACCCAAAAATCCTCTTAGGCTCTTCAAGGTCTTAGGTTGAGGTCAATCTTGCATTGCCTGGATCTTTTTTGGGTCCACCTTGACACCATCACACCCCACAATGTGGCCCAAATACTCAACTTCTTCCATGCCAAAAGAACACTTGGACATCTTAACAAACAATTTATGCTCGCGGAGTAGTTGCAAGAGCAAATCTACATGCTGAAGATGTGCGGCCCAAGTGCAACTGTAGATGAGGATGTCATCGAAGAAAAAAAGGACAAATTTTATGATATATGGTTTGAGTAGGTGGTTCATAAGGCTCTCGGAAGTGGATACGGAATTACAAAGACCGAATGGCATCACCAGGAACTCATAATGGCCTTCATGAGTTCTGAAAGCAGTCTTTGGAATGTCGAGTTCTTTCATGCGAATTTAGTGGTAGCCTGAGTGAAGATCAAGCTTAGTGAAGAATTGAGCCCCATTTAGTTCATCCAGCAAATCATCAACAACCGGGATGGGAAATTTATCTTTGACTGTCAACTTATTGAGGGCCCTAAAGTCTGGACACATACGCCATTCCCCATCTTTCTTGAGCACCATGACCACTGGTGATGAATAAGGAATAATGTTGGGATGAATGATGCCTGCTTCCAAAAGTTCCTTGATTATTTTTTCTATTTAATTCTTTTGGGCGAACGGATATCGATATGGGTGCACATTTGGTGGTTGTTCCCCTGGGACCAAAGTGATGCTATGATCATGTTCCCTTCTCGACGATGGAAGTTCATGAGGCTTGTCAAAGATTGGTTGATGGGTATTTAAGATCTGTTTCATCTCAGGATGAATCAGAAGAGAATTGGGTTCGAAGGCCTGGATGGCATTAAATTGAGCTATAACTCCATGATGGCCCTTTTTTAACAATTTTTCCATCTGATGTGAGCTAATGATATAGGGAGCTCCCGCTTGGAGTCCGCAGAGGGTATGTGTGTGGTTGTTCTGCTTCAAGCTCATATATAACTCCTAGAAATCCATTGTGATTGGGCCAAGTGTGCAAAGCCATTCAGCACCTAGGACAATGTCGCACCCTCCCATGTGTATGGCAAACATGTGGGTCTTTAACTGATAATCACCCATTTGAAGTTTGACATTTTCACAGCAGCCTTCACATTTCATTGTGCCCCCATCAGCAATTTGGACTTGGAAGTTAGAAATTGCTCGTACAAAACAATGCACTGCTTCTGCTACTCTTTGATGTATAAAATTATGTGTACTTCCACTATCAATCAAGACTACTACTGGGTGATGCTTAATAAAACCTCTTATTTTGAGAGTTTGAGGCGAAGAAATCCCTGCCAAAGGATGCAATGAAATAACTAGTTCTTCAGGTACATTGTCCTTCTAGTTGTCCTCTTCTTCCTCCTCTAGTTCCTCAAGTGGTGGGGCTTCCTCCGATGAGCTGGGATCAGTAGCATCAATTTGAAAAAAATTGGGCTCCTTGCATTTATGCCTGGGGGAGTATTTTTCATCACAGTAGTAACATAATCCTTGCTTTCTTCTTTCCACCATTTCTGCAGGTGACACCTTTTGAACCTTGAGTGTTTGGATAGCGCTGTGAGCCTGTGGGGGGTGACCCTTGTCGGTGAAATTTGGGTGATTGGATTGGGCCGCTAATGGACGTTCTATTTCATGAGCTATCTTGCAAGCCTCCAGCCATGAGGGAGGGTGGTGCAGTCGAACGTGGGCTTGTATGGCCTCTTTAAGACCACTGATAAAACATTCCGTGTAGAACTGATCTTGTAGACCTAAAGTGTGGAAAGCTAAGGCTTCAAAAGTTGTAATATATTCATCCACTGTTCCAGTCTGACAGAGCTTAGTGAGACGACCCAAAAAAGCAGAGTCATGGTCAAAGCGATCCATAAGAGCTTTTTTGAATGTGTCCCAAGTCAAGGGCCTTCCATAGCAATGTTGATTCCATTGCCACCATTGCCATCTTTCATTGTCCAAGTACATGATCCCCACACTAAGCTGAGTGTCATTATCCAGGATGTAATTCAGATTGAAATATTGCTCCATTTGTGCTATCCATGCTGTCGGGTGAGAGCCATCAAATTTATGCATGTCTAGCTTGGGTGGTCGCAGACGAGATTGTTGGTGGGTGCCCCAGAGGTGAAGAGAGTGGCTAGACTCCCCCTCACTGTGTTCATTACCAATATATTCGTTCTTGAGAGCTTCTGCCTTTCCCGTAGAGAGTGTTGTAGTTAATTTCGTCAGCTGATCTTGGATTTCTTTCAAGGATGCTTCAAGTTTGTCCATCCTTTCATTCGCCATAGCTTGATTTCTAGTTTCTACCATGCACTGAGCTGATTCACTTGAAATTTGGGACCGCCTGAATTTTTTTTGAACTAACAATTGAATGGTGCCACCTTGCTCAGCTCGTCGTCTTGATTCTTATGGGCTAAGTCACCAATAAGCACCCCAAGGGGTCTCAGACTCTTTTTTTTTTTTTAACTCCTAACGGAGTTTTACTCCTTCTTAGGAATACTGTAGTCGCCGATTCCCTGAAATGTCAATGTTTTCAAAAGTCCTACGAAAATCACACCCAAGTATAGGAACCCACACAACTACTCAGATCTAGATGGTGGATCTGATGGATCTGAACGATGGAATTGATTGCTGCTGTGGATTTGATGGATCTAAGAGATCTGGCTGGCTGATCTGATAGATCTGAACTGTGAAACTAATTGCTACTGCGGCGGCCAAAACCCCACTTGTGAGATTTGATCTGGAAAAGATTATGTATGATCCAGAGAGAGATCAGGGAACTATGGTCTCCAAAAGTGTCAGGTGCTATAGATCGCCATATACATAAGGGTCTGACAGTAGTACTCGGCCCAATTTTTTAGGGCACTAACCAAGGAGGATCAACTGTACCCTTAACCGTACAACCCGACTACCCTATCGTACGGGCGAGTAATCTCTCCAAGTGCTATTCTCGATGTACTATAGCAGCAAGACTGCCGACGGTTTATCTATGGCGAGGTTTCAAGGGAGCTAGGGGGCTTCCAATATACCCAGAAGGTACTTGGAATATAGTTTGTGCACGGTTCTATCTAATGCGCTACTACTCAAAGGGGTACCCACAAGGGTTACAAGGGAGTCCAAGAAGCGTGACCACCTCTTGTATTTCCTACGTGCATGCCTCCCCAAATCCACAGGTTTATGCGCTCAACGACAGATCTTGTGGTTTAAAGATGCCAAAAAAAACTTGTTAAAGATTGGAGATCCCATCGGTCCTAGAAAGCGCTTTGATACCACTTGTTATGCTCTTAATCCTGCAAGAAGATACTAGAATACCAAATATGTGAGAAAATATACCCAAAACATAGAACAAGAGCAATAACAGCAAGTATTTTATTATTCAGAAAGCAAAGTTCACTTGCCTCTTTGAGGGGGCAACCTCCAATAGAGCTAAGCTTGATTACAAAATAAGACATGATGCTCCTTGCAGGGAGTCTCTATCCTTTATAGAGGATTCATACATGAAATACCATGGGGCAATACCATGGTTCTTATTAATACCATCTATCTAATACCATGGCCCATTTGCAACTATCTGTGGTCCCGTCATTAAATGCGGGTTAACCACTTACAATTATTAATATGGGCTTTATTGACTCTTTACTTAACTATAACTATGTCTCGAGCCTATTACATAAATAAGGGGGTTAGGGTGGGACCCTAACACACCAGACAGAGGATCCTACATGTTGGTTACTTTTGGCGTACCATATTTCATGACTACATCCTCGCCTTACAAAAGTGTCACACATGCCAAATATATGATCGTAAGACTCATGCTCCGCCTTCTCCTTTTCATCCTATTATTATCGTTAGTCCTTTGTAAAATGGGGCATTGATTTCATGTAACCCTCACTCATTTGGGGGGCATGATTATGTCATCATAGTGGTTGACTAGTTTACCAAGTGGGCAGAGACGATGCCTACATACAATAATACCAACAAAACAACTGCTCTTTTTTTCTTCAACCATGTCATTGCACGGTTTGGTGTTCCACATGATATAGTCATGGACCATGGAAAACATTTTCGCCATAACACGATGTTTGAGTTGACTGCAAAATTGGAACTTTCCCATTAGAGTTCCACTCCCTACTACCCTCACGCGAATGGGAAAATTGAGGTAATCAATAAAGTTCTCAAAATAATGCCTCAACGTATGATATCGGTCCATACATTAGACTAGAATATTATTATTTATGTGGTATTCTATGCATATCGAACCTCTGTTAGGACTATTACCAAGTTAAAACCATTCCAATTGATTTATGGTATGGAAGCAATCCTTCCAATTGAATTTAAAATTTCTCCTCTCAAACTTGTTATCTAACTCATACCTTCCACTTTCACAGAAGAGGAATGTATCTTCTGATGCACTTAGATGAAAACCAATGTGATGCTGTGATGGCTAATGAATCCCATAAGAAATGTATCAAGGTGCAATATGACAAGAGTGTCAAGCCTCATGTCTTCTTATATGGAGATCTTGTCTTGTTATATGACCAAGAGTCTAATAAATTAGGATCGGGGAAATTTGAGCCAATGTGGCTAGGCCCATACATTTTCAAACATGTTCTTGCTAAAGGGTCCTCTGAGCTAGTTGATTTCGACAGATTTCCTTTGGTGCAGCCTAGAAATGGGTTGTATCTTAAGAAATACTATGCTTCAGTTTTTTGTGTAGTGCGTTGTGTACATGTTGTATATAGATGTGATTGAGTGTGTTTGAAATGTGTTCCTTCGAAGTTTCCTATAGTTTATGTTAATCCTGTTTACATTTGGTTTGAAGATGTTCACATCCCTCAAACCATATGTTGGTTATGTTGATGGTGCTAGTCATAGTACTCAGAAAATATCTTCCGCATCATGGGCTATATATGCTCAAAATGGCGAGTTAGTGATTTTACAACGTATTTGTATTGGTTGCTCTACTAATAACATTGTTGAGTGTAGAAGAGTGAAAAAACTATTGTTTGATGTTATTTCCCATGGTATATGTCATATAATTATCAGAATCAATGCACAACTTGTAGTACTACATGTCTATTCGATTAGTCGTCCAACTATGTTTCACATGTTCATAAGGGTTCGCCTTCTGGAGAGATGTTTTGATTTCATCCAATATCAACATATTTCTAGAAATATAAATACATTAATATATGCATTAGCTAATCATGTTTTAGATAGACATTTGTGACACATGTAAATTTAATTTAATTCACGTCGCATACATTAAAGGAGATAATAGAACCATAAGAAACACTAAATATAGTTATAGTTATATATATATATATATATATATATATATAGATATATATAGATATATATATATATATATATATATATATATATATATCTATATATATATAGATATAGATATAATAACTATAGTGTAGATCCTAAAAATAAGTAAAAGAAGCCATTGTGCTTCCATAAGGTTGCTCCTATTGAATCTGAACTAGGGTTTGAGTTAGGGTTTGGCACCTGGTAACCATGGTGGGTCATGGACGATGGAGTTTGGCTCCCTCATACAGTCAAGCAGCCATGAATAGAAGCAAGGGAATTGGGGCACATTGCTTCAAGAATCCACCGGAGGTGATCAATGAGGATAATAACATAGGAAATATCAAACTTGGCGGACAGAAGAAAAATCGTGAGGAAGATAGCAGGGAGAAAAGGAAAGAGGACAGTAGTTAGAAATGGTACCTATGAGTGTGATAGGGTTTTGTAAACCCAAGTCAACCATTATCCCTCAGGTCGTTTTAAGTGACCCAACGCTACAGGTGCACAGAGAACACATGGCGGAACATGCAGCTATATGCAAATTTATGGGGATTTGGCCATTGGAAAAGGCTTTACATGCATGGATAAGGAACCACTGGAAACCGAAGGGGGAAATAAACCTTCACCTTGGATCCAAAGGCTTCTTTACAGTAGTGTTCATGAGCCTAGAAGATAAAGACAGAGTGTTCGAGGGAGGACCCTATTTCTACGTTGCTGCAGGTCTCTACATGCGACCATGGGTGGTGAACTTTGTCCCAGAACAAGAAACGTTCACCTCAGTACTGGTATGGATAAGACTATACTCCCTTCCTTTATATTATTGGCTGTCGGAGTCTTTAAAGGCTATCGGTAATAAACTAGGGCATTTTATAAAAATATCAGATGCGACTCTAAGAGGCAAATACACCTCTTTCGCCCAGATCTATGTGGAAATGGACTTATCTGGGGCACTTCCGGATGAGATCATTTTAGAAGTATATGATGAAGAATGGGTGCAGATGGTAGACTATGAACATGTCCCATTCAGATGCCGCAAATTCCATGAACACGGGCATCTATACAGGGACTGCCCAGTAAACAAACTGGAGAGCAACACAAAAACTACCACAAGCAAAGATTCTAAGGCTTCACTAAGGTGGGGGGCAAAGGGAAAGGAGGAAAAAGGTACCAAAAGAAAATCAATGAGGACGGGAAACCGAGTCACAACAGTTTCAAAATCTTAGAAGAAAAAGATGGAAACAACGAGGCAAACTAGGAAACGGAGACTAATACCAATGAGAAGAATAAGGATGTTAGCATGGAGGAGATACCAGAAAATAGCCAGCAAAAGGATGATCTACCAAGCATGGTGGAGCTCAATAGGGACCATGAGATGACCCCAAGTGAGGCGGGAATGGAGGACCATGAACTGTAGGAGATTCCTTAGAGGGAGAACTTAGATCTAGAAAAATTTCTGGAGCAGGGTATGACCAGAGGGGTTGACTCCCTGCCAAAGGAGGAGTTTGGAAGGGTTAAATAGCTCTTCCCATGGAGATCCCAATCAAAGGGCTCTCGATTCAAGAGAAACCATGACAGCTAGGAGAACAGAGGGATGAAAACAATGGAGCAAATACTGGAACACTCTTCCAAGAATCCGGGTAGAAAAAGAGGAAGGAAAAAACATAACGAGCTGCTAACCGAATGTGGAAAAATCATGATTCACTCAGGTAAAATGAGAGATCTCACCAGCTACTCCTTTACAAACATGTCTTAATGAAGCTCACAACCTGGAACATCAGGGGCCTTGTTATGAAATCAACTCACAAAAGGATAGAAAAGAGAGATCCACGCCTTAGAATTCACCCTCTTCGAGGGGGCAACCTCCTTTACATTACATAAATGAGCAATTCTTGGATGATTAAAATGAAAAAACCTCCTTTCTATATATAGGAGTCTAAGGAGTCACAATATAACCCAGCCGACCTAACAATAATAATATAAAGCCACAAAAATAACAATAGAGGGATTCTATGGGGCACAGTAATAACAATATGGGGGCAATAGGGGCACAACAATATTAATAAGGGATACAACTACAATAGTAATGGGGTAATCACTAGTATTATAGGGACCCAACATGCCCCTCTCCTTCAAAAAAGTGTTGTCCTCAATGCTTCAGTAGTTCTGGATGCTTCTGTATAAAATTCTCATCCTCCCATTTGGAATCTTCAGTAGATAAGTTCTTCCACTTGATAAGATACTCTTAAATTGATCGATTTCGTAACTGTTGAGTTCTTGTTTCTGTGACTGCTTCTGGTTCCAATATAATTTTTCCTTCCTCGTCAAGTTCTGGCAATATTGTTTGAACTGGGAGCTTGTCGCCTATAACCTTCTTTAAACATGAAACATGGAAAACTGGGTGCAATTGAGAAGCTGCAGGAAGCTCCAATTTGTATGCCATAGTACCAATATTTTGCAACACCTTGTACAGACCATAATACTTTGGTGATAATTTATTATCCTTCTTAGCTTGCTTGAGGGACATTTGCTTATATGGTTGTAGTCATAGGAATACCCAATCACCTACATCAAAACATCTTTCGCTATGATGTTGATCTGCCTATTGTTTCATTCTATTATGTGCCAACACGAGGTTATCCTTTAAGAGTTGGAGGACATGTTGTTGATGTTCGATGTGATGTTCCACTGCTTGAACCTTAGAATTTTCTCTTAAATATGATGTGATGGATGGTGGCTGATATCCATAAAGTGCCATAAATGGGGTCATTTTTGTTGCTATATGGAAGGAAGTGTTATACCACCATTTAGCCAGAGGCAACCATTTGACCCATTGTGTATGTTTATCAGATACAAAGAAATGAAGATATCCTTCTAAACATTTGTTTACTATCTCAGTTTGCCCATCAGATTGAGGATGATAAGATGAGCTATGAGCTAATTGAGTACCAAGACAAGAAAATAATTCTGTCCAAAAATTTCCAGTGAAAATGGGATCTCTGTCACTTACAATAATCTTTGGGTTTCCATGTAGCTTTTGAATTGTTTCCATAAATGCAGTAGAAACTGTACTAGCTTTAAATGGATGTGATAATGCACAAAAGTGCATACTTGGTAAGTCTGCCAACTACCACCATGATGACACTCTTTCCCTCAGACTTGGGTAAACCTGTGATAAAATCCATTGAAACCTCCTCCCAATGTTGGCTTGGAATGGATAAAGGTTGTAATAGACCCGGTGTCTTAATTGTTTCAACTTTATTTTTTTGGAAAACCAAACATTTCGCCACAAACTTTTGAATATCTGATTTAAGGCCCTCCCAAAAAAATTCCTTCTTAACCCTGTGGTAAGTTTTTAAAAATCCTGAGTGCCCTCCTAAGGGAAAAGTGTGCAATTCCATAAGAATCTTTTGTTTTAGCTGGGAATCCTTACAGAGGTATAAGCGATATTTCTACCCTAACGAATCATTTTGCCAACTAAATGTATCAGACGTACTAGAGTCTTGTTGTAAATTTCGAATAAGTTCCCACACTTCTTCATCATTCTTCCATTCCTCCCTTGCTTCGTTTATCCAATCTGGTTGGATATTAGAAATGGCGCACAACAATGCTTCCACATCCTCATCCTTTCTTGAGAGTGCATCTGCCACCACATTTTGCTTCCCTTTTTTATAGATGATTTCAAAGTCATAACCCAACATCTTTGTGACCCACTTTTGTTGCTCTTCAGAGGATAATCTTTGTTCTAAAAAATATTTAAGGCTATCATGATCTGTTTTTACCTTGAAGTGTCTTCCCATTAGGTAGGGTCGCCATTTCTTAAGTGCATGGAGTATTGCCAACATTTCCTTCTCATAAATAGCTTTGTGTAAAAACTTTCCCTTGATTGAACAACTTTCAAAAGCAATGTGTCTTCCATCTTGCATTAAAACAGCACCAATTCCATTTCCTGAAGCATCACATTCCACAATAAAGGTTTTTGTGAAGTCTAGTGTAGCTAAGACTGGTGCTTGGCACATTGCCTCTTTAAGATGCTCGAAGGCCTTTGTTGCTTCTGGAGTCCATGAAAATGCATCTTTCTTCAATAATGTTGTTAGAGGTGCTGCTATTCTCCCATAATTCTTAACAAACTTGCGATAATACCCTGTCAACCCGAGAAATCCTCACATATGCTTTATGTATGTGGGGATTTTCCATTCCTTAATGGCTTTAATTTTGCTAGGGTCTACCTTAACTCCTTCATGAGATACAATATGACCCAGATATTCCACCTCTTGTACTCCAAAGAAACATTTGGATCTTTTTGCATATAATTGTTTCTCCTCCAATAGTTGTAGCACCCTATCAACATGTTCAACATGATCCTTCCAAGACTTGCTATAGATTAGTATATCATCAAAAAATAATAACACAAATTTTCTAAGGAATGGTTTGAAAATGGAATTCATCAAACCTTGAAATGTTGAAGGTGCATTGGTAAGGCCAAAAGGCATGACCAAAAATTCATAATGACCCTCATGAGTTCTAAATGCTGTTTTTGGAATGTCTTCAATCTTCATTCTGATTTGATGATATCCTGAACGAAGATCCAACTTGGTGAAGTAAATTGATCCATGCAATTCATCCAGTAATTCATCAATGACTGGAATGGGAAACTTATCTTTAATAGTGAGCTTGTTGAGCTCCCTATAATCTGGACACATGCACCATGATCCATCCTTCTTGTGCACCAATACTACTGGAGCAGAGAAAGAACTTTGACTCGGTTGAATTATACCATCCTCTAGCATTTCTGCAACCATACGTTCAATTTCACTCTATTGGGCATAGGGATTTCTGTACAGCTTGATGTTTGGAGGAACACTTCCTGGAATCAGATGAATAGCATGATCATGATCACGAATAGGTGGGAGACCTTTGGGAGTCTCAAATACCTTGGAATGATTGTCCAAGACTTTTTGGAGATCTGGAGAAATAGATGATTGCAATGTGGAAACATCTAGCGAACATAATTGTGCAATTACACCTCTTTGTTCCTTTTTTAGAAGCTTTTTCATACCGTTAGAGCTAATTATCTTTCCTGGTTTCCCTGCAATACCCCTTAATTCAACTTCCTTTCCTTCCACAAAAATTTCATGAAAAGTTCTTGAAAATTAAAAGCTATTGTACCCAAGGATTGTAGCCATTAGACTCCTAGTACAACATCAACACCTCCCATTGGAATGGAAAGCATTGGGCTAGTCAATACATATTCTCCCATGGATAGCTTGATATTATGGCACTTTCCAGAGCAATTTATTGTTCCTCCATTTGCAACCATCACTTGACACTCTGGTGCTAGATATAAGAAGCAATTCAATTCTTTTGCTACCTTACAATGAATAAAATTGTGGGTACTTCCTGAATCAATCAACACTATTACCTTTTTCTTCTTGATTTGTCCTTCTATCTTGATGGTTTGAGGAGTGGTAATTCCTGACAATGCATTACAAGATATGGTCGGATTCATTTCTTCTTTATCTAGGCTTTGTTCCTGGAGTATATCCTCTTCTTTTGACCTTTCTTGCTCCTTTTCTTCTTCCTCTTCACAATCTATGTAGAATAATTTCTTCTTAGCACACTTATAACCTTTAGTGTATTTTCTATCACAATTGTAACAAAGCCCTTTTGCTCTTTTTTCTTCCAATTGTTGTGGTGTCAACCTTATAAGTTGTGGAAGACTAGGGGCAACAACACTTCCATCTTTATAGTTGTGAGTGGTATGATTCCTGGTTGCCATAATTTTGCTTTCCATTTTTCTTGCTAACCTGAATGCCTTCTCTAATGAATTAGGTTCCCAAAGGTAAACATCATGTTGGATATTATCCTTTAAAGTCCCTATGAACACATCAATCCTATGCTCCTCTGGAATATTTTTTACCCTTATGTTCAATTTTTGGAACTCCTCAATGTGCTCTATTATTGAACCCTTTTGTTTGAGACTTATCAATTGGCTAAAAAAAGTGTTTCTTTTTGTATCCTCATTATGTGCTGTCAATTCTTCCGTAAAAATTGCCCAAGTGATAATTTGTTTACGAGCGAAAAGCCATTGATACCATACAAACTGATTTGGTTCCAAATATAAAGTTACAATACATACCTTTTGTGTGTTTTGCAAATTATTGAGATCGAAAAATTGCTCCATCTGTAATATCCATGTTGCCGGATCCTTGCCATAAAACTTCCTCATATCAATTTTTGGAATATGGTGGGTCTTCGATCCAACATTAGAGTCTATGGAATTGTGATTAACATTTCTTTTGTTCTCATCATGAGTTTCCTTTACTACCCTTTCACCATTAGTGACCATTTCTTGTAGCAACTTATTCATATTTATCTTCAATTCTTCCATCTTATCATCCATGCCATCAATTTTAGTGTCCATGCCATTCATCTTAGCTTCCATGCCATCCATCTTAGCTTCTACGCCTTTCTTTAAACAATCCATCTTAGCTTCTACACCTTTCTTTAAACCATCCATCTTAGCTTCAACATCTTTCCTTAAACCATCCATCTTAGATTCTATTGCTTTTTGTGCAAGTGACACTTGTTGCACTTGGTCTCGTAATTTTGATATATCATGTTGCATTTCTTCCTCTTCTTCATAATTCATGCTAGAGCTTTTAGGTTTCTTACTAGGTGTTTTCATTTTCTTTCCTCGGGGCATCAATTACCGATTCAAACCAATTTTTCAAACCAGGCTTATGCAAAAATTTAAAATAACTACACATATTTTTTCACTCTGTAGAAGCTTCATATTGAATCTGATGTATCTCTACAATTTCTGATCATCTAGTTCTGAAATTGCGACCTATAGTAGCCCTATGTGTCCTCTTTCCAATGCCACCATTCTGATCCAAGTTGGATTCTCCAAAGAAGAGTTATGCACAATCTCCCAAGATGACCTGATTATAGACTAGTTGAGTAGAGCAAACTTGTACGATGTGCCACGAGTCACTGTTTCAACCTTTGGATCTAAAAAATATATACAAGAAACTACAGTCCATCCTCTTTCTGTACCTTCTTACAAAATTTCAATCCAATGCTCAGAGAGAAAGTTATGACGCTTTTCCTTAGGTCACCTTTTTGGAATGTAATTCAAGAGTCTACAAAAAGACCAACTTCCTCAGATCATATCTCTGCAAATATAGCGCGAAAAGATCTAAAATTTGGACCCGAGATTCAGTGCGATTTCTTATCAAATGGGTTTTTTTTTAGCTTCTGAAATATCGCAGAAAAAATTCATAGTGAAAATTCCATGATGACCTGTTTGGAGCAGTGAAACCCTAGAATCCAAAGCTCTGATACCAAATGTTATGAAACCAGCTCACAAAAGGATAGAAAAGAGAGATCCACGCCTTAGATTTCAGCCTCTTTGAGGGGGAAACCTCCTTTACATTACATAAATGAGAAATTCTTAGATGATTCAAATGACAAAACCTCCTTTCTATATATAGGAGTCTAAGGAGTCACAATATAACCCAGCTGACCTAACAATAATAATATAAAGCCACAAAAATAACAATAGAGGGATTCTATGGGGCACAGTAATAACAATATGGGGGCAATAGGGGCACAAAAATATTAATAAGGGATATAACTTTAATAGTAATGGGGTAATCACTAGTATTATAGGGACCCAACAAGCCTAGGAAGTAAAAGGAAACAAAGAAATATTAGTAGTAGAAAAGAAGAAAAATCAGATATGGCTTTTATTTAGGAAACTAAATGCTCAATGGACAAGATCGGAGAAATACAAAGTAAATGGCTAAGCAAGTATGAGTATCTAGACATTAAGGCAGATAACTCGGCAGGAGGGATTATTACACTTTGGGATCCCTAGAAACTTAGAATCCTTGATGAAGAAGCATCCAGGAACTATCATCACTTGTGATTCAGCCTCTGGGTGATTGGGAGACTTACATGATTACAAATGTCTATGGTCCCCAAAAACTAGAAGACAAACTCAAGCTTCTCACCTCCCTTGAGGAGCTAAGAGAGAGATATCCTGATATGCCATGGATTCTGGCAGGGGATTTCAACATGATCAAATCTCTCACAGAGAAAAAAGGTGGCACCAGAACACTAGGAAGAGATTCCATTGCCTTCCTGAACTTCACAAATAAAATGAGACTAGTGGATGCTGAAACAATAAATGGCACTTTCACCTGGAACAATAAGAGAGGAGGGGCTTCTCAAGTTGCCTCTAAACTAGATCGATTCTTAATCTTAGAGGGCCTCCTTCTCATAGGCCTTGACGTGACAACTCTAATCCTTCCCTTTAGAGGCACGGATCACTGGCCTATTCAGCTTGAAGCCTCATTTATAGGTACACCAAGGAACAGACCTTTTAGGTTTGAAAATGTCTGGCTTTCTCACCCAGACTTCACCAGCAATATTGACATATGGTGGATGGAAGAATTTCCCATTCAAGGTACTAAAATGTTTATGCTACAACAAAGACTTAAACACATCAAATCCAGACTCAAAGATTGGAACAAAAAAGAGTTTGGTAATATTTTTAAAGCCAAAAGAGAAGTTGAACAGAAACTCCAGGGGATTAATCAGCTCATAATCACTGATGGTCTTACCGAGGAAAGGAAAACTCAAGCTGACTCTCTTCAGAAGGAATGGGAAGATAGGTGCATCCAAGAGGAGATATTATGGAGGCAGAAATCTAGAGTGCAATGGATCAGAGAAGGGGAAAAAACACAAAGTTTTTTCATAAATCAACTTTGGATCGCAGGTCAAACAACATAATTTCAAAACTCAAAGATTTTCAAGGGAAAGAGCTTGTTACCCACAAAGAAATGGAATCTGTCCTAGTACATCACTTCCTTAGCATTGCAAAGGAGCCTCTCTCAGACAGATCAAGGTTCATTAACAATTTCAGGAAGTACATTCCCAAGCTTGTAACAAGGGAATACAATCACAATCTTAACAAGCTAGTGTCTAAAGATGAGGTCAGTGAAGTTATCAATGAGATGCAAAATGGGAAAGCTCCTGGCAGGGATGGATTCAATGTGGACTTCTTCAAGGCATGTTGGAAAACAATCAAACAGGACATCCTTGACATAGTGGAAGACTCTAGAAAATCCAGAACGGCTCTAAAGGCACTCAATGCCTCTTTCATAGCTTTGATTCCAAAGTAGGAAAAAGATATGACACCGGACAGATTCAAACCCATAGCTTTATGTAATGTGGTGTAAAAGATTATTTCTAAAGTGATCGCCAACAGACTCAAGCCACTTCTTCCAGCTCCTGACATCGACTGTCAAACTTTGGACAAAAATCTTCATTCTCAGACCATCATCGTCAATCTCATAGCTTTCAAAGTAATCCTGCATTTTCTTTGTATGCTGAAGGGCTGTGCAAGCACTTGTGCCATCAAAATATGTGATTTTAGTTTGATAATCCTGAGGCATAGCTCCAGGATTAGCAGGTAATTGCTCACAGGGATAAGAGGGACAATAGGAACAACTGGGATAACAGGAGTAGTAGTGGTAGTATGTGCAGTGAATGGAGGCGTGGAAGGAGTGCTTTGAGACATGGATGATGAACAAGGGGAACTAGGGGTTGAACGAAATAAAACTTTGGCAGGGGTTGGGCCACAGTTTGGCTGAACTATCACAGGAGTAGAATCAGCAAAATCCTCCTTTAGCTCTAATTTCCTGAGGTTTCTTTGGATCAAATTCGGATTTTCAAAGGCAGCTGTAGGATTTGGGTCTGGATTTGACCTTATATAACGTGAATTCCTCCTGGGAGCCAACTTCTGGCTTATTTTTTGGGGATTTTCTAAGAATGTATGAGTTGGAAAGAAACTTTTGAAGGTCTAGTTCTTTCCTAGTGGAGCTTTCCAACTTGATTTGTGAAATTATCTGAGGATGCTCCCCAGTGGAGTCACCATTATGTTATCACTCAGGTTGTCCCTAAAGCTCCTTAAAGGGATACGGCCGAGGTAACCACAAACCAATCTTTGGACTGCAGGTGCTAGCCTACCTGCAGTCAGAGAGGGCTCTCTCTTTATGATTTAGCTTTGTTGAAGATGATATTAGGCTAGTTATTGAGTTCAAGGGGTTTTGTTTATGTTTGGTGGGAAGGAGGATGTTTTCAAGTAGAGAGGCAATGCATAGTGTGGTAAGTTTCAAACCATTGGGCATGGAGTCATGGAGTAGGACTGTTGGTGCGTTTTCTTGGTCACAAGAGGAATGAGGAGCAAGGTAGCTGCTCATGAAACAACACTTAAGTTCTAAAAGGATAGAATGAGGGCTAAGGAATGAGAGGCAACAAAGAATCTCTCACTCAGCTTAACAGAGGGAAGATGAATGAGCTCTATCTAGGAGCAGCTAAGAATTCTTAAACAACAGTCATTCATATGTGAAATAGATCAAACATGAGCCATAAAGGAATTCATATTTATGCCTAAATCAAGAGGAAAATATTAAGAAGCCACAGAAACTGAGCATAGAGTGCAGCTAAGCAAATTCTAGACCAATCTTTTGTTCTGTGACTTGAGAATGTATGAAATTGAAATAACAGAGGTGAGAAACACTTATTGATCCATATAGCAGCACATGAATTCCATCATTCACTCTTCAACCATTAAAAACACTTCAAACAGTCCATCCTCCAAGCTTTAAGTAGTCTTTGATTAAAGAAATCATATCATATATAGAGCGAGTCTCTAGAGGATTCATACAACCAACCGACCCCTAAAATAGTGCAGAGGGTGGTATATAAAGAAAAATAGCTACAAATTTCCCTTGAACAGCTGTCAAGGGGGAAAAATATCTCAAAAATATCTCTGAAACCAGATCAAAAGAGATCTCTGCAATCACTGTCTTTGAACCTAATCTATGCTGGAAATAAATGCATAAAATATGCTGCACTGGGGCAGCTGGCATCTCAAGTCATGTAAACAAGGGCTGCGCATGAGGCAACAGCCTCAAAAATGAGTGGAGAGAGTTCTTTGAGTAGTGTGCTGGCCTCATGGCCATAACTGTAAGTTGGGGATCCATAACGGCTTGATGATGCTTTGTCGAATCTGCTGGGGCCCTTCTGTTTTCATCTGCCTCGGAAGATTTTGACTGATACTCTCTGTCGCTTCCCTAATACTCTTGGCTTTAAAAATGCTCTAAACTGTCACATCATCTCATTAGTGGCTGTTATTTGGCCCAAGTATCTGCTGCGAGGCTCTTTTTTGCTTCTGGGTGGTTGTCGGCCCTTGGCCGACTCAAAATGTTTTAGCAACACTTAACATCATGAATTGGATGGGTAAAGGGTCACTGAAAGCCTGCGAAGATGAAAGCCTGCTATTTGGGGCAATTTGGGCCTGGAGCGATCCAAGAATGGCCTGAGAAAACCATTATTTCTTTAAACCTGGGCGGGCGCGGGCGCCGCATACAAAACCTTTGAAAATGGCCCATTTCCGAATAACACAGAAAATGTGTCAGAAACATGAAATTTTAATGAAAAATTGGCTTTTGGCGGGCACTGTAGCAGCCTTTAAATCCTGGCTATTGGATCCGGCGCGGGTCGATCCAACGGCTGGCGCTAAATCGCATCGGGGCTGACTGGGGGGGCGGCACATAAACAATCGCCGAACTGTGCGGACCCAATATACTATAGGCCATGCTTTATTTGCCCATCGGCGATGTCATATCGGCGGATTTACAAGAATTTGGTTTGCGGACCCGAAATGCCAATATACCATACTTTATTGTTTTTTCGGCTCTGCCAGTCGGAGCGATACATGGGGAATGCTGCGATTAAATCAGGGCCATTGATCTGGGGGCAGGGCGATGGACGGATGAGGTTGAGTCGACGTGGACGAGCGACGTGGCAGACAGGTCGGAACAATGGCGAAATGGAAGCTGACGTAATGCTGATATGGCAATGGCGTGGAGCGGAAAGGGAGAGCGGTAAGCGGTATTATCAGACCGCTTTTGGTACGGGCCCGATTTGTGTCGGAAGCCGCCCGATACAACGAGAAATTGACACGCGCCACAGGCCCTATGTCATCCTCTGACACTTTTCGAGCGCTAAAGGACGGCGATTGGGGGCGGTCCGAAATCGTCGAGGACCGTCGGATGGGAGGGCCCGGATCCGACGGATGACGGGACACAGACATGGCAGAGCGATACGGCGGGGCCCGTATAATAAACAATGATTATTTGTGGAAAATGGCGTCGGGATCAAAGGGGAGCTTTTTGCATCGGAGCAAGGCTTTTTGATAAAAGAGAAGCTTTGGTGAAATCGGAGGGGTCTCCTTTGGCATTTCAAATGGTTTGTGAGCCATCGGAAGGGGTCCGATGGCCCAAAAAGGAAGAATTTTATGCCATTTGAGGGATTTTCATGGTTTTTTGCATGTTAAATGGCCCAAAAAGGGGTTTATGCCTCTAAAAAGGCAAAACAAGGCAAAAAGATGGTTTTATATACATATGAATGGAATTTTATGCTTTGTGAAGGAGTCAAAAAGCATTTGGGAGGTTTTATGGAATGATGAAGGGCTTTATGCATTGGAGGGAGTCCAAAATGCATGAGAAGATGGTTTGAGGGGGGTAATGAGGGTTCTTGCTAAGTTTCAGATAAACTTAGAAATTCCCGAGGATGTATATGGTTATTTTTCAACCAGGGGGAGAGGATAAGTATATAGGGGAGTTATATACATAGTTTTAGTAGGGGAAGGGGAAATAGATAGGGAGCTACATAGTAGTGTTAGCAGTTAACATGACAAGTGATAAGAAAGTGCTAAGTATGTGAATCTTAGGCTATTAAGAGGGAAAATGACTTATAGAAGGAGTATGGACATTCCTTGAGTGAAGCCGATCTTCACCAAGGTAAATGATATGGAACATGATGAATCTAAGAGGTATCAAGCAGATCTTGACCTCTTTTAGGGCAAGTTAGTGAGTGATTTGGGGAAAGAGGAAGAAGGGGAAGTTAGACATGCATTTCTTGAAGTCCTCCAACTGCACAATTGCCTTCAACTTGTGACATAATAGATATAACACTTGACAATATGAAATGGATCACAAGCCATGATTCTGCAACCACAAAGCTACCTACCCGACCTACTCACCTAGCATTTTCTCTTCTTTTGGTTTGGGTGCACTTGAACTAGCATACCCAGCTTTTCATTCTTTCTTGTTGCTTGTGCTCCTATCTACTTCTACACTTATTTCAGCCAGGGGCTCAGATTAAGCTGTTGAGCACCCTTGTTTCTCTACCTAACTACAAATCTGCCAAGATTAAGCTGTTTGGACAGATGTTCATTCTCTATATTCTACAACATGAAATTGAAACCTAGGGAGGCCAAGATTAAGCTGTTTGGCCTACCCTTAACTAAAAACTGATCAAAATGGATTACTTATCAAAATTGGAACAAAGCAGTAGCATTAAAACTGGCACACCTTCATAGATACTTCTCTGGTCATCTGTAGCAAATATGGAGCATTGCAGCATGCATAGTACGACATATTTGGCATGTAAAAATGTCGATCATGAAATATGATTAACCTGCTGCAGCAAGAGGCTAACAGTGGCTCCACTTGGGGATGGTTTTTCCTTGTGACAAGCCAAGAACAGCAGGTCAGAATGCCTTGATCCTCTGTAGTTGTTGTTTAATTGAAAATTTCTTCTATGCTAACTGTTGAATGACTGGAACTTTAACTTCTGAATGCAGCACTCCTCCTTAACTGAAACACTGTGAAAAATAAAGCATCGCCTACTTTCTTCTGCGTGCTTCATATTGCATACACATTTGCTTGAGAACTGCGTTATAAAATAAACACAAAAAGGGAACAAAACTGGAGCTCTTCTTTTCTTGTCTTTGAACAGGCTGTAGATGTAACGCTAACAAAAACTCCTCTATTTTGATACTACTGACTAAAGAACTGGAAGCCTGAATGCAGCATTTTTAATAGAACTTGCTGTTATAAATAACAGCGATACCCTTTTTACCATTGAGAGCATTTAAAGTATATCAAAACCTGCCTTGTGCACCCTTTGAAGTAAGTTCATAGCCGGGGGAAAAAATTGATGTGCTTCTCTTCGAACTTCACTTCAAAAGAACAGAGGCTTCGAATGTCATGTTCCTTTGGGTCTTTTCTTCGAGACTGCGCTCTTTTCCCAAAATCAATGCAAAGAGAGAGCTTTGAAATGGGGGACTTGCACTGCTCTGCCTCCATAACTTCACTGCTTGGTTCCAAGCAATCAGATTGCCTATAAAAACATAAAAGAAAATGCTTATATGTACATGCATTAATATACAAATATATACATCAGAACCCTGTATCCCTTAGATCACTGGATCAAGGTAATGCTTCAGCATGCGGCCATTCACAGGGCCCTCTTCAGCTGCGCAGGCATCTAGAGTTTTGAGAAAATATGTATTGTTGCCTTGAATAACGCTGATGACAAATGGGCCTTTCCACAAAAAGTCAAACTTTGCATGCTTTCCCTTGTCTTCTCTTCGTGAGTCCCACTTTAGAACCTTGTCGCCAATAAAGAAATCCTCAGCTTTAGCCCTCTGGTCAAATGCCTTCTTTAGCCTTTCTTGTAACATTTGAGCTCTGTCATACACCTGCTCTCTGGTTTGCTGAAGATGAATGGTCTGATTGATCCTTCGTTGAATATCATTTAGTTCAGCTTGAACCTCCTGCAGCAGCTTGATAACAGGAATGCCTAAAGAAGACGGAAATCTGGCTTCCATGCCATATACTAGCTCATAAGGGCTCATTCCAATGGATCTCTTTGTTGAAAGTCTGTCTGCCCATAGGGCATTGGTGAGCTTTTTATGCCAGTTCTTCTTGTTTTCTTCTAAGGTCTTCTTGATAATACTGATCAGGCTTTTGTTGGATGACTCAGCTAAGCCATTACCTTGAGGGTAATAGGCTATGGAATGGCCTAAAGTGATATGGAATTTATGGCAGAAATTGATCATCTTTTTGGATTTGAAAGCAGCGGCATTGTCAGTGATGATCTTCTCAGGGCAGCCAAATCTAGAAAGGATATTGCACTCAAGGAATTGGATAATGGTGGTGTCATTGGCTTGCCTACATGGGATGGCCTCAATCCATTTAGTGAAATAGTCAGTAGCTGTTAAGATCCACTTATGCTGGCCTGAGGAAGAGGGATGGATTTCTCCAATGAAGTCAAGACCCCATTGTTGAAAAGGCTTCTCGGTTGAGATGGGTTTAAGAGGCAAAGGGAGCAGCTTTCTCTTGCCCTCAAAGATTTGGCAATTGTGGCATGACGTGGAAAACTTCTTTACATCTGCAAACAAAGTGGGCCAATAGAAACCAGCCCTTAGAATTTTATCAGCAGTGGACTTCCAGTATAGATGTCCTCCACAGTCCCCTGCATGGAATTCTTTCATGACATTGTTAGTTTCATTCACAATCAAGCAGTTAAGCAATATACCTTCGTGATTTTTCCAAAATAATGCACCATCTAAGACACAAAATTTCAAAGCCTTCATTCTTAAAAATCTCTTCTTGGTCCTGGACAATCCTGGGGGAGCACACAGGTTTAACAATACAAAGCAAATATCAGCATACCATGGGGATTGCAAAAAGGTGTCACTGATTTGTGGAGTCACCAGCTCCTGTTCATTGTCTAGTTGGTTGATGTCTAAGGCTTGAAAGTTTGTTTCGGACATCAGTTTAGCTAAACCTTGTCCCTTTATCAGCTTGGTTGGTTTTATCTCTATGTCATACTCAAGAATGTTAGCAATCCACTTGCCTCTTTTGCCTTCTAACCCCTCTTGGGTTAATATGTCTTTTACAATAGCATTTGGCACATAAGCAATCACATGTGAATATAAAATATAAATTCGGAATTCCTTGATTGCTTTAACAAGGGCATAGGCTTGCTTCTCCATGATTGGGTATTTCAGGGGTGCATCTCTTAAGGCTCGGCTGAAAAATGCAATTGGCTTTTCAGTTCCTTGATCATCCTTTTGCAAAAGGACAGCAGCTATAGTATTATTAGATGCAAATGAAAATATGATAAAGTACCTATCAAATTTTGGACTTGTGAGGACTGGGGCTTGAGTTAAGGCTGATTTAATATCCTCAAATGCTTGCTTGGCCTCTAGAGACCACTTTACCTTGGCGTCTTTCTTGAGCATGTTGTTTAGCATTCTTATTAGCTCAGTCAAGTTTGGAATAAACCTCCTTAGGAAATGATTTTCCCAAGGAATGCTTGCAATTCTTTTATATTTCTAGGATATGGGATTTGCAATATGGCTTGGATCCTTTCCGGATCAACTCTAATACCATCCTTTGAGATGATATGTCCAAGTAATTTGCCTTCTTCAAGGCCAAAGAGAGACTTCTTAGGATTCAAGGAAATTGCATATTTCCTACATGTGATGAATATTTGCCTTAGGTGTTTGAGGTGCTCTTTATCAGATTTTGAGAAAGGGGTTAAGTCATCAAGGTAGACAACTAGGAAATCATGGATTTCCTTGGCGAATGCAATGTCCATTGCCCTTTGAAAGGTGGCACCAGCGTTCTTTAGGCCGAAAGGCATTTTAACATACTTGAATGTTCCCCATGGTGTGGTAAATGCTATCTTGTCTTGGTCATCCGGGTGAACAAGTATTTGGTTGAAACCTGAAAAGCCATCGAGCAGGGAAATTCGTGATGACCCCACTACTCTCTGTAGAATGTGATCCATTTTGGGCAAAGGATAGTGGTCCTTTAAGGAGACTTGATTTAGATTTCTGAGATCTACACAAAGTCTGATCTCATTTGTTTTCTTTCTTGTGGGAACTAAGTTTGACACCCATTCGGAAAATCTGACGGGTGTTATGATTCCTGCCTCATACATCTTCTTTACCTCCTTCTCAACCAAGGGAAGGAGCACGGGGTTGATTCTTCTAAGTTTTTGTTTGAAAGGCTTTTGATTTGGTTTTAAGGGAATGGTGTGTTGGATTACTGAGGTATCATAGGACTTCAAGTCCTCATAACACCAAGCAAAGACATCTTGGAATTCTTTGAACAAATCCACATACTTTGGTTTTTGATCAGGAGGCAAAGATTTAGACAGTTTGATCATTTTGGGCTTCTCTACTGTCCCAATGTTGTATTCTTCTATGGCAATGTTTATAGGCTGCATTTTTGGCTTTTTGGGCACATCATTTGCATCAAACATGTCTTCTAGTGGAGTGAGGCCAACCGGGAGAAAATTGTTTTTTAGATCAATAATCTCGGCCTCTGTTTCATCTATTTCCTCCAAATGCATTTGTTTCAGCTCTTCAATGTTTGCATTGTCAAAGACTGTTGGGCTTAGGATCTGTCTGGCTGTTACAACTGTTACAACTTGCTGATTTTCATTTAATGCTTGTTGTTGTGGGTCCTCCATAGTATCCTCATCAATGTTTAGGCCTGCAAATTCATGCTGTAAGGTAAGAAAATTGTATATTTGAGCATCATCCTCGAACACTTGCTAGTCTTTAATGTTATTTGGGACAGCAGGCCTATGTTTTATTTCAGCAGTGAAATGGTGATTTGGCTCAAAGGGAAGCTTGCATGTACTAGCGAATGTGGCTAGGCTGTGAGCATGAATGTTATGATTTCTTGAAATCTTGGCAAGCTTGGATTCAGTGAATGTATCAAGTATTGCAGTGGCAGCAGTCCTATAATCTCTTAGCTTTCTATCATTGGTAACAAAGTTGCCTTTCATTTGTTGGATTACTAGGTCTGAGTCACCTAGAATGGAAACTTTGGCAGCTCCTAAAGCTTTGAGCAGCTTAAGGCCTAAGAGGAGTGCCTCATACTCAGCCATGTTGTTGGTGCATTTGAAATTCAGTCTATAAGCATGACCCTCTGCATGGTTGTTATGTGTATTACGAATCCATATTCCTGCCCCTGCTCCTAACTTGTTAACAGAGCCGTCAAACTCTAAATACCATGTGATTTCTTGCTTGTGGTTAGTATTAAGAGTTTCAGTCATTTTAGGATTGGGCAGACCCGAGTCTTGTGTTTCGGGAGGTTTTTCTTGTGTGCTGGTTGCATTGGCTGTTGTAACAGTCTCATGGGTATGTGCAACCGATTCTTCATTGATGTGCGCTTGTTGTACTAAAGCCATAGGCTTATCATCAGTTGAAGGACTTGTTTCATCATTAAACAAAATAAAAGAATCCATATCAGAATGGATTGAATAGATAGGGAAATTCTGGGGCTTTTCCTCACTACTTACCACATACTTCATCAGTGTTTCTCTATACAGTCTCTTTGGTTGCCCAAAGACTAAAATAGTGGCATAGGAGAGGTCTAATTGGAGAGATCCTTGGAGTTTTTCCCCCCAAGATCTTGACAAGAGCATGCCATACTTTGGTGGGATGTCAGCAACCACCACGTCCATTAGGATTGTCTTGTTGGGAAATTGGACTATGGAGACACATAAGTCTTTGATTAAGCCTAAACACTTGACCTAACTTGAGTCAAAGGAGAATAGATCTTTGTAGGGTCTTGTGACATCAAGGTTTAGTTTCTCCATTACAGCGTTGGGCATAAGATTGTGTGAGGCACCTGAGTCAAACATAGCATTGTGCAAGACTTTGTCATGAATGTGCAAACTGACATAAAAGGGTGGAACAGATCCATATGTTGATTTTCCATTAACTTCAGGACCGAACAGCAGCTCAGGGGTATCATCTAAAACATTTACATCATCCTTGACCTTTGGCATTTGAAGTGATCTTTGAATTTGTTGCCTATACACATCATGTTTGGCAAGTTCTGAGAGGGGGATGGATATTTTAAGTTTTCCAATCTCTGCCTCTAAATTAAATGGCCTTTCCAATGGAGTCTTGGTGTTGATGATGACAGTTTTTTCTTTTTCATTTGAATTATCAGCGATTTGCTCTTGTATATCAACGTTATGGGAATTGATTGCTTGCGGTTTTTCAGTTTTAAGAGGGATTTTTGGAACGCTGTTCAAGTTCTCTTTCGAGGAAGAAGGTGGCAGAGGCTGATCAACAGAAGGCTGTATGTCTGTTATGTCCTCTACAGTCACTTGGTGCGGGTTTGGGACAGTTATATCAGCTGTTTCTATTATAATAGCCTTGCCTCTAATCTGGTTGGGCTGTTTGCCCTCCTTTGGTTTAACTTTTTCGGGCACATCTATGGTTCTTGTCCTCAGCTTATACTATTTGTGGACTTCATAAATAGCTGAATCATAACCTTGTTTAAAGTCAAAAGACTCACCAGAGTTAGTCTGAAATTGATTTATCTCATGGTCATCTTGGTCTTCTTGGGTTAGAAAAATTTTTTGCTCACCCTTCAAATCTATTAACTTCATGTGAGTGTCTTCAATGGGTTCATTAGAGGTGGATACCTCTGCGTAGTTTTCTTGAAAAGGAGGTCTTATATCATGGTCTGGCCTAGACCTACCAGCGTTTGGATTTTGATTTTTCCTGAAATTCGGGTTCCTTACAATGTTAGCTTGTTGCCCGTCCCATGATGATTTCCTCTCAACACTCTCTACTCTGTCTCCCAGCCTATGCATGCCATTGATAATAGCATCTAGCTTTTGATCTAAGGTTGAGGGCTCTTCCTTGAAGGTGGTTCTTCTCTCAGTTCTAGCTCTGTTTCTTTTGGCAATTAAATTTGCCTCCACAGTGACAACCACGTTTTGCATGTCTGCAAGGCTGTTAGGGGCTCTTTCTTTTAACTGGTAGGCCATATCTGGGTCGAATCCATCAGGGAATTTATATAAGGCAAGGTCAGGTGGAGGCCTTAAGTTTTGTGGGATAGAATTATAAATGCTATTGAACCTTGCACAATAGTCCAAGACTGTTTCTTGTGGACCTCTTTTGATTGTATCATATTCAGCTAGTATGTGCAAGGGGTCTTTCTTTTTCTCCCATCTGTTGATAAATGACTGGTATAAGGCTTCTGGGTCTGCTATGGAATTAGCTGGGAGTGCTCTAAACCAAGTCCTGACATCGCCTGTCAAACTTTGGACAAAAATCTTCATTCTCACACCATCATCGTCAATCTCATAGCTTTCAAAGTAATCCTACATTTTCTTTGTATGCTGAAGGGCTGTGCAAGCACTTGTGCCATCAAAATATGTGATTTTAGTTTGGTAATCCTGAGGCATAGCTCCAGGATTAGCAGGTAATTGCAAAGGTGCATATCTGTTAGCCATATTCACAGGGATAAGAGGGACAATAGGAACAACTGGGATAATAGGAGTAGTAGTGGTAGTATGTGCAGTGAATGGAGGTGTGGAAGGAGTGCTTTGAGATGTGGATGATGAACAAGGGGAACTAGGGGTTGAACGAAATAAAACTTTGGCAGGGGTTGGGCCACAGTTTGGCTGAACTATCACAGGAGTAGAATCAACAAAATCCTCCTTTAGCTCTAATTTCCTGAGGTTTCTTTGGATCAAATTCGGATTTTCAAAGGCAGCTGTAGGATTTGGGTCTGGATTTGACCTTGTATAACGTGAATTCTTCGTGGGAGCTAGCTTCTGGCTTATTTTTTGGGGATTTTCTAAGAATGTATGGGTTAGAAAGAAACTTTTGAAGGTCTGGTTCTTTCCCAGTGGAGCTTTCCAACTTGATTTGTGAAATTATCTGAGGATGGTCCCCAGTGGAGTCGCCATTATGTTATCACTCAGGTTGTCCCTAAAGCTCCTTAAAGGGATACGACCGAGGTAACCACAAACCAATCTTTGGACTGCAGGTCCTAGCCTACCTGCAGTCAGAGAGGGCTCTCTCTTTATGATTTAGCTTTGTTGAAGATGATATTAGGCTAGTTATTGAGTTCAAGGGGTTTTGTTTATGTTTGGTGGGAAGGAGGATGTTTTCAAGTAGAGAGGCAATGCATAGTGTGGTAAGTTTCAAACCATTGGGCATGGAGTCATGGAGTAGGACTGTTGGTGCGTTTTCTTGGTCACAAGAGGAATGAGGAGCAAGGTAGCTGCTCATGAAATAACACTTAAGTTCTAGAAGGATAGAATGAGGGCTAAGGAATGAGAGGCAACAAAGAATCTCTCACTCAGCTTAACAGAGGGAAGATGAATGAGCTCTATCTAGGAGCAACTAAGAATTCTTAAACAATAGTCATTCATATGTGAAATAGATCAAACATGAGCCATAAAGGAATTCATATTTATGCCTAAATCAAGAGGAAAACATTAAGAAGCCACAGAAACTGAGCATAGAGTGCAGCTAAGCAAATTCTAGACCAATCTTTTGTTTTGTGACTTGAGCATGTATGAAATTGAAATAACAGAGGTGAGAAACACTCATTGATCCATATAGCAGCACATGAATTCCATCATTCACTCTTCAACCATTAAAAACACTTCAAACAGTCCATCCTCCAAGCTTTAAGCAGTCTTTGATTAAAGAAATCATATCAGATATAGAGCGAGTCTCTAGAGGATTCATACAACCAATCGACCCCTAAAACAGTGCAGAGGGTGGTATATAAAGAAAAATAGCTACAGACTTCCCTTGAACATCTGTCAAGGGGGAAAAATATCTCAAAAATATCTCTGAAACCAGATCAAAAGAGATCTCTGCAATCACTGTCTTTGAACCTAATCTATGCTGGAAATAAATGCATAAAATATCTGAAACAGCTGCGCTGGGGCAGCTGGCATCTCAAGTCATGTAAACAAGGGCTGCGCATGAGGCAGCAGCCTCAAAAATGAGTGGAGAGAGGTCTTTGAGTAGTGTGCTGGCCTCATGGCCATAACTGTAAGTTGGGGAGCCATAACGGCTTGATGATGCTTTGCCGAATCTGCTGGGGCCCTTCTGTTTTCATCTACCTCGGAAGATTTTGACTGATACTCTCTGCCGCTTCCCTGATACTCTTGGCTTTAAAAATGCTCTAAACTGTCACATCATCTCATTAGTGGCCGTTATTTGGCCCAAGTATCTGCTGCGAGGCGCTTTGTTGCTTCTGGGTGGTTGTCGGCCCTTGGCCGACTCAAAATGTTTTAGCAACACTTAACATCATGAACTGGATGGGTAAAGGGTCACTGAAAGCCTGCCGAGATGAAAGCCTGCTATTTGGGGCAATTTGGGCCTGGAGCGATCCAAGAATGGCCTGAGAAAACCATTATTTCTTTAAACCTGGGCGGGCGCGGGCGCCGCATACAAAACCTTTGAAAACGACCCATTTCCGAATAACACAGAAAATGTGTCAGAAACATGAAATTTTAATGAAAAATTGGCTTTTGGTGGGCACTGTAGTAGCCTTTAAATCCTGGCCATTGGATCCGGCGCAGGCCGATCCAACGGCTGGCACTAAATCGCATCGTTGCGGACTGGGGGGCGGCACATAAACAATCGCCGAACTGCGCGGACCCGATATACTATAGGCCATGCTTTATTTGGAATCGCGTCCGGCCCATCGGCGATGTCATATCAGCGGATTTACAAGAATTTGGTTTGCGGACCCGAAATGCCAATATACCATGCTTTATTGTTTTTTCGGCTCCGCCAATCGGAGCGATACATGGGGAATTCTGCGATTAAATCAGGGCCATTGATCTGGGGGCAGGGCGGTGGACGACTGAGATTGAGTCGACGTGGACGAGCGGCGTGGCGGACAGGTTGGAACAATGGCGAAATGGAAGCTGACGTAATGCTAATACGGCAATGGCGTGGAGCGGAAAGGGAGAGCGGTAAGTGGTATTATCAGACCGCTTTTGGTACGGGCCCAGTTTGTGTCGGAAGCCGCCCGATACAACGAGAAATTGACACGCGCCACAGGCCCTATGTCATCCTCTGACACTTTTCGGGCGCTAAAGGACGGCGATCGGGGGCGGTCCGAAATCGCCGAGGACCGTCGGATGGGAGGGCCTGGATCCGACGGATGACGGGACGCGGACATGGCAGAGCGATACGGCGGGGCCCGTATAATAAACAATGATTATTTGTGGAAAATGGCGCCGGGATCAAAAGGGAGCTTTTTGCATCGGAGCAAGGCTTTTTGATAAAAGAGAAGCTTTGGTGAAATCGGAGGGGTCTCCTTTGGCATTTCAAATGGTTTGTGAGCCATCGGAAGGGGTCCGATGGCCCAAAAAGGAAGAATTTTATGCCATTTGAGGGATTTTCATGGTTTTTTGCATGTTAAATGGCCCAAAAAGGGGTTTATGCCTCTGAAAAGGCAAAACAAGGCAAAAAGATGGTTTTATATACATATGAATGGAATTTTATGCTTTGTGAAGGAGTCAAAAAGCATTTGGGAGGTTTTATGGAGTGATGAAGGGCTTTATGCATTGGAGGGAGTCCAAAATGCATGAGAAGATGGTTTGAGGGGGGTAATGAGGGTTCTTGCTAAGTTTCAGATAAACTTAGCAATTCCCGAGGATGTATATGGTTATTTTTCAACCAGGGGGAGAGGATAAGTATATAGGGGAGTTATATACATAGTTTTAGTAGGGGAAGGGGAAATAGATAGGGAGCTACATAGTAGTGTTAGTAGTTAACATGACAAGTGATAAGAAAGCGTTAAGTATGTGAATCTTAGGCTATTAAGAGGGAAAATGACTTATAGAAGGAGTATGGACATTCCTTGAGTGAAGCGGATCTTCACCAAGGCAAATGATATGGAACATGATGAATCTAAGAGGTATCAAGTAGATCTTGACCTCTTTTAGGGCAAGTTAGTGAGTGATTTGGGGAAAGAGGAAGAAGGGGAAGTTAGACATTCATTTCTTGAAGTCCTCCAACTGCACAATTGCCTTCAACTTGTGACATGACAGATATAACACTTGACAATATGAAATGGATCACAAGCCATGATTCTTCAACCACAAAGCTACCTACCCGACCTACTCACCTAGCATTTTCTCTTCTTTTGGTTTGGGTGCACTTGAACTAGCATACCCAGCTTTTCATTCTTTCTTGTTGCTTGTGCTCCTATCTACTTCTACACTTATTTCAGCCAGGGGCTCAGATTAAGCTGTTGAGCACCCTTGTTTCTCTACCTAACTACAAATCTGCCAAGATTAATCTGTTTGGACAGATGTCCATTCTCTATATTCTACAACATGAAATTGAAACCAAGGGAGGCCAAGATTAAGCTGTTTCGCCTACCCTTAACTGAAAACTAATCAAAATGGATTACTTATCAAAACTGGAACAAAGCAGTAGCATTAAAACTGTCACACCTTCATGGATACTTCTCTGGTCATCTGTAGCAAATATGGAGCATTGCAGCATGCATAGTATGACATATTTGGCATGTAAAAATGTCGATCATGAAAGATGATTAACCTGCTGCAGCAGGAGGCTAACACTCGGGACTTGGAACAAAGGAAGATTTTGGTATCATCATCATCTGACCAACTGATATGGGGAAGAAATACAAAAGGTAACTTTAACCTCAAAGAAGCTAAACGAATAGCCCAAGGGTTTGATCATCAAAACCCTAATAAGGTATGGAAGAACCTTTGGCAGCACCAGCATTGGATGAAAATAAAGTTGTTTATGTGGTTGGTTCAACAAAAGAAAATTCTAACTTGGGAAAATCTTCTAAAAAAAGGTTTTTTTGGCCCATCCAAATGCCATCTATGTGGTTCACAAGAAGAGATGATGGAACAATTACTCAACCTCTGCCCTTTTAGCTCTTCCTTGTGGGATTAGGTGGCCTCAATATTCAGGCAAACTGACAGGGACAGACTCAGTATTACCAACACCTTGAAGAATTGGAGAAAAGACTTCTCACACAATGAAATCATCAACAAAGCTTGGACTCTGGTTCCAAGCTTCTTAATCTGGGATGTCTGGAAAGAATGCAATGGCAGGATCTTCAAGAACAAAACCAGTTCAACCCAGAACATTATTGCACAAATATTAAGACAGCTCAAAGACACTATTGGAGCCCTTTTAGGAAAACCTCCTGAGGACCCCACTCTGCCCTAGGAAGCTCGTATACTGCTGTAGTTGGGTCTTAATTCACTAGTTCCCCATAGCATAAACAAGGGGGTGAGACAGATAAATGCTAGTAAAGACATCTGGCAACCTCCTCCTCATGGTTTCTTGAAATTCAATATAGATGGAGCCTCTAAAGGTAACCCAGGGATGGCTAGTTTTGGAGGGGTCATTAGAGATAAGCAGGGGTGCATTAAGGTTATATTTCACAGTCATTTGGGGACTGCCACTAATAACATGGTGGAGCTCATGGCCTTAGAGCAATGCCTAGAAATATTGATTGAGTCAAATTCACATAATGCTATCATTGAGGCAGACTCTAAATTGATTATTAATGTGATCAAGAAGATTTGTAATTGAAAAGCACAGGGAAAAGTTTCAAAACATTGGTGGCTTTTGCAAGTCTTTCAGTGTATTCATACCCACTTACAAACCCTAAGAACGGCCATCTTCGTTCACATGCGAAGGAAAGCCAATATGCTAGCTGATCGTCTAGTGAATGAAGGAGTGTTATGTAAAGAAAGTTACAGCAGGTATGCTTGGGACTTGACACCCTCCGGAAAATTGCGTGAGGATTGTCAAACACAGGTAGCCAAAGACATGAAGGACTTCTAGACTATTAGGAATAAACACGAAAGAAGACCAGTGGAAGCAAGAGTGAGTGAAAACGAAAGTCTTTCTTAGCGGTTGATCCCTCAAAATGGGTAAAACAGAGCTTCATACAAGGAAGGGGCACTTGGTAAACAGCAGGCTGCTTAGCAGGTTGCCAAACAAAGTGACCGAAGGTTAACTACTCAAATGGACCCGAAAATTTTAGATCAGTGGTTCATAATCTTCATTGGGTCTAAAGCTAAGGGTAAATACCATGCAAGTTTCTGACCCAATATCGCAGAGAACCGACAAATCAACCGGGACCTAATCATATAGATTTTGGGTTCTAAAAGTAATCAAAGGTTAATTCTCAGATTGGACTCAAAAATTTATAAACCGTTGGCTTATAATCTTTTTTCAGTTCAGGGAATCGTGTAAAAGGGGCACTTATTGCTGACGCGATAATGTTTGTGACTGTAGGATCTTGTGGGATTCGGATCAAAGGGACATCGGGTCTCGACATGGGAGGAGGTTAAGGACAAGAACGGACCCGAAGCTTTATACTTTGACAGTTTATTTACCTATCGGATCCGTAAAGAGGGTAAAGGTCGTGCATATCTCCAAAGCGATTTCTTTAAAGACCATTGGATCACGGGTGGTCCTATCGAATGGCCATCAAGTTGGACAATGGGCGGAGATTTAGATGTAAGACTAAGGCATAAGGTTACTGGTTTGTATTGGGTTTTCTTTCGGGTTGTTTCGGGTTAATCTTCATCGGGTTAGCCCTTGTTGTTCTTTACACTTGTAGAGACTTGTAATATATGTAAATTTTCTTCGATTAATTGAAGGCTCCACTCTTACTTCACCATATATATATATATATATATATATATATATATATATATATATATATATAGTTTGGCTTTACAAAATTTGTGCCTGAGACACATGTGACCACAAGGACTAAATTATACATGCAGTCAAAATATGGCTATAAGCCTCTTTGTAGACTAATCATAGTGCTCATGGTAGCATACCACGTTGCGATCCATGTTGCAAAATAGCTAACTGATACATCCAGGGACACCAATAGTATGTCATTGCAATAGGAAGCTCGTCGACCCTAGTCGTAGCTATGCCATGGGTCAACCCCTCCATGTGACGCTCAACCTCTGCAAGCATTAGGGGATTTTTGAGGTCTAAAATGGGCCTCCTAAGAACAATGTACAACCGAAATAAACTTTATAAGAACCAATAGGATTCAAGATGATTATGTGAACCATGGGGGATGATTCACCATTTTTGGAGTAAAAAAGTTCAAAGATTGAAAAATAATAAAATAATAAAACTACTTTTTCAACTCATCTTTTCAACTTATCTCCCTAAGTTTTTACTCAAATTTTGAGTAGGAGTACTCGTTGGATGCAAAATTTAATTCCTCATCCAAGGAGTACCCAAGTTTCATACTTTCAATGGACCCTACTACACGAACAATGAGAAATACATGAAAAAAATGTTATTGTAATCACATTTTTCATATATTTCTCATTTTTCGTTTAGCAGGGTCCATCAAAAGTATGCAACATGGGTATTCCTTGGATGAGGAATCAAGTTTTGCATCCAATGAGTGTTTCCGCTCGAAATTTGAGTAAGCCCATACGGAGATAAGTTGAAAATGCGAGTTGAAAAAATAGTTTTGTCCTTTTTACCTCTAAAATTTGATGATGTAATCTAATCTTATTTTATTCTTTCCACTATTCTTTTATAATTTCATTAGGAGGCCCATTTTAGACCTCAAAATTCCCCTAATGGGTCTCGGCCACATTGAGATCCTGTAGTACCTCTCGTCCTACTACAACAACCTATACTGCTACTAGTGCTTGTTGTGGGTCTCCTACATGATGAATATAAGAAGAACCCACAAGTTGAACACGTCCAATATGTGAATCTGTAAAAATCGATAGTTTAGTCTTGGATACTTCAAAAATCATAAAAATCTTGTAAAACTTAAAAATCCAAAAATGGTCAAAATGTTTTACCTATGGCACCCCATCGCTCACCATCAGGAAGCATGAGCTCTGGGTCTTTATGGAAATCCATCGATGCGTGTGGATAGTCTTCTATCATAATGAGTTTCATGCACAGACATCTGAAGAAGACATGTGTTGATCAGAATTGGATCCTAAAAACTCTCTACGTTTTCATAAACTCGTTTAAATTATGCCAAACAGATTCAAGTCTTAGAAAGATAAAGCTATCAGAAGGAATCCTCGTGACAGTTGCAATTGTGATCAGCGCGGAGCAACGAGGACCCTCGGTCGAGCACGCAAACCATTAGCCCATGGTAACGCATGCTAGCACAAATTGGCAAAACCAAAGACTAATTCAAGAAACGGGGGTGGTTCATGTATCATAGGGCATCCCCCTCAGTGAAGGAAAGCCCCGAAGTGCCCAGACCTGAAATGGCTATGAAATGTGGAAAAGTAATAAATTCGGTTCTGTGGATTGCACAAAATTGGTAAGATATCGGAAGGCCTCAAGGCGGTAAGCAGTTTTGACTGAGTCTCGCTCGATGCCACACACTGAGTGACACGCATCCGGCGGAAGAGAGAGAAAATTGCTCACATCAAATGGGTAAACTTCATGCTACTCACTCGCCTGATATGAATGACGATTGTAGGATCTGAGGGGCCCAGATCAACGATGGAGGTGCGTCCCGATAAATGATCGGATTTGACAAGGTTGTAAAGCAATATTACATGGAATTTGAAGTCTGACGTGGACGATGAGTTGGCCGAAGATTCGAGTTTCATGGGCATCTTGGAGCAGACGCAAATAACAACCGTTCAAATGTGTCCAAGGAACCTGATGCATTCACCCATTGCAAAATAGGTGGCCACCTACCTGTGAAGCATTACATAGTGATGATGATGCAAAACAAGGGAGTTCAAATGGACAGAGAAAGGAAAACTAGAACGCCGGGAAGCGGAAACGAACCGACAAAAAGCAGACTGGCTTTAAAGCCATGAACTGACTGAAGCAGAGAAGGAAGTAGCATACAGAGAGGCAAAACACAGAGACGTAGAAAGCTAAGAGCAGAGAACAGAGAGAAGAAGCCGAGCTGACCTGAGGGCAGCATCAAGCCAAACAGAGCCAGAGAGAGTCAGAGATTCTCTGCACTCTAGAGAAAGCTTGAGAGGTTCAAGTGAGCTCCTCGACATAAGCCTGTCATGTATGAGTTTCAGATTGGGCTCATACTACTGTGACCAGTAGAGGTCAAGTACTAGTAAGGAGAGTCTGTGCACTCAAATCCTACTGATTCATATCTATTGAGTGAGACTCAAATTGAGCTCACTGTTGTAAAGAAACTCTACTTTGAAAACATAATAGAGAGGCCACCATTGAAAGCTAGACCAGGAGATGTAGCCCATGAGTATTGGGTGAACTCCTTATTGAACCTGTTGTATTACATGTTTTCCTGTTATGTTTTCTCTAACTACCTCAGTGTCTATCTATTTTTCAATCTTATCGATCAATTGCATAAAGTAACATAGGCGCATCCATGCACATGAGTCTGTAATACCTTTAACTCTTTTTCCTGGATAAATTCCAGATCAAGTGGTATCAGTGCTCTAGGTTACTAAGGTTAGACAAGCTTGTGCTGGATTTTGTTGTTGAATGCTAACTAGATCAAAGCTTAAATTATGAGAAGGAGAGTTGGTTTAAGCTAACCCTGAAACTGGAAGAGTCCACTCTAAGAGGATAATGTCAGAAGAAAGTCCCTTGGAATCAAACCCTAGTTCATGGATATTTTCATGAACATGAGAGCCATGGTAGAGGAAATGTATAGAGAATTTAAGAAAGGTAGAGAGGAAGATGCATCAAACTCCAAATGACATAAAGGAACAGAAGCATCTCTCCTCCATGACCACTCTAAAGGCAAGGGGAAAGAAGAAAAACTTCCTGCACCTCCTAGTAGTCCTGAAAACAAAAAGAAAACATCTTTGATTAAATTAGATGTTAAATTTGATTTACCGATATATGATGGAGAGTTCAATGTAGAGAAGCTGGATAATTGGATTAGACAGATTGATGTTTATTGCAGAGTGCAGAGCATCGATTCAGACAAGAGTAAGATTCAGCTAGCCAGCCTACGCCTTGGAGGCACTGCCCTGGTATGGTGGGAAGGCAGGACACAAGCTGACATGAAGAAGCATGGTAAAATTCTTTTTGTCTAGAGTGAATTTGTTTATGCAATCAAAAAGAAATTCTATCCACTGGCCTATATGCAGCAAGCCATGATGAGCTAGCAAACTCTTCGCCAATTAAAAGGGCAAAGTGTACAAAGTTACACTCAAGAATTTAGGAAAAAATCTTTGATTCTCGGAATTTCTTTAGACTCGCCTGAAACTCTGCTGAAGTATATAGGTGGTCTACACAGCTACTTAAGGCACACTATCCTCATGTTTAATCCCACTAGCATAGATGAGGTATTTGTTTAGGCTACACATCTAGAAGCTAGAGGAAAGAATGTGAACCCAGAAGTTGAGGGATCATCAAAACCCAGGGCAAGCAAAAGCAAGGAAAAGAGAAAACAGAAATGGAAAGAGAGGAAGGCCAATACTATACAAAAGACCAAGTCTTCATGCACTCACTATAAGAAGGATGAGCACGATGACGAACATTGTTGGATCTTGCATCCGGAGCTGAGATCCAAGAAGTTCGAGGGCAAGAAGAAGAAGATTGTTGCAGCTAATCAAAAGGATTTGGGGTCAAACTCAGGAGATGAAACAACAATCGTAGCCAGAGGTATTAAAGGTAAAAATTCTGAAGCATCTACTAGTAATTCTGCACAATCTATTGATAATGAAGAAAATGAGAGGAAAAGACATGATCTTTTTCATATTCGAGTTATTTCCAAGCATCAAAAGATTGATACTTTGTTTGATAGTGGCTCACAAGTAAATTTAATTTCTGAGGCAATTGTAAAGAAGATGGGATTACTAACCACACCTCACAAAAAGCCATATCCTTTAGGTTGGTTATGTGATAAAACACAACTACAAGTGACTAAACAATGTAAACTTAGGTTTTCTTTGGGTCAGCATTTGTAGATGAGGTTGAGTTAGATAGAGTTCCTTTGGATATATGTGGAGTTGTTTTAGGAAGTCCTTACTTGTATCATAGAAAAGCTAATTTCTATAGAGTTGAGAACAACTATCAACTCGTTAAAGATGAAATCGAATATATTGTAAGAGCTCATAAACTCAAGAATAATTATACTCTCATAAACTCAGGGCAAATGAAAATAATTGTAAATTCGTGAAAACAATTTTTACTGATGGTTGCAAAGGAAAAGAAACATGATAAAACCAATGTATTTGAGGGTTGTAATGCTAAACAGCAAGCTACTTTAGAAAAATTTGTTTCAGAATATGATATACTATTTTAGGAACCTAAAGGTCTGCCACCCAAAAAGGAAATAGTACATGATATTAATTTGCAGCAAGATGCTCCATTGCCTAACATCGGAATGTACAGGTTGTCCGCTTTAGAGAATGTAGAAATCAAGAAGGAGGTATAGGAGCTGCTCGAGAAGGGGTTCATCAGACCTAGCACATCACCATGTGGGTCTCCAATTGTCTTGGTGAGAAAGAAAGATGGCTCATGGAGAATGTGCATTGATTACTGAGCACTAAATAAGATAACGATCAAAAACCATTATCCCCTTCCTCGAAGATGATCTATTGGATCAATTAAAGGAAGCTATTTATTTTTCCAAGTTGGACTTGCATAGTGGCTATCATCAGGTCAGAGTTGCAAAGCAAGATGCATGGAAGATTGCTTTAAAAAAAAAGCAGGGATTGCATGAGTGGTTGGTTATTCCTTTTGGCTTAACTAATGCTCCTGCTACTTTCATGAGAGTAATGAATGATGTACTCAGACCTTTTCTTGATGATTTTTTCATTGTATATTTGGATGACATTCTTATATTTAGTAGAACATGGGAAGAACATTTAAAGCATGTTAAGTAGACTCTATATGTTTTGAAAAAAGAAAATCTTTATGTTAATCTCTCAAAATTTGAATTTGGAAAGATATATTTGAATTATTTGGGTCATATTGTAGGGGGTGGTGAGTTGAAGATAGATCCCTCTAAGGTTGCAGTTATTGTAAACTGGCCTAAACCCAAATCTGCTACCAAAGTTAGAAGCTTCTTAGGAGCAGCACAGTATTGGAGAAAGTTTATTTTTAACTTTTCCTTAATTGCAGCTCCCTTACATGCTTTAACAAGATTGAACAAGGTGTTTCAGTGGGGAGGAAAACAGTAGAAAGCCTTCGACACCTTGAAATAAAAGATTAGTACAACACCAATACTAGCACTGCCCGATCTTCAAAGACCATTTGAGATTGAAATGGATTCTAGTGACTATGCCATGGGAGCAGTGTTGATGCAGCACGGTAAACCCATATGTTATCATTATGAGACATTTAATTCTGTAGTAGTTAATTATCCCACATATGATAAAGAATTGTATGCATTAGTACAGAGTGTGAAAAAGTGGAAACATTATTTAATGGGCAAAGAGACAGTTATACATACTGACCATCAACCACTTCAATATTTGCACTCACAAACTAAGTTGCAACAATCAAGACACTATAGGTGGATGGGTTTTCTACAATAGTTTCATCTTGTCATCAGATATAAAAAGGGCATACACAATAAAGTTGCAGATATGTTGTCCAGACCAATCATAAATGCATCCACTATACTTAAGCATAATTCAGTATTGCATGAAAGCTACATTGAACAGTATGCTCAAGATATAGATTTTAAAGATGTATATGCAACTTTAAGTCATGGAAAATAAGTAGAAGAATTGGATTATCATGTTAAGGACCAACTCTTGTATCATTTGGGAAAGTTATGCATTCCTCAAACGGAAAGAGTAAAGATAATTCGAGAAGCACACACTTCGCTAATATCAGGTCATTTTGGTGTAAGTAAAACAGTTGCACAGCTGCAAAGATTTTGTTATTGGCCAAAAATGAATGAGACAATTTCTAGTTATGTAAGAGGGTGTACCATGTGTGCTAAAAGCAAGCCCAACAATAGAAAACTAGGCTTGTACACTCCACTACTAGTTCCTTCTCATCCTTGGGAAAGTGTTTCCATGGACTTTGTTGGAGGACTGCCTAAATCTAGGAAAGGTCATGACTATTTATATGTTGTTGTGGATAGGTTCAGCAAAATGTGTATTTTGATACCTTGTAACAAACAGATTACAGTTGAGCAAACTGCAAAGTTGTTCTTTCAGCATGTATGGGTTCATTTTGGATTAGCCACGTCCATTATATCTGATCGAGATACCCGATTTATTGGGAAATTTTGGTCAATTTTGTGGGAATTGATGGACACCAGGCTGAAGAAGAGCACAGCTTTTCATCCGCAAATAGATGGCCAAACAGAAGTAGTCAATAGGACAGTGATCTAGTTGCTCAGAGGCTATTGCAGCAAGCATCCCAGGCTTTGGGATGAACATTTATGTTATGTGCAGCATGCTTACAACCGAGCTAAATATTCTTCTACACAGAGATCTCCTTTTGAGACCTATTTTGGTTTCACACCAAGGTCTCCCTTGGATTTTGTCTTTGGTAAAGACATAGCAGTTGATGGACACAATGATGTGGACAAGGCAACCAAATTGTTGTTGGGAAAAGTATCCAATACGGAATGCCCCTATCCCACTCTAAGGAGTGACAGTACCTCAGCAACAAACAAGACAAAACTATCTAAGTGTTCTTCTTTATGAAATGTAAAGAGAGGAGAAGGATGTAACTAACCGATGTCTTCCGCTAGTTTGTTGATCCAATCTCACTCCTTGTTGCTTGCTTCCAGCTGCTTGCTCTTTCACCGGCCCAGCTACACCAAGTTCCTGCAAAATGGCAAGAGAGGGAAACTACAAGAAGCATACATTCATAACTAGTTTAAGGATTAGTGTAAACTAAATATGCAAATATAACAAAACATCATTGAGATACATGCATATAGAAGAAACTCAAATGGCCTTATTGATGAAGTAAGTAAAGTTCAGGGAGTGATACAACCATAAGAGGCCCAATCCAGCATCACCTCCCCAGCAGAAAGGAATCTCTTTCTTCACCTCCTTCAAAGCAAATCACCCAATAGTTCTAACCTCAAACCAGCAGCAATTCTTTGCAAATACCAAATTCCAGCCTCCCTGATCTCATGGAGGAGAGATCTATATATAGGAGTTTTGGAGAGAGGATGAGTCAGCTTGAGGCTGGTATGAAACTGACTAGTGTCCTCTCCCACTTTCAGTTCTTGATTCCACTTGGGGGTTCTTGCTTCCACTTGGAGATTTGGAACCTCTTACTCATCACCAGTCGAATTCCCTGATACAAGTGTCATTTTGGAAGCTTCCTGGGCATTGACACATTGAGGAATGAGCCTGCCACTTGTCCAAACTCGCTCAGCGCAGGTAGCCTTTGTTGGAGTTGACATTCAACGCAGGTAGACAGTGGAGCAGTTGACATTCAGCGCAGATGCTCAGTGGAGCAGTTGACATGATCCAGAATTGGCTTGTTTTTGAGCAGTTTCAGGTGGAGAACTTCTGTGAATTGCTGTGGTTAGTTGGCCTTGTTCCTCTAGGGGTAGGAACAACATGTTTAGGGACTTTGGATCCCTTAGATTATGGACATTTCATGCTCAATGCTGTAAGGCACAAAAATGTCTATAGCAGTTGCCCCCTAAAGTATGAGGCCGTTTATCGGGTGAAATGCTTTATCAGGAGGATCCGAAGTTCATCCAATGCTGGGAGGAGACCTGTAATAAGATACAATATAATACATTATTTTTCATACTGCTTTCATGATCTAGCTGAGGCGGGCATTCCCATGCTCAGCTTTATAAATTCATTTTTGTACATAGAACAGACAATCGTCTGATGGTAGACTGATAATTTTGGTGAAATTATCATCCTTTGAGTAGGATGATCATCTGCTGCAATGATGTACATGTCAAATGTCTTTATTTCCTGAATATATATCGCAGCCTGGATGGATGAAACTAGATCCGGCGTCTTCAAACTCGTTCGATCTTCACTCTAAGTACAAGTCAATCCATGTGAGAATTTTCTTGAAGTTGAACATGGAAAGACATCGCTTGATTACCGGTCAATGAGGTAAATCGTTAACAAGCGCGAGAGGAATCACCGATAATGATAATGACCCTCAAGGTACTGCAGTACAATTCACGTGGTGTGAATAGAGGACTTGGCATCAAACACCACGCAAAATCTTCTGGTCGAAGGTCATTGATGTATACCTGTCGCCGGAAGTGAGAAACTTGCCATTGAGGCATGCAAAGGGGGTGTTCCTAGATCAACTTCTTGGATAATGAGCTGATGTCGAGAAGAAGCGATCCGTCAAAGGAGGGCCTTAATGAATCCCACATCAGTGACATGGAACGGAGCTAATGATTTTAATGGAGGTGAAAACGATCTGTGAAATATGATTTAGGGTGGCGGTCATGAAAGGATGAAGGATAATGTATGGCAGTGGATGGGACACGGTTGACTCTTTCTGAACGACTTCTCTTGAACATGTGGCGACACTGATACGATGGATTGGTAGCATTACCCCAATTATGGATGGTATGGCGAGACCATGGTGATGTGACCGGTGAATGAAACAACCCAACCCGAATGTGGTATGGAGGAAAAGTGTCATGTTCAAGAGCGACTTGCTACCATCAAAGCTTTTGAGTTTCTCCCAATTTTTCCCCAGTCATTGCTGACCAGTACCTCTTTATTTTTGTCAAGCTTGAGGAGGATAACATATGCTTGTTCTATAACCTGCCCTTCGGGCAAGCCCATCGCTATGTTTTAACGAGCCTAGCGATAGGGAAACTCGTTCTCGCCTAAAGACAAGTTTGTCGCTATTTAATGCATTTAACGAGTCTAGCGACAAAGACAACTCGTTCCTTTTCATTTTTAGAGAGTCCGAAAAGGTACGTAAAGTTAACTCCAAAGGTCCTTTTTCGTCATCTAATCCCTTAAGTCTGAAAAAGTATAAAACAATACAGAAGGGATGAGTTTTCGATAGTTTTAACGAGCCGAAAAAAACAAGCGCTCGATCTTTTTGTGCAATAATCCCTCAGGTCCAAAAAGATTAAAATCTAGAGGAGGGATAGCACTTCCGGTCCCTTTAACGAGCTGGAAGGCCAAAACTCGGCAATCTTTTCATATTTTACGAGTCAGTTGAAAAGAGCTCAAAGAAGACTCGTCTTTTGAGGAACGAGTGATAAACAGGGATAACAGTAGATTCCAGGTACAGGTTGGAATTTTCCAATCACGGCAGTGTCACAAGGATGGCTAGGTGAAATCACTCTTCGCAGCTGCTCCTCAAAAGAGGTAAACAATCAAATGGAGGTGAATGATCGGCCAAATGAAAAGTGGAGGTGACGGTGCAAACACGACCAGGGCTTTTATGGCTGATGAATTTACGATCACAATGGTTATTTACCGGTTCATTTTTTCTGGATGAGCTTGAACTCTAGGGGAAAGCTTGCTCACAATCTTATGTTTATTTTTTAACGAGCATGAACTATGTGCTAAAACTGCTCAGATCTTGCGTTTATGTTTTAACGAGCATGAACTGTATGCTAAAACTGCTCGTATATATAGTCAAATTTTGATTTTTTACCATAACTAGCTTTTCTCTTTTCAAGGATAGTACTGCATTCTCAATTGCTGCATCAAACTTAGTTAGAAATGGATAACATTTGCTTGAAAATGAGATTAAAACCCTAATATTTCACTTTGAACTACGTAAAAGCAATTAAAAAGTGTTTTTACCTCTCATTTTACCATTTCATTTGAACTTGGTTTGTTGGAGCTTTGGAGGTGCCTCTTCCCCCTTGATTTTCACCAGCTGATTTCGGGAGATTCTGTGGACGATTCTCAGCACCGTCTGGACCAGGTAGGAGCTAAACTCTAGCTCTTTCTTTTCATGGTTTCATTTTTCCATTCTGTGCCTGTTTCCCTATCTTTCTGAGCACCTGGGGTTTTCCCAGGGCGCTTTGTCATCAACGCAGGTGGTCCATTCGAAACCTGCGTTGAATGTCAATCTGCCTTAAGGCAGTTTGACCTTCAATGCAGGTGGGACACTGGTTACCTGCGTTGGACACAAAAACTGGTCTTCTTGCACAGTTTTTTGATGAAATTTTGCCAGTTTCTCATCAAATCCAGGAACTTACTCTTTCTCTTGTTTGTTTTGTAGGGACCTTTGAGCAAAATGTCTCTCACATGGCGAGAACGAGAACATGAAGAAGAGGACATGATTGCCCTCCATGATCCTGTCACGGTGAACGCGCTGCGGAACTGCGGCCTGCTGAAGTTTTTCCGTATCTCTAGCATGAGAGCACAGATCTCCTTACTGCAGTATATGCCTGATGCTTGGGATCCCATCAACCAAGTATTCCAGATTAGGGGAAAATCCATCCCCTTGACCATAGTAGACATTTACTTCTTGACTGGGTTGTCAAGGCGGGGTGCCCCCATTTCTTTGTCAGGTTCGGCCCGAGGGAATGACTCCGTGAGAGATTATGTCCATCAGTATTGCAGAGAAGGTTCCCAGCCGAGCAGAGACGGCAAGGTTGTTATCCGTGAGATTACTGACAGGTCTCTTAGGTCCATTCTGTATACCATTGGCAGGATGGCCGGTAGTGCATCTCTACATGTTGCCAACAGATCTTATGTGCAGCACGCCTTGGAGTGTCTCCAACCGAAAGTATTCAACTGGTGTGATGCAGTACTTGTTCAGATGAAAAGTCAATTGACCAAGGTAAAGGACGGGAAGCTGAAGAACTTTGGATTTGGTTCTATTTTGACTGCCTTTGCCTTGGAGAAAATACCACTGATGTAGCCTCAGTATATTGCACTCGACTTGCCTTCTCCCACCGAGCCACGCATGCAGAGATGGGTTGACCACATGTCTAGGCATGCTGGTAAATCTCAGATTACTTTCACTGATACCTTCTTCAGGTGGTTCGAGTGTCAGGAGATGGTCTATTCGGAGTATCCATATGTTGGCATGGATTTCCGAGGTGATCCGGATTTGGTGTTACCGGATGGCGAACAGTGGGGCGCTATTGGTAAAATCTCTGACCATATCACTGTTTACTGTTTTTATTCATAATGTTGTTATGCTTTATTCTATCAAGACTTTTAATCAAACTCTTGTGTGCATGCAGATGTTGGTCCTGTTCGTCCAGCAGTTCGTCCGAGACCGCCAGTCGCTGCCCCAGCAGGAGAGTCTACTGGGAGGGTTATTCTTCGCGACCTTGACGTGGCTGAGACCCTTACAGCTGTACAGGAGCAGGTTGAGAGCCTTACTCTTGGCATTCCCGATGTGAGGATTGATGAGTTACCTTTACAGTTGCAGCGGCATACTACTGGCGTGCCTAGACGATGGACTCGTCTCTTGCGCATGATTGCACAGGCCGTGACGTGCTATCATGAGCATCACTAGGCTAGGGTGCCCCCTAGCACTTTTGAGTTTTTGGGTCATGCGACCGATTTTGTCTTGGTTACAGAACATTATATGTAAATGATAAACAGCTTATATATATATTTTGATTTTCGGGGGTTTATTCTGGTTGAGTTATATGGTCCATTTGTACAACATTGATGATGTATTTTCTTTTATAAATGTCGCAAATGTCTGTCTAACACATAGTTTGCTAATGAGTCGGTTAATGTGTTTAAGTTCCTGGAAATATGTTGATATTGAATTAAATCAAACTGTCTTTCCAAAATCTTAACCCTTAGAAACATACGATAAATAGCTGGATTGCGGACAGAGTATATACCATTGAGTTGTAGTATTACGAGCTGTGAGTCTAGCCTGACGATTAGTCGGTGTATACCATGGGTGATGGCATCAGAGAGCAGTTCTATCAACGCGCTATACTCAGTGATGTTATTCGTTGATTGGCCAATACATACACCTCTGAAACTTACTAACTCACCGCTTGGATCAAAAATGGCCCAAGCTGCGGAGGATAGGTTCCACGAACTACGACTCACTCCGTCGGCGTATCCAACCCATGTCTCCAATTTTGTGCCTTACAGCATTGAGCATGAAATGTCCATAATCTAAGGGATCCAAAGTCCCTAAACATGTTGTTCCTACCCCTAGAGAAACAAGGCCAACTAACCAAAGCAAATCACCCAATAGTTCTAACCTCAAACCAGCAACAATTCTTTGCAAATACCAAATTCCAGCCTCCCTGATCTCATGGAGGAGAGATCTATATATAGGAGTTTTGGAGAGAGGATGAGTCAGCTTGAGGCTGGTATGAAACTGACTAGTGTCCTCTCCCACTTTCAGTTCTTGATTCCACTTGGAGGTTCTTGCTTCCACTTGGAGATTTGGATCCTCTTACTCATCACCAGTCGAATTCCCTGATACAAGTGTCATTTTGGAAGCTTCCTGGGCATTGACACATTGATGAATGAGCCTGCCACTTGTCCAAACTCGCTCAGCGCAGGTAGCCTTTGTTGGAGTTGACATTCAACGCAGGTAGACAGTGGAGCAGTTGACATTCAGCGCAGATGCCCTCAAGGTACTGCAATACAATTCATGTGGTGTGAATAAGGGACTTAGCGTCGAACACCACGCAAAATCTTCTGGTCGAAGGTCATTGATGTATACCTGTCGCCGGAAGTGAGAAACTTGCCATTGAGGCATGCAAGCTTCAAAGTACTGAAGGGGGTGTTCCTAGATCAACTTCTTGGATAATGAGCTGATGTCGACAAGAAGTGATCCGTCAAAGGAGGGCCTTAATGAATCCCACATCAGTGACACGGAACGGAGCTAATGATTTTAATGGAGGTGAAAACGATCTGTGAAATATGATTCAGGGTGGCGGTCATGAAAGGATGAAGGATAATGTATGGCAGTGGATGGGACACGGTTGACTCTTTCTGAACGACTTCTCTTGAACATGTGGCGACACTGATACGATGGATTGGTAGCATTACCCCAATTATGGATGGTATGGCGAGACCATGGTGATGTGACAGGTGAATGAAACAACCCAACCCGAATGTGGTACGGAGGAAAAGTGTCATGTTCAAGAGCGACTTGCTACCATCAAAGCTTTGAGTTTCTCCCAATTTTTCCCCAGTCATTGCTGACCAGTACCTCTTTATTTTTGTCAAGCTTGAGGAGGATAACATATGCTTGTTCTATAACCTGCCCTTCGGGCAAGCCCATCGCTATGTTTTAACGAGCCTAGCGATAGGGAAACTCGTTCTCGTCTAAAGACAAGTTTGTCGCTATTTAATGGATTTAACGAGTCTAGCGACAAAGACAACTCGGTCCTTTTCATTTTTAGAGAGTTTGAAAAGGTACGTAAAGTTAACTCCGAAAGTCCTTTTTCGTCATCTAATCCCTTAAGTCCGAAAAAGTATAAAACAATACAGAAGGGATGAGTTTTCGATAGTTTTAACGAGCCGAATAAAACAAGCTCTCGATCTTTTTGTGCAATAATCCCTCAGGTCCAAAAAGATTAAAATCTAGAGGAGGGATAGCTCTTCCGGTCCCTTTAACGAGCTGGAAGGCCAAAAATCGGCAATCTTTTCATATTTTACAAGTCAGTTGAAAAGAGCTCAAAGAAGACTTGTCTTTTGAGGAACGAGTGATAAACAGGGATAGCAGCAGATTCCCGGTACAGGTTGGAATTTTCCAATCACGGCAGTGTCACAAGGATGGCTAGGTGAAATCACTCTTCGTAGCTGCTCCTCAAAAGAGGTAAACAATCAAATGGAGGTGAATGATCGGCCAAATGAAAAGTGGAGGTGACGGTGCAAACACGACCAGGGATTTTATGGCTGATGAATTTACGATCACAATCGTTATTTACCGTTTCATTTTTTCTGGATGAGCTTGAACTCTAGGGGAAAGCTTGCTCACAATCTTTAACGAGCATGAACTATGTGCTAAAACTCCTCGGATATACATGGTCAAATTTCGATTTTTTACCATAATTAGCTTTTCTCTTTTCAAAGATAGTACTGCATCCTCAATTGCTGCATCAAACTTAGTTAGAAATAAACAACATCTGTTTGAAAATGAGATTAAAACCCTAATATTTCGCTTTGAACTACGTAAAAAGCAATTAAAAGGTGTTTTTACCTCTCATTTTACCATTTCATTTGAGCTTGGTTTGTTGGAGCTTTGGAGGTGCCTCTTTCCCATTGATTTTCACCAGCTGATTTCGGGAGATTCTGTGGACGATTCTCGGTGCCGTCTGGACCAGGTAGGAGCTAAACCCTAGCTCTTTCTTTTCATGGTTTCATTTTTCCATTCTGTGCCTGTTTCCCTGTCTTCCTGAGCACCTAGGGTTTTGTCAGGGCGCCCTGTCATCAACGCAGGTGGTCCATTCGAAACCTGCGTTGAATGTCAATCTACCTTAAGGCAGTTTGACCTTCAACGCAGGTGGGACACTGGTTACCTGCGTTGGACACAAAAACAGGTCTTTTTGCACAGTTTTTTTGATGAAATTTTGCCAGTTTCTCATTAAATCCAGGAACTTACTCTTTCTCTTGTTTGTTTTGTAGAGACCTTTGAGCAAAATGTCCCTCACATGGCGAGAACGAGAACATGAAGAAGAGGATATGATTGCCCTTCATGATCCTGTCACGGTGAACGCGCTGCGGAACTGTGGCCTGCTGAAGTTTTTCCGTATTTCTAGCATGAGAGCACAGATCTCCTTACTGCAGTATATGCTTGATGCTTGGGATCCCATCAACCAAGTATTCTAGATTAGGGGAAAATCCATCCCCTTGACCATAGTAGACATTTACTTCTTGACTGGGTTGTCAAGGCGGGGTGCCCCCATTTCTTTGTCAGGTTCGGCCCGAGGGAATGACTCCGTGAGAGATTATGTCCGTCAGTATTGCAGAGAAGGTTCCCAGTCAAGCAGAGACGGCAAGGTTGTTATCCGTGAGATTACTGACAGGTCTCTCAGGTCCATTCTGTATACCATTGGCAGGATGGCCGGTAGTGCATCTCTAGATGTTGCCAACAGATCTTATGTGCAGCACGCCTTGGAGTGTCTCCAACCGAAAGTATTCAACTGGTGTGATGCAGTACTTGTTCAGATAAAAAGTCAATTGACCAAGGTAAAGGATGGGAAGCTGAAGAACTTTGGATTTGGTTCTGTTTTGACTGCCTTTGCCTTGGAGAAAATACCACTGTTGCAGCCTCAGTATATTGCACTCGACTTGCCTTCTCCCACCGAGCCACGCATGCAGAGATGGGTTGACCACATGTCTAGGCATGTTGGTCAATCTTAGATCACTTTCACTGATACCTTCTTCAGGTGGTTCGAGCGTCAGGAGATGGTCTATTCCGAGTATCCATATGTTGGCATGGATTTCCGAGGTGATCCGGATTTGGTGTTACCGGATGGCGAACAGTGGGGCACTATTGGTAAAATCTCTGACCATATCACTGTTTACTGTTTTTATTCATAATGTTGCTGTGCTTTATTCTATCAAGACTTTTAATCAAACTCTTGTGTGCATGCAGATGTTGGTCCTCTTCGTCCAGCAGTTCGTCCGAGACCGCCAGTCGCTGCCCCAGCAGGAGAGCCTGCTGGGAGGGTTATTCTTCGCGACCTTGACGTGGCTGAGACCCTTACAGCTGTACAGGAGCAGGTTGAGAGCCTTTCTCTCGGCATTCCCGATGTGAGGATTGATGAGTTACCTTTACAGTTGCAGCGGCATACTACTGGCGTGCCTAGACGATGGACTCGTCTCTTGCGCATGATTGCACAGGCCGTGACGTGCTATCATGAGCATCACTAGGCTAGGGTGCCCCCTAGCACTTTTGAGTTTTTGGGTCATGCGATCAATTTTTGTCTTGGTTACAGAACATTATATGTAAACGATAAACAACTTATATATATATTTTGATTTTCGGGGGTTTATTCTGGTTGAGTTATATGGTCCATTTGTACAACATTAATGATGTATTTTCTTTCATAAATGTCGCAAATGTATGTCTAACACATAGTTTGCTAATGAGTCGGTTAATGTGTTTAAGTTCCTGGAAATATGTTGATATTGAATTAAATCAAACTGTCTTTCCAAAATCTTAACCCTTAGAAACATACGATAAATAGCTGGATTGCGGACGGAGTATATGCCATTGAGTTGTAGTATGACGAGCTGTGAGTCTAGCCTGACGATTAGTCGGCGTATACCATGGTGATGGCATCAGAGAGCAGTTCTATCAACGCGCTATACTCAGCGATGTTATTCATTGATTGACCAATACATACACCTCTGAAACTTACTAACTCGCCGCTTGGATCAAAAATGGCCCAAGCTGCGGAGGATAGGTTCCGCGAACTACGACTCGCTCCGTCGGCGTATCCAACCCATGTCTCCAAAAGGTTCGACATCTGCAATAAATGTAAGAAAGATAGATTACTCGACCAAAACAACCACTTTAGCGAAAATAAAATACAACAAAAGCACATTGGTTACTATTTAAGCATAGTAACGCTTAAGGTACAACCCGTTGCAGGGTTGCGCCAGTGGAATTCCGTCATAATCCATTAACTCGTAGGCTCCTTTCGCTAACACTTGTTTAACAATATAGGGGCCCATCCCTAAAGAATTAAATTTACCTGCTCCCAATTTATCGGATTCTTGGTCGTAAAGCAAGACCAAGTCACCTTCTGAGAAGACACGGGGTTTGACGTTTTTGTCGAACTGCACCTTGACTCGTTTCTTATGGGCTTCGTTAGCCAAAGCGGCGTCACGATGGGTTTCATCCAATTGGATTAATTCCAAGAAACGAGCCTCTTCTTCTGAAGTTCCGGGGAGGAGATCAATTGCGAGTTTAAGAGACGAAATTTCGCACTGGACTGGTAAGACTGCCTCCAGGCCATACACCAGTTGGAAAGGTGTGAACCCGGTTGCATTTCTTACTGAGGTTCGGTAAGCCCACAAAGCTGAGTACAGGATTAGGTGCCACCTTCTTTTGTCAACTCCGATCATCCTTTGCAACATACGCTTCAGGACCTTGTTGATCGCCTCAACTTGTCCGTTGGCTTGCGGATAATACGGGGTAGAGCTGTCGTGAGTTAGCCCTAGCTTGGCAGCTAATTCAACCATCATGTGATTGTGAAAATGCGATCCATGATCTGTAACTATAGCCTATGGTACGCCGAACCTGGCGACTACATGATTGAAAAAGAAAAGGGCAGCTGTTTCACCAGTGTTATCTAATGTAGGCATCGCCTCGACCCATTTGGTAAAATAGTCAACGGCGACTATAATATACCCATGCCCCCCGGTCGAGGTGGGGTTACATGTCATGAAATCGATGCCCCATTTGGCGAAAGGCCCAACAGCAACTATCAGCTGCAAAGGTGCGGGTGGTCTTCTGGTTTTGCTATCAAAAATTTGACAAGCATGGCAACTTCTGACTATGGTTATGCAATCTTTAAACATGGTTGGCCAGAAGTATCCTGCTCGTAAGATCTTTTGTGCTGTTGCATATACATATTGATGCCCCCCACACGCGCCTGAATGACACTCATTCAGGGCTTTTTCAGCCTCCTCATGGGTAAGGCACCTCCTCAGAACTGTATCGATACCGCGACGGTAAAGCGTATCACCGACGATCATGTAGTCTTTAGCTTGGTATCGTATACGTTTCTGTTCAGAGTGAGAGGTGTTAGGCCTGAACTTTTGGGTTTGGAGATAAACTATGATATCTCCATACCACTCATTGCTTGCAGATATCAGAAACAAACTCTCGTCCACGATTGATTCTTCGGATGTTTCATCGTTGGACGACGATGGGAGGTCGCACAATAATTCTGCGAAAACTAGAGCTTTCTTTGATTTGGATTTTACAAATTCCAGATCAAACTCTTGAAGGATCGCTATCCATTTTGAATATTTGCCCCCCAGCAACTGTCGCGACAGTATATAAGTCATGGGGTTGCAATCTGATAAAATGGTAGTTTTCCGAAAGAGGACATAATGTCGAAATCTTTGAATCGCTTGAACAGCTGCAAGCGCTAGTTTTTCAACATAAGAATATTTGCTTTCTGTATCATTCAAGTTTTTACTTAAATAATATATAGGATGTTCGATTCCATCGACTTCTTGAACTAAAACCATCGCAATGGTCGTATCTGCTACAGCCAGATACAGGTTAAAATCTCTTAGATAGTTCGGGGCATACATTAATGATGCTTTTACTAGAGAATCTTTTAGAGCATCAAAGGAAGCTTGCGCCACCTGATCCCAGACAAAAGGTACATCCTTTTTCAAGATACGAGTATAACCTTTAGCAAGTTCTGCGTAATTTTGAATGAACCTCCTCAGAAAGTTTGCTTTCCCTTGGAGTTTCTGAATCTGAAGCAAGCTTGAAGGTGGAGGCAAATTAATGATTGCCTGAACCTTGCAAGGGTCGAGACGAATCCCATCCTTAGAGACTACAAAGCCAAGTAAATGACCAGAACCGACGCAAAACACACATTTGTGCGGATTGAATCTTATCTTGTAGTGTCGGCAACGTAGAAATATCGCTCTTAAATGCTGCGGATGATCAGTCCGCTTTCGCGAATGAGCCTGAAGGTCGTCGAGATATGGTTGAACGATGTTCTTGATGTCATGGAAGGCATAATTCATTGCCCTCTGAAACGTCGCCCCTGCGTTCTTTAAACCAAAGGGTAATTTTTGATAAGCGAATGTGCCCCACGGACAAATAAATGCAGTCTTTGACTGGTCCTACGGGCGGATATTTATTTGATTATACCCGAAAAATCCATCCATAAATGAAAAGATTTGACATCCGGCGCATTCATCAATTATCCGGTCGATGAAGGGTGTAGGGTAGTTGTCTTTCGGACAAGCTTGGTTTACATCCCTATAATCAACACAAACTCTTATTGTCCCTTGTTTTTTCATAACAGGGACAATATTCGATACCCAATCGGTTAGAGGAACCGGGTAGATGAAACCAGCATGGAGAAGCTTTTCAACTTCTGCCTTAATGGCAGCGGCTTTCTTGGGGTGCACCTGCCGAAGTCGTTGTCTTACTGGTTTGACATCAGGATACATCTTAATTTCATGTTCAACGATACTCAAGTCAATGCCTGGCATTTCATCATATGACCAAGCAAAGACATCTCTGAATTCGCGAAAAAGAGCGTTATATATTTCCAGTTCTGAAGGAGAACATCCTTTGCCGACATAAATATTCTCTACAACATTTGTTTTAGTCGAGATAATTATGGCTATAGTCTCTTCAATATTGGATAAGTTTCGCTCAGAATCCACCGTATTTACAGTATTTGATAGGAATTCAAAAATTGAAGGGTGATAAAGGTCCTGTTGAGTATCTTCTTCACAATCCGGAAGAAGGGAACGATGGTGGCAATCATTCCATGGTGCCCCCTCAATCAACATTGATTGTAGGATTCCTTCGTCAGTCCCATGTACCTTCGACCAAGGATCCAATGGGGTACCATATTCTCTAGACCTATCTACCCAAACGCTTGACGAGCGTTGACTTGGGTTTGCCTCCCATGCTTGAAACATTGATTGCTACAATATTTCTATTGGGCTTGGGGGCAAAACCATGGCATGATCCATGTTGACATCGTCTTTTGCGACCTTTGTAGAAGATATCATGTTGCAGGTGGCTAGCAATGCTACTTCTCCCATATAGATGGGGGGTGGAAGCGCGAAAGTTCCCATCAATGTGGGGTCTTTCAGTAGGCCTACTCCGATATCTTGAAGCGAATGGTTGCTTTCATGGATCATGGGAATGCTTCCTGTAACTTGTGAACCATTAAGGAGGAAGTTCTGTTGGTCGACAATCGTAATCCCTCCTTGAAAAGGGAATGCGATCTTCCTAAAATAAATCGACACTATAGCTGCCATGGCATATATCCATGGTCTTCCCAGTAGGATGTTATAGTCAAGATTTCCATCGATGACCTCAACATCTATTTCTACTGTTTTTCCCCCTAGTTCAACCTTCAAGTTATTTAGGATACCGTACGGGGTGTACATCCTTCCGTCAAATGCTTTGAGTGTTGTTGAAGATCGCGACAAGGTTGGCGATCCTAAAGTTTTCCAGCAACTCATCAACATGATACATGTAGATGCCCCCTCATCAATAATTGTTCGGTGAACAATTTTGTTGAGGGATTTCACTTGAATAAGGAAAGCTAGTTGAGCTGGTAACTGAGGATCGTATCCTTTGTGGTCAAAGGATACCAGATTGGAATCCTTAGGATCAACCCCACCAATAGCTGATAACAAAGCCTGCCTTTGGGATGGACAATTTTGTAGTACTTCAAGAGTCGACATAGCGGATGGCGATTGGGCCAAATCTTCCACTATGTTATAATGCTGCGCCACTCTGGCGCGAGGATTAAATGTCGACTTGTGTACTACTCCCTTTGGCGGTTTTATCGTTAATTCAGGAGTTATTGGTGGTACAACTTCTGTCGAAGTTGTCATCAAACTACTTGGTTGATCTTTACCTTTGTCGTTCGACGGCTGCGGATTCCCGTAATCTTTGTTCCTTGTTGAAATCAAAGAATCATTTTGTTGCTTGGAGATCGACAACATTAGTACTTGCGACGGGGAAGCATTTCTACTATCAACCAGATTTTGACCTGGATTGGGAAACGGATCAGTTAACACAGCTGAGGTTTGTGAACTTTTGAGGAACTTTTTAAGCTCAGCTTTGTATGGACAATCGGCTGTCCAATGATCTTCGTCACATATCATGCATGGACTTCTTGGTTTCCCTTTCCTAGGAGGGTTTGAAGAAGGTTTTTCAGGTGATGACTCACCTTGTTTCTTCTTCTTCCCTTTGTTTTGCTTGTTCTTGCTTCCTGGTTGATTGGTTTCTTTGCCTTTATCTGCTGATACGGCATTTACTTCCGAAGCAAGAACTTCTTCTGCATTTTGATCTGAAGTCTTACGGGCTTTCTTAGACGAAGCCTTTTTCGATTTCTCGCTTGCCATGCCAATCACGCCATCGCCGGCATGAGAGTCACTATTTGATTTAGGTGGAGGAGGAATTGAGAATTCCGGTCTAGGGGCGTCAGGAATTTTGTCATAGAGCGTGCCAGACTGAGTGTATACTAAGTCTAGATATTGCGCACGAGCAATAACTTGCTCCTCCGTTACAACACCCCCTTTGGCCACATCTTCCGTTATGGCAGGAAGTAACGACTTTATAAACCGTTCAGCTAATAGCTGATCGGGAACGTAAGTCTTCACCATCCTGTGATGACGACACCACTCATGTATATGATCGGATATATGAGTAGCCGTTGTCTACTTAAAGTTGGTTAAGATCTCGGTTCCCGTTTCATAACTTATTGGTAGTTGAAAATGGGTTAAGAAAGTCGTGGCTAAGGAGCTGAAATTGTCGAAAGAGGCTCTAGGTAATTCAATATACCATTTAGCCGCCGGACCCATTAAAGTCCTCTGAAAAAGGCGGAGTCTTATCGAATCATCGTTCAGGGTGTTTGATGAACACTAGAGATGAAAAGTCATCACGTGATTCGATGGATCTTCGCTTGGATTTCCATTGAATTTAGGAATGTCCGATGGAAGTTTGTGAGGAATTGCTGGCCACCAAGGGGCGTAAGCAATTGGATCGTTTGTTAACCGGTGTAAATCAGGTAACTCTAAAGTTGCCACGAATGGTAACTGTTGACTCAGGTTAGGTGACGCGTACCCAGGGTATGATGGAATTGCCTGAGCAGTGGGTCTTTGCATACCAGCATAATGTAATTGATGTCGGTATGATTGATACGGTTGGTGGACTTGACCACCGTAAAGTGGTTGATTTTGACCGTATTGAATATACGGTTGTCCACTGTTCGCAAAGATCTGTTGCTCAGAACCTTGGTACACTTGCTGGAATTGTGGTTGTTGGTATTGCACCAGCCATGGTTGCGAAGCCATGTTCTGCTGCGCAATACTAACCGGCGGACCAAGATCTGGGGTAATTGTACCCGTTTGGACCTGTGCCGCCCCACCAGTTGGCGATTGTGGTTGTGTCACAGGGTCAAGGGGCTGTTGCATTACAACCTGAGAGATCTGAGGTTGACATACAACAGGCATCGTTTGAACTTGTGACACTGTTACAATAGCTGGTGTTGTCGGGATGCTCGACATAGGTACACATTGTTGCATAGAATACACAACTCTTGGTTGCTGGGGTAGCATGGGTACCAAACCACTTGTCGTAACTCCAGTATAACCTGAATACTGTTGAGAACTGCTGTATGGATATCCTCCCGGAGGGGGTAATGAAAGGGCATACTGCCCCCCATACGGTAGCAATCTGGAACTCAAGGGGATGGTTTGCCCTTGGGGACTAGATGGCCCAAATTGACCTCCATAGGGATCAATTTGGCGAGTCTCAACATAAGAGCTACCGGATATTACTCCGGAGGAACAAACTGGAACAGGCCACACTATCGAAATAGTCCCTGGGTGGACTCCTTCTAGCAGTTGTGAGCTAGTCGGGACAGATGGTATGCCGGCAAACATCGTCGGAGTGACAGCAGGGGGTTCTGCTGTCGCTATGTCGTTCGACATAGTCCTAGATGTTGACGGTTGCTCAGACATTTTGAGTCTATCCAATAGATTGCCTAGCGATTCTACAGGAACTTCCACTGGTGACAGACTAACTTCTGATGTAGAAGGAAATAGAGTGACCCCTACTCCAAAATGGGATGGAGTACTTGCTTGCAGATCTTCTACAATTTCCTCTATCGCAATCAGACCAGGTGGAAGAGGAAGACCGTCAGGTCCGTAAAATATTTCTGGTGCCGAAGAAGGGGTTGTTTCGACAGTTGTTTGAGGAACAAGACTCTCTGGACCAGTTACAGATGGAACTGGTTCAATAACACAAGTACTTGTTCTCAGACCAGGATCAGTGTCACTGTCCCTCTATGGCTGTTGATCTTCTTCAATAAAGGCAGGGTTTCCAGAAATGTTTGGAGTAACCGAAATCTCAGATGTTGTCGGAACACTTGTTCTAACTTTGATAGGAGATTTTGAACCGGTTATACGAGTTCGCTTTGTCCGTACTGTTTTCGATTCCGGAGACAAAGACGGTTGACTCGTAAGTCTCCGTGAACGACGGGGCTACAATTGACTTTCTTCCACGATTGCGGATTACTCGATCAACCAAAATACAAAAGGGGAAAGTGTGTTTCTGAATTAAATGAATTTTAGACGCTTTTAGACACAACTTGCTTTTTCACTTTTAAAGAGTCGAGAAAAAGCTAAAGATGACTCTAGTCTCCTTCGATGTTTTAACGAGCCCGAAGTGACAAATGCTCGGATGGACTTTTTCTGTTATAGAGTCTAAAAAAGGCCAAAAGGAACTGCTCTGGAGTTCTAGGCAGAGGGTGTGCCAAACTTTTTGCAAAACCGCAGAATACGTTTTAAGGTACGGGCGGTCAATCTTCGTGAATGTTGTGTTCACTGCATTGCGATCAGTAGGGCGACCGACACGGTTTCCTAAGGGTAAAGGATATATGCCTATAGGGGTCTCCCAATATATACGCGACGGTACGTGGGAGCACAATCCATACTAGTGCTATCGTCCCTCAAGAGGAATCACCCACCTTCCCCGAGATCGACAGTCACTTAGCTTAACGACGCCGGAACACATCTCTAGCCTAGACCTCTATGTTGTGCGTTATGTTGCAAAGCGTTGTTAAGTTCATTCAATTTATTTTAGGTTGATCTTGTTTAGAAGTTTGCCTTTTTGGATCACCACGAGATGTATGATACAACTTCCTAAATGCAGTCTAAAGATGATAAGCAAGCTTTTCTATCTTTTCAACATATGAAAATCCTAACTACTAAGGGAAAAGAAAGACATCATCTTTTCTCATAGAGCATAGAGCACACAGTAATGCACTTTTTCCTAAATCAACATGCAAGCTGTCAAAATGCAGATGCACAAATGCATGTATTTCTTTTCTCTTTCTTAATAGTGGTGTTCTAAAAAGAAAGTTGTTGCATAAATTTGAATTCGATTTCAAGTGAAAACACAAACAAGTTCTTTTTCGAAATCAAAAGACACCTTAAGATTTACTTGTTTCGACACTAGAAATGTATAAATTCAAACCAAATGATGAAAGTAAAAGGGCTAAATCAACTGTGAACAGCAAACAAATTCACTCCTAAGATCAAAACGACACTTATGATAGGTCTAGATCTAAGGGTCACAGTAAGACTAGATTACTTTCGTAATGGGAAACTGCAAATGAAGTAACAAATACACAAAGAACAAATACAGTTTCTTTATACAACTGAGGCGGAAATGGAGGCAAAGAAAGGTGGTTTCAGGTAAGAACACTGACTGATAACAGGCTGCAAAAACAAGGATCAAAACAGGGCAACAGAAAGCAGAGAACCCCAGCTGCACAAGGTCAAACTGGTTCAACGCAACCTCAACACTGTGAGTTTGACATTCAACGCAGGTAGCCTTCACGGGACCTGCATTGAAATGCAGATTGCCTTCACAGCAGTTGCGCTGAAGGAGAAACTCTCGTTTCTCCTGGGTTCTGGATCACATATTGCTCAAAAATCAACAGTTTTTGGCCAAATCAAAGCTATCAATCAGATGTAGTCTAAGGGATGATTCACAAGAGGATGAAGATCTATCACTAAGAGCTATTAGAGCACTTGTGGATCAGCTAATTAGATCATAAATAGGCCCATTGAATGGGCTAGAGTAGCTGCCCTCTACTTTGCATTTGACTGAGACAAATGCAGTTCGATTCGGTACTCTTTGAGTCTATGAAATGAATAGCAAAAACACAAATAAACCAACAAGATACGTTCCCCAGCGGAGTCACCAATTTTTTGTTGGGAAAAGTATCCAATACGGAATGCCCCTATCCCACTCTAAGGAGTGACAGTACCTCAGCAACAAACAAGACAAAACTATCTAAGTGTTCTTCTTTATGAAATGTAAAGAGAGGAGAAGGATGTAACTAACCGATGTCTTCCGCTAGTTTGTTGATCCAATCTCACTCCTTGCTGCTTGCTTCCAGCTGCTTGCTCTTTCACCGGCCCAGCTACACCAAGTTCCTGCAAAATGGCAAGAGAGGGAAACTACAAGAAGCATACATTCATAACTAGTTTAAGGATTAGTGTAAACTAAATATACAAATACAACAAAACATCATTGAGATACATGCATATAGAAGAAACTCAAATGGCTTTATTGATGAAGTAATTAAAGTTCAGGGAGTGATACAACCATAAGAGGCCCAATCCAGCATCACCTCCCCAGCAGAAAGGAATCTCTTTCTTCACCTCCTTCAAAGCAAATCACCCAATAGTTCTAACCTCAAACCAGCAGCAATTCTTTGCAAATACCAAATTCCAGCCTCCCTGATCTCATGGAGGAGAGATCTATGTATAGGAGTTTTGGAGAGAGGATGAGTCAGCTTGAGGCTGGTATGAAACTGACTAGTGTCCTCTCCCACTTTCAGTTCTTGATTCCACTTGGAGGTTCTTGCTTCCACTTGGAGATTTGGAACCTCTTACTCATCACCAGTCGAATTCCCTGATACAAGTGTCATTTTGGAAGCTTCCTGGGCATTGACACATTGAGGAATGAGCCTGCCACTTGTCCAAACTCACTCAGCGCAGGTAGCCTTTGTTGGAGTTGACATTTAGCGCAGGTAGCCAGTGTTAGACTTGACATTCAGCGCAGGTGGTCCATGGAGCAGTTGACATGATCCTGAATTGACTTGTTTTTGAGCAGTTTCAGGTGGAGAACTTCTGTGAATTGCTGTGGTTTGTTAGCCTTGTTACTCTAGGGGTGGGAACAACATGTTTAGGGACTTTGGATCCCTTAGATTATGGACATTTCATGCTCAATGCTGTAAGGCACAAAAATGTCTATAACAGTGGTTCGACATCTGCAATAAATGTAAGAAAGACGGATTACTCGACCAAAACAACCACTTTAGCGAAAACAAAATACAACAAAAGCACATTGGTTACTATTTAAGCATAGTAACGCTTAAGGTACAACCCGTTGCGGGGTTGCGCCAGTGGAATTCCGTCATAATCCATTAACTCGTAGGCTCCTTTTGCTAACACTCGTTTAACAATATAGGGGCCCATCCATAAAGAATTAAATTTACCTGCTCCCAATTTATCGGATTCTTGGTCGTAAAGCAAGACCAAGTCACCTTCTGAGAAGACACGGGGTTTGACGTATTTGTCGAACTGCGCCTTGACTCGTTTCTTATGGGCTTCGTTAGCCAAAGCGGCGTCACGACGGGTTTCATCCAATTGGATTAATTCCAAGAAACGAGCCTCTTCTTCTGAAGTTCCGGGGAGGAGATCAATTGCGAGTTTAAGAGACGAAATTTCGCACTGGACTGGTAAGACTGCCTCCAGGCCATACACCAGTTGGAAAGGTGTGAACCCAGTTGCATTTCTTACTGAGGTTCGGTAAGCCCACAAAGTTGAGTACAGGATTAGGTGCCACCTTCTTTTGTGAACTCCGATCATCCTTTGCAAAATACGCTTCAGGACCTTGTTGATCGCCTCAACTTGTCCGTTGGCTTGCGGATAATATGGGGTAGAGCTGTCGTGAGATAGCCCTAGCTTGGCAGCTAATTCAACCATCATGTGATTGCGAAAATGCGATCCATGATCTGTAACTATAGCCTGTGGTACGCCGAACCTGGCGACTACATGATTGAAAAAGAAAAGGGCAGTTGTTTCACCTGTGTTATCTAATGTAGGCATCGCCTCGGCCCATTTGGTAAAATAGTCAACGGTGACTATAATGTACCCATGCCCCCCGGTCGAGGTGGGGTTACATGTCATGAAATCGATGCCCCATTTGGCAAAAGGCCCAACAGCAACTACCGGCTGCAGAGGTGCGGGTGGTCTTCTGGTTTTTCTATCAAAAATTTGACAAGCATGGCAACTTCTGACTACGGTTATGCAATCTTTGAACATGGTTGGCTAGAAGTATCTTGCTCGTAAGATTTTTTGTGCTATCGCATATCCAGATTGATGCCCCCCACACGCGCCTGAATGACATTCATTCAGGGCTTTTTCGGCCTCCTCATGGGTAAGGCACCTCCTCAGAACTGTATCGATACCGCGACAGTAAAGCGTATCACCGACGATCATGTAGTCTTTAGCTTGGTATCGTATACGTTTCTGTTCAGAGTGAGAGGTGTTAGGCCTGAACTTTTGGGTTTGGAGATAAATTATGATATCTCCATACCACTCATTGCTTGCTGATATCAGAAACAAACTCTCGTCCACGATTGATTCTTCGGATGTTTCATCGTTGGACGACGATGGGAGATCGCACATTAATTCTGCGAAAACTAGAGCTTTCTTTGATTTGGATTTTACAAAATCCAGATCAAACTCTTGAAGGATCGCTATCCATTTTGAATATTTGCCCCCCAGCAACTGTCACAACAGTATATACGTCATGGGGTTGCAATCTGATAAAATGGTAGTTTTCCGAAAGAGGACATAATGTCGAAACCTTTGAATCGCTTGGACAGCTGCAAGCGCTAGTTTTTCAACATAAGAATACTTGCCTTCTGTATCATTCAAGTTTTTACTTAAATAATATATAGGATGTTCAATTCCATCGACTTCTTGAACTAATACCATCGCAATGGTCGTATCCGCTGCAGCCAGATACAGGTTAAAATATCTTAGATAGTCCGGGGCATACATTAAAGATGCTCTTACTAAAGAATCTTTCAAAGCGTCAAAGGAAGCTTGCGCTACCTGATACCAGACAAAAGGTACATCCTTTTTCAAGAGACGAGTATAACCTTTAGCAAGTTCTGCGTAATTTGGAATGAACCTCCTCAGAAAGTTTGCTTTCCCTTGGAGTTTCTGAATCTAAAGCAAGCTTGAAGGTGGAGGCAAATTAATGATTGCCTGAACCTTGCAAGGATCGAGTCGAATCCCATCCTTAGAGACTACAAAGCCAAGTAAATGACCAGAACCGACGCAAAACACACATTTGTGCGGATTGAGTCTTATCTTGTAGTGTCGGCAACGTAGAAATATCGCTCTTAAATGCTGCGGATGATCAGTCCGCTTTCGCGAATGAGCCGGAAGGTCGTCGAGATATGGTTGAACGATGTTCTTGATGTCATGGAAGGCATAATTCATTGCCCTCTGAAACGTCGCCCCTGCGTTCTTTAAACCAAAGGGTAATTTTCGATAAGCGAATGTGCCCCACGGACAAATAAATGCAGTCTTTGACTGGTCCTGTGGGCGGATATTTATTTGATTATACCCGGAAAATCCATCCATAAATGAAAAGATTTCACATCCGGCGCATTCATCAATTATCTGGTCGATGAAGGGTGTAGGGTAGTTGTCTTTCGGACAAGCTTGGTTTACATCCCTATAGTCGACGCACACTCTTATTGTTCCTTGTTTTTTCATAACAGGGACAATATTCGATACCCAATCGGTTAGAGGAACCACGTAGATGAAACCAGCATGGAGAAGCTTTTCAACTTCTGCCTTAATGGCAGCGGCTTTCTTGGGGTGCACCTGCTGAAGCCGTTGTCTTACTGGTTTGACATCAGGATACATCTTCATTTCATGTTCAACGATACTCGAGTCAATGCCTGGCATTTCATCATATGACCAAGCAAAGACATCTCTGAATTCGCGAAAAAGAGCGTTATATATTTCCAGTTCTGAAGGAGAACAACCTTTGCCGACATAAATATTCTCTACAACATTTGTTTTAGTCGAGATATTTATGGCTATAGTCTCTTCAATATTGGATAGGTTCCACTCGGAATCCACCGTGTTTACAGTATTTGATAGGAATTCAAAGACTGAAGGGTGATAAAGGTCCCCTTGAGTATCTTCTTCACATTCTGGAAGAAGGGAACGATGGTGGCTATCATTCCATGGTGCCTCCTCAATCAACATTGATTGTAGGATTCCTTCGTCAGTTCCATGCACTTTCGACCAAGGATCTAATGGGGTACCATATTCTCCGGACCTATCTACCCAAATGCTTGACGAGCGTTGACTTGGGTTTGCCTCCCATGCTTGAAACATTGATTGCTACAATATTTATATTGGGCTTGGGGGCAAAACCATGGCATGATCCATGTCGACATCGTCTTTTGCGACCTTCGTAGAAGATATCATGTTGCAGGTGGCTAGCAATGCTACTTCTCCCATATAGATGGGGGGTGGAAGCGCGAAAGTTCCCATCAATGTGGGGTCTTTCAGTAGGCCTACTCCGATATCTTGAAGCGAATGGTTGCTTTCATGGATCATGGGAATGCTTCCTGTAACTTGTGAACCATTAAGGAGGAAGTTCTGTTGGTCGACAATCGTAATCCCTCCTTGAAAAGGGAATGCGATCTTCCTAAAATAAGTCGACACTACAGCTGCCATGGCATATATCCATGGTCTTCCCAGTAGGATGTTATAGTCAAGATTTCCATCGATGACCTCAACATCTATTTCTACTGTTTTTCCCCCTTGTTCAACCTTCAAGTTATTTAGGATACCGTACGGGGTGTACGTCCTTTCGTCGAAAGCTTTGAGTGTTGTCGAAGATCGCGACAAGGTTGGCGATCCTAAAGTTTTCCAGCAACTCATCGACATGATACATGTAGATGCCCCCTCATCAATAATTGTTCGGTGAACAGTTTTGTTGAGGGATTTCACTTGAATAAGGAAAGCTAGTTGAGCTGGTAACTGAGGATCGTATCCTTTGTGGTCAAAGGATACCAGATTGGAATCCTTAGGATCAACCCCACCAATAGCTGATAACAAAGCCTGCCTTTGGGATGGAAAATTTTGTAGTACTTCAAGAGTCGACATAGCGGATGGCGATTGGGCCAAATCTTCCACTATGTTATAATGCTGCGCCGCTCTGGCGCGAGGATTAAATGTCGACTTGTGTACTACTCCCTTTGGCGGTTTTATCGTTAATTCAGGAGTTATTGGTGGTACAACTTCTGTCGAAGTTGTCATCGAACTACTTGGTTGATCTTTACCTTTGTCGTTCGACGGCTGTGGATTCCCGTAATCTTTGTTCCTTGTTGAAATCAAAGCATCATTTTGTTGCTTGGAGATCGACAACATTAGTACTTGCGACGGGGAAGCATTTCCACTATCAACCAGATTTTGACCTGGATTGGGAAACGGATCAGTTAACACAGCTGAGGTTTGTGAACTTTTGAAGAACTTTTTAAGCTCAGCTTTGTATGGACAATCGGCTGTCCAATGATCTTCGTCACATATCATGCATGGACTTCTTGGTTTCCCTTTCCTAGGAGGGTTTGAAGAAGGTTTTTCAGGTGATGACTCACCTTGTTTCTTCTTCTTCCCTTTGTTTTGCTTGTTCTTGCTTCCTGGTTGATTGGTTTCTTTGCCTTTATCTGCTGATACGGCATTTACTTCCGAAGCAAGAACTTCTTCTGCATTTTGATCTGAAGTCTTACTAGCTTTCTTAGACGAAGCCTTTTTCGATTTCTCGCTTGCCATGCCAATCACGCCATCGCCGGCATGAGAGTCACTATTTGATTTAGGTGGAGGAGGAATTGAGAATTCCGGTCTAGGGGTGTCAGGAATTTTGTCATAGAGCGTGCCAGACTGAGTGTATACTAAGTCTAGATATTGCGCACGAGCAATAACTTGCTCCTCCGTTACAACACCCCCTTTGGCCACATCTTCCGTTATGGCAGGAAGTAACGACTTTATAAATCGTTCAGCTAATAGCTGATCGGGAACGTAAGTCTTCACCATCCTGCGACGACGACGCCACTCATGTATATGATCGGATATATGAGTAGCCGTTGTTTGCTTAAAGTTGGTTAAGATCTCGGTTCCCGTTTCATACCTTATTGGTAGTTGAAAATGGGTTAAGAAAGTCGTGGCTAAGGAGCTGAAATTGTCGAAAGAGGCTCTAGGTAATTCAATATACCATTTAGCCGCCGGACCCGTTAAAGTCCTCTGAAAAAGGCGGAGTCTTATCGAATCATCGTTCAGGGTGTTTGATGAACACCAGAGATGAAAAGTCATCACGTGATTCGATGGATCTTCGCCTGGATTTCCATTGAATTTAGGAATGTCCGATGGAAGTTTGTGAGGAATCGCTGGCCACCAAGGGGCGTAAGCAATTGGATCGTTTGTTAACCGGTGTAAATCAGGTAACTCTAAAGTTGCCACGAATGGTAACTGTTGACTCAGGTTAGGTGACGCGTACCCAGGGTATGATGGAATTGCCTGAGCAGTGGGTCTTTGCATACCAGCATAATGTAATTGATGTTGGTATGATTGATACGGTTGGTGGACTTGACCACCGTAAAGTGGTTGATTTTGACCGTATTGAATATACGGTTGTCCACTGTTCGCAAAGATCTGTTGGTCAGAACCTTGGTACACTTGCTGGAATTGTGGTTGTTGGTATTGCACCAGCCATGGTTGCGAAGCCATGTTCTGCTGCGCAATACTAACCGGCGGACCAAGATCTGGGGTAATTGTACCCGTTTGGACATGTGCCGCCCCACCAGTTGGCGATTGTGGTTGTGTCACAGGGTCAAGGGGCTGTTGCATTACAACCTGAGAGATCTGAGGTTGACATACAACAGGCATCGTTTGAACTTGTGACACTGTTACAATAGCTGGTGTTGTCGGGATGCTCGACATAGGTACACATTGTTGCATAGAATACACAACTCTTGGTTGCTGGGGTAGCATGGGTACCCAACCACTTGTCGTAACTCCAGTATAACCTGAATACTGTTGAGAACTGCCGTATGGATATCCTCCCGGAGGGGGTAATGAAAGGGCATACTGCCCCCCATACGGTAGCAATCTGGAACTCAAGGGGATGGTTTGCCCTTGGGGACTAGATGGCCCAAATTGACCTCCATAGGGATCAATTTGGCGAGTCTCAACATAAGATCTACCGGATATTACTCCGGAGGAACAAACTGGAACAGGCCACACTGTCGAAATAGTCCCTGGGTGGACTCCTTCTAGCAGTTGTGAGCTAGTCGGGACAGATGGTATGCCGGCAAACATCGTCGGAGTGACAGAAGGGGGTTCTGCTGTCGCTATGTCGTTCGACATAGTCCTAGACGTTGACGGTTGCTCAGACATTTTGAGTCTATCCAATAGATTGCCTAGGGATTCTACAGGAACTTCCACTGGTGACAGACTAACTTCTGATGTAGAAGGAAATAGAGTGACCCCTACTCCAAAATGGGTTGGAGTACTTGCTTGCGGATCTTCTACAATTTCCTCTATCGCAATCAGACCAGGTGGAAGAGGAAGACCGTCAGGTCCGTAAAATATTTCTGGTGCCGAAGAAGGGGTTGTTTCGACAACGACAGTTGTTTGAGGAACAAGACTCTCTGGACCGGTTACAGATGGAACTGGTTCAGTAACACAAGTACTTGTTCTCAGACCAGGATCAGTGTCACTGTCCCTCTGTGGCTGTTGATCTTCTTCAATAGAGGCAGGGTTTCCATAAATGTTTGGAGTAACCGAAATCTCAGATGTTGTCGGAACACTTGTTCTAACTTTGATAGGAGATTTTGAACCGGTTATACGAGTTCGCTTTGTCCGTACTGTTTTCGATTCTGGAGACAAAGACGGTTGACTCGTAAGTCTCCGCGAACGACGGGGCTTCAATTGACTTTCTTCCACGATTGCAGATTACTTGATCAACCAAAATACAAAAGGGGAGAGTGTGTTTCCGAATTAAATGAATTTTAGACGCTTTTAGACACAACTTGCTTTTTCACTTTTAAAGAGTCAAGAAAAAGCTAAAGATGACTCTAGTCTCCTTCGATGTTTTAACGAGCCCGAAGTGACAAATGCTCGGATGGACTTTTTCTGTTATAGAGTCTAAAAAAGGCCAAAAGGAACTGCTCTGGAGTTCTAGGCAGAGGGTGTGCCAAACTTTTCGCAAAACCGCAGAATACGTTTTAAGGTACGGGCGGTCAATCTTCGTGAATGTTGTGTTCACTGCATTGCGATCAGTAGGGCGGCCGACACGGTTTCCTAAGGGTAAAGGATATATTCCTATAGGGGTCTCCCAATATATACGCGACGGTACGTGGGAGCACAATCTGTACTAGCGCTATCATCCCTCAGGAGGAATCACCCACCTTCCCCGAGATCGACAGTCACTTAGCTTAACGACGCCGGAACACATCTCTAGCCTAGACCTCTATGTTGTGCGTTATGTTGCAAAGCGTTGTTAAGTTCATTCAATTTATTTTAGGTTGATCTTGTTTAGAAGTTTGCCTTTTTGGATCACCACGAGATGTATGATACAACTTCCTAAATGCAGTCTAAAGATGATAAGCAAGCTTTTCTATCTTTTCAACATATGAAAATCCTAACTACTAAGGGAAAAGAAAGACATCATCTTTTCTCATAGAGCATAGAGCACACAGTAATGCACTTTTTCCTAAATCAACATGCAAGCTGTCAAAATGCAGATGCACAAATGCATGTATTTCTTTTCTCTTTCTTAATAGTGATGTTCTAAAAAGAACGTTGTTGCATAAATTTGAATTTGATTTCAAGTGAAAACACAAACAAGTTCTTTTTCGAAATCAAAAGACACCTTAAGATTTACTTGTTTCGACACTAGAAATGTATAAATTCAAACCAAATGATGAAATTAAAAGGGCTAAATCAACTGTGAACAGCAAACAAATTCACTCCTAAGATCAAAACGACACTTATGACAGGTCTAGATCTAAGGGTCACAGTAAGACTAGATTACTTTCGTAATGGGAAACTGCAAATGAAGTAACAAATACACAAAGAACAAATACAGTTTCTTTATACAACTGAGGCGGAAATGGAGGCAAAGAAAGGTGGTTTCAGGTAAGAACACTGACTGATAACAAGCTACAAAAACAAGGATCAAAACAGGGCAACAGAAAGCAGAGAACCCCAGCTGCACAAGGTCAAACTGGTTCAACGCAACCTCAACACTGTGAGTTTGACATTCAACGCAGGTAGCCTTCACGGGACCTGCGTTGAAATGCAGATTGCCTTCACAGCAGTTGCGCTGAAGGAGAAACTCTCGTTTCTCCTGGGTTCTGGGTCACAGATTGCTCAAAAATCAACAGTTTTTGGCCAAATCAAAGCTATCAATCAGATGTAGTCTAAGGGATGATTCACAAGAGGATGAAGATCTATCACTAAGAGTTGTTAGAGCACTTGTGGATCAGCTAATTAGATCATAAATAGGTCCATTGAATGGGCTAGAGTAGCTGCCCTCTACTTTGCATTTGACTGAGACAAATGCAGTTCGATTCGGTACTCTTTGAGTCTATGAAATGAATAGCAAAAACACAAATAAACCAACAAGATACGTTCCCCAGCGGAGTCGCCAATTTTTTGTTGGGAAAAGTATCCAATACGGAATGCCCCTATCCCACTCTAAGGAGTGACAGTACCTCAGCAACAAACAAGACAAAACTATCTAAGTGTTCTTCTTTATGAAATGTAAAGAGAGGAGAAGGATGTAACTAACCGATGTCTTCCGCTAGTTTGTTGATCCAATCTCACTCCTTGCTGCTTGCTTCCAGCTGCTTGCTCTTTCACCGGCCCAGCTACACCAAGTTCCTGCAAAATGGCAAGAGAGGGAAACTACAAGAAGCATACATTCATAACTAGTTTAAGGATTAGTGTAAACTAAATATGCAAATACAACAAAACATCATTGAGATACATGCATATAGAAGAAACTCAAATGGCTTTATTGATGAAGTAATTAAAGTTCAGGGAGTGATACAACCATAAGAGGCCCAATCCAGCATCACCTCCCCAGCAGAAAGGAATCTCTTTCTTCACCTCCTTCAAAGCAAATCACCCAATAGTTCTAACCTCAAACCAGTAGCAATTCTTTTCAAATACCAAATTCCAACCTCCCTGATCTCATGGAGGAGAGATCCATGCATAGGAGTTTTGGAGAGAGGATGAGTCAGCTTGAGGCTGGTATGAAACTGACTAGTGTCCTCTCCCACTTTCAGTTCTTGATTCCACTTGGAGGTTCTTGCTTCCACTTGGAGATTTGGAACCTCTTACTCATCACCAGTGGAATTCCCTGATACAAGTGTCATTTTGGAAGCTTCCTGGGCATTGACACATTGAGGAATGAGCCTGCCACTTGTCCAAACTCCCTCAGCGCAGGTAGCCTTTGTTGGAGTTGACATTTAGCGCAGGTAGCCAGTGTTAGACTTGACATTCAGCGCAGGTGGTCCATGGAGCAGTTGACATGATCCTGAATTGACTTGTTTTTGAGCAGTTTCAGGTGGAGAACTTCTGTGAATTGCTGTGGTTTGTTAGCCTTGTTACTCTAGGGGTGGGAACAACATGTTTAGGGACTTTGGATCCCTTAGATTATGGACATTTCATGCTCAATGCTGTAAGGCACAAAAATGTCTATAACAGTGGTTCGACATCTGCAATAAATGTAAGAAAGACGGATTACTCGACCAAAGCAACCACTTTAGCGAAAACAAAATACAACAAAAGCACATTGGTTACTATTTAAGCATAGTAACGCTTAAGGTACAACCCGTTACGGGGTTGCGCCAGTGGAATTCCGTCATAATCCATTAACTCGTAGGCTCCTTTTGCTAACACTCGTTTAACAATATAGGGGCCCATCCATAAAGAATTAAATTTACCTGTTCCCAATTTATCGGATTCTTGGTCGTAAAGCAAGACCAAGTCACCTTCTGAGAAGACACGGGGTTTGACGTTTTTGTCGAACTGCGCCTTGACTCATTTCTTATGGGCTTCGTTAGCCAAAGAGGCGTCACGACGGGTTTCATCCAATTGGATTAATTCCAAGAAACGAGCCTCTTCTTCTGAAGTTCCGGGGAGGAGATCAATTGCGAGTTTAAGAGACGAAATTTCGCACTGGACTGGTAAGACTGCCTCCAGGCCATACACCAGTTGGAAAGGTGTGAACCCGGTTGCATTTCTTACTGAGGTTCGGTAAGCCCACAAAGCTGAGTACAGGATTAGGTGCCACCTTCTTTTGTGAACTCCGATCATCCTTTGCAAAATACGCTTCAGGACCTTGTTGATCGCCTCAACTTATCCGTTGGCTTGCGGATAATACAGGGTAGAGCTGTCGTGAGATAGCCCTAGCTTGGCAGCTAATTCAACCATCATGTGATTGCGAAAATGCGATCCATGATCTGTAACTATAGCCTGTGGTACGCCGAACCTGGCGACTACATGATTGAAAAAGAAAAGGGCAGCTGTTTCACCTGTGTTATCTAATGTAGGCATCGCCTCGACCCATTTGGTAAAATAGTCAACGGCGACTATAATGTACCCATGCCCCCTGGTCGAGGTGGGGTTACATGTCATGAAATCGATGCCCCATTTGGCGAAAGGCCCAACAACAACTATCGGCTGCAGAGGTGCGGGTGGTCTTCTGGTTTTGCTATCAAAAATTTGACAAGCATGGCAACTTCTGAATACGGTTATGCAATCTTTGAACATGGTTGGCCAGAAGTATCCTGCTCGTAAGATTTTTTGTGCTATCGCATATCCAGATTGATGCCCCCCACACGCGCCTGAATGACATTCATTCAGGGCTTTTTCGGCCTCCTCATGGGTAAGGCACCTCCTCAGAACTGTATCGATACCGCGACGGTAAAGCTTATCACCGACGATCATGTAGTCTTTAGCTTGGTATCGTATACGTTTCTGTTCAGAGTGAGAGGTGTTAGGCCTGAACTTTTGGGTTTGGAGATAAATTATGATATCTCCATACCACTCATTGCTTGCTGATATCAGAAACAAACTCTCGTCCACGATTGATTCTTCGGATGTTTCATCGTTGGACGACGATGGGAGATCGCACAATAATTCTGCGAAAACTAGAGCTTTCTTTGATTTGGATTTTACAAATTCCAGATCAAACTCTTGAAGGATCGCTATCCATTTTGAATATTTGCCCCCCAGCAACTGTCATGACAGTATATACGTCATGGGGTTGCAATCTGATAAAATGGTAGTTTTCCGAAAGAGGACATAATGTCGAAACCTTTGAATCGCTTGGACAGCTGCAAGCGCTAGTTTTTCAACAAAAGAATACTTGCTTTCTGTATCATTCAAGTTTTTACTTAAATAATATATAGGATGTTCAATTCCATCGACTTATTGAACTAATACCATCGCAATGGTCGTATCCGCTACAGCCAGATACAGGTTAAAATCTCTTAGATAGTCCGGGGCATACATTAATGATGCTCTTACTAAAGAATCTTTCAAAGCGTCAAAGGAAGCTTGCGCTACCTGATACCAGACAAAAGGTACATCCTTTTTCAAGAGACGAGTATAACCTTTAGCAAGTTCTGCGTAATTTGGAATGAACCTCCTCAGAAAGTTTGCTTTCCCTTGGAGTTTCTGAATCTGAAGCAAGCTTGAAGGTGGAGGCAAATTAATGATTGCTTGAACCTTGCAAGGATCGAGTCGAATCCCATCCTTAGAGACTACAAAGCCAAGTAAACGACCAGAACCAACGCAAAACACACATTTGTGCAGATTGAGTCTTATCTTGTAGTGTCGGCAACGTAGAAATATCGCTCTTAAATGCTGCGGATGATCAGTCAGCTTTCGCGAATGAGCCGGAAGGTCATCGAGATATGGTTGAACGATGTTCTTGATGTCATGGAAGGCATAATTCATTGCCCTCTGAAACGTCGCCCCTGCGTTCTTTAAACCAAAGGGTAATTTTCGATAAGCGAATGTGCCCCACGGACAAATAAATGCAGTCTTTGACTGGTCCTGTGGGCGGATATTTATTTGATTATACCCGGAAAATCCTTCCATAAATGAAAAGATTTCACATCCGGCGCATTCATCAATTATCTGGTCGATGAAGGGTGTAGGGTAGTTGTCTTTCGGACAAGCTTGGTTTACATCCCTATAGTCGACGCACACTCTTATTGTTCCTTGTTTTTTCATAACAGGGACAATATTCGATACCCAATCGGTTAGAGGAACCGGGTAGATGAAACCAGCATGGAGAAGCTTTTCAACTTCTGCCTTAATGGCAGCGGCTTTCTTGGGGTGCACCTGCCGAAGCCATTGTCTTACTGGTTTGACATCAGGATACATCTTAATTTCATGTTCAACGATACTCGAGTCAATGCCTGGCATTTCATCATATGACCAAGCAAAGACATCTCTGAATTCACGAAAAAGAGCGTTATATATTTCCAGTTCTGAAGGAGAACAACCTTTGCCGACATAAATATTCTCTACAACATTTGTTTTAGTCGAGATATTTATGGCTATAGTCTCTTCAATATTGGATAGGTTCCGCTCGGAATCCACCGTGTTTACAGTATTTGATAGGAATTCAAAGACTGAAGGGTGATAAAGGTCCCCTTGACTATCTTCTTCACATTCTGGAAGAAGGGAACGATGGTGGCTATCATTCCATGGTGCCTCCTCAATCAACATTGATTGTAGGATTCCTTCGTCAGTTCCATGCACTTTCGACCAAGGATCTAATGGGGTACCATATTCTCCGGACCTATCTACCCAAACGCTTGACGAGCGTTGACTTGGGTTTGCCTCCCATGCTTGAAACATTGATTGCTACAATATTTCTATTGGGCTTGGGGGCAAAACCATGGCATGATCCATGTCGACATCGTCTTTTGCGACCTTCGTAGAAGATATCATGTTGCAGGTGGCTAGCAACGCTACTTCTCCCATATAGTTGGGGGGTGGAAGCGCGAAAGTTCCCATCAATGTGGGGTCTTTCAGTAGGCCTACTCCGATATCTTGAAGCGAATGGTTGCTTTCATGGATCATGGGAATGCTTCCTGTAACTTGTGAACCATTAAGGAGGAAGTTCTGTTGGTCGACGATCGTAATCCCTCCTTGAAAAGGGAATGCGATCTTCCTAAAATAAGTCGACACTACAGCTGCCATGGCATATATCCATGGTCTTCCCAGTAGGATGTTATAGTCAAGATTTCCATCGATTACCTCAACATCTATTTCTACTGTTTTTCCCCCTAGTTCAACCTTCAAGTTATTTAGGATACCGTACGGGTTGTACGTCCTTCCGTCGAATGCTTTGAGTGTTGTCGAAGATCGCGACAAGGTTGGCGATCCTAAAGTTTTCCAGCAACTCATCGACATGATACATGTAGATGCCCCCTCATCAATAATTGTTCGGTGAACAGTTTTGTTGAGGGCTTTCACTTGAATAAGGAAAGCTAGTTGAGCTGGTAACTGAGGATCGTATCCTTTGTGGTCAAAGGATACCAGATTGGAATCCTTAGGATCAACCCCACCAATAGCTGATAACAAAGCCTGCCTTTGGGATGGACAATTTTGTAGTACTTCAAGAGTCGACATAGCGGATGGCGATTGGGCCAAATCTTCCACTATGTTATAATGCTGCGCCGCTCTGGCGCGAGGATTAAATGTCGACTTGTGTACTACTCCCTTTGGCGGTTTTATCGTTAATTCAGGAGTTATTGGTGGTACAACTTCTGTCGAAGTTGTCGTCGAACTACTTGGTTGATCTTTACCTTTGTCGTTCGACGGCTGCGGATTCCCGTAATCTTTGTTCCTTTTTGAAATCAAAGCATCATTTTGTTGCTTGGAGATCAACAACATTAGTACTTGCGACGGGGAAGCATTTCCACTATCAACCAGATTTTGACCTAGATTGGGAAACGGATCAGTTAACACAGCTAAGGTTTGTGAACTTTTGAAGAACTTTTTAAGCTCAGCTTTGTATGGACAATCGGTTGTCCAATGATCTTCGTCACATATCATGCATGGACTTCTTGGTTTCCCTTTCCTAGGAGGGTTTGAAGAAGGTTTTTCAGGTGATGACTCACCTTGTTTCTTCTTCTTCCCTTTGTTTTTCTTGTTCTTGCTTCCTGGTTGATTGGTTTCTTTGCCTTTATCTGCTGATACGGCATTTTCTTCCGAAGCAAGAACTTCTTCTGCATTTTGATCTGAAGTCTTACGGGCTTTCTTAGACGAAGCCTTTTTCGATTTCTCGCTTGCCGTGCCAATCACGCCATCGCCAGCATGAGAGTCACTATTTGATTTAGGTGGAGTAGGAATTGAGAATTCCGGTCTAGGGGCGTCAGGAATTTTGTCATAGAGCGTGCCAGACTGAGTGTATACTAAGTCTAGATATTGCGCACGAGCAATAACTTGCTCCTCCGTTACGACACCCCCTTTGGCCACATCTTCCGTTATGGCAGGAAGTAACGACTTTATAAACCATTCAGCTAATAGCTGATCGGGAACGTAAGTCTTCACCATCCTGCGACGACGACGCCACTCATGTATATGATCGGATATATGAGTAGCCGTTGTCTGCTTAAAGTTGGTTAAGATCTCGGTTCCCGTTTCATACCTTATTGGTAGTTGAAAATGGGTTAAGAAAGTCGTGGCTAAGGAGCTGAAATTGTCGAAAGAGGCTCTAGGTAATTCAATATACCATTTAGCCGCCGGACCCGTTAAAGTCCTCTGAAAAAGGCGGAGTCTTATCAAATCATCGTTCAGGGTGTTTGATGAACACCAGAGATGAAAAGTCATCACGTGATTCGATGGATCTTCGCCTGGATTTCCATTGAATTTAGGAATGTCCGATGGAAGTTTGTGAGGAATCGCTGGCCACCAAGGGGCGTAAGCAATTGGATCGTTTGTTAACCGGTGTAAATCAGGTAACTCAAAAGTTGCCACGAATGGTAACTGTTGACTCAGGTTAGGTGACGCGTACCCAGGGTATGATGGAATTGCCTGAGCAGTGGGTCTTTGCATACCAGCATAATGTAATTGATGTCGGTATGATTGATACGGTTGGTGGACTTGACCACCGTAAAGTGGTTGATTTTGACCGTATTGAATATACGGTTGTCCACTGTTCGCAAAGATCTGTTGCTCAGAACCTTGGTACACTTGCTGGAATTGTGGTTGTTGGTATTGCACCAGCCATGGTTGCGAAGCCATGTTCTGCTGCGCAATACTAACCGGCGGACCAAGATGTGGGGTAATTGTACCCGTTTGGACCTGTGCCGCCCCACCAGTTGGCGATTGTGGTTTTGTCACAGGGTCAAGGGGTTGTTGCATTACAACCTGAGAGATTTGAGGTTGACATACAACAGGCATCGTTTGAACTTGTGACACTCTTACAATAGCTGGTGTTGTCGGGATGCTCGACATAGGTACACATTGTTGCATAGAATACACAACTCTTGGTTGCTGGGGTAGCATGGGTACCCAACCACTTGTCGTAACTCCAGTATAACCTGAATACTGTTGAGAACTGCTGTATGGATATCCTCCCGGAGGGGGTAATGAAAGGGCATACTACCCCCCATATGGTAGCAATCCGGAACTCAAGGGGATGGTTTGCCCTTGGGGACTAGATGGCCCAAATTGACCTCCATAGGGATCAATTTGTCGAGTCTCAACATAAGAGCTACCGGATATTACTCCGGAGGAACAAACTGGAACAGGCCACACTGTCGAAATAGTCCCTGTGTGGACTCCTTCTAGCGGTTGTGAGCTAGTCGGGACAGATGGTATGCCGGCAAACATCGTCGGAGTGACAGCAGGGGGTTCTGCTGTCGCTGTGTCATTCGACATAGTCCTAGATGTTGACGATTGCTCAGACATTTTGAGTCTATCCAATAGATTGCCTAGCGATTCTACATGAACTTCCACTGGTGACAGACTAACTTCTGATGTAGAAGGAAATAGAGTGACCCCTACTCCAAAATGGGTTGGAGTACTTGCTTGCGGATCTTCTACAATTTCCTCTATCACAATCAGACCAGGTGGAAGAGGAAGACCGTCAGGTCCGTAAAATATTTCCGGTGCCGAAGAAGGGGTTGTTTCGACAGCGACAGTTGTTTGAGGAACAAGACTCTCTGGACCAGTTACAGATGGAACTGGTTCAGTAACACAAGTACTTGTTCTCAGACCAGGATCAGTGTCACTATCCCTCTGTGGCTGTTGAACTTCTTCAATAGAGGCAGGGTTTCTAGAAATGTTTGGAGTAACCGGAATCTCAGATGTTGTCGGAACACTTGTTCTAACTTTGATAGGAGATTTTGAACCGGTTATACGAGTTCGCTTTGTCCGTACTGTTTTCGATTCCGGAGACAAAGACGGTTGACTCGTAAGTCTCCGCGAACGATGGGGCTTCAATTGACTTTCTTCCACGATTGTGGATTACTCGATCAACCAAAATACAAAAGGGGAAAGTGTGTTTCCGAATTAAATAAATTTTAGACGCTTTTAGACACAACTTGCTTTTTCACTTTTAAAGAGTCGAGAAAAAGCTAAAGATGACTCTAGTCTCCTTCGATGTTCTAATGAGCCCGAAGTGACAAATGCTCGGATGGACTTTTTCTGTTATAGAGTCTAGAAAAGGCCAAAAGGAACTGCTCTGGAGTTCTAGGCAGAGGGTGTGCCAAACTTTTCGCAAAACCGCAGAATACGTTTTAAGGTACGGGCGGTCAATCTTCGTGAATGCTGTGTTCACTGCATTGCGATCAGTAGGGCGGCCGACACGGTTTCCTAAGGGTAAAGGATATATGCCTATAGGGGTCTCCCAATATATACACGACGGTACGTGGGAGCACAATCCGTACTAGCGCTATCGTCCCTCAGGAGGAATCACCCACCTTCCCTGAGATCAACAGTCACTAGGCTTAACGACGCCGAAACACGTCTCTAGCCTAGACCTCTATGTTTTGCGTTATGTTGCAAAGCGTTGTTAAGTTCATTCAATTTATTTTAGGTTGATCTTGTTTAGAAGTTTGCCTTTTTGGATCACCACGAGATGTATGATACAACTTCCTAAATGCAGTCTAAAGATGATAAGCAAGCTTTTCTATCTTTTCAACATATGAAAATCCTAACTACTAAGGGAAAAGAAAGACATCATCTTTTCTCATAGAGCATAGAGCACATAGTAATGCACTTTTTCCTAAATCAACATGCAAGCTGTCAAAATGCAGATGCACAAATGCATGTATTTCTTTTCTCTTTCTTAATAGTGATGTTCTAAAAATAAAGTTGTTGCATAAATTTGAATTCGATTTCAAGTGAAAACACAAACAAGTTCTTTTCGAAATCAAAAGACACCTTAAGATTTACTTGTTTCGACACTAGAAATGTATAAATTCAAACCAAATGACGAAAGTAAAAGGGCTAAATCAACTGTGAACAGCAAACAAATTCACTCCTAAGATCAAAACGACACTTATGACAGGTCTAGATCTAAGGGTCACAGTAAGACTAGATTACTTTCGTAATGGGAAACTGCAAATGAAGTAACAAATACACAAAGAACAAATACAGTTTCTTTATACAACTGAGGCGGAAATGGAGGAAAAGAAAGGTGGTTTCAGGTAAGAACACTGACTGATAAGAGGCTGCAAAAACAAGGATCAAAACAGGGCAACAGAAAGCAGAGAACCCCAGCTGCACAAGGTCAAACTGGTTCAGCGCAACCTCAACACTGTGAGTTTGACATTCAGCGCAGGTAGCCCTCACGGGACCTGCGTTGAAATGCATACTGCCTTCACAGCAGTTGCGCTGAAGGAGAAACTCTCTTTTCTCCTGGGTTCTGGGTCACAGATTGCTCAAAAATCAACATTTTTTGGCCAAATCAAAGCTATCAATCAGATGTAGTCTAAGGGATGATTCACAAGAGGATGAAGATCTATCACTAAGAGCTGTTAGAGCACTTGTGGATCAGCTAATTAGATCATAAACAGGCCCAGTGAATGGGCTAGAGTAGCTGCCCTCTACTTTGCATTTGACTGAGACAAATGCAGTTCGATTCGGTACTCTTTGAGTCTATGAAATGAATAGAAAAAACACAAATAAACCAACAAGATACGATCCCCAGCGGAGTCGACAATTTGTTGTTGGGAAAAGTATCCAATACGGAATGCCCCTATCCCACTCTAAGGAGTGACAGTACCTCAGCAACAAACAAGACAAAACCATCTAAGTGTTCTTCTTTATGAAATGTAAAGAGAGGAGAAGGATGTAACTAACCGATGTCTTCCGCTAGTTTGTTGATCCAATCTCACTCCTTGCTGCTTGCTTCCAGCTGCTTGCTCTTTCACCGGCCCAGCTACACCAAGTTCCTGCAAAATGGCAAGAGAGGGAAACTACAAGAAGCATACATTCATAACTAGTTTAAGGATTAGTGTAAACTAAATATGCAAATACAACAAAACATCATTGAGATACATGCATATAGAAGAAACTCAAATGGCTTTATTGATGAAGTAAGTAAAGTTCAGGGAGTGATACAACCATAAGAGGCCCAATCCAGCATCACCTCCCCAGCAGAAAGGAATCTCTTTCTTCACCTCCTTCAAAGCAAATCACCCAATAGTTCTAACCTCAAACCAGCAGCAATTCTTTGCAAATACCAAATTCCAGCCTCCCTGATCTCATGGAGGAGAGATCTATGTATAGGCGTTTTGGAGAGAGGATGAGTCAGCTTGAGGCTGGTATGAAACTGACTAGTGTCCTCTCCCACTTTCAGTTCTTGATTCCACTTGAAGGTTCTTGCTTCCACTTGGAGATTTGGAACCTCTTACTCATCACCAGTCGAATTCCCTGATACAAGTGTCATTTTGGAAGCTTCCTGGGCATTGACACATTGAGGAATGAGCCTGCCACTTGTCCAAACTCGCTCAGCGCAGGTAGCCTTTGTTGGAGTTGACATTCAACGCAGGTAGACAGTGGAGCAGTTGACATTCAACGCAGATGCTCAGTGGAGCAGTTGACATGATCCAGAATTGGCTTGCTTTTGAGCAGTTTCAGGTGGAGAACTTCGTGAATTGCTGTGGTTAGTTGGCCTTGTTCCTCTAGGGGTAGGAACAACATGTTTAGGGACTTTGGATCCCTTAGATTATGGACATTTCATGCTCAATGCTGTAAGGCACAAAAATGTCTATAACACAAGTTCATCGAACAAATCCAAGAGATTCACTAGGCAGTACAGGAACAACTGGAAAAGAGCCAAGCCAAGTATAAGGCAAGGCATGACAAGCATCGGATGGAGCATAGTTTCCAAGTTGGTGATCAAGTCTAGCTGTATATCAGCAAAGACCAAATGCAAGGTGAACATAAGAAGCTGAAGCCAATAAGGTATGGACCTTTCAAGATACTTGAGAAAATTGGTGAGAATGCTTTTCGCCTTGATTTACCAACTTACATGCACATCTACTCAATTGTTAATGAAGACAGCTTGACATTATTGGAACCTTCATTAATTTAAGATCCCGAAGAGCAGAGTCAATTTCCTTCTATTGATGATCTGTTGCCTGAATATCTTAATGAATTGTAGGAAGATACAGTTATGGACAGGAAGGTGAGAACTATGCGCAGAGGGGATGTTGAGTACCTCAGGATTGGACTCAAAGGTTCAAAGCCAAGCAATCCAAAATGGATAGAAATTGGGCAAGCGAGGAATCAATACCCTCACTTGATTGATGCTTAAAAATAAACTTTTGGTGGTCCAAAAGCTTTTTCAGTAGGAAGGTCGTGATCTGAATTGGATCCTAAACACTCTCTAAGTTTTCATAAACTCGTTCAAATTATGCCAAACAGATTCAAGTCTTAGAAATATCAAGCTATCAGAAGGAATCCTCATGACAATTGCAATTGTGATCAGCGTGGAGCAACGAGGACCCTTGGTCGAGCGCGCAGACCATTCGCCCATGGTAATGCGCGTTGGCACAAATTGGCAAAACCAAAGACTAATTCAAGAAACGAGGGTGGTTTCTGATACCCGATTAGCACTATTCACATATCGCTGGGTGTCCCCCTCAGTGAAGGAAAGCCCCGAAGTTCTTGGACCCGAAATGGCTATGAAATGTGGAAAAGTAATAAATTCAGTTTCGTGGATTCCACAAAACCGGCAAGATATTGGAAGGCCTCGAGGCGGTAAGCAATTTTGACCGAGTCCCGCCCGATGCCACACACTGAGTGACACACGTCTGGTGGAAGAGAGAGAAAACCACTCACATCGGACGAGTAAACGTCATGCTACTTACCCGCCCGATATGAACGACGACCATAGGATCTGGGGGGCCCAGATCAACGGTGGAGGTGCGTCCCGATAAATGACCAGATTTGACAAGGTTGTAAAGCAAGATTACATGGGATTTGAAGTCCAACGTGGATGATGAGTTGGCAGAAGATTCGTGTTTCACGGGCATCTTGGAGCAAATAGAAATAATAGCCATTCAAATGTGTCCAAGGAACCTGATGCACTCACCCATTGCAGAATAGGTGGCCACCTCCTTGTGAAGCGTTACACAGTGATGATGATGCAGAACAGGGGAGTTCGAACGGACAGAGGAAGGAAAACCAGAACGCCAGGAAGTGAAAACGAACTGACAAAAAGAAGACTGGCTTTAAAGCCATGAACTGACAGAAGTAGAGGAGAGACACACATAGAGAGGAGTTAGTTAGACGTAGAAAGTGAAGAACAGAGAACAGAGAGAAGAAGCTGAGCTAACCTGAGGGAAGCATCAAGCCAGACAGAGCCAGAGAGAGTCAGAGAGTCTGTGCACTCCAGAGAAAGCTTGAGAGGTTCAAGCAAGCTCCTTGGCATAAGCCTGTCATGTATGAGTTTCAGATTGGGCTCATACTACTGTGACCAGTAGAGGTCAAGTACCAGTAAGGAGAGTCTGTGTACTCAAATCCTACTAATTCATATCTGTTGAGTGAGACTTAAATTGATCTCACTGTTGTAAAGAAACTCTACTTTCAAAACATAATAGAGAGGCCACCACTGAAAGCTGGACCAGGAGACGTAGCCCAGGAGTATTGGGTGAACTCCTTATTAAACTTGTTGTATTACATGTTTCTTGTTATGTTTTCTCTAACCACCTCAGTGTCTATGTATTTTACAATCTTATCGATCCATTGTATAAAGTAACATAGGCACATCCATGCACATGAGTCTATAATAACCTTAATTCTTTGTCCTGGATAAATTATAGATCATGTGTGAAGGTCATCGACGATGGGCCTGCATTTCTGGACATGAGTTCCACCCATCTCCTCATCCGTAGGACTCTCGGATTTGTGGACTCGAGTGAGATATGTTGTGGTCTGAGAAATGGAATATGTTCTAAGGAAAAAGAAACCAAGATCAAAATTTAGCCAAAGTTATTTAACCATACATATTTTTCCTTGGTCAGCTACTCCATGTTTACTAGTACTCCCTCACTCTGGTTGAATATCGTCAGCTCCATAAATTCTAGATCATACTGCATATAGGACTTATTGGCCACATGTAGAGTCACACTACTGTCCAATATGGCAATCACAAACAAGATTGTTCTTAAAGAAAAACATACCACATCATTGACGTCTATTTTTCCATCCTTAGTCAGTTGGGATTTCGGTCTACAATGTGCACTGATGTAATCCTTGACTGTATCTCCACCACCCCTTAAACCAGATAAAGAGATGGGGTCAGCTCGCCTTGATAAACTAGTTACTAAGTAGATATCTTCCACATGTATTTCCAGCACATGTGCACCATGTCTGAGTGCATGTGCTTAAACATCCCATGCACAGACAATTTTAAGAATCCACAATCTCTTAAAGCCTAGATATTGGTAAGATCATTATCTATAGTTCAATATTGTTCCTCATGTTCTCTTTCCCTGCATATCAAATCCATTTTCTTCCAATAGATTCCTAAAACATCACAAGAAGGAAAATTAGGACAAGTTTCATGAAAAAAATAGAGAAATTTTGAGGCAAACAAGCAAAAAAAGATTAGGAATTGCGTTCAATGCACCCCCCTAAGGGTACATAGTGCATTGCAATGCCATCCCTAGTGTATTTTTCTCTTGTTTAGTGCTCCTTTCGACCTTCTGGGGGTGTGTTATACCTAGGGTGAGGAATTAGATACCTAGGGCCCTCAAAAACTGGAAAATTTGCATGAAATCACAAAATGGAACCATCAAAGGAAAGCGGAAGGTTATATCTCCTACCTAGAAGTGACGACACTCAAAATGATCCACTGCAATGGTCACAATCAGTTGCAGAAGATTGGGGAAAAAGCACTAAAACTCATTCTCCAAGAGGTAAAATGTGAAATAGTAAAAATGAGTTACCTTTTTCCTATTTTATTGTCATTTTCATCATCATTTTATTAATATTTTAATGTTTTGTCCTATATAATTCAATTGTATCATGAAACATGTATCTTTTAACATTTTGGTAGTGTTTTGAGAAAGTTGATAGTTGTTTAATGGATTTGATGATGTTTGAATTGAAACGGGTCATTTTGACTAGATAGCATGCTTTTATCACTTTTTTGAGCTTTGTAAACCTACAAAAAATGAACACCCTGGAGTCCTCTTTCAACTCTTTTCAGACTCCCAAAATATGAAAAGATTGTCGAGCACTTGTCTTTTTGAACTGGTTAAAGCAAAATAAAAGGCTCTACTCAATATAACCTTAACCTTTTTCTAGACTGAGGTAGACTAATTACGAAAAAGTAATACCTTCATCGAACATGGCTAAGAGGTTCTCCTGGGTATTTTTTCTGCCTTTTTGGACTCAAGGGACTATCTACGAAAAGGAAGTTTTGGATTTTCTTTTTCACCTCTTTTTCAAACTCTCTAAATATGAAAAAGATGTCGAGTTAGGCCTTCCCTAGACTTGTAAAAGAATCAAACATCGATGGAATCATTGGACATGATGGGATCGAACCACTCCTTCTCAGGGTTCATTAAATACACTCAGAGGGATTCATTTGAAGGATGAACTTACATATCAAGCATATGTTATCATCCTCAAGCTTGTTAAAAAATAAAGAGGTACTAACCAGAAATGGTTGGGGAAATTGGGAAAATGGGATACTCCACATATTAATGGAAACAAGTCGCTCTTGAACATGAACCCATGCTTATTGGGTTGGGAAATCTGCTTGTCTTTTGGTTCATCACACCATATCAAAGCCTCCATTTTCAGTTTTGGGTCAATGCTACCAACTCCATTTATTGTCACCGATGTGTTCAAGAGAAGTCGTTCAGTTGATATCTGCTACAATACTCTTAAGCCTTCATTCCATGTTTGTCATTCCTGAACTAGTTCCACATCAATGTCATTCTGTCTCAAATCATCATAGCTGTTTTTTGTCATTGATGGGGGATACATCAAGTCCCTCCTGCAACATGTCACTTCCTGTCGACATCTGCTCATTATCTAGGAAGTTGACTTAGAAACTCTTCCTTCATTACCTTAGGACTTATATACATCAATGGAAAGTTTCCTCACTCTCGATGATAGGTTTTCACCATTAGCCTTTGACCAAAAGATTCTGTGTGGTGTTCGACTTCAACTCATTCATTCACACCATGCGTATTCTACTGTAGTACCTTGAGAACCATTAACATCATTAGTGGTTTCTCTCGCATATGTTAACTACTTACATCATTCACTGATAATTAGATGGTGTCTTCCATGTTCGTGTCCATATCCTTTATATTCATGGTTATACTTTTACATTGGGAAATCGAGTGAATGAGATAGAAAACCTCAGATCTAGTTCCATCCATCGGGGCTGCAGTTTCAGGATTAATCCAAGATTACAAAGCATGATGTCTATGATCATTTAGATAGTCATCCAATCATGGATCCACACTTCATCATTAGTGGGCATGACTTCTTTATTGTTGTACATGTGATGTTAGCTTATGTGTTGAGCATGGGTATGCCTCCCTCAGTAGAGATATCATGATGAAAATGTATTGTAATAGATGATGATCTAGACCAGTTGTTCTTGATCTGAACTTGTCACAAGGTAAAGCGCTTCAGTCATCATCTGTCGTTTCTGACTTTACGCTTTAGGGGGAAATCTGTTATAGGTAATTTTGTTGCATCTGGTTAATAGGCCTACAAACAAGATCAATCAACATCCATGAACACCTTGTCATCATACCTACACAAATACCTAAGCATGACTCCCCCAAATCCTTGAATTTTTGGGTCTAACTACTTTATTTCAATTATTTTAAGGTTTTCAAGTGTACCCTACCCCTTTAGGGATCTGTGTTTAGCTGCACGTCAGTTCTGCACCAGTGCTTATCAACAACATTTTAACCCTTGTTGGGGGTGCGATGATTCTAGAAATTCAGGAAAAATAAAAAAATCTCGAAGCTTCCTCTTCCAAAATCTTCTAGGATTTCTTTCAACTATTTATGTTGGATAAGAACTTTGAATCTTATTTGATCCTACCTTGGATATTTCACCTCTTATCCCTTGAGCTCATCCTCCCATCAAGAGTGGATCTCAAACCTAGATTGGTAAATGGATAAGAATTCCTAAACTACCACACTCTCCTATAAATCTACAGCCATCTACAACATCAAGGTTGGATTTTGGAGACTAATCATACCCTCATGTTGCTGCTTTGAACCTAAGAGAGTTATCATCTTCATGCATTAGGGTGACATTGAGGTGTGCTTTGTGACAAGGAAGGACAAGTCAACTTGGGGAGATCTCTACAAGATCAACTTCTATTTTTTGTTGTAAACTCTCTCCTTTTCATATTAATACAAAGAGTATATCATTTTCCTATATGTGTTATGTTATGTTTACATTCATATATTTCAATTATTTTTTGATCCATTGAATAGAGTAATTGGATAATGCTACATAGATGTGATATATCTTTGGCTTGTGTTGATTGTATGTGCAGATTCTAATTATAACAATCAGAGCTACGATTGGAGCTTATAAGTCAAGAAGAGATAAGATCTTGTGAAAGATCCCAAGTAAGCCTCTTTCCATTTTTAAATTTCTCTAATTGAAACTTGTATTCTTTCCTTTTTGTTGTTATAAACTATTCCACTAGGTCTAGGGAAGATATTTTTGTCCACAGTCATAAATTCTACATAACAGCCGACTTCAAGGCTCAATATTGCCTCACTGAGCTCCTTAGCTATGTATTCTCCTCGCCCAAGCCTCGATAACCGCACATTGTGCAATATCAAGCTTCTTTCCATCACTCCTGGCCCCTATAACTAGACACTACACAATCCCTGAGTCTTCCTCCCTATCCAGTGTCCAATCCTAGCTCAATCAGCCATTTTCATGAAGCTATCTAGATCGAGATATTTTTAGAATGATTTCATATTGTCATTAGTGGATTCCACTTGCGGGTAATACATCTTGACATGATAGGATGGTGCGTAGAGAGGAAGAGAAGAAGATCATATGAGAAGACACTTGTGAAGTTGAAACGATGAAAAAATCATCGAGCAAGAAGAGGAAGGGACACTAGCTTATGATAGAATATCAAAGATCTATATCATATGAAGAATCCATGTCAATCAGCCCCTTGGAGGATTGATATGAAACACATGCAAGATCCATCATGAACATGAAAATAAAGAAGCAAAGGAGTAACTTGGCAATTCAACATCATCATGACGTTCCATGTCATCATTGTGAAGAGTCATATCAAGAGTCACATGTGCCATAGTGTCTTACCACATCATTTGTGGAATGTTATTGTGTAATTTCCCAAAATCAAAAAATGAAAATATGTGGAAAAACAAGGGTCCCGCATCGAATATGAAGAGTCACTATTGAGTTCTAAAGTCATATAGAATCTCAAAGGTCATGTAACAATTTGAAAAGTCATTGTAGAAGCTAAAGCATCATGAGGGAGGTCAAGAGTCACATGGGAGGTGGAGAGTCACCTCATTTCTTATAAAGACACCCTCATAACTCAAGAAAAAGGACTTTTGGGATTTCCAAACTTCCCACCTTGGCTTCTCTATAATTGGCATAGGACAAAACATATTTCTTTGGAGGAGAAAGTGGTGATTTAATGTTCCATTATTGGGGCTAGTGTGGTAACATTGTACTTGTATATCTTGGCACTTCGAATTTATATATGAAGCTTGATGGGCCAACACATTTTTGTGCATGTATCATGAATATAGTAATACTATTCTTATATTTTTGTGGTATATTTTTTGTTCACATGTACTAAGAAAATTGAACTATTTTGGTGGCTTTGGTACTTATATTGTTGAAGGTGTGTTCTATTTGGTTTAATGATCGTGGTTTTCTTGTGAATTACTTTGCAGACTAACTTGTGATCCTCTTATTCTCTTGCATGTCTCTTTTAGGATGGTACTATTACTTTTTTTTGTAGAGGCTCACTCCCTTTCTCTTTTTAGTGGAAACACCTTATGTGCATCTCAATTGTTCATCTCACATTGTCAACTTAATTTCTTATTTCAAATAACCTTTATATAACCTCTTATGTTAATTATGGAATCCAATGAAAATCCCTAAGGAAAATGGTCAGGGCCCTACTCTAAATGGTGTGAGGTCTAATTGGGACTTCACATTGAGGAGACACCCTTGGTTGACGGATTTCTAGAACCATCAACAAGGCCTAAGAAAAAATTTGTAAGAAGCTAGAGGCATTTGGAAAAAGAGAGAAAATAAATTAGAACCTGAGGAAATATGTTACTATTAGGGTGTTCCTGAGATGGATTGTGAGCCAGTGGAAACCCTAAATCATACTTCAATCTGCAAGTTCTTGGCTCAATGTGAGTCATGATGCTAGAGAACAAACCTTTTAGGTCACTGCCCATCTACTATTCTAGACACTGAAAGGCTTATAGGTTGAATTGGACATGATTGTCATTCTCATGTTTGGGATGAGATGTCTCTCCCGGTTGAATTCCTTGGTTGTCTAAACTTATTCATATAAGCATATTTAAATTCCTTTCTGTAATTATCAAGATGAGTCTTTCTAGAAAATTTTGGTCCTTTGGATGATCAGTGAATGGAATGACATTTTAAAATAATGGTAGAAGGTGTTTATATAGAATACTTAGTTACAATTTCTTTCCATGATGTTGAGAAAATAGTATTTTTTCTATAATACAAAAAAAAAAAAACAAAAATAGGTACAAAATAAAAATGGAGAAAGAAAGTATCGGTTTTCAATTAATGATCTACTGAGCATAGAGAATTTTTGTATTTATTATAATGTTTTGGAAAGGAAACTTTTTATAACCATAATGTAAACCACAACTGTACGAAATATGAGACAGGAGGTCCTATAAAGTTTACCGTTGTAGGGAAACCAAACCTTGAAATTTTAATAACACTGATGGGATTAGACCCAGTTAAGTTCCAATCGACGAACCAAAGTATGTCAATGAGTTTTCTGGGTATCAGTACCTATAACACATAAGGTATTCGTGGAAGGAATTAATCGACCTCAGGAATTCAGGTCCATACACTTAGCGAGTATTGATGAATAATCCCAACAACTATAAAAAAAGAGACCTCTCTAAAACAAATAAGTAGAGTTATATGCAATATCAACTAATTTAAAAAACATATAATGGAAAATTTTCACTATAACTCCAAATGAGAAGATAATACTATAACATTGAACATACAAAATCTAGAAGTGAAATACTTATGGAACTCGGGTTATACATAAGGCCAATATGGGAAACCTGGCAGCCGAATGTACAGTCTTGAGTCTCACGAAGGTGGTCGATAATATTAACCTCTTACAATCAATAAATTCGTAAATAATAGAAGAGATAATATAATATTTCATAGAAGTAATCATATTGAATAATTGTGTTTTTTAATGATTCGAAATTACCATACCATAATTATAAATAATGCCAGTATGTTGACACAAAAAATAAGGGTTTTTCTTTCAAAACTCTAAATCATTTCACAACAAATAACAAAATAAAGGAAACATTTATTCATTACAACAGGGAATCACTATATACTAATTTGATTATAGTTTCAAGTAAAATATAGAACGCCCATTGTCTGAGCAAATAGTAGTGCTTAATCTTAAGCAATTATGCTACATATTAGTGACAAAAATATGTACAATGTATTGTCACCTAAACACAGAGTAAAACAAAATCTTCCCTCATTGATGATAAAAAATTGTAAGAAGATTCACAAAAAACACCATTGACACCATTCAAAGGGATAAAACCCAACTATGACCTAAGATCTTGAATGACTAGTTTCAGCGAAATCCCATAACTTGGTCGAACTAGAACTTTGACCTAGGCAAGGACCTCACATAATCTGAGCTTGCATGGCTCTTAAAAGGAAATAAGTAACTATAATTGTTAAATGGAACCTAAAAAATGAGAGGATCGGTGTGTAAGCACCAAAATTCAACCAATAGCTTGAGACTGAGTTCTTGTCCAAAGCACTAATAAACATACACCTCTGAGGAGAATTCTTAATAGTGGTTCATAAGGAAACTATTACAAGTAACTTTTAAAAGGTGAGGATGATAAAATATCTTACCTAGGGTCTCTATCTTAGAGAATTTTATCACCATGCGCTGTAATAGGAGACACAATAGTCAAGAACGTAGGAAATAAAAGAAGAAATGAAAGTTTCGAGGCGAGGAACTCCTGCTAGCCGATGACTAAAGAAAACCACGGTTAGTACTAAGTGAATCCATGCTATTGTAGATATAATCTCTTCCCCAACCTATGATCAATGACTTAAAGTCAATAAATAACTTCAGAATTCCTTGCAAAAATGTTAACTAAGTATGCTCCATAAGTTAAGGAACCTAGCTCACCTGTTGCTTCTTGTCATAACAAATTCCCTCTATAAACTGAGCTAGGGTATGAAGTTGCAGTAAATCCTTGTCTAAACAAAATGAGGAATGAAAATGCTTCGAAGACCTGCCAGTAAGCCTGGGGTAGTTACCAAATGAATTCCTGAATTGATTTGACCATCGGATCAAGTTTTTTTTATCAATGACACATCCACGGCCATGTGTCCCTAGCCGGGAACACCAAGTAGTTCAGAATAATCTAGAACTCACATTGGAGAAGGTTAAGAGTTTGGAGGGTTATCAACCCATAAAAAGGGTTTAAAAATTATAATGCCAAGCATATAGTTAATGCATGAAATTAGCCTAAGGTCCATACAACTGATAAGATAACATTAAAATGTACAATAAGAACCCTCTATCCTCAAATGTTGCATGCATGACCTAAAATACCTTCGGGGGTAAGTATAAAAGGTAGATATGCCATTAATGGTATTTAGTATCTAATTCCACGAAAAAGTGATAATATATATTTTTTATTTATTTATTAACTGGATGTTACAAGTGGTACCAGAGCCACGTTTCAACAGTGTGGTCTGTTGGGAAACTATGAAATAAAAAAAAAAATTGTTTTAGTGATGCACAGAGTAAAGAAAGGATGAGGAGGGGAGTTGGAGGTACACCACCTATAAGACCAATTGCAAGAACTGGACATGTACAATTTTCAAAATCCAACACGGAAATGTGGACTCAGTTGGAAGAGGGAACCTGTAATACAAGCACCATGCTACTAGAAATAGGTCAAAAGTTATGAGATGAAATGACAACTTTGAGGATTGATAATGAAATATTGAGGCAATAATAGGAGAGAATCATTAAAATCCTATCAGAAAAACATAATCATAGAATTCCTAATCTAAGTACTGATGATGAAAATAGGGTAGAACACACACCAACAAAGGGAAGACAATATAGAATATGAGGGAGGTCGAAATGATAATGAAGATGAATATGACAATGTTTTTGGTAGAAAGGGTGCCAAGAGGCAAAAAGTTGAACTATTAGGGGAATTCAAGAATATTAAACCTTCAATAATTGATGGAGAGGTGGAGGAAACCGTTGAAGCCTGGTTGATTAACATGAAAAAATACTTTTCGATTTACGAGTATGATGGCAATCTAAAGGCTATATTTGCAATTTATCAATTTCAAGGTGAAGATACCTTATGGTGGGAACAAATTAAGACATTTCAGGGAATTGATGAGTAGGAGGTGACTTGGGACAATTTTCATAAACATTTTAAGGATAAATATTTAACGGAGTGATTCCATGATGTAAAAGCAAAAGAGTTCCTACATCCTTATAGTCATATATGGATGAATTTGTGACCACACTTTCATCCTTATTGAGGTATGTTCCCTACATTCATGAATATAAAGCTAAGATACAACGCTTTATCAAAGTTTTCCAGTATTCATGAAGGAACAATAGGAATTTGATAGTCCAAAAACAATGGATGAGGTTATTTAAAAAGATCGAATTTGTTATCAGCAAATGAAGCAAAAAGGAAAAAGTGGTAATTGTTTGTCTAGTAAGAAGGGGTAAAAGAATTCCAGAGTAATAAGAACCTCAAAGATACCAGTCATAAAGACTTACATAAAAGTCAACAAGGGAAGTTTTTCAAGAAAATTCAGTAGAATCCCCAATACCAGAATGAACCAAAACTAGTAGAGTCATCTAGTAAACCATAAACAAGTCGGACTCATAGGCCCCATTATAATGTTAGGGCTATGGGGAACCTCACTAATATAAAAATTCCCCCCCCCCCCCCCCATACTAGAATAGAACATACTTCTCACATACAGGAAGCTTCTACCATTGGTGAGATAGAAAGAACCATACCAAGGATCAATGCTGCCTTCAAGGACCATGAAGCGGAATACCAACCAACCATGATATAATTTGAACGTAATATATTTAAACAGGCTATATCTGTATTGATAGATCCAGGAGAATTCTTGAGCTACATCAGGCCTAGGATGGTAGAACTGTGTCATTTATAGACCCATAAATTTAGAAACCCCTAGTTAGTGCAACTAGCAACTAGGGCAAGAAGAAGGGTAACTGCTAAAGTAGAGAGTTGTCTTGTTGAGATAGTGGGACAACAAATTAGAGTAAATTTAAAAAAATTTCCTATGGGATCATATGACATTTTAATTGGAATGGACTAGTTGTAAGGGCAATTGTCTATAGTGAATTGTAATGAAAAAACTATTAGCTTCCTTATAGAAGAAGGTCATAGGCAAGATATTCGAGTGAAACAATGAATAAAATTACGTCCCATTACAACTTCACAATTAGGAAGGTGAATTAGGATGGGTTTTCAAATTTATGTTTTTCAAGTTGGATACTCTAATTCCAAAGACAAGGTAGAAACTTTAGAAAACATACCAATCATCCAAGATTTTATTGATGTGTTTCTAGAGGAAATTCCCAAATTACCCCCTAAGAGGGATACTGATTTTACTATAGAGTTAGTCCCAAGAGCTACCTTAGTGTCCAAATATCCCTACCACATGAGCTTACCTGAACTAACATAAATAAAAATGCAATTACAATAGTTATTCGATAAAGGGTACATTCGCCCAAGTGTGTCACCTTGTGGAGCCTTTGTGTTGTTTGTAAGAGAGAAGGACGACACCCTAAGGATTTGCATGGCAAATATAATTAAAAAAGTTGACTATTAAAAACAAATATCCATTGCTTAGGATTGAATATATGTTAGATCAAGTCACAAGTGCTACAATGTTCTCTAAAATTGATTTATGGTCCGGATACCACCAAATAAGAATTAAGGAAGAGAACATATGTATGACAACATTTAAGACCCATTCCGGTCATTGCGAATTTATTGTCCTACTGTTTGGGCTTACTAATGCCCCAAAAACATTTATGAGTTTGATGAATGGTATTTTTCACCCATACTTGGACAAATTTGTCTTAAATTTTATAAATGGTATCCTCGTTTATTCAAAGAGCCTAGAGGAACACAAGGAACATCTGTGGATAGTGTTGCAGACCTTGTGAGAAAATAAGCTATATGGGAAATATAGTAATGTGACTTCTATAAAGACCATGCATAATATTTGGGACATATAATTTCATCACAATTGATATTTGTGGACCCCGAGAAAATTAAAACCATTATGGAATGGCATGTTCCTAGAAACAGTGTGAGATTCGGTCTTCTATGGGACTAGCAAGGTATTATCTTCATTTTATAGGGGGGTTCTCTATAATCATTTATCCTATAACATTTTTATAGAATAATGGGAGGAAATTCAAGTGGACAATAGAATTCCAAAAGAGTTTTGAGCAAATAAAACATTTTTTTACTACTGCCCCCGTACTAAAAATCATTGACCTAAAAAAAGAATTTATGGTTTGCACGGATGCGTTCCAAGAGGGAATAGGGGGAGTGCTGATGCAAGGGAAATTACAAGCTTATGAGTCCTAGAAACTAAAGGACCATTAGAAGAGAAACTATTCTTATTATTTAGAACTAACTATTGTAATTCATGCACTAAAAGTTTGGAGACATTACATGTTAGGAAAAAAATTTGTATTAATGACTTACCATAGCAATTTAACTAGCCTTTCAAATAGCCTAACTTCAGTTATTTGCACCAAACTTCTGGTCTTTGCGAGTGATTGACACTTTAATCACACTGAGCATGAAACTGCAGGCACAATCTAGCATCACTCTTATGAACAAGAGAAGAAGAGAATTCTAACTAATTTCCCAACAACTAGAACAACTCAGATTGAATTTTATGAGGCACACAACCACTCATTTATAAGATTCACATCTATTGTCTAGTTATTACATGACTGGTGAGTACCGGTTAAAAGTAAAGATTCGGGTGCAAGTGGACAACTTGCATTTTCTCATCCATAGAAGTATTTCGACATATGAGGACCAAATCAGACACATTATTATGGGCCCACTACTACTTCTTCCTTAAGCTGAGGGTCCACTGCTTCACGCGTGAGAAGGTTTGGCACGTAGTTGAGGTATCTAGGCTTATGTTCAATACCAAAGTCATAACCATCTAACTAGATTTCCCATCGCATGATGCAAACGTTATTATCAGAAAGTTCACGGTTTGCTTTTATCATGCCCGACATGATTTTGAGATCGGTTCAAACCAATAATTTAATAGGTTTTAAATAAAGCCTTAAATGATATATACTTTTCTTGACTACGAGTACTTCTTTATGGCTTGAAGGATAATTGAGTTTAGCTCCATGAAAGGTTCCCGAGGTGTAGCCGCAAATCTCTTCAGTTCCATTTACATGTTCAAGAAGAATGCCTCCCCATGCAAAATTTGATGCAACTGTTTCAAGGACATAAATTCCTTCATCTATCGAGAGCTTGAGAGGAGGAAGGTTCTGGACTTTCTCCTTGATGGATTTCACCACCTGGGTCATGGCTTGATTCCATGAGATTGGTGACTTCTTCAATATTTGTTGTAGGACAACTAGATCTTAGGCTTATCCTTTATAGAAATGTCTGATATAATTCAGACTGCCTATGAATTGTTGCAGCTTAGTCTTGTCTAGGATTTTCTTTGGAAAATTCTACAGGTTTAGAAGAACATGATCTTGCAGTGTGATACTACCATTAGAAATCTTGAAACCTAAGAAAATTACATCTATTACTCCAATTTCTATCTTGGATTTTGACCAAGCTAATCCATGTTTAACATAATGCTCACAAAATATTTGAAGATATTTCTGATGTTCTTGGATATTCTTGGAACAGACGAGTAAATCATCTATGTAGATAATTAACCAATCTATGCCATGGAAAACATCTTCCATTCTTTTTTGAAATTCACTATGAGCATTTTTTAAATCGAAAGGCATTACCTTACATTGATAATGTCCATGTAGGAAAACAAAGGTCGTTTTATAACGATCATAGAAACCTGATTTAAGATCGAACTTGCTGAAGATGTTACATCCTTTCAGTTTTTGGAGAAGCACTGCTTGATTTAGCAGAGGATATGCCATATTTTTCTTAGAACTACATTTAAGGGCTTGTAGTTAATAACCATGCGAGGTTGGCCTCTTTTTATCTTTGAATGCTTGTTTGATTGAGCCCTTGTCTAAGTGATCTATAATCTCTTTTTGACAGTAATCCAACTCGATGGACTCATCAAAGCAGCTGATGCTTTTTGTGGCCTGATTTGTATATCATTTGCATATGGTAGATCAATCGCATACTTTTCTCGTGCCCAGAATGAATTGGGGATATCCGAAGTACACTATTGGATAATCTTTTCATAAATTTCTTTCAAAGAATCTTGACGATGAGCTGTGGCAAAAGAAATGATTCTTTCTTTCTCTTGACTTCTCCAGGTTTTGGTTGTTCTAGATTTTTCTTATGAGGGATGGAGAATGTACAAGAAGTTTTGAGATGAATTTGTGCAAACCTACCATAAATAGTCATGGAAAATATGAGTTGGTGGTAATCAATAGAAATGGGAGACCAACAGATAAAGAATTCAAAACCAAAAATAATGTTGGCCAAGATGTCATCAATTTCGAGGAATTTAAATTGAACTGGATGGTCTTGGATTGCCACGAGGAAATAAATTGCCTGATGTGGGAGAGAAAACATTGAACCGGTAATGTTGGCACCGCCTCCATTGATTTCTCCCAATAGAAATGGAGAATAGAAATATGGCAAGCTAAATTAAGATGAGCGCCTAAATCAAGTAAATAGTTTAAGGAATATGGTTTACAATCAGGGGGACAAAAGGTAAGAGGAATATACAATTTAGATTAACTAGCGAGACAAAGAGACTTAGTAGGATAAAGTGTAGACAAATCAGGTGAATCATGCCATAATATGGTGCAGGCGAGACACGGGAAGATTGTTCCGGACTACCTAGAACCTTAGTTACTAGATGGTTGAAATCATCATTAGAGGATTCAACAACGTCTTTCTCGAGCTAGTGCAACTATTCTTTGAGACTTTGAGCTATGTGGCAAGGGATCTGACCTTTTCTTTCTTATCATGGATCTGCATACGCAGGGATGTGTAGGTCGCACACTTGACAAATTTTTGCTCTAGATGCTTGGCTAGATGATCAGCATATAACTCAACCCGATGCTAGTAGGAGTGAACTGAATAGGCTATCTCCTTCTCTCTTTTTTGGTCGTCATTTGGCTGGATGACTCAAGTTCTAGATGGTTTAAAGTAGTCATGGTAGCCTCAATTTTTGTGATCTCATCATGAATGTTTATGTGTAGATTTATCTTCCATGGCAGAGTTTTCTCGAGATTTTTCCTTAAATCTGTAAGCCACTTGTTAGGCATAGAAAACATACAAAAATGGTAGGACTGCAAACTATCTTCTTCTTCATAACTACCATGGAAACCAAGAATGGGGTTTTCATCTTCTTCTTCTACCTCGGAATTATCCTATGGATAATAAATTTCTCCAGTAGGATCTTCGTCATAATTACACTAGAACAGATCCCACCTAATAAGTTCTAAGGTATTTGTGAATAGAGCTACTAGTTTTGGCTTCCTTTCTTTTTGTGGACATTCATTTGCTCAATGACCTTCCTTATTGAAAATAAAGCATCAAACTAATTTAGATGGAGTCTTTCGATACCGAAGGAATGGTCATTTTTCTGGAAAGGCTTCTTTCTAGGCTGATATGGTTGCTTGTAAGATTCTAGATGAAACTTACTTACTAAGAACCAATGCTTGCAGTGTGGATATTTGGATTTACAAGAGAATTTAGGGTCATGATTGAAGGATCCCTTACCCCAGTTGGGCATATGGCCAACTGTTGTGCGAATATTATTTGAAAATATCTTGTTGTACTCCTTGAATTCAATCATAGCACATTTATCTAAACAATGTTCTTCAATTACTTTCTTGATGTGGCCATGGACTATTGCTAAGGTCATGCCTGACAGAGAAATATGTTTGTCTTCAAAATATTTGTTGATAATAGTGGTAAGAACGTGAGGCATACTCTATAGGCTTTAGCCCCGTAAAGAAATTACCTGCATACAAATTCTAAAACACAGAAAATAAACAATGCGAGAGCATAAAACATAAAACACATATACACAGAGATTTTCCCCTTGATCCCAAAACTGGGACTACCAACTTGATTTTTAATTATGTTCCTTTCAATGTTACAATGCATATTTATACATGTCGAAGCATCCAATACCATGGACCAAAAACCATCGCGTCCAAAACCATGTGAAAAAATCATTCACAAAACCATAGGTAGGTCTGCCCAACCTAATATAGGGTCCAAAAAAAAATGTTCTGGGGCACCTCTTTGGACCCCATAGAGGGGGGCTATCCGCACCCCTAAAACCCCCTGTGACCCCCCCCGCTACGCAATCGGCGCAACGAAGGGGGGGCTCCACCCCACTAACCAGTCAGTTAACTATGTGGGCTAGTCATAGAAAGAATATAACACAACCCAAAATTCTCCCACTTGTTGTTTTCTTTTCACAGGGGGCCACAAGAGAGCTTAGTCATTTATCCAGCCCTGCAATGCTCATTGTTTCTCTACAGCAAGAGAACTTCTCAAAGCTCATAGATTTTTTCAATACATCTGTAATATTCTTCAAAGTGTCCACCTTTACCAACAACACCTTTTTGTCTTCTATCATATCCCTCACAAAGTGATATTGATCATCAATGTGCTTTGTCTTTGAATGACATGCAGGGTTATTTGCCAAGAAAATTTCACTTTGGTTGTCACAGTCTATCCTTATAGCTCCATGTACTAACCCCATACTTGAACACAATCTCTGCAACCAAACTTCTTCCTTTCTTGCATGAGTGGTTGCCATGTATTCTGCCTCTGTAGTTGATAGTGTCATTACAGACTGTTTCTTACTCATCCAACTGACTGCACCTCCAAATAGGTTAAACACATACCCACTTGTCGATATTTTCTGATCCAGATCTCCAGCCCAACATGCATCAACAAAGCCACAAATATCCAACACTCTCTCCAATCCTGGTCTTCCATGGTAGCACAAACCATAATCGCTAGTGCCACATAAATACCTAAAAACCCGCTTCACTGTTGTCGACTTCTCCTTCCCTGGTTTTGACATAAACCTTCTCAATACTCCCACTGAATGTGCAATGTCTAGTCTAGTACAGACCATTGCATACATCAGGCTACCGACTGCACTTGCATATGGAACATGGGACAGGTCCTCTTCCTCTTCTTGTGTCTTGGGACACTGTTCAATAGATAACCTCACACCTACAGGATTAAGAACCTTCACCAATTTACTATCTTGCATATTAAACCTCTACAAAATTGTCTCGACATACTTCCTCTGGTTTAACCAAAGCTTCCTCTTTGCCTGGTCTCTTTTAATTTCCATGCCCAAAATATAGTTTTCAGCACCAATATCTTTCATGTCGAATTTGGAGGACAATTCAGTCTTCAAATCCTGGATAATTTCTTTGTCATTTCCAACCAGCAACATATCATCCACATACAAGACCAGATAAATAGCATAGTCACCAATTAATTTAAAATAAACAGAGTGATCTGCTTTACTTCTGGTGAAGCCAAGTCCCCGTATAAATGTATCAAATTTATGATACCACATCCTTGATGACTGTTTTAACCCATACAGAGACTTCTTTAACTCGCATACCATTTTTTTCTTACCCTTCACAGCAAAACCTTCAAGTTGTTTCATGTAGATCTCCTCTTCCAGATCCCCGTGAAGAAATGTTGTCTTCGCATCCATCTGTTCTACCTCAAAATCAAAAGTAGCAGCGACAGATAAAAGTAATCTAATAGAAGCTACCTTGACAATAGGAGAAAAAATATCACCAAAATCAATTCCCGGCACCTGGGAATAACCTTTTGCTACCAACTGAGCTTTGTATTTCTCCACCTTTCCTTCTGCATTTGTCTTCTTTTTGAACACCCATTTGCTGCCAATGGGTTTCCTTCCAGCCGACAACTCCACCAGAGCCCAAGCCTCATTTTTGTGCAAAGATTCCATTTCATCAACCATGGCCTCTTTCCAGAGTTTTTCATTCTCTGAATCTACTACTTCCTTCATAGTTCTAGGATCATCATCAGTAATAGATAAAGAAAAATTTGAACAAAAAGTAGATGGACTATACCTTTCCGACTACCTTTTTTGTTGAACTAATCTTCTCACATGCAGAATTTGTGGCTCTTCATCTTCTGATTCCTCCTCTGTTGTAGAGTCTGATTCTTCCTCCTTAAGATCAAACTCTATCTTCTTATTTTCCTTTATTTGGACTTCATTTTTAATAACGTCTTTCACCTCTTTGAACACCACATCTTGGCTGTACACAACCTTCCTTGTTATTGGATTCCAAATATTATAACCCTTTAAACCATCCTTATACCCAATAAAGATGCACTTTTCAGATTTACTATCCAACTTGGTTATTTTCTCCTTTGGAACATGTACATATGCATCACATCCAAATACCCTCATATGTGAAAGAGAGGGTTTCTTACCAGTCCATACCTCTTGTGGAGTCTTATACTCCAATGCTGATGAAGGGGATCTATTGACTAGATAACATGTTGTCTCCACCGCCTCTGCCCAGAATTCCTATCCTACCTCGGCACCACTGAGCATGCTTCTTGCCCTTTCCATCAATGTCTTGTTCATTCTTTCTGCAACTCCATTTTTCTCAGGTGTGTATAGAGTAGTCTTCTATGTGCTATACCACACTTCTTACATAATTCTTCAAATTCCCTGCTGCAAAACTCTCCACCGTTATCTGTCCTCAACACCTTTATCTTCTTCTCTGTTTGGTTTTCTACTAGAGCCTTAAATTCTTTAAACCTTTCAAATACTTCATATTTCCTCTTAAGGAAATATATCCATGCATTCCTTGAGAAGTCATCTATAAATGATACATAGTACATCACTGTGCACAAGTTCTAATACATGTTTCACCCTCTTACCACCAGAGGGAAAACTCACCCGATTCTGCTTCCCATATACACAATTTTCACAGAAATCAAAATCCAGAGAGCTATTGCTCATACCTTTACCATGAAGTACTCGAAGGCCCTTCTCTCTAATATGTCCAAGCCTTTGATGCCATAGCATGGTCTTCTCTCTAGAGACCACTAGATTTTCTGCTCCACTTTTAGGAACCACAGAACTATTGCACCCATCAACAACAGTGTTACCTTGAAGCTTGTATAGATTTCCAATCTGAACTCCCCGCATCAAAACCAGTGCTCCCCAAACCATCTTGCAGGTATCCTTCTCAAACACTGTTTTTACACCTGTATCATCTAGCTTGCTTACGGAAATCAGATTTCTTGCCAATGCAAGAATATGCAGAACACCCAAAAGTGTTCTAACCCTTCCACCTTGCAACTTCAACTTTACTTTTTTGTGACCAACAATTATAGCCTTCCTATCATCCCCTAAGAAGACATCACCACCATCATATTTCTCATACTTGCAGAACCACTCTTTATGAGGAGTGAAGTGAAAGGATACACCTGAGTCAATCAACCATGCCTCATTATCTACATGTGTTCTTGAAGAAGCCAAGTACACATCCCCACCTTCATCTGAGGTGGTTTTTGCCTCTACAGAAGGAGCATCATTAGATCCCTTTCCTTTGTCAAGATCTTTAGATTTACAATCCCTTTTGTAGTGCCTTTCCTTTCCGCATTTCTAGCACACCACCTTTATAAGTTTTCGTGGAGATTTAGATCTCCCTCTAGATTTAGATCTCCCACTCAATGACTTATTTTTGTTTCCGTTCTGGGACCATCCTCATATAGACAAGGCATCACTATTCTAGCTCTCCATATTTTTCCATCTCATCTCCTCCGTCAGCAAGGATGAGACTATTTCATCAAACTGCAAGGTGGTTATATTGCTACCTATTACAATAACCAGGCTATCCCACGAATCTGATAGAGAACACAACAAATCGATGCACTTATCTTCATCTGAAATTTTAATATCAATAGATAATAACTGACTTACCACAGTATTAAATGCGTTCAGATGTTCTGTCACCAAGTCTCCATCTTTCATCCTCCGGTTATATATCTTTTTCCATAGGAATAGTTTATTCACCAAAGACTTAGATTGGTACAAAGTCCCTAACTTTTCCCACAAAGCCTTTGCCATAGCTTCCCTTGATACATTCAACAATACTGAATCTCATACACATAATCATATTGTGCTCTTCGCCTTCTGATCCAACTTCTTCCATTCTTCATCAGACACTCTCGTTGGTTTAGTACTTGGATCTACCATGACCCACTAATCTTTATCCACCAACAGATCCTCCATCTCGAATTTCCATAACTCAAAACTCTGACCATTAAATTTCTTGATCTCTATCTTTCCACCACTCACCATCTTCTTTCACCACCAGAATCGATCCCGCAGATCTCCCATTGAATAGGGTCTACCATAGGCTCGAGCAAAAACCCTCAGCAACAAAGGCGTCCCCTTGAAGCCAAAACAACTCTAATACCAAATGTAGGTTTTAACCCCGTACAGAAATTACCTGCATACGAATTCTAAAACACGGGAAATAAACAATGTGAGAGCATAACACATAAAACACATATACACAGAGATTTCCCCTGGATCCCAAAACTGAGACTACCAACTTGATTTTTCATTATGTTCCTTTCAATGTTACAATACATATTTATACATGTCGAAGAATCAACTACCATGGACTGAAAACCATCGCGTCCAAAACCATCGACCGAATACCATCGCATCCAAAGCCATTTACGAAAATCATGCACAAAACCATAGGTAGGTCCACCCAACCTAATATAGGGTCCAAAAACAAAAATTTTCAGGGTAGTGCCCCGGACCCCATAGAGGGGGGCTACCTACAACCCTCAAACCCCCTGTGACCCCCCCACTACACAATCAGCACAACGAAGGGGGGGGCTCCGCCCCCCCTCTAACCCCCTGGTTAACTACGTGGGCTAGTCGTGGAAAGAATATAACACAACCCAACATACTCTGGATATACCTCTTGAGGTATGTTGTATTAGCATAGGAATTGGATTGGATGAGACACATGAGGGCTTCACTTGGGGAGCAATACCATACCACGTGGGTTCATATTGGGGGATATTTATTGAAGAAACAATGACATAATATATTGGGGGATATATAGTGGGGAGAGGGCTTTTATATTAGCAGGTATAAAAAATGGAGTCCAAAGTTAATGAAAAAATATAAAGGGGTATACAAAATGTTAACAAAAATATAGATACCTACAATATCTAGCGAAAGTAGGGGTTTTTAAATTGGGAAGGTGTATTGGGTTTATATTGGTAGGGGGTTAAATAATGTGATTTTTAGAGGTATTTTCCAATGTGTAGTGAAATTAAGGGTATTGTTTAATATGCCATGAACGCACATGACATGTCATAGATTCATTGAGTGAAGCCCCCGTGATGAGATAATCATACTTTTGACAAAAATAATCTTCCATAAGCCCAAGATTTCCTAACTAGTTATACATAAATAATTCACTACAATGGTGTGGATCTTCATCAATTGTAAGGTCGACAAACTGTGCATGTAGAGCAATGAGAAATTGAACAACATGATCATTATGGCCAGGGATGGCTTCTTGGGCTTATGTGGAGGTGTAATGCCACCATGTATGTGCTAAGCCATCAAATCCATTGATAATGAGTTGTGAAATGCTAAGGAGAGAAAGGGTAGGGTCATTAATATGTTTTTTCGTTGCCTAGCTATTGAGGAGACTCACTGCATTCTCCATTTCGACCGTAGGCTAGAAATTTGGAAAAAACATGGGTTCTTGCGGCATAGCTTGGATGGCTACACTCATAGCTAAAACTCTAGTTGTTGTTACTGATATGGGACAGGATGTTTCGCCAACTTGGGTAATCCTCAAAGGGACACCTGGTTCTTGCTTTACATAAACAAGGAATTGATTTATTTGGTTCTTTGAAAGGGAATGACCCTTTTCTTGCACTTGTTGCAAGAAGGATGTTGTGATCAAAGTAGCTTCCTCGATCTCTTCTTCTTCGATTATTTGAATCCCAAAATTCCATGTAGGTAGCTCATGACTAGCTACGCTAAAGCTGAAACTGCACCTAAGCTTGTTCTTTGGATTATCTATAAACATAGTTGACTTTGATGGTTTTTCTAAAATATAATAGTGAGGGATATGAACCTTAGATCCTAACTTCTTGATGAATGGGGTAGTGATGGAAAAAACCTGAGATATAGCTTCCAGCCTTTAGCCTAGCTTTTTATTGGTTGTTGTAAGGACTAATATGTTAGCTATCTTGTGATCTAGAAATTCTAATCTTGCTAAGATATTCTCGCACATTTCCTTTTCTTCAGACTACCTGTTTAACCTTAAGTACATCATTCTAAAAATCATCAATGTTCTTTAACTCGAGATCAAGCTGGAGATTTGCATAGTTAAGTTGTGCAATGTTAATAGTAGTCGGGGTGGTTGTTGGTACTGTGTTGTAAGGCATGAATTCCATTTTATTTTGACCATCATCATCAAACTTTCTGAAAGATACATAAGGCAGGTTCCTTCCTGGAGTGTAGGATTATTCTCTTGTGCTAACTTTGATAGTTTTAGTATTTTCTTCTCGGGGTAGCCAAGTGATCACGAGGATGTGAGGTCTTTCTGGCTTAGTAGGAGTACTAATATTTTGTATCAGTTGATTGCAGGTTGGAAAATATTGGTGATGACCTTGGTGTTTGGTATTAAGCTTTGTTGAAGAGCTAGCGGGATGGTTTTGGACCATCTCTGCAACTTTCTCTCGAAAGCTTACCTGAACTTGGGTTTGTAACAGTACAAAGTAAAAATAAGTTAATTTCTTAATTAAAAACGTAAGAAGACAATTAAGTTCATACCTATATTACCTATAACCGACGTGTGCCAGATGGCAACAAGGTTTTGGGGACGACTCTCCACCCAACCGTAGGCTCAATTGTGCAAGGATCTGCAACAACTGGCCACCCCCGAGCCCTTAATCAATGTACTACTGCCAGTGACTCCTAAGTCTTTAGAACATCATTCTCCCAAGAGAATGCAAGATAGAAATTCAGAAAGATGGGATGCAGGAATGCCTCTCATCTCCCTCCCATCTATTAAATAGAACAATATTGAAAGGGAAACCACATGCACACACTCCATGTGTCTACATGCAACTTTCTTTTGATTTTTTTTTTTTTAGTTTTCTTGTTTTATTTCCTTCTTTTTGATAGTTTCCTTGTTTTATTTATTCTTATCTAGAGCTTTAGTATGGTTATTACTATTTTTATTTTTATTATTTTTATTTATTTTCTTTGTATATATTTTTAATCTTATTTATTATTTAACATTTATGATTTATTATTTTTTCATTTTTATTACTTATTACTTATTATTTAATTTACTTCATGTTTCCAACACCCTCTGCTGAACTAGTATAACCAGCAGGCATTGAAAGTCCCCAACACCTGGGAAATCTCAAGGAATCTCTGTCCTTTTTCCCACTTTCGGCACCAGGCATAAGCCTGACTCAGTTTGTATCCTAGTCCAAGGCTGGCCCCAAGGCTTGTGCCTGACTCAGACCTCATCTGCCCCAAGGCAGGCATCCGGTCCGGTACTCAATGACCCCGGGCATCTCGCAAGGCTGGCCCATTCCCTCCACAACTATTAAGGCGCACAGCCCCAGACAATGAAGTCCTTTACATCCCTTCCAGACTTCGGCATCCCAATCCAATAACAGGCACTTAGCGTATAACATCAGGCACTTGGCCTCCTCAAGATGGTCCCATAGCTCTTCAAGAGCTATACACAAGACAAAGGAACCACTAGCATATGTAGTGTTGATTGAGTTATGTCCCCAGCCATATGGTATTACTTATTCTCCCTCATGCATATGGGCTCGCACGAGATCATCAAATAAACTGGCCCTCACAGCCCAATGTGTAGTCCTGTCGATCATTATAGCTCAACATGCAACAATGCATTTGCTATACCATCATAGTATCATAGAAAATAATCCACAGGCCAAGTCTTTTATGTCATCATTGTTAATAACAAACTGCATGCTCATGCATGTCATTTGTATGCACTTATTACATGCTTCATCATTTTAAATTATGATATGCACATATTGCATTAGAGATATATCATGACTTTACATAATAGATGAACCATGTGTAAATAAACCTCATATTGTAGCATCATAAATCCTATGCAAATCATAAGGATATAGTATCACTATAAGAACCATATGTGCATCATTATATCATATTAGTCAAGTACCTGTGTTAACTAAGAAGCATTTCCACACACTTTAATCAAGTAAATAAGGAAATTCTTGAAAAATAACAACTGCATCTTCCCAGGTGGCTGACCCTGGGCTATATTGGTCCCATTGGACCTTGACTTGATCAAATTCACGGTTCCTAAGTCGACAAACCCGGTAGTCCAGTATATAGAATGGTTCGACCTGAAGGACTCCTTCCTCAGAAACCTACAATTTTTCAAATTTCAAAACATGGGACGGGTCAGGTACATATTTTCTAAGCATAGAAACATGAAACACATTATGCATCCTTCTTAGATGGAATGGCAGCTCGAGCTTGTAAGCAACTGGTCCAATCCTCTCTAGGATCGTGAATGGCCCAACAAATCTAGGTGATAGCTTTGTTCCCTTACCCATCCTAAAGGGACTTTTAAAGGGTTTGATTCTAATGAAAACTTGGCTTCCTTCCTCAAAGTTTCTATCAATTCTCTTTGCATCAGCATAACTTTTCTGGTGATCCCTGGCTTCTTTTAGTCTCTGTTTAATTGTGGCCATTTGTTATTCCATTTCTTGGAGAATTTCTGGTCCCAACATGACTCGATCCTCTAATTAATCCCAACTTAACGGAGTACGACATGGTCTTCAGTACAAGATTTCGAAGGGAGCTGCCTGTATTGAACTCTGGTAACTATTGTTGTATGCAAACTCCACTAAGGGAAGGTATTTCTCCCATTGGTTTTGTTGATCCATGACATACATTCTCAGCATGTCCTCCAACACTTGGTTTGCTCTTTCTGTTTGACCATTTGTCTCTAGGGGATATGTTGTACTGAAATTCAGTTGTGTTCCCATAGATTGTAATACACTTTTCCAAAATCTAGAAGTAAAACGTGTGTCTCTGTCAGATATTATCTTTTGTGGTACTCCATGAAGGCGAATTATTTCTTTTAGGAAAATTTGAGCAATAGCTGATGCTTCAAAGGTGGTCTTGATTGGGATGAAGTGAGCACTCTTAGTTAATTTATCAACCACAACCATAATACAGTCATGTCTTTGGGATTTCATAGGTAAGCCTCCAACAAAATCCATCAAAACAACTTCCCATTTAGTTTATGGTATATCATGGGGTTGTAAAAGCCCTGCCGGGTGACGATGTTCAACTTTAACCTGTTTACATTCTAAACATCAGGCCACAAACATTGTTATACCCTTTTTCATCCTTGTCCAAAAAAATAGTTGTTTTAAGTCTGCATACATTTTATGGACTCCTGGATGTGCAGCATATGGAGCTTGATGGGCTTCCTTCATTATTAAATTTCGAATATAATCATCTTCTGGGACATAAACCCTACCCTTATATCGTAGCAATCCATCATTTTCTAAGGTGTATTCCTCCCACTTGGTTGCCATAGGTGCCTCTTCTTATAAGGAAAATTTTATTTGCTGGTAATGTGGGTCCCCTACTAGATGGTTTAGAATCCAGCTCCTCAAGTCTATCTCTAATGATGATATTGAATGAAGTCTAGGTCTCCTGCTTAAGGCATCTCCAACTTTGTTCTCTTTTCCCTTAATATAGGATATCTTGAAATCATAATCACTAAATATCTCACTCCAGCATCGTTGTCGAGCATTAAGGTCCTTTTGTGTGAAGATATACTCAAGAATTTTATGATCTGTTCTTAATTCAAATTGACGCCACATTAGATAATGTCTCCACAATTTCAAGGCCATTACCACTGCTGCTAATTCCAGATCATGAGCTACATAATTGATTTCATGGTTCTTAAGTTTTCGAGAAGCATAAGCGATAACCCCTTCATCTTGCATCAAGACTGCACCTAATCCTTCTTCTAATGCATCCGTGAATACAAGAAAGTACTTTTCCATGTTGGGTACTTTTAATATTGGAGCCATTGTTAGTCGATGTTTTAGCTCATTAAATTATTTCTCACATTCACTTGTCCATTCAAACTTAACCCCTTTCCTTTGGAGGTGGGTGATGGGATTAGATATCTATGAGAACCTTTCTACAAACCTTCTATAGTAGCCTATCAATCCCATAAAGCTGCGTACTCCTTTGACATTTCGAGGAGAGGGCCAAGTCATAATAGTTTCAATCTTACTATAATCAACTACAATGCCTTTGCCACTAATGATATGGCATAGATATTGAATTTCTTTCTCAAAAAAGGAACATTTAGAAAGTTTTCCATATAGCTTATGTTCTCTAAGGCACTGTAGTACCAACCTCAAGTGTTCTAGATGCTCTTCCTCATTACGGGAGTAAATGAGGATGTCATCCAAGAACACTTGAACAAAGCAGTCCAGATATTTTCGGAAGACACTGTTCATCAAGTTTATGAAGGCTGCTGGGGCATTCGTCAAACCAAATGACATAACAATAAACCCATAGTGTCCATATCGCATTCTGAATTCCGTCTTAGGTATGTCTCCCTCCTTGATTCTTAGTTGATGATAAATTGACCATAAGTCTATCTTGGAGAATATTGAAGCTCCTTTTAGTTGGTCAAAGAGGTCATCGATTCATGGCATGGAGTACCTATTCCAAATGGTGGCCTTATTTAGATCTCATTAATCAATATATAACCTAAGAGTTCCATCCTTCTTCTTTACAAAGATTACTGGTGCACCCCAAGGTGACACACTAGGTCGTATAAAACCTTGATCAAGAAGTTCTTTGAACTGTATACTCAACTCATCAAGCTCTAGAACAGTCATTCGATAAGGTTTTTTGGATATGGGTTCCACTTCTAGTTTCAAAGTTATGGAGAAATCAATTTCTTGAACTGGAGGCAAACCTGGTAGCTCTGGAGGAAATACATCTGCAAACTCAGAAAGTAGTGGGTACAATTTATCCGAGGACTTCTCATTGGTAGGAACCATTTCTACCGCATAAATCTTGCACCCTGTCCTCATACACTTATTAACTTTCCTGGCTGATATGAGGCGCAACATAACACCACGTCTAATCCCTCTTATTACTTTGGTTTTTCCTTGGTCATTTTTTATGATAACTGTCTTATTATAACAATCCAGTATAGCTTGATGGGATTCAAGCCAATCCATTCCCACGATTAAGTCATACGTCCTACTATTCGTACTATATAGGTTCATCTTGGTATCACACCCCCCAATGTTAACACTACAACCTCTTACCATTGACCCTACTGATTACTGAGAGCCTGATGCCATTTCTACCATTCTAAAGTTACTTTTCTCATGAGCTGTTAATCCACATATAAGTATTGTTGAAGGTGAAATAAAACTATCAGTGGCACCTGGGTCGATTAACACAGATAGAGGGATGTTATTGATCATACCTGCAGACTCTACTACAATGGCTTGGTGCTTAGCCTGGCGGTGGTTTGTGGCTGCATGAATTCGATGTGGGTTTTGTGGTATTCCTCCTTTTGCTTTTTATTCTTGTTGTTCAATCCCTGTTTGATAGCTTGGACAATCTTTTCTATAATGTGGACCTTTACATTGCCAACATTCTACTGGTGCCTGCTTCTTACGTTGTACTTGTCCTTGGTCACCAAATCTTCTACGCCACCCACTATTCAAGTAAGGTTGACCCTTACGTCCTCCTGGAGGCGGTCGAGAAGTTGCACTAGCGATCCGAGAAATAATGTCTTGTCTTCCCTGGAATCTATATGGCTACCCCCCAGGTTTATTTAGCCTCGTTGTGGAAGGCTCCTTTCCTGAATTTCCATCAACCACCATTTATTTCTTCATATTGATTTTCCTTAGGACTTGTTTGGCTAAACTAGTGGTTGTTGCCATAGTGGTGGGTTTCCACATGACGACTTCTACTCAGACTAAGGGGTCGAGTCCATGCAAGAATCTTTCAGCTTGACGTTTATCATCAGCCATATAGTCCACATGATGGACCAAAGAATAAAATTCAGCTTCATAGTCCGCGATAGATCTACCATTCTGTCGTACTTCATGGAAAGCACCTACTTGTTGGTGTTTGTACTCTTCTGATAGGTACCTAGTTCGGAAGGCTTCCTCAAACATTTCCCAAGTAACTTGCACTGGGGTGACTTGCATCTTCGTTTCTTCATTTACCCACCATAATAAGGCATCTCCTTTTAGTATACTCATTGATATCTGGGTCTTTTCCCTAGAAGTGTATGCCTTAAAACTAAGTGCTCTTTTAACAGCCATTACCCATGCTTCCACTTTTGAACCCCCTTCTAGACCTGTAAACTCTGGTAATTTGGCTTTTTGGACTTCTTTCATAATATCAAGTGTTGCTTGTCCATCTTTGGCATTGGATTGAGAATTTAGGTCTTGTCTTTGTTTTTGTCCCAATTTCTTTTGCACATTTCCTTGATCTCGTCCTTAACTTGAGACCCAATCCTTAAAGATATTGGTCATTTCCCCAAGGGAATGTAATATAGCTTGCTCAGTTGGGGTTCCTATCTCTGAAGTGGCGAGAGGTGATTTTTCTACCGCAGGGTTGTTTCGGGTTTGTCTTCGACGTTTAGGAGCCATGATCTACCCTGTAATATTCAGTTAAATTATACATTACTTTTATGCCAAAAATATGATAAAAATACCAAGAAAAGGGGTGATCGAATTATGGTACACCCCATCGTTATTGCTATATACATTACAATGATAAGGAATAAATAACAAATAATATAAGTGACATTTGAATTCAAGGATGACAAGTAAGTTCGTAAGTTCGTTATTGCTATATACATTTCAATAATAAGGAATAAAAAACAAATAACATAAGTCACATTTGAATTCATAAGGATGGCAAGTAAGTTCGTTATTGCTATATACATTTTTAGAATATGTTCAAATTTAAAATATACATTTAGTTACTCAATTGAATTACAATACTTAAACCACAAATTATCACAAATTTCGTAGTGTAGAAACATGGAGTTTGTGAGTTCCAATAATTACCAATAATCACAATACTTAAACCATATTTTTTTTTTCAATAATTAAACCATAAATTATCAACAATCACAATTTTGTAGTATAAAACCATAAAACTTAGAGAATTGGATCAATGTAAAATAAAACAAAAATTCGAATGAGTAAAGCTTAAGAATATTGGTGACATTATTATGTTAAGAAGGTATTGAATTTTGGAAGGAAGAATTATATGTCACAATAATATTAATTCTGCAGATTCATGACTGTAAGTATCTGTTTATGCAATCATTACTTATGTAGAAAATAAATGGATTGTTTTAAAATAAATTGTTAAACAAGTGTATATTGAGGTCCTTATGACTATTCTAAGAAAATTTATTAAATCAAACCATCAAGAAATATTCCACACCATAAAGAAGAGACGCTGCCACCCGACCCGAAACCTGATCAGATGACTAGGAAGGTTATTCCTCCCCAACAAAAAATAATATCATTTTATTAATTATATGACCTGCCTGCAAGTGCACCCGCGAAGGAAACACCATATCAAATCCCTTAAATTACAATACATTTAGCCATATTAATTGCCCGGATAAGACATAAAATTGCCTGCATAAGACATAAGACATAAGATTGTAAGCTTGCGGCAATGGCTGTGCGTGTTCTTGCAAATTCCATTGTTCCTTTCGATAATAATGTCGAGAAATCCACACATACTATAAGATCAACCTCACATTTTGGTTCGAAACATTCGTTGAGAGACAATACCATTTACACAATCAATTGTACCATTTCCTCATCCAAGGTAGGTAATTGTTCCTACAACAAATTATACTCGTTACAGTTTGTTCTTGCAGCTATCAAGAAACAAGCAGCAAAGGAAGGATTCGGTGAAAGACCCAGGTAACTGTTCGGCCTGATGGGTCAGAGTTTGTATTTGTGAAAGACAATGTAACAATTCATCCTACACAATATGCGTTTGAACACATTAATGGGCGTCTGTGTCTTATCAAACAAGGCTCTTCATTGTTCATGGTAGGGTGTCTTCCTGAGTCCTAGATACTGTTGAATGCAGGAAATTATTTTGCAAGCTTATCCTGGCAGTTGGTAGTTGTATGCAATAATTTAAAGTTATTTGTTTATTGGATGCATTAAATCAACAATGAGACTAAATTAGACATGTTTGTGAAAATAATTCATGGCAGACATTCAAAACAATACTGTGAGGGATGGCATGGCTCGTATATTAAGTAAGATTGCTGAGAAAGGTATGATGGAAATTTTTGACTGCTGCTTGTGTAAATAGAAATATTGTAAACACATCTATCCAGGCCTTTTTGAAGTTTATACCATGTTCAACTTATTGTAATTCTTTTTATGTATTCCCCTGCAATTCATAGATCGAAACTTGTATACAATACATGTTGTGCCATTGTCAGAAGTTAAATCTATTCGCCGGCACACACCACCTCTGGGATGGCAGTTTGTCATTGTTGTTCTCACATCTGGTAAATTGCTTAAACATACTGTCTTTAAGCAAAATGTCGATTGCCATTTGTTTCTATATAATTATTAACACTTCAATTCAGAACTTGCCAAAAAAACAGAGTTTAACATAGGTATTTGACATAAAAGCACAATGAAATAACATGATCTTAGAGAGGATTGATGGTTAAATCTGGAAGAAGCAACGAAAATTAGACAGATCAGAGGCCTCCCGCCTAGATCAGAGAAATAAACCAAAACCAAGATCTGGAGAACCAAAATAAAGGACGACTGAGTCACATAGAAAAGGCTATCAGAATTCTCGATGGAAAGAGACCCAGATAGGTGGGCAATGGACTGCAACTCCTCATGAGTGAACAAGCCCAATTGCATGTGGGGAAGAGAGCAAAGCCCAATGGCGACATTGAGGCTGTCACCCGGAACTTCAACAGAACTCGATCGAATGGTCTAAACAGTGCCTTTTGATGAAAGGGAAACCAGATTAAATTTAACTGTTTGTATTATTAAATTTAATTCAATAAGAATGCGACAGGATTAAAGTACCACCAAGAACCCTATGGCGAAACAATATTTTAAATATTTTGAACTGAACCCTAAAAAAAAACTCAAATTCGGAAACAGTAAAAGCTTAACTACAAATAAATCTTGAGTCCGACAATTAACAGAAAGTTACTACAGAATTAGACTGCTCGCACACATAATAATAAGTGTTAGAATTGTAAACTCCGTCTAGGCCGAACCCTCCGTCTGATTGAATAAATGAGGGTTTTGATAAGAAAGAACAAAAAGTAAAGATTTCCAAAGCGTTGCCATCAAACTCCACTCAGGAATGCCAATTACAGTATTCACTCGAAAATATCAATAATAATGTAAATACCCACAACCATTCACAAGAATAAATCCTGATCGGGCAAAATATATTAAAACTCAAAAGTTAGAACCCTAGAATCCGTGTTGTCATACATTTGGAGGAATGGTCATGGATGATAGTGTGATCAATAAGCATCCTATAACTTCAAAATAACAAGTCAAGTCAAATATTTCGACAAAATAATTTTTTTTTTAAGATGCCCATAGGCCCTAAGGGTTGAGCCCAGCTCTGATACCATATGTAACAGTACAAAGTAAAAATAAGTTAATTTCTTAATTAAAAACATAAGTAGACAATTAAGTTCATACCTATATTACCTGTAATCGAAGTGTGCCGGATGGAAACAAGGTTTTGGGGATGACTCTCCACCCAACCATAGGCTCAATTGTGCAAGGATCTGCAACAACTGGCCACCCCCGAGCCCTCAATCAACGTACTACTGCCAGTGACTCCTAAGTCTTTAGAACATCATTCTCCCAAGAGAATGCAAGATAGAAATTCGGAAAGATGGGATGCAGGAATGCCTCTCATCTCCCTCCCATCTATTAAATAGAAAAATATTGAAAGGGAAACCACATGCACACACTCCATGTGTCCACATGCAACTTTCTTTTGAATTTTTTTTTTTATTTTTTTTTAGTTTTCTTGTTTTATTTCCTTCTTTTTGATATTTTCCTTTTCTTGTTTTATTTCCTTCTTTTTGATAGTTTCCCTTTATTGTTTTATTTCCTTCTTTTTGATAGTTTACTTGTTTTATTTATTCTTATCTAGAGCTTTAGTATGGTTATTACTATTTTTATTTATTTTCTTTGTATATATTTTTAATCTTATTTATTATTTAACATTTATTATTTATTATTTCTATTATTATTAAGTGATTTATTTATTATTATTTATTATTTATATCATTAATTATTATTTTTGTATTATTTATTATTTATTATTATATTATTATTTGTTATTTATTTTATTATTTATTATTTATTATTAAGGGGAGGGATATTACAAGGTTGGTAACTAGAAGGATTGGGTGGAAGTATTAAATGGAATTGGTCAATCTTTGGCAATATTCTAGTTGTCTTTTAGTAAGAATGATTGGAAGTACTAGTCATATTTAGTTTCCCAGCTAGCAATGTCCAGAACCTTCCTCCTCTCAAGCTCCCAATAGATGAAGGATTTTATGTCCTTGAAACAAATGCATCAAATTCTGCATGGGGAGGCATTCTTCTTGAATGCATAAATGGCACTAAAGAGATTTTTGGCTACACCTCAGGAACCTTTCATGGAGCTAAACTCAATTATCCTTCAAGAAATAAAGAAGTACTCGTGGTCAATAAAAGTATATCTCATTTCAGGCTGTATTTAAAACCTATTAAAATTTTGGTCCAAACCGATCTCAAAATCATGTCGGGCATGATAAAACAAAACCGTGAACTTGCCAATCATAACGTTTGCATCATGTGATGGGAAGTGTGGTTAGACAGTTATGCATTTTGTATCAAAGATAAGCCCAGATACCTCAACTACGTGGCAAACATCCTCACACGTGAAGTAGTGGACACTCAGCTTAAAGAAGAAGCAGTAGTGGGCTGATAATAATGTGTCTAATTCGGTCCCCATATGCCAAAAGAATTTAAGGGATGAGATAATGAAAGCGTTCCACTTGTACCTAAGTCTTTACTATTAACCATCACTCACTAGTCATGTAATAACCAGACACCAGATATGAATCTTATAAATGAGTGGTTGCATCCCTCATAAAATTACCTCTGATTTATTCTAGTTCTTGAGAAATTAGTCAGAATTCTCTTCTCCTCTTCTTCATAAGAGTGATGCTCGATTGCTCCTACAATGTCATGCACAATGCAATTAAAGTATCAGTCACTCACAAAGACCAAAATTTTGGTGAAAATGTAAAGATCCAATCTTAATGGTATCAGAGACAAGTTTGTTTGTTTCTCTATCTATTTAAATTTGATATAGTTTCATATTCTTTTATTGTAGCGGATCGATATTGTTCCCCGAGAATCACCGCGTTTTAGGTTGTAACCTAAAGAGCATAGACCATTTGTTGTAGGTGGAAGGCAAGGCATTTATGTGTACAACAAAATGGATTCAAATTTCTCAACAATAAACCAGGTAGATATTGAAGCACCAACTCCTCTGGTTTCCCTCCCAGGCCAAAGGTCCTCTTGCCGAGAAGCTTCAAGTTCTGCCTCTACTATTTATATCACTAAAACTAACCCTGACCCGAAATGGAAAATCTCACCAATTTAACCTGCTCAAGTATATAACATGCCCTTCTATAAATATTTTTCCTATTCTCAGATTCGGCTTCATTCTGTTGATGTAGGTTTTACATCTCAAGATGGACCTACCCAAATCCCCTTTCTTCAAAAGTCACAGATTAACTGGGAAAAATCCCATGGTTATAAATATTGTCATTTGGGTGCAATCTGTTTTGGCCTAAATGCTCTCAGTCGACCATCCATGAATATCAATAGCCTCTGCGTTGTGATAGATACTCGGCATAACCAATTATCCAATGCCACAATAGGAGGCTTTTCCAACCCTCTACATGATGGCCCTGCTTTTGTTACTATCTATCCCAAGTATTCAGTGCCATTAGATGACCCTTACATCTACAACCTTCTACAAGCCTATATTCATCCCCAAGGTTTTGATATGAAACAAATATCTAAAATAATCCAACTCAAAACATTGATTGTTGTTCGTTTTTGCAATGATAGCATGCCCCCACTCCAACCCCATATCTATCATACTTCATAGTTTGTTAGTGATGTGGAATTTGGTTCGAGTAAATCTACAACTCTTATTACATTTGAATGGACTGGAATCCACTACCCTAAACTTTTGGAAACTAAATATGACCAGTACCACCAATCACCCTTACTAAAAGAAAACCAGAATATTTCCAAAGCACGACCAATTCCATTTAATGCTTCCACCCAATCCTTCGAGTTACCAACCCAAGTTCAAGAAACCTTTCGAGAGAAAGTTGCATACATGGTCCAAAACCATCCCGCTAGCTCTTCAACATAGCTTACTATCAAACACCAAGGTCAGCACCAGCAATGTCTAGCCTATAATCAGCTGATACAAAAGCTTAGTACTACTACTAAGATAGAAAGACCTCACATTCTCATGATCACTAGGCTATGCCGAGAAGAAACAGCTAAAACTATCAAAGTTAGCACAGGAGAAGAATCCTACACTCCAAAAAGGAACTTGTCTTATGTATCTTTTATAAAGTTTGATGATGATGGTAAAAAGAAAAGGGAATTCATCCCTTATGCCACAGTACCAGTAGCCACAACGTCTGCTACTAACACTGCACAGCTTAACTATGCAAATCTCGAGCTCAACCTTGAGTCAAAGAACATTGATGATTTTCATAGAGATGTCCTTAAGTCTAAACAGATAGTCTCTGAAGAAAAGGAAATGTGCGAGAATATTTTAGCAAGATTAGAATTGCTAGATCACAAGATAGCTAACATATCAGTGCTTACAACAACCAATACAAAGCTAGAGAAAAGGTTGGCAGCTATATCTTAGGTTTTGTCCATCACTACCCCAGTCATCAAGAAGTTAGGATCTAAGGTTGAGATCCATGACTAGTCTATTTTGGACAAACCATCAAAGTCAACTATGTTTACAGATAATCCCAAGAACAAGCTTAGGCGCACTTTTAGCTTTAGCGTAGTTAGTCATGAGCTACCTACATGGAATTTTGGGATTCAAACAACCAAAGAAGAAGAGATCGAGGAAGCTACTTCGATCACAGCATCCTTCTTGCAATAGGTGCAAGAAAAGGGTCATGCCCTTTCAAAGGAACAAATAAATCTGTTCCTTGTTTACATAAAGCAAGAACCAGGTGTCTCTTTGTGGATTACCCAAGTTAGTGAAAAATCCCATCCCATATTAGTAACAATGACTAGATTTTCAACTATGAGTACCATAATCCATGTTGTGCTGCAAGAACCCATTTTTTTTCCAAATTTCGAAATGGAGAATGCAATGAGTCTCCTAATTAGCTGGATAACGAAAAAATAGATTGATGACCCTACCCTTTCTCTCCATAGCATTGCACAACTCATTATCAATGGATTCGGTGGCTTAGCGCATACATGATGGCATTACGTCTCCACAGAAGCCCAAGAAACCATCCTTAGCCATAATGATCATGTTGTCTAGTTGCTTATTTCTCTATGTGCACAGTTTGTTGGCATTACAATTGATGAAGATCCATACCATTATAGTGAATTGTTTATGTCTAACCAGTTAGGCAATCTTGGTCTTATGGAAGATTATTTTTGTCAAATGTAGGATTGGCTCATCTGATACAATTCTTATGCTAATACAACATACCTCAAGAGGTATATCCACAGTATGTTTGGCATTCTTCCCACTGCTATCAATAAATATTTTGAAGATAAATATATTTCTCTGTCAAGCATGACCTTATCAATGGTCCATGGCCACATCAAGAAAGTCAATGAAGAACATTGTTTAGCTAAACGTACTATGACTGACTTCAAGGAGTACAACAAGATCTTTTCAAATAATATTTGCACAACAATTGGCCAAATGCCCAACTAGGGTAAGGGACTCTTCAATCACAATCCTAAATGCTCTTGTAAATCCAAAGATCCACAAGAAGTGTTATAGACATTTTTGTGCCTTGCAGCTATAAGCATGAAATGTCCATAATCTAAGGGATCCAAAGTCCCTAAACATGTTGTTCCTACTCCTAGAGGAACAAGGCCAGCAAACCACAGCAATTCACAAAAGTTCTCCACCAGAAACTGCTCAAAAACAAGTCAATTCAGGATCAATTCAGAAGCTCTACTAGTTGCCTGCGCTGAAATGCAGAGGTTACACTAGCTACATGCATTGCTACCTGCATTGCAACGCAGGTAGAAGCACTACCAGGGTGCGCTGAGCGGGAAATGACAAATGTCAGGGTATCTTGTGAGAGGTGTCAAGACTATGGAAGCTTCCAGAAGATTCCTCCATGACACTTGCCTTGATGAGTTCGACTAACTGATGAGTAAGAGGCTCTTAGTCTCCAAGTGGAAGTAAGAACTGACAGAGAAAGAGGACACTAGTCAGATCACAAGCTGACTCATCTTCACTCTAAACATCTATATATAGATCTCTTCTCCATGAGATCTAGAGGCTGGAATTTGGTTATTGCAAAGAATTGCTGCTGGTTTGAGACTGAGATCATTGGGTGCTTAATGCTTTGAGGGAAGGTGAAGATAGGAATTTCATTTGCTGGGAGTGAGATGCTGGATTGGAACTCTCTTGGTTGTATCTCCTCCTGAACCTTGTTATTCATCAATAAAGCTATCTTGGTTTCTCCTATATGCTGATGTGTTCTTGATGTATGATTGCATTGGTGTATTTAGTTTACTTCTAATCCTGAACTAGTTATGAATATGAATCTATGTCTTTGTAGTGTTCCCTTCTTGTGATCTTGTAGGAACGTGTTGAAGTTGGGCGAGCGAGAAGGCAAGTAGCTCGGAGCTCTCAAAGAGGAGAGGATCTGGATCAAAGGACAAACGGAAGACACCGGTTAGTCCATCCATCTCTCTCTATTCTCATTTCATAAAGGAAAGATACTAGAATAGCTGTCTCTGTTTGTTGCTAAGGCACTGTCACACCTTAGGTGGATAGGATCGTCCTGCTTAGGCATTTTTCCCCACAACAAGAAGCATTGGTCCTTAGTAAGTAAGTGTCAGCCAAAATCTTACAAGAAACCATATCATCTAGGAAAGAAGCCTTTCCAAAGAAAACAACCATTCATTCAGTACTCAAAGACTCCAGCTAAATCAATCTGATGTTTTAATTGCAGCAAGGAAGGTCATTGGGCAAATTAATTTCCACAAAAAGCAAAGAAACCAAAACTAGCAACTTTATTCACAGATACCTTAGAACCTACTATGTGGGATATGTTCTACTATGATTATCACGAAGACCCTACTAGAGAAATTTATTATCCAGAGGATGATTCCTAGCTAGAAGAAGAAGATGAAAACCCCATTCCTGTAGTCCTATCGTTTTTGTATGTTTGTTGTGCCTAACAAGAGGCTTTCAGACTTAAGGAAAAAGCTCGAGCAAACTCTGCCATGGAAGATAAATCTCCACATGAACATTCAAGATGAGATCAAAAAAATCGAGGTTGCCATGACTACCTTAAACCATCCCGAACTAGAGTCATCCATCCAAATTACGACTAAATAAAAAGAGAAGGAGATAGCCTATTCCATTTACTCCTACTAGCATCCAACTGAGTTATACGTTGATCATCTAGCCAAGCATCCAGAGCAAAAATTTGTCAAGCATGCCACCTGCACATCCCTGCGTATGTAGATCCATGACAGGCAAGCAAAGGTCATAACCCTTGCCATAGAAATCAAGGTCCTCAAAGAATAGTTGCATCAACTCGAGAAAGAAGTTGTTGAATCCTTTGATGATGATTTCGACCATCTAGCAACTAAGGCTCTAGGCAGTCCAGAAGAATGGTCCCCTGTCTCACCTGCACCAGATTATTCCCAACGCCCAATTCACCTGATTTGTCTACACTTTTTCCTGGTAAGTTTCTCTCTATCACACCAGTCAACCTAATTTTATATTCCTCTTACCTTTTTCCCCCTGATTTTAAACCATATTCCTTAGATTTTTTACTTCATTTGAGTGCTCATCTTAATTTAGCTCGCCATCTTTCTATTCCCCCTTTCTACTAGGAGAAATCAATGGAGGGCACTACCAGCATTACTAGTTCAATGTTTTCTCTCCCACATCAAGTAATTGAGATCCCTGTGTCCATCCAAGACCATCCGATTCAATGTACATTCCTCGAACTTGATGACATCCCAGCCAACATTATTTTAGGTTCTGAATTATTTACCCATTACTCTCCCAGTTCTATTGATTACCACCAATTCATATTTTCCATGATTTCTTGTTAGCCTGTATAAATTCCTCTTAAAACTTCTTATACATTCTCCATCCCTCATAAGAAAAAACTAGAACAGCCAAAGCCTACGAAAGTCCAAAAAAAAATAAAGAATCATTTATTTCACCAGAGCTCATTGTCAAGATTATTTGAAATATATTTCTGAAAAGATTATCCAATAGTGTACTTTGAATATCCCCAATTCGTTCTAGGCATGAAAAAATTATGTGATTGATCTACCATATGCAGTTGATATACAAATCAAACCACAGAAAGCATCAGCTTCTTTAATGAGTCCAACCAAATTGGATTACTGCCATAAAGAGATTATATATCTCTTAGACAAGGGCCTAATCGAACCAGTCAAGAGCCCATGGGTGTTCCGAGAATTCTACCTAAACAAGCATTCAAAGATCAAAACAAGCCAACCTCACATTGTGATCGACTACAAGCCCTTAAATGTAGTAATAAAAAATATGGCATATCCTCTACCAAATCTGCAGTGCTTCTCCAAAAACTTAAAGGATGTAACATCTTCTACAAGTTTGATCTTAAATCAAGTTTCTACCAAATTGGAGTAGTTGCTAAAGATCATTATAAAATTCCCTATGTTGTCCCACATGGATAGTATCAATGGAAGGTAATGCCTTTCGGTTTAAAAAATGCTCCTAGTGAATTTCAAAAAAGAATGGAAGATGTTTTCCATGGCATATATTGGTTAATTATCTACGTAGATGATTTACTTATTTGTTCCAAGAATATCCAAGATAATCAGAAACATCTCCATATATTTTATGAGCATTATCTTAAACATGGATTAGCTTTGTCAAAATCCAATGTAGAATTTGGAGTAACAAATGTAAGTTTCTTAGGTTTGAAGATTGCTAATGGCAGTATCACACTGCAAGATCATGTTCTTCTAAACCTGCAGAATTTACCAAAGAAAATCCTAGACAAGACCAGGCTGCAACAATTCCTAGGAAGTCTAAATTATATCAGACATTTCTATAAAGGACAAACCCAAGATCTAGTTGTCCTGTAGCAAATATTGAAGAAGTCACCAATCCCATGGAATCAAGCCATGACCCAGATGGTGAAATCCATCAAGGAGAAAGTCTAGAACCTTCCTCCTCTCAAGATCCCAACAGATGAAGGATTTTATGTCCTTGAAACAGATGCATCAAATTCTGCATGGGGAGGCATTCTTCTTGAACGCATAAATGGCACTAAAGATTTTTACGGCTACACATTAGGAACCTTTCATGGAGTTGAACTCAATTATCCTTCAACCCATAAAGAACTACTCGCATTCAAGAGAATTCTATCTCATTTCAAGATTTATTTAAAACCTATTAAATTCTTGGTCCAAACCAATCTCAAAATCATGTTGGTCATGATAAAAGCAAACCATGAACTTGTTGATAATAACATTTGCATCATGCGATGGGTAGTCTGGTTATACGGTTATGACTTTGGTATCAAACATAAGCCCAGATACCTTAATTGCGTGGCAGGCTTTCTCACACGTGAAGTAGTGGACCCTTGGCTTAAAGAAGGAGAAATAGTGGGCCCGTAATAATGTGTCTTATTTAGTCCCCATATGTCGAAATACTTTAGGGGATGAGATAATGCAAGTTGTCCACTTGCACCCGAATTTTTACTTTTAACTGGCACTCACTGGTCATGTAATAACCGAACACCAGATATGAATCTTATAAATGAGTTATTGCATCCCTCATAAAATTCAATCTGAGTTGTTCTTCTTCTTGAGAAATTAGTCAGAATTCTCTTATCCTCTTCTTCATAAGAGTGATGATAGATTACGCCTGCAATGTCATGCTCAGTGCGATTAAAGTGTTAGTCACTCGTAAAGACTAGAAGTTTAGTGCAAATGTAAAGATCCAGTATTAATGGTATCAGAGCCAAGTTTTTTTGTTTCTCTATCTATTTAAATTTAATATAGATGCATCTTCTTCTATTGTAGCGGACCTGTATTCTGCCCTGAGAATCACCGCAATTTAGGTCGCATCCTGAATCTCATAGATCATTTGTTGTAGGTGGAAGGTAAGGCATTTAGGTGTAAAAAAATGGATTCAAATTTATCAACAATAAGCCAAGTAGAGATTGAAGCACCAACTCCTTTGGTTTCCCTCCCAGGCTGAAGATCCTCTTACCGAGAAGCTTTGACTTTTTCCTTTACTATTTCTATCACTAAAACCAACCCTGACTCGAACTGGCAAATCCCGCCAATTTACCTGCTCAAGTATATAGTATGCCCTTTTATAAATATTTTTCCTCATCTCATATTCAAATTCATTTTTTTCATGTAATATTTACATCTCAAGATGAACCTTCCCAAATCTCCTTGCTTGAAAAGTCACAGATCGACTGGGCAAAATCCAATGGTTATAAATATTGCCATCTGGGTGCAATCCGTTTTCACCTAAATGCTCTTGTTCGACCATCCATGAATATCAATAACCTTTGCATTGTGATAGATACTTGGCATAACCAATTATCTGATGCCATAATAGGAGGATTCTCAAGCCCTCTACATGACGACCCTACCTTTGGTACTGTCTATCCAAAGTATTTAGTGTCATTAGATGACCCTTACATCTACGACCTTCTGCAAGCTTATATTCATCCCCAAGGTTTTGATATGAAATGAATATCTAAAATAATCCAACTCAAAACCTTGATTGTTGTTCATTTTGGCAATGACAACATGCCCCCACTCCAGCCCCATATCCATCATGCTTCGCAGCTTATAAGTGAGGTTGAATGTGGTTCCAGTAAATCTACAATTCCTATTACATTTGAATGAACTGGAATCCAATACCCTGAACTTTGGGAAACTAAATGTGACCAGTATTGCCAATCTGACTTGCTAAAAGACAACCTGAAAATTTCCAAAGCATGACCAATTCCATTTAATGCTACCACCCAATCCTTCCAGTTACCAACCCAAGTTCAGGCAACCTTTCGAGAGAAAGTTGCAGAGATGGTCCAAAACCATCCCTCTAGCTCTTCATTAGAGCTTACTGCCAAACACCAAGGTCAGCACCAGAAGTTTCTAGCCTACAATCAATTGATACAAAATATTAGTACTGCTACTAAGCCAAAAAGACCTCACATCCTCTTGATCACTTGGCTACCCCAAGAAGAAATAGCTAAAAGTATCAAAGTTAGCACAGGAGAAGAATCCTACATTCTAAGAAGGAACTTGCCTTATGTATCTTTCAATCAATTTGATGATGATGGTCAAAATAAAAGGGAATTCATCCCTTATGCCACAGTACCAGCAGCCACCACGTCTGCTACAAGCACTGCATAGCTTCACTGTGCAAATCTCGAGTTTGACCTCGAGTCAAAGAACATTGATGATTTTCATAGAGATCTCCTTAAGGTTAAACAAGTATTCTCTGAAGAAAAGGAAATGTGTGAGAATATTTTGCAAGATTAGAATTGCAAGATCACAAGATAGCTAACATATCAGTCCTTACAATAGCCAATACAAAGCTATACCAAAGGTTGGTGGATATATCTCAGGTTTTGTCCATCACTACCCCAATCATTAAGAATTTAGGATCTAAGGTTCAGATGCTTGACTGTTATGTTTTGGACAAACCATCAAACTCATCTATGTTTACAGATAATCCTGAGAATAAGCTAAGGCATACTTTCAGCTTTAGCATAGCTAGTCACGAGCTACCTACATGGAATTTTGGGATTCAAACAGCCAAAGAAGAAGAGATCGAGGAAGCTACTTCGGTCACATAATACTTCTTGCAATAGTTGCAAGAAAAGGATCCTGCCCTTTTAAAGGAACAAATAAATCAATTCCTTGTTTATGTAAAGCAAGAACCAGGTGTCCCTTTGTAGATTACCCAAGTTACCGAAACATCCTGTCCCATATCAGTAACAACGACTGGAGTTTTAGCTATGAGTGTGGCCATCCAAGCTATGCCACAAGATCCCATGTTTTTTCCAAATTTTCAGCTTAATATCGAAATGGAGAATGCAATGATTCTCCTCAATAGTTGGGCAACGAAAAAACAGATTAATGACCCTACCCTTTCTCTCTATAGAATTTCACAACTCATTATCAATGGATTTGGTGGCTTAGCACATACATGGTGGCATTACGCCTCCACAAAAGCCCAAGAAGCCATCCTTGGCCATAACAATCTTGTTGTTCAATTGCTCATTGCTCTACGTTCATAGTTTGTTGACCTTACAATTGATGAAGAACTAGACCATTACAGTGAATTGTTTATCTCTAACAAGTTAGCCAATCTTGGTCTTATGGAAGATTATTTTTGTCAAGTGCAGAATTGGCTCATCCAATCCAATTCCAATGCTAATACAAAATACCTAAAGAGTTATATCCAGAGTATGCATGGTATTCTTCCCGCTACTATCAACAAATATTTTGAAGATAAACATCTTTCTCTTTCAGGTGTGACCTTAGCAATGGTCCATGGACACATCAAGAAATTCATTGAAGAACATTGTTTAGTTAAACATGTTATGACTAACTTCAAGGATTACAACAAGATATTTTCAAATAATATTTTCACAATAGTTATCCAGATTATTATGATTAATGGAAAAAACCTGTGAGCAATTTATGAAACCGGCGTTTCGGACTAGCTAGGTGAGTCCATCATTAGGGAAATGAGATCTGTATTTTGAGAAGAGAGAGTCAAGAAAATGTGAACCTATTAATAGAAGGATAGAGAGATAACTTAGGGTTGGAGAGGTCGGCTTGGGTTTCATATATTTATTAATAAATTGATTAAATTAATTTTAATTTATTTTTAATTTTTATTTTAATTAATAAATTTTAGTTAATAAATTTAAAACTTAATTAAAAATAAAATTAATTTAACCTAAATTAAAATAAAATTAATTTAAACTAAATTTAAAATAAAATTAATTTAATTAATTAATTAATTAATTAATTAAATTAACTTTAAATTTAGTTTATATTTTATTTTAATTAATTAATTTAAACTACATTTAAAATAAAATTAATTTAATTAATTAATTAATTAAATTAACTTTAAATTTAGTTTAAATTTTATTTTAATTAATTAATTAATTAATTTAAACTAAATTTAAAATAAAATTCCCCGAATGCGGGTGACATGACGGCAAGCTACGAGGAGCCACATGCCAAACATGTGCTGCCTCAGGTGTAAGGTTGGCATTCAATGCCCGATCGCCGCCAAGGAATATATGGCAAGGTTTACCACAGGTTTGCATTCATTGCTCCGTTCAAGCTGTTGGCTCGACTGCAACGAGCAGTTATGGCGTTCGAGGATCGAGGTTACGATGCAGTGGTTAAAAAAGGTGATGGGGGGGCTTAGCATGCGTTGCTTCAAGCTCAGCGTTTGGCATTCAACGCTCAGGCCCTCGCCTGGTCTTCGGCTCTCAGGGAGACAATACCTGCCGTCCCTCTGTTTACTGTATGCAATTTCAAGTTTGAAGGGCCTCTGTGTCAATTCCGCCTCTGTGTCAATACCTGCCGCCCGCTCGCCTCTTTGTCAATTCCGCCTCCCCACCCCGCTCTGCTCATTACCCTCGGCGCTCCGGCAAAAATGGTCAGGCCTCGACAGCGATTGCTCAGCCGTCGAGGCTCTGCACGCGGAGGGTCCTCTCGGCCTCCTGTTGAAGATCCTCACTCCCATTGCTGTTGCTGCCGTTGCCATCGCTTTACTGCAGCCAATCCTATCCAATCCAGACAATTCATGGACTCTAGCAGCCCAGACCCTGACTCAGTTCCTTCGCCAGCCTTTGGTTCAGCCATTTTTACCTTCAGCAGCTCGATGGACAGACCCCGTATCAATGCCCATGTTTCGGTACTTTTTCTGGAGGAAGCACAAACCGACAGCGAAGAGCTCCACGGCAAAGGGACGCAACAGGGCGAAAGGTCAGAATTTGTCTAGGCCATGCCTGGGAAGGATGCAGAACAGGCCCCCAGGCTTCCCTAGCCTCAGGAAGCGTCCACGTCCAAGAAGGACGACATCAACCTGGACCCCTACCCTTCTGCGGAGGAAATGGAAAAATTTGGGTGGTGCCCGATCGTCGAAGAGGAGCCGGAGGAGTAGTTGGCCTTCTGTGCAGCATTACCCACTCCAGCAACGCTCAAGTTTTGCTTCAGCTTTCGGTTTATGTTATTTGGTCTTAATGCTTGTTCGTGTCATGTTTTTTGGGGAACCTGCGTGGGAAAATGTTGTTGGTTATCTGCTGCCCCTGCGCGGGCTATCTAGTTCGAACTGGTTGCTCTTTTTTGAAGGACAAGGAACCCCTGCATGGGATGTTTTGGTTAGTTATGGCACCTCTGCGAAGGTGGCTCTTTTGATCTCTTACAGTCCAGAGTGCCAAGGTTTGGCCTCTGGGGATGAAACTCTATGATTGTAATGTCTTTCCTGTTACTGTATATAATAGACTAGTTTTTTAGCGAGAAAAAAAAATTTAAAATAAAATTAATTTAATTAATTAATTAAATTAACTTTAAATTTAGTTTAACTTTTATTTTAATTAATTAATTAATTAATTTAATTATATATATATATATATATATATATATATATATATATATATATATATATATATATATATATATATATATATATATATATTTATTTTATTTTAATTTTTAAATTATGAGCTGTAAATGCTGTCTCAAGGAAGAATTTGTATAAATTAAAGTTACTTTATTTTATTCAGCAAGGGTTTCCATGTATTACTTAGTTTAAGACCATCATCCCTATTCATATTATTAGAAGATTTTTCAATTTCAATTGCCTCTTTAATTCTTCTTTTTAAATAGTGGTCTTCCTTATGGATTAATTTAGCTTGTTCCATGCATATATAGTGAGAGGAGGAACAAGCGTGCTCTGCAAGACCTGATTTATCAGACCTATTTCTAGTAATATCGCTAATGTGTTCTTTTAATCTTACTCCAAAGGATCTCCCTGTTTCCCCTATATAAACTTTACCGCACGAACAGGGAATCGAATAAACGCCTTTGTGATTTTTTGGGTCAATTGCATCTTTCGCGGATTCAAGCATGTTTTTTATGGTGTTAGGGGGGGTGAAAGCTACCATAATGTTGAAGGCACTTGGCTATATAAAGGGGAATAAATAGAATTGTTAATGAGGTTGAAGTTTCTCAGCGAGTTTAGCTTTTTGGTTTTATTGGCTAGAGTAAAATTAAGAAATTTCTCAGCTTTGCCGTAAGTGAGGGCGTCTAGATTTCGCCAGAGATTAGAGCTAAGAGTTGAAGACAGTAAGAGGTGTAAACCCATAAGATTTTTAGAGGTTTTAATTAACTGAAATCTGGCAAATTTAATTTCATGTTTTATGAGGGTTTTGCTAAGTTTATTAAAAAGAGAAATGTTACGACCACGATTAAGTTATCCAGATGCCCAACTGGGGTAAGAGGCCCTTCAATCGCAATCCTAAATGCTCTTGTAAATCCAAAGATCCACAGAAGAAGCATTGGTACTCAGTAAGTAAGTTTGATCCAGAAGCTTACAAGTAACCATATGAGCCTGCAAAGAAGCCTTTCCAGAAAAAATGACCATTCCTTTGGTACTAAAAGACTCTAGCTAAATCAGTCTAGTGTTATTTGAAACAAGGAAGGTCATTAGGAAAATTAATGTCCACAAAAAGAAAGGAAGCCAAAACTAGCATCTCTATTCATAGATACCTTAGAACCTACTATGTGGGATCTATTCTACAGTGATTATGACAAAGACCCTACTGGAGAAATTTATTATCCATAGCACAATTCTGAGGTAGAAGAAGAAGATGAAAACATCATTCCTGGTTTACATGGAAGTTTTGATGATGAAGATATTTTGCACTCCTACAATTTTTGTACGTTTTCTATGCCTAACAAGCGGCTTGCAGACTTAAGGAAAAATCTTGAGCAAACTTTTTCATGGCAGATAAATCTCCATTGAACATTCATGATGAGATCACAAAAATTGAGGCTACCATGACTACTTTAAACCATCCAGAACTTGATTCATGCAGCAACATGACAACCAAACAAAAAGAGAAGGAGATAGCCTATTCAGTTCCCTCCTATTGACATTCGGCTAAGTTATATGTTGATCATCCAGCTAAGCATCCAGAGTGAAAATTTGGCAAGCATGCCACCTGCACATCCTTGCATATGCAGATCCATGAAAATCAAGCAAAGTTTAGATCCCTTGCCAAAGAAGTCAAGGTCCTCAAAGAACAATTACACCATCTCGAGAAAGAAGTTACTAAATCTTACGATGATGATTTCGACCATCTAACAACTAAGGCTCTAGACAGTCTGGAACAATGTTCCCTTGTCTTGCCTACACCAGATTATGCCCAACGGCCTGATTCACCTGATTTCTCTACACTTTATCCTGGTAAGTCTCTCTCTCTCTCACTAGTCAACCTAAATTGCACATTCCTCTTACCTTTTTTCCCCTGGATTGTAAACCATATTCCTTAGATTGTTTACTTGATTCGGGTTCTCAACTTAATTTAGCTCGTCATCTTTCTATCCCCCTTCCTACTGGGAGAAATCAATGGAGGACGGTACGAGAATTACTGGTTCAATGTTTTCTCTCCCACATTAGGTAATTGATTTCTCTATGTCCATCCAAGACCATCCAGTTCAATGTACATTCCACAAACTTGATGACATCCAGGACAACATTATTTTAGGTTCTGAATTCTTTACCTATTGGTCTCCAATTTCTATTGATTACCACTAACTCATATTTTCCATAAATATTTCTGGTAAGCTTGTATAGATTCCTCTCAAAACTTCTTGTAGATTATTCATCCCTCACAAGCAAAAAATAGAACATCCAAAGCCTGCAGAAGTCTAGAAAAAAGCAAGAATCATTTATTTTGCCACAACTCATTGTCAAGAATATTTGAAAGAAAATTTTGAAAATATTATCTAGTAGTGTACTTCGGATATCCCCAATTCTTTCTGGGCACAAGAAAAGTATGTGAACGATCTACCATATGCGGATGATATGTAAATCAAACCACACAAAGCATTAGCTTCTTTGATGAGTCCAACCAAGTTGGATTACTGCCATAAAGAGATTATAGATCTCTTAGACAAGGGCCTAATCGAACCATCCAAGATCCCATGGGTGTGCTGAGAATTCTACGTCAACAAGAATTCAAAGATCAAAAGAGGCCAACCTTGGATCATGATCAACTACAATCCCTTAAGTGTAGTGCTAAAAAATTTGACACATCCTTTGCAAAATCAAGCGACACTTTGGATGTAACATCTTCAGCAAGTTCGATCTTAAATCAAGTTTCTACCAAATTGGAATAGCTGCTAAAGATCATTATAAAATGGCCTTTGTTGTCCCACATGGATAGTATCAATGCAAGGTAATGCCTTTCGGCTTAAAAATTTCTCCTAGTAAATTTAAAAGAAGGATGGAAGATTTTTTTCGTGGCATAGATTCGTTAATTATCTACATAGATGATTTACTTGTTTGTTTCAAGAATATCCAAGAACATCAGAAACATCTCCAAATATTTTGTGAGCGTTGTGTCAAAATCCAAGATAGAAATTGGAGTAACAAATGTAAGTTTCTTGGGTTTGAAGATTGCTAATGGCATATCACACTACAAGACCATGTTCTTCTAAACCTGCTGAATTTTCCAGAGCAAATCCTAGAAAAGACCCAGCTACAATGATTCCTGGGTAGCCTGAATTATATCAGATGTTTCTATAAAGGACAAGCCCAAGATCTAGGTTTCCTGCAACAAAGATTGAAGAAGTCACCAATCCCATGGAATCAAGCCATGACCCAGGCGTTGAAATCCATCAAGGAGAAAGTCTAGAACCTTCCTCCTCTCAAGCCCTCGATAGATGAAGGATTTTATTTCCTTGAAATAGATGCATCAAATTCTTCATGGGGAGGCATTCTTCTTGAACACATAAATGTCACTAAAGAGATTTGTGTCTACACCTCACAAACGTTTCAGGGAGCCGACCTCAATTATCCTTCAATCCACAAAGAAGTACTCGCAGGCAAGAAAAGTATATCTCATTTCAGGCTTTATTTAAAACCTATTAAATTCTTGGTCTGAACTGATCTCAAAATCATGTCAGCATGATAAAATCAAACCATGAACTTGTTGATAATAATGTCTGTATCATGTGATGGGAAGTCTGGTTAGACGGTTATGACTTTGGTATCGAACATAAGCCTGGATACCTCAACTGTGTGGCAAAACTTCTCACACGTGACGCAATGGACCCTCATCATAAAGAAGCGTTGGTGGGCCTGTAATAATGTGTCTAATTCGGTCCCCATTTATTGAAAGATTTTAAGGGATGAGATAATGCAAGTTGTCTGTTAGCACCTAAATCTTCCTTAGGCTGAAGGAAGGCAAAAATTAGGGTAACCAAAAACCATGCTCAGTTTGGTAGCTAGCCCTACCAGAGCAGGATAGGGCTCTCTCCAAGTCACGCTCAGTGAATAGATAATCAAAAACGGTCTGAGATGACTTACAATGAAATATTGATCTTAGGCTAGTAAGTGAATATGGATACAAGAAACAATTTTTTATGAATGACCGAGCTTCTGGGATTGTATGGGACCAATGCTCAACAAAGAACAGAGAATTTAATACAAAGGCACAGATTATTCTGTGAGGCAAGGCAGGCGGAAAATGTAGCAATTTAGTTTGGAATAACAAGGAATGGAGAGATTGCTGAGGAGTGTGAAAAGGGGATAGGAACATGAATCCTTTTCAACAGAAGAAGAACACTGAACATGAAATTTTCCCATAGGCAGAGCAATAAAATTGAATTCTACCTAATCTCACTCAGAAAATTTCACTGGAAATGAACATGAATTGAATTATGAAACATAACTAAATACATATGAAACATAAGAGACACATTTGCTACACTCACAACCACAAGAATCTCATGAAACGGAGCCGCTGCCTTTCATTAATTCTCTGTCAAAAATACACAGTGAAGAAACAGAGTTTCTTTCCCACAGTCTCCTAGAAGTTACAAACCAACCAACCCTTTGCAAATAGCTTGCATACAATATATAGAATGTGTAAGGAAGAGATAGAACGCCCAAGGGTTGGGGAGTTACTCGAATCTACAAAATGGAGATGAAGAGCCAACCATCAGCTACAGGTGCAGCGCTACAAACATGACATTTGGCTTGGGTGACCGTTTTCCTTCCTTCACCACTTGGATAGAAGCCAATCTGGAGAAAAAATACTTTAAATGCCGCCTTTGGTGCCACAAAACCGAAGTGTAGATGAGCGGGCGCACTTTTGGGCAATTTTTCCTCTGTGCGCCACGCCATTTTCTCTGTGCGCCATGCTACTTTGGGGCCTATTTTGGGGCACTTGCAGGTGTCCAAAATGTTCCCAAGGGGCTTGTTGGAAAGCTCGTCCTGTCTACTTTCTAACCCCACTGGAATTTTTGAATTTGGTGCTCATTTGCCCCTCCAAATATTCATTCTCCGAATACTGCTTCCTGTGTGTCAAAAAAGTCACGGAGAGGCCATTTTCGGGTGTTTTTTGACCTTTTGGAGACTCATCTCTTGCCAAAATTTCTTGTCTGGGCACCAGTAGTTGTGATTTTCAATGTTGAATCCAAAAATGTAAACCATTCCTCATTTTGAGCTCTATAATTTTAGCGTCGTGCCATAGGGAGAAAAACCCTGTGTTTTACCCAAAAATTTGTCATGTGACCAAAAATTCCCCAAATTTCTTGAAATTTGGGCTGGAGGTTCCCTATGGGGTGTTATGATGGTCCAAGGAAGCCTCAGCCAATATTCGAAGCCAATCTTGCTCTTTTGCCTTTCTTGTTGCTTTCCTCAATTTCACCTTCAAACTCCTTATCCGGGCCCTTGCACTCATATTTTGTGTCCTGTAATGAAAAGCCATGTGTCTCAGTAAAGCAAGGTCCTTGTCGGCCTTGTCCAGTAGCCTCTCTAGGTGGATGTTGATCCGCTCTAGCCAGGACTCACGATCATTGTTGATTTCTTGCTCTAAGGTAGTGAGCTCGATCCTCCTTTGTTGGGCAGCTTGTTGATTCTCACGGATGTTTTGCAGCTCCATGATCTCATGCTGGTCCTCAAGCTGCTTGTTTCTCTGCTCCAAATACTTGATGATCCATTTGGCCCTCTCCACATTGAGTGACAAGTCTTGGATCTCCGTGTTATGCTCCTGAATAGTCATCCTAAGTTGGGCGCTCTCCACATCTGCATCATCATCCTGAATGAGGATGAAATCGGCCTCCTGTTTCACCTAATGGCCTCTCGTCATGCATAGGCTTTCTTGTCCTTGTCCTGTATTGCTCTGAGGGAAGCATCAGCAAGCAAATCCAACTTAACCTTCTCTTTTTGCCTGATTAGGGTTTCCTGGAGTATTTTCTTCAACTGCTTGATTTTGACTTTGGAGACCTGATTCCTTGTGTAGCAATGAGTAGCCATGTGTCTTTGAAATTTGTTGTCTCTTTTGGCCCTCTTAAGAAGATTTTTTAAATGGAAATTTACTTTGTCAAGCCAAAACTCCCTATTTTCATTGATTTCTCCTGCAATTAGGTCAACTGAAGACATTTGCTCCCTTTGTTGCTGAAGTTCCCTTTTGAGTCCTCTAGCCTTTGGACTCTTCCTTGTCACTTGCTCTTGATGCTCATCTGAATCATCTGTGTCAACTAATTATTTTCCCTTTACATCTTCTTTGCTAACATCAACCTTATGCTTATTCAAGAGTAGTTGATTTACCTTCAATTGCTCATTATCCTAGCAAATCTACGCAAAGTATGAGCAATTTGGTGAAGTTTCCAGCAATTTTCAGGCTTGAGGCTATATGCGTCATGCTAAGAACCCAATGTGCCGTGCTCTCCATGTGTGTCGCTCCCGTTCAAATTAACACTGGGCAATTCCTTCCAGTGCGCCGCGCTCTCTATGTGCATTGCGCTCCTCCTCCCGTGCGTCGCGCTTTTTCTGGAAGACTTTTGGAGGCCTTCACTGTGTCCAAATTGGGCACAGGATAGCTCATTGGAAAGGTATTTGAGTGTAATTCCCAAATCAACCATAATTTTTCAATTTGGAGTATATTTTCCCTATAAAAAAATCAACTCTCCCAAGACTGGTCAAAATGTGCCAAATGAGGCTGCCTAAAGGCAGAGTGCTGTTACAGTCAACGTTTGAATGCCTTCCTCAACTCAAAATTGAGTTCATGATAAATAATTTGAAATATATTTGTGTCTAATTATCATTTGACTCATCAAGAAAGTCATTTGGCCAATTGAGCTAGGAGAAAATTTGATTTTCCCAAGGTCACTTCAGAGGTGCATCAATTCTCCCGAGGCAACTATATTTTTGACATTTCTCCAAAACCATGACACCTGTGTAAAAAGTGAAGGAGGTTTTTCTTCCTTGGCATGTTTTGGAAAAAAACCTCTCTCAGTTTTTCCAAATTCATCTTTTATTGCTCAGAAACCTCATTTGAGTGAAACCTATCCCGATGTGTGGAACAAGGGATTTGTCGAAATGAAGCGAAATGAAGGGGATAGGGAGTTTCTAAATTATTGAGGAAATTTGGGAAGTAGGGAGGGATGTTAGAAAGTAGGGGAAAGTGGAATCTCAAGAATTGAGTGAGGGGAAGGGTTCCAAAAAGGCAAAACACATGCCTAGCCTAGAAAATTGCCAAGTTGTAGCAAGAAACTAGGGATTGTGCGAAAATGAGGAATTTGGGGGATTTTAGTGATGGGAAGTGTTTAGTAAGGTACATTATGGATAGGGGAAGGTGTATGAACATCAGGATACAAGTTTTTCCGATGATTTGACCATCCAAGAGAAATTAGCTTCAAAACCCTAGGAGAGGGAAATGAACCTTGCCTAGGCGCAACTGAAGCATGAACAAGGTGTAAAATGACCCAGTGGAACTTGACATGATGATGAAAACCCTTTGAATGATGATACACTCAGTTGAATGGTGACATGGAACGTCATTTGGACAACTTTGACAAGGGTAAAATCAAACCCTAGACCTAATGCCTAGTGACCAAATTTTGCTTGAAGACTCACTGAAATGACAAAATTTGACCTTGACACCTTAAAATCACTTTGTAAGAGCATGTTTGATCACTGGAGGAAGGCTGCAAAGATTGACACTAACATTGGCTCCAATAGGGATGGCAGCTCCAGCTCCTTGGAGGTGCCAAGAACTACAGATCTTTGGGTGAGCAGACAGTGCCTTCGTCCATTGGGCGATGGAGTCCATTATTCAAACAAACCAACATGACTCAATTTATTGACTGAAACTTGACTGAAACTGACTCAATGCGAACTGAAATGACTGAAAAACTTGACTCTATGCAAAAGGAAATGACTCATGACTGACTTAACTAAAACAAGAACTGACAAAACTTATTTAATGGTAGCAGTCCATCAAGATTCGAGGGTTTCAAATCATGATGACAACCACCTGCGTACTAATGAAATATGTACAATCATGTGTAATGTGTCTTCCAATGTAACCAATCAAGTAGATGCCTCCTTGATTGATTCTCCGGATCAGATCTTTTGGTCAACAACAGATACTGGTAAGTGGGCCTCCAAAAACATAATTGACCATGATCTCCTTCATCACTGAGTACTACAATAATGACCTTCACTGCTGACTATAACAGATTTTCCATTGGATCATGAAAAACATGAATATTTACCTCCTGCTGAGGAAATAAGATGTGTTTTTCTTTTGATTCTGATCTTCCTTCATAATGTACTTCAGAAAAAGTATGTTCCTGGTCCTTAAAAAATTCTGAACAAGCAGATGAGTTGATTTCCTCTTCAAAGAACACTTCAAAACGTGAAACATATGAGGAAGAGTCTGAAAGACAATCCTGAATGTTCTTCTCTTCGGTAGCCTGAATGTATTGTAGGTCACCTTCATATGATATGACAGCCAGATTGTCTTTGCATTCATTAATCATAAGAAAAGAAACTTCAGATGTTTCGTGAAACTCAAGCATGACATTTCGGTCATCTATCATAAATTCATTCAGAGAAACTTTTTCACGTACTTGAACAAAGATATCCTCTTGTTGTTCATGAATTGACTAGATTACCTTGTTAGGAAGTCTATGTTCTGATGAGATGAGGGCAGTTAGGTATGTAACTCTGTCTTCTTCATTTGAGGCAGCCTCAAAAACGCAATTCTCTTCTATGAGATCCAGAACAACATGTTTTTCCTCATCACAATCTGTCTCTCAATCTGGTTTATCATCATCATTTTCTGAGATTGGAACATCATTTTCCTGCATATCCTCATTTATTTCAACTGGATCTGAAATAAAACTCCTTCTTTCATCATTTTCAGCCATATGGAAATCTTCAGTATGCTGGTCTATTTCATATAATTCATGTTGACTGTCACGACGCAAAATTCCTTCATTTTCCACCATACAAAGATCTTGATTCTGCTGCAACGTTTCTTGAGCATCTTGATGGGACTCCTTTAGTTTCTCTTCATGTTGCTGAAATGGATTCTCATACAAGGCTTCCATGATCTCATCATCCATAAAATTATCATCCTCATAGTATTTTTCAAGGCTTTCAATAAAAGTAGAAGCATGTTTTCAACAATCATGAACTAGGTTTAATGATGGATAAGATTGTTGATATCTTTCAATGAACAGGGCATGAAAATCCTTTAAACAGTAAATACAAGCAGGCAGCAAACTTTCATACCAAGATTGGGCTTCACCTTCCAGAGTGGCCAGGAATATCTTCATCAAGCAATCTTCCGGAAAATCAACCTTCAACTTGTGAATATGCATGTGAAATCGAACTAGATGTAAAGCAGCGTCCTTCTTACCATCATCTTTAAACGTAGGTAGATTCCTTGACCAAGCTACCTTCAGAATTTTATTTGGAAAACCTGGGATGTGATCTCGGCTCATGGGAGCGTATCTTCTTGCAATCCGCTCCATTTTGAAAATATCAAAGCTACTAATCTCTCTGCAGTGGAGTCACCATGAAGCACCAGTTGCTGGATTATTCAGTGAAAGGAGTCGCAAGGTGAATGATTTCAGTCATCTTCTTATCTCCGATCGTTTTTCACCATCAACAATCAGCTCTGAACTTGAGATATGTACTCGGGCAAAACAATCTTCAAGCAAACCATTTTTCTCCCCAGTGGAATCGCCACTATGTTAGCACCTAAATCTCCCTTAGGTTGAAGGAAGACAAAAATTAGGGTAACCACAAACAACGCTCAGTCTGGTAGCTAGCCCTACCAGAGCAGGAGAGGGATCTCTCTGAGTCATGCTCAGTGAATAGATAATCGAAAACGGTCTGAGATGACTTACAATGAAATATTGTCTTAGGCTAGTAAGTGAATATGGATACAAGAAACAATTTTTTATGAATGACTGAGCTTTTGGGATGGTATGGGACCAACACTCAGCAAAGAACAGAGAATTTAATACAAAGGCACAGAGTATTCTGTAAGGCAAGGCAGGCGGAAAATGTAGCAATTTAGTTTGGAATAACGTGGAACGGAGATATTGCTGAGGAGTGTGAAAAGGGCATAGGAACATGAATCCTTTTCAACAGAAGAAGAACACTGAACATGAAATTTTCCCACAGGCAGAGCAATAAAATTGAATTCTACCTAATCTCACTCAGAAAATCTCACTGGAAATGAACATGAATTGAATTATGAAACATAACGAAATACATATGAAAACATAAGAGACACATTTGCTACACTCACAACCATAAGAATCTCATGAAACAAAGCCACTGCCTTTTATTAATTCTTTGCCAAAAATACACAGTGAAGAAATAGAGTTTCTTTCCCACAGTCTCCCAGAACTTACAAACCAACCAACCCTTTGCAAATAGCTTGGATACAATATATAGAATGTGTAAGGAAGAGATAGAACGCCCAAGTGTTTGGGAGTTACTCGAATCATTACAAAATGGAGATGAAGAGCCAACCATCAGCTACAGGTGCAGCGCTACAAACATGACATTTGGCTTGGGTGACCGTTTGCCTTCCTTCGCCACTTGGATAGAAGCCAATTTGGAGAAAAAATACTTCAAATGCCGCCTTTGGTGCCAAAAAACCGAAGTGTAGATGAGCGAGCCCACTTGGAGAAGTCGCGAACCGAACTTTTGTGAAACGGAAGCAAATTGGGCAATTTTTCCTCTGTGCGCCGTGCCATTTTCTCTGTGCGCCGCGCTACTTTGGGGCCTGTTTTGGGGCACTTGTAGGTGTCCAAAATGTGCCCAAGTGGGTTTTTTGGAAAGCATATCCTGTATATTTTCTAACCCCACTAGAATTTCTAAATTTGGTGCTCATTTACCCCTCCAAATCTTCATTCTCCCAAGACTGCTTCCTGTGTGTCAAAAAAGTGGCAGAGAGGCCATTTTTGGGTGTTTTTTGACCTTTTGGAGACTCATCTCTTGCCAAAATTTCTTGTCCAGGCACCAGTAGTCGTGATTTTCGATGTTGAATCCAAAAATGTAAACCATTCCTCATTTGGAGCTCTAGAATTTTAGCGTCGCGCCACAGGGAGAAAAACCCTGTGTTTTGCCCAAAAATTTGTCATGTGACCAAAAATTCCCCAAATTTCTTGAAATTTGGGCTGGAGGTTCCTATGGGGTGTTATGATGGGCCAAGGAAGCCTCAGCCAATATTCGAAGCAGATCTTGCTCTTTTGCCTCTTTTTCCTTTCTTGTTGCTTTCCTCAATTTCGCCTTCAAACTCCTTATTCGGACCCTTGCACTCATATTTCGTGTCCTATAATGAAAATCCATGTGTCTCAGTAAAGCAAGGTCCTTGTCGGCCTTGTCCAACAACCTCTCCAGGTGGATGTTGATCCGCTCTAGCCAGGACTCACGATCATTGTTGATTTCTTTCTCCAAGGTAGTGAGCTCGATCCTCCTTTGTTGGGCAGCTTGTCGATTCTCACAGATGTTTTGCAGCTCCATGATCTCATGTTGGTCCTCAAGCTGCTTGTTTCTCTGCTCCAAATACTTGATGATCCATTTGGCCCTCTCCACATTGAGTGACAAGTCTTGGATCTCCGTGTTATGCTCCTGAATAATCATCCTAAGTCGGGCGCTCTCCACATCTGCATCATCATCCTGAATGAGGATGAAATCGGCCTCCTATTTCACCTGATGGCCTCTCTTCATGCATAGGCTTTCTTGTCCTTGTCCTGTATTGCTCTTAGGGAAGCATCAGCAAGCAAATCCAACTTAACCTTCTCTTTTTTCCTGATTAGGGTTTCCTGGAGTATTTTCTTCAACTGCTTGATTTTGACTTTGGAGACCTGATTCCTTGTGTAGCAATGAGTAGCCATGTGTCTTTTAAATTTGTTGTCTCTTTTGGCCCTCTTAAGAAGATTGTTTAAAAGGAAATTTACTTTGTCAAGCCAAAACTCCCTATTTTCATTGATTTCTCCTGCAATTAGGTCAACTGAAGACATCTGCTCCCTTTGTTGCTGAAGTTCCCTTTTGAGTCCTCTAGTCTTTGGACTCTTCCTTGTCACTTGCTCTTAATGCTCATATGAATCATCTGTGTCAACTAATTATTTTCCCTTTACATCTTCTTTGCTAACATCAACCTTATGCTTATTCAAGAGTAGTTGATTTACCTTCAATTGCTTATTATCTTAGCAAATCTACACAAAGTATGAGCAATTTGGTGAAGTTTCCAGAAATTTTCGGGCTTGAGGCTATATGTGCTGTGCTAAGAACCCAGTGCACCGCGCTCTCCATGTGCGTCGCGCCCGTTCAAATTAACACTGGGCAATTCCTCCCAGTGCACCGCGCTCTCTATGTGCGCTGCGCTCCTCCTCCTGTGCATCACGCTTTTTATAGAAGACTTTTGGAGGCCTTCCTGGTGTCCAAATTGGGCACAGGATAGCGTGTTGGAAATATCTTTGAGTCTAATTTCCAACCCAACTGGAATTTTTCAATTTGGAGTTCATTTTCCCTGTAAAAAATCAAATCTCCCAAGACTGATCAAAATGTGCCAAATGAGGCCACCTAAAGGCAGAGTGCTGTTACAGTCAACTTTTGAATGCCTTCCTCAACTCAAAATTGAGCTCATGATAGCTCATTGGAAATCTATTTGTGTCTAGTTATCATTTGACTCATCAAGCAAGTCATTTGGCCAATTGAGCTAGGAGAAAATTTGATTTTCCTAAGGTCACTTCATAGGTGCATCAGTTCTCCCGAGGCAACTATATTTTTGACATTTCTCCAAAACCATGACACCTATGTAAAAAGTGAAGGATTTTTTTCTTCCTTGGCATGTTTTGGACAAAAACCTCTCTCAGTTTTCCCAAATTCATCTTTTATTGCTCAGAAACCTCATTTGAGTGAAACTTATCCCGATGTGTGGAACAAGGGATTTGTCGAAATGAAGTGAAATGAAGGGGATAGGGAGTTTCTAAATTCTTGGGGAAATTTTGAGAAGTAGGGAGGGATGTTAGAAAGTAGGGGAAAGTGGAAGCTCAGGAATTGAGTGAGGGGAAGGGGTCCAAAAAGGAAAAACACAAGCCTAGCCTAGAAAATTGCCAAGTTGTAGCAAGAAACTAGGGTTTGTGCGAAAATGAGGAATTTGGGGGATTTTAGTGATGGGAAGTGTTTAGTAAGGTACATTATGGATAGGGGAAGGTTTATGAACATCAGGATACAAGTTTTTCCGATGATTTGACCATCCAAGAGAAATTAGCTTCAAAACCCTAGGAGAGGGAAATGAACCCTGCCTAGGCGCAACTGAAGCATGAACAAGGTGTAAAATGACCCAGTGGAACTCTACATAATGATGACAACCCTTTGAATGATGGTACACTTAGTAGAATGGTGACATGGAATGTCATTTGGACAACTTTGACAAGGGTAAAATCAAACCCTAGACCTAATGCCTAGTGACCAACTTTTGCTTGAAGACTCACTGAAATGACAAAATTTGACCTTGACACCTTAAAATCACTTTGTAAGAGCATGTTTGATCACTGGAGGAAGGCTGCAAAGACTGACACTAACATTGTCTACTTGCATTCAAATATTTACTTTTAACCAGCACTCACTAGTCATGTAATAAACAGACACCAAATATGAATCTTATAAATGAGTGGTTGCATCCCTCATAAAATTCAATCGGAGTTGTTCTAGTTCTTGAGAAATTAGTCGTAATTCTCTTCTCCTCTTCTTAATAAGAGTGATGATAGATTGTTCCTGCAGTGTCATTCTCAATGTGATTAAAGTATCAGTCACTTGCAAAGAACAAAAATTTTGTGCAAATGTAAAGATCCAGTCTTAATGTATGCTCTGATACCATTAAGACTAGATGTTTATATTTGCACCAAACTTTTGGGATTTGTTAGTGGTTGATACTTTAATCGCACTGACCATGACACTGCAAGCGCAATCTAGAATCACTCTTATGAAGAAGAGGAGTAGAGAATTTTGACTAATTTCTCAAGAACTAGAACAACTCAAATTGATTTTTATGAGGGATGCAGCCACTCATTTATAAGATTCATATCCGATGTTCGGTTATTACATGACCGGTGAGTGTCGGTTCAAAGCAAAGATTCAGTGCAAGTGGACAACTTGCATTATCTCATCCCTTAAATTCTTTCAACATATGGGGACCGATTCAGACACATTATTATGTGCCCACTACTAGTTCTTATTTAAGCTGAGGGTCTGCTCTCTAGACAAGATGGAATAATTTCCTTAGCAAAATGGATTTTGATATAAAGCACTTAAAAGGGAAGGAAAATTAGGTGGTTGATGCATTAAGCTGAATATTACACCACATATATGAAATTTCCTATAGTCAAATAGATTTTAACCTTTTGGATCAAATTAAAGAAGTCACTATAAAAGACATAGAGTATGAATTTAAGTGGAATCATGCCAAACAAGAAAGCAACCCTGATAATTAGTCTGAATATAGTATCAATGAGCATAATTTATTGACTTTTAGAGTTAAGAATGTGTGTTCCTAGTAAAATGATTGTTTGATACCTAATTTTCGATGATCTTTATAAAATCCCCTATGCTTCCCACCCTGATATCAGAAGTTATTTTTTGTAACAAATAAAAAGTACTTGTGGCCTGGTATGAGGAAAGATATTACAGACTATTTAGCCAAGTGTCTAGAGTGTCAACAAGTTAAAGATAAACACCAACACCTAGGGGGTCTTTTCCATCAGTTACCCATACCAATATGGAAATGGGAAACTATTACATTATATTTTATAATAGGTCTACCAAAATCAAGGAAATAAAATGATTTGATTATGGTTGTAGTGGACATATTAATTAAAATGGGCCATTTTATTCCAGTGCAGTCCACATATAAGACTGTTCAAATAATTGATATCTTTATGAAAGAAATATTTCAATTGCATGGTATACCTAAGATTGTTATTTCTGATAAGGATGTAAAGTTTACATTAACATTTTGGAAAACTAATTTTATGGGATTGGGTACCCAACTCCAATTCAATACTGGATACCACCAACATATAGATGGGCAGGCCAAATGAATGAACCATGTGATTGAGGACATGTTAATAATGTATGTTATGCAACATCCAACCAAGTGGGAAGAATATCTTCACTTCGTTGAGTTTTCATATAACAATAGCTATCACGAATCATTAAAGATGAGTCCTTATGAGGTTTTGTATGGAAGGAGGTGAAGGACACCCACTAATTGGAATGGCCCCAAAGATAAATTAATATTAGGAAGGTCTAGAAAAATTTAAATGTTTCTCAAGATAGACAAAATAATTATGTGGATAAGAGGAGGACTTACATAGAATTCCAAGTTGGAGATCACGTATATGTACAAGTTAAACACAAGAAAATTACCTTCATACGATGTGGTTGTGCAAAGCAAGCTCCCTGAATCTATGGTCCTTTTCCAAATCTTGGAAATAATTTCAACTATAATGTATTGCCTAGCCTTAACTAGTCACATATGAGTTCATAATTTTTTTCATGTCTCACTATTAAAGAAGTATGTGTATGATCCTAGGCATGTCATTAACTGGCAGGAAGTATACGTAAAATTTGATATTAAAATATGATATATGTATATGTTATTATTGATGACTGACATGAACTGATGATAGTTTTATAGATGGAACAGGTTAAACTGAATGGAGAATTCTTGGTAGAGAATCCATGTCCTCTCGATCATAGATAAATAATATTACGGAGGTGAGCCATCACCTAGGTTAAAATGCAGTGGAGACACTTTAGCTCAGAAAAGGCCACCTGGGAGGGTGAAAGTTTTATGAGAGGATCCTATCCTGAGCTATTCCAAGGCCAAAAATAATCACTACAGACAATGCTTCACACATGGAGGGGGAGATGTAAGACCCCCAGTTTCAGTAAATAATTGCTTACTTGCTTTGCTTTGCTTTGCTTTCACTGCATAAGACTTGGTAGAAAAAAAAAACTAATGAAAATGTTAATGTTAAATTTTTACTTTAATTTATTTTGAAGGTAAAGTATGAGTCTTGGAATTCACAGGATAGACCCTAGATGAAATTTTCATTTACCAGATACTTAGGGACAATTATTCTCAAAGGGAAAGGGAGGCCTAAAAAAAATGTTGGAAGAAGCTAGAGGTATCTCAAAAAGAGAGAAAGGAAATCATAACATGAGGCAGAACACTACCATTAGGGTGTTCTTGAGCTAGACTGGGAGCCAGTGGAAACCCGAAATCAAACTTGAGTATGCAATTTCTTGGCTAGAATAGGATTCTTGATGCCAAAGAACATACCTTTCAAGTCACTATCCTTCTATTTTTTTGGAGATTGAAAGCCTCATGGGGAGAATTATATGTGATTTCCATTCTCGTGGTTGGGAGGAGAGGTCTTTCTCCTGGTTGAATTCCTTGGCTATATGAACTTATTAATATAAGTATATTTAAATTCCTTTGTGTAATTATAGAGATTAGTCTTTCTGGAAATTTTTGGTCATCTGGATGATCAATGAATGGAATGACCTTTTATAGTAATGGTAGAATGTGTTTCTATAGATAAATTGGCTACAGTTTCTTTCCATGATGATGAGAAAATAGTAGTTTTGTTAAAAAAAAGAAAACAAAAACAAGTACAAAAGAAAATTGGAGAAAGAAAGTATTGGGTTTCCAATTAATGATGTTTTGAGCATAGGGAATTTCTATAACTCTTATAATGTTTTGGAAAGAAAATTTATTATAGCCCTAACGGAAATGACGATTGTACAAAAGATGAGACATGAGGTCCTAGAAAGTTTTCCACCATAGGGAGACCAAACCCTAAAATATTAATAAACAACATGGGATTAGACCCAGTTAAGTTCCAATCGACAAAGAAAAGTCTATCAAGGAGCAGTGTGGGTCTCAGTATTTATAACTTATATGGTATTTACACAAGGAATTAACTGACCTCGTGAATTCATGTCCATACAATTAGTGAGTACTAATGAATGATCCCAACAACTGTAAAGAAAGAAATTACTCTGAAACAAGTAAGTAGAGTTATATGCAAGAACAACTAATTAAATGTAAGAATATAATTACACAAGTTCACTATAAATCCATATGAGAATGTAATACTATAACACTGAACATACAAAATATGGAAGTGAAGTACTTATGGGTGACCGATATCTGGAACTCTGGTTAGACATAAGGCTAAGCTGGGAAAACTAGTGGTCGAATGTACATTACTCATTCTTGCAAAGGTTGCTAATAATATTAACCTATTGCAATCAATGAAATGGTCAATAATTGAATATATAGTGTAATATTTCATAGAAGTAATCATATTCAAGAACTCTATGTTTTAATGAACCAAAATTACCATACCATAATTACAAATAAGCCCAGTATGTCGACAAAAAAATAAGGGCTTTCCTTTCAAAAATGTAAATCATTTTACCAAAAATAACAAGTAAATAAAGGAAATATCGATGCATTATGAAAGGGAATAATTGTCTTCCAATTTGATTATAGTTGCAAGTAAAATGCAGAACACCCTCTATCTGAGCAACTAGTAGCATCTAATCTTATGAAAATATGCTACATAGTAGTCGCAAAAATATGTACAATATATTGGTATCTCAGCACAAAGTAAAAAAAATATGCCCTTATTGATGATAAACAAGTGTAATAATGTTCACAATAGACACCATTGACACCATTCAAAGGGAGAAAACCCAACTATGATTTAAGAGCTTGAATGACTAGTTTCAAGAAAAAACCATAACCTGGTTGAACTAGAACTTTGACCTAGGCGAGCCCTAGAATAATCTAGGCTTGCATAGCTCTCAAAAGGAAAGAGGTAACTATAACTATTAAATGGAACTTGCAAAATGAGAGGGTCAGTGTGTAAGCAACCAAAGTCAACGAGCAACTTGACACCTAGTTCCCATTTAAAGCATTGATAAACATACACCTCCAAGGAGAATTGTTACCTGTAAAGGCATCAACTAGGGAATTTAATAGTTTTTCATAAGGAAAATATTACAAGAAAATATTAAAAGGAAAGGATGATAGAATCTCTTACCTAGGGTCACTCTCTTAGATAATTTTCTCACCCATCACCATTATAGGAGACACAGTAGCTAGGAATATAGGAAATAAAATAGAAACTGAATGTTTCGAGGTGAGGGACTCCTGCTTACCTATTAGCCGATGATTGAAGAAAACCAAAATTAATACCAAGTAAAGTCATACTTATGAAAATATACCCTCATCCTTGACCTATGAGTAATCACTTATAATCAGTAAATAACTGCAAAAATCCTTTCCAAAAAGTAATTCACTAGGTCTACTCTAGATATTAAGGAACCAATCTCACTTGTTGCTTCGTGTCGTAACAAATTACCTCTGTAAGTTGAGCTAGGGTTTCAAGTTGTAACAAATACGTGTCCAAAAAAATGAGGAATGTAAATGCTTCAGAGACCCACCAGTGAGTTTGGGGTAGTTACCCAGCGAATTCTCAAATCGAATTAACCATTGGATCAAACCCTTCAATCAATGATTCATCCATGGCCATCTGTCCTTGGCTGGGAACATTAAGTACTTTCGAATAATCCAGAATTAGCATTGGAGTAGGTTAATATTTTGGAGGGTTGACAATGTGCAAAAATAGTTTAAAAATTATAATGCCAAGCATTCATTTAATACATGAAATTGACCTAAGGTTCATACAACTGATAACATAACATTAAAATGTATGATAAAATCCCTCTGTAATCAAATGTTTCCTACATGAACTAAAATATCTCCAGGGGTAAGTCTAAAAGTTAGATATGTCATTAATGGCCTTAAGTATCTAATTATGAGGAAAAGTGATAGTAATTTTTTTTAGCAAGTGGATGTTACAAGTGGTATTAGAGCCACGTTTCAACACTGTGGCTTGTTGTGAAACTATGAAATAACAAAAAAAATTAATGATGCATGGGGGAAAGGAAGGATGAGGGGGGAGATGGAGATTCACCACCTATAAGATCAATTGTAGGAATTGGACATGTACCATTTGCAAATATTGACCCAAAAATGTGGATTCAGTTGGGAGAGTGAACCCATAGTATAAACATCATGCTAATAGAAACAATTCAACAGTTACGAGTTGAAATGACAGCTTTGAGGGTTGATAATGAAAGATTGAGGAAAGAACATGAGAGAATCATGAAAATCCTATCAGAAAAACAGAATCAGAGAATTCCTAATCCAAGCCCTGGTGATGAAAACAAGGCTAAAACACACCAGCAAAGGGAGGACAATCCAAAATCTAAGGGAGGCTCAAATAATAATGAAGAAGAATCTAATAATATGTTTTGTAGAAAGGGGGCGAAGGGGAAAAAATTTGAACTATTAGGGGAATTCAAGAAGATTAAACCTCCGACATTGGATGGAGAGGCAAAGGAAACTATTGAAGCTTATTTGATGGATCACAGAAGTTTAACTTGTCCTGACGATGAACCACACTGGTTGGTTCGAAACGCGTCGACGAAATATTGGTTATGTGATTTTGCCGAAGATTTCTATACAATGTTATGGATCACAGAAGTTTAACTTGTCCTGACGATGAACCACACTGGTTGGTTCGAAACGCGTCGACGAAATATTGGTTATGTGATTTTGCCGAAGATTTCTATACAATGTTATGGATCACAGAAGTTTAACTTGTCCTGACGATGAACCACACTGGTTGGTTCGAAACGCGTCGACGAAATATTGGTTATGTGATTTTGCCGAAGATTTCTATACAATGTTATGGATCACAGAAGTTTAACTTGTCCTGACGATGAACCACACTGGTTGGTTCGAAATGCGTCGACGAAATATTGGTTATGTGATTTTGCCGAAGATTTCTATACAATGTTATGGATCACAGAAGTTTAACTTGTCCTGACGATGAACCACACTGGTTGGTTCGAAACGCGTCGACGAAATATTGGTTATGTGATTTTGCCGAAGATTTCTATACAATGTTATGGATCACAGAAGTTTAACTTGTCCTGACGATGAACCACACTGGTTGGTTCGAAACACGTCGACGAAATATTGGTTATGTGATTTTGCCGAAGATTTCTATACAATGTTATGGATCACAGAAGTTTAACTTGTCCTGACGATGAACCACACTGGTTGGTTCGAAACGCGTCGACGAAATATTGGTTATGTGATTTTGCCGAAGATTTCTATACAATGTTATGGATCACAGAAGTTTAACTTGTCCTGACGATGAACCACACTGGTTGGTTCGAAACGCGTCAACGAAATATTGGTTATGTGATTTTGCCGAAGATTTCTATACAATGTTATGGATCACAGAAGTTTAACTTGTCCTGACGATGAACCACACTGGTTGGTTCGAAACGCGTCGACGAAATATTGGTTATGTGATTTTGCCGAAGATTTCTATACAATGTTATGGATCACAGAAGTTTAACTTGTCCTGACGATGAACCACACTGGTTGGTTCGAAACGCGTCGACGAAATATTGGTTATGTGATTTTGCCGAAGATTTCTATACAATGTTATGGATCACAGAAGTTTAACTTGTCCTGATGATGAACCACACTGGTTGGTTCGAAACGCGTCGACGAAATATTGGTTATGTGATTTTGCCGAAGATTTCTATACAATGTTATGGATCACAGAAGTTTAACTTGTCCTGACGATGAACCACACTGGTTGGTTCGAAACGCGTCGACGAAATATTGGTTATGTGATTTTGCTGAAGATTTCTATACAATGTTATGGATCACAGAAGTTTAACTTGTCCTGACGATGAACCACACTGGTTGGTTCGAAACGCGTCGACGAAATATTGGTTATGTGATTTTGCCGAAGATTTCTATACAATGAAAAAAATACTTTCATATTTACAAGTATGATGACAATTTAAAGGCTAGATTAGCAATTTATCAGTTGCAAGGTAAAGCCACCTTATGGTGGGAAGAAATTAAGATAGTTCAAGTATTTGATGAGCAAGATGTGACTTGGGATAATTTTCAAAAACATTTTAAGGATAAATATTTAACGGAGTGTTTCTATGATGAAAAAGAAAAAGAGTTCCATGATTTGAAGTTGGGACAACTATATTTGGATGAATTTGTGACCAAGTTTACATCCTTATTCAGGTATTTTCCCTACATTATTAAAGAGAAATCTAAGATACAACGATTTATCGGGAGTTTTCTAGTATTCATGAAGGAAAAACTGGAATTTGATAGTCCAAAAACAATGGATGTGGATATTTGAAAAGCCTGAATTTTCTATTAGTAAATGAAGAAAAAAGGGGAAAGTGGTAAGAGTTGGTCCTGTTATCACTTAGAACCATAGTTCATGTATGTAATGTTGTCCACAAGTTTCATATAAAAGTCTTCAGTTTTGTGAATAGGTTTATATGTGTGTGTGTCGTTTTGAAATTTGAATTTCAAAAGGTATTGATGTAAGTTCGTGTAAAAAAAAAAATCGTTAGATACCCTCCATCATTGTCAGTTAAGGCATGTCATGTCATCAGTACTTTGCGCAGTTTCGCAGCGCAATTTGTTTGGTCAATTTAGCTGTGCAATGATGTTTCCGTCTTTTCACAGCGTACTGTTTACCAGCCATTTCGTAGCGCGTTTTGTTAAATTTGAACTGTCCGCGCTACGAAATCGGGGTTTCGGGGTTTTTGTAGCGTTTTTTCTTGCAATATCAAATCTGGGAGGGGTGAGTCATAGGTCCGTTCATGTTTGTCAGTTGATGTCCTCTCCAGGTCATGATAAATCATCATTCCGCCATAAGGTCCAGAATCACGCATATGAATATCATCTTAAGGGATTTTATGAGGTATGGTTGTGTCATAATGTTTTTTTCATAATGTGTAAACATGTCTGCTGTATGAGAAGCCCGAGTTTTCATTTAAAGGGATCATTGCAAGCGAGCCTGCACTCCAAAGTCGAGATTGTTTTCGAGCTGTAGCTGCCATTAGTTTCCTGTGTGAAGATATTCGAAGCAAGATGGAAAAGAGGGAACATCGATCCGGTAAGTGCCTGAGGGCAGAGCCAGAGGGGCTTGATGTTACACTCAGGGATGAAGGTGTAGCAAGAGCCTTTCGAAATGCTGGTTGCTGGAGGTTCTGCGAGAAATTGAAGGGAGGACATGCAGAGGTAACGAAGGCTTTCGCATTGAATTTTACTGGATTGAATTCAAAGGTGTCAATGTTAGAATTTCCTGTGTCTCCTGAAGCCATTTCCATTATCACTGAAATTCCGAGGGGAGGTCAAGAATGGTTCAAAAACTTTAAATTCGACATGAGTCCCTGTAAAGAATTTTTGAAGGAACCGTATGTAAATGAGGACCTCACCAAAGCGGTGCCAAGGAGTTACATAAAAGAACATTATGCTATGCTCCTCACATGCATCCAGAAATACCTAACATGCGAGGGAAGGTACAATAAAGTTTATTCCTATCACTTCAAACTTTTGTTGCATTTCACAGGTAAGGCTTCAATAGATATCCCTTTCTATTTGTTCAGAAGCATTAGTAAAATGTGTGATAAAATCCAGTTAAAGAAAGATGGTTGTGAAACATCCTTGTTTCATCATGGCTTGGTAAAGTTGCTGGTATTGGATGGTTTACAAAAGATTGGCAGAGATTGGGATTCATTTGTTTTTATGGCCGGCTTTCCAAGCAAAACAGGCCTCACTCCATTGCCTGTGAGAGAAAGGGAAGAAAGGAGTGAAGAACCTACTCTGGCTGAGCTCAGAAAAGAGGTGACAGACCAAAAGAAGCCTAAAACCAAGTTAAGGAAATCAGAGAAGTCAGTGGCAGCAAAGGAGACACCTAAGTCATCATCTAAGGAGACACCTCAGTCATCAAAGCAGAAGATCCAGAAAAAGAAGGATGAAGCTAAACCAAGTGAAGTTGAAAAGATTTCAAGGGTGAAAACCAGAGGTCAATTAAACAAGGAGAAAGGTAAGTCAATTACTGTGGAAGAAAGATCTATTTCAAAAGGCATTTTAAGTGACTTACTTGAAGCTATTGAACTTGAGCAAGATCAGCCAATACAGATTGAACCAATAGAGTTTGAGCAAGATCACCCAGTGCAGCCAATGCATATTGACCTCACTCAATCTTCACCCGAAAGTACCAAGAAACCAAGAGCTTCAAAAAGGTTGAGATTTGAGGAGCCTAGTAAAGAATATGCTTTCAAGCCACGTAGGCCAGTCACAAGAAGACAAATGAAAGAGGTGGAGAAAGCGCAGAAAGAGAAGGCACCTTTAGAAGTACCTAGTACAAATGTACTTGAGGATTTGACCAGAACAGTTCATGCAGCCAGAAGTAAAAACAAGGGTAATAGGGTCATCATCAGCCAAGGTGGAAATGTCATTGCTATCAAGCAACAGGCAGGAACAACACAAGAAGAAGTGCCTCAGATTAAAAATGTTTCTAAGGAAAGGGCAGTGAGATATGCAAATTATAAAAAGGTTGTAATAAAAGGCAGAACAAGTCTAATGAGCCAAAATGACTCAGTGTCTGATGCATATTTGTGGACAGTGCCAGCTCTGAAGCAGGCAAAAATCATGAAACAGATGAACACAAGCTTAAGAGCAGAAAACAAGGCTTTTAAGGAAGAAGTTAGCAGTTTGAAGAAGAAGTTAGGTAAACTAGCTGATTAATCCAAGAGGAAATTTGCTTTTCAAATTTTGATAAATTTTGGTTGTCATCATTTTGAAACTTTTTGGATCCCTTACACCTGTACAAAGTAGCTAAAGAAATCACGAAGTTAAGTCATCAGTGCTTTAAGATTCATATATTCTGTTTTGATTACCTACAGCAGTTTCGTAGCGCGCTACGAAACTGCTGTAGATGACTGTATATGTAAAAAAAATGAAATTGATGCTGAGGTCAGCAAATCTTGAAAAGGATGACTCGAGGCCAGCATGGAGATTATACAAAGCTATCCAGATATTCAAAAGGTGACAGGTGTAAGTATTGAAGGAAAAGGTGAAATTTTTGTTAAAGTCTTCCTAAAGTTACTTTATAGCCGAATTTTTAGGGTTCTGGTAGGGTTACTGAAATTTTGAGTGGTACACCTGTTCAGCTCACAAAGTGTCCAGATCATAAGGCATATTGGATTATGCGTGGTTATTAAAGGAATTAAATGGCTTGGAACATAGTCATTAGTGCATAAGGACTAATGGGAGGCAGAGACCGTGAAAATAGGGCACAGATCTTCATCAACTAATGAGTCATCCACACAACAAGTATCCGAAGCTGCTCGTTCAGTGAATGTTTCTCCAGCATGTATTGGCTATTACTGAAATGATACAGGTGTCAAAGTTCAAGAAAGCATCAATGCACACGAGGAGAAAGACTTAGAGTTTCAATGGGAATGGGACTCTATGTTTTCACAGCGCAATACCTTTGTAATTAATTAGTTTGTTTAGATATGGATAAGGCAGTTAATGATAGAATTTCGAGCTCCCCTCATGCTGGAGGAGGAGTCTCAAGTAGTTGTTTTTTTTGTTTTCCTATATATAGAAATGACTCTGATGTAAAAAAGGTTGGAGATTTTATACAAAAACAGAGTTTTATTTGGGCCAATGTAAAAGACTTATTACAGTAATAGTAAAACAGCTGTTGTTTCTTCTCAAGATTCTCAATGGATTATATTGTTCAAATGTGATGGTGGTTTATTCTCTTAATGTTCTTTTACAGCCTTGTTACAGCATAATCACTCAGAATTCATGTTTAATGCTCTGACTTCCTGTATGCTTGGCAAGCTGTGGTTTATGTAAAGTATGTTTGAACATCTGATGCAAAGAGCCTTGACTTCCATGAAATGACTGTGCTTTTGTTTACTAAATGTGTGAGACTCCATAGCCCAATGAAGACCAATTTGATATGTGTCCAACCAGCTTTGTTTTCATAAATGTGTGAAGAGTTAGCCATCTGTTGTTGTGATTGATTTTTATCAAAAGTCTGTGAGAGAGCCCTCTCTGACTAAGGAGGCTAAGCCTTAGTCTAAAGCCTGGTTTGAAATAGTTGCATGAGATCTTGCTAAGTAGCAGCCCTTAGTACCTGATTTTATGATAACATTTTGGTGCGTCTGCCGGGAGTCTGATGATTAATTATTCCCGAAGTTTGAAGATTGAATTTCTGAAGGTAGCAGGAGTTCAAAGTGTTTTTCGAGGCTGCATTCTACCTTGGTGACTCCATTGATTTTTAAAGTGTAAAGGTGGCTTCGAGAGGAAGGTATACAAGGAGTAATCCAGACCCAAACCCACCTAATCCTGTGGAGAATCCTAATATCATCTCAAGGAGTAAACAAAAGTTTTCTGATATACCAGGTACTTCAAGTATTTCAAAGTCTTTATTTCCTGAGTTTTCTAGAAGTCCTGAGGATAAACTTGTTGATGATAAAGTTCAAGAGGTTTTATTAAGGTCTGAGAATGAAGAAGAATTGATTGGTATCATTTTAGATCTACAAAAGAGAGGTATTGATACCTCATCTCTAGTATCACAAAAAGATAAAGAGGAGTTTTGGGAAATTGTTACTTCTGAATTGTTATTAGAGGAAGAGGATTTGAAACAGCTCAAGGAGCTTGATCCTTTTGAAGTTTTGCTCAATTCAAAAGCTGGTTTACCTCTCCCAAATTGGAGTTCTTTTGTCAGTGGTTTACAAAGCCCCAATAGTCCTTTCCGTACTCATACCTTGTCTTCTGCCTCTGCAAGTCCAAATAGCCCTCAGACAACATCTCATACTAGTTCTGGTCCTTCTGGTCACACAATACCCATTGTTACTGTTCCTCCATTCATTATGGCTGTACCTGCTAGGTATGCTCCTCTAGCTCTCCCTGCTGTTTTACATGATCTTCCTAATAAATATGCTGCTAGGATTCCAACATGGGGAGGGGATGAAGATGTCACAGCAGAGGAACATGTAGATAGATTCAATGATTTTATTGATAGGTATGAAGTGGATGATGAAGATGTAAAACTGAGGTTGTTTGCTCAGACTTTCATTGGAGAAGTCAGAAAATGGTTTAAAGCCTTAACAGTTGGTAGTATTCATAATTGGGTTGAGTTTGAAGATAGTTTTCTGAGGAAATGGGGAAATAGAACCAATCCTGTTCAGGCCCTCACTGAATATAATAATTTAAGAAGAGCTCCAGATGAGACTGTTCAAAACTTTTCTAAGAGGTTTAACAAAATCTATAATTCTATCCCAGCACATCTGAAACCTCCTGGAGCTTTGGCACAGTTAAGATATGCTGAGTCTTTTGATTCTGATTTCTCTCTTTTACTCAGAGAAAGAGAGTCTGCTACACTGGCTGACATGCAAAATGATGCTATCAAAGTGGAGGTGAACATACTTGCTGCTAAAAAGTCCAAGATGGCTAAGGCTAAGATAAAGGAAGAGGAGAGGCCTTCTACCTCTGCTCAAGAAGAGAAATTTGAGACCATGATGAAGACTATGGAGAAATTGATGGATCAATTGGCACTTGGGAATACTGCTGCTCCCCAAGCTCAACAAGAACCTCGGTTCAGGAATCCTCAATTTAGAAGGCCTCAAAATCAGCAAAGACCAAGGGAAAATAGAAACCAGCAAGCTGACCCTCCTGTGAGACCTCCTTTTCAGCAAAATATGGTAGATGAAGAAGAAGAACCTGAAGAACCTGAGGAATCTATCCATTGTCTGGGTGAAGAAGATTCAGAGATCTTTCTAACAAAGGAAGAACATGATGAGTCCAGCCAACTAAAGGCTGAAGAGGAACCCTCAGATTTCTTAAAGGGTTATCAACATGCCATATTTGAGATTCAAAAACAATACAACCTCAGGAACAGAGATGTCCCTATTACAGCAAACAAGGCTCAGCCTAAGAAGGGTGTTTCAAAGGCAGTGGAAGATAAAAAGGAAAAGTCAAAACAAGCTGATGGAAAAGATGATTCTCCTCTTGAGAAAAAGGATAATCAAACCCCTGCTCCTCCTAAGGAAATTGAAAGGTCTACTTCAGTGTTTAATATAGAGAATGAAATTGCTAAAATTAAAATATCAGTCCCATTCAATGAAATCTTGAAAGTAGACAAGTATAGAAGTAAGATTGTGGAAATGCTTAATTCTCCACCAGGAGGGGCTGATATTTTGAATGTGCAAGAGGATAATCCTATCATTTGTTTAGGTCCAAGACTTGAAGATGAGCAAAATGATGAATTTCCTCCTTTTTATATCAGCATCAATATACATGAGATGACTCTTCATAATGCCATGTTGGATTCAGGGGCATCCCATAACCTCATGCCTAAAGTCATTATGGAAAGGTTAGGATTAGAAGTAACTAGACCATACAAGGACTTGTTTTCTTTTGATTCAAAGAGGGTTCACTGTATTGGGCTGATAAAAGATGTGGTTGTGGCACTTACCCAAATCCCAGCAAAAACAACTGTCATGGATATTGTTGTTGCAGATGTTCCACCTAAATTTGGGATATTACTTTCAAGGTCATGGGCAGCAAAGATCAAAGGTACCATGCAAATGGATCTGACTTATGCTACTATTCCAGTGTTTGGAGAGCAAAGAAGGTTATATCGTGAGACAAGGATGGCATATATGGTGAGCAGCAAGGACAAACCACAGAATTTCCCTATTTATTCTTGTGATACAGGCCTTGGATCAGCTATTCTATTTAATGAATCAGTGGGAAAAGAATTACAGGAAGAAAAGGCAGAAAATCAGTGTGAAGAGTTGCAGCAAAGTGATGAAAGAGATGCCTCTGGTTGCTGGTCTTTGTACTTTGATGGAGCAGCAGGGAAAGAAGGTGCAGGAGCTGGGATTTGGATCATGAGTCCAACTGAAGAAAGTAAGTTTCTGTCATATAAACTTAATTTTGATTGTACCAATAATATGGCGGAGTATGAGTCTCTGGTATTAGGCTTAGAAACCTTGATAGAATTGAAGGCAAAAAACATTGCTGTTTATGGAGATTCTGAATTAGTCATAAAGCAAGTTCAAGGTGCCTATCAAACAAAAGATGCAAGGATGAGAGCTTATAGAAACTTGGTGTTGGAATTGTTGGAAAAGTTTCAGTCATATACCTTCAGTATAAAAACCAGAGATCAGAATTCCGTGGCAGATTCTCTTGCTGTTGCAGCTAGTCTTTTTGTTATCCCTAAACATTCTTCTGATAACTATGAAGTGAAGGTTCGCCATAGGCCAGTCATCCCAGATAATATCTTAAATTGGCAAGTCTTTGAAGATGATCAGCAGGTAAGAAGTTTCCTAGAGTTGAAAGGAGAATTTGAACATAGTCAAATTGATCAGCAGAACATGTTAGTGGAGACAAAAGAAAAGCCTGAGGTATTGCAGCTGCAAAATAATCTAATTCCCAAAGGTCTTATTCCACTTGAGAAACTATTTGATCAGAATGATGTGTTTAAAGCACCAAGGCTGCAAGCCAATGAAGAAGAAATAGAGAGCTGCAATTTAGGTGACTCAGTGGTACCTAAATTAGTCAAAATTTCAAAGTTTTTATCAGCTGATATGAAAGTCAAATATGTTGAATTGATGAAGAAGTTTATTGATGTCTTTGCATGGAGCTATGCTGATTTGAAGCAGTATGATTCCTCAATCATACAGCATACTATCCCAATCAAGCCAAATGAGAAACCTTTTAAGCAAAAATTAAGAAGAATTAATCCTCTTCTAATGCCATTAATTGAAAAAGAAGTGAAGAAGCTTTTTGATGCAAAGATTATTGTTCCTATCAGATTTTCAAATTGGCTTGCTAACTTGGTACCAGTTAGGAAAAAGAATGGAGAGATAAGGATTTGCATAGACTTCAGGAATTTGAACAAGGCCTCACTGAAAGACAATTATCCTCTTCCTAAAATGGATCTTATTTTGCAGAATATTGTTGGCTCTCAAAGAATGTCAATGTTAGATGGCTTCTCAGGGTACAATCAGATCCTTGTTCATCCAGATGATCAGGAGAAGACAGCCTTCACCACACCATGGGGCACATTTATGTATGCAAAGATGCCTTTTGGCCTCATGAATGCAGGGGCGACTTTCCAGAGGGCTATGGACATTGCTTTTGCTGAGGAAAGGGATAAATCAGTGGTGGTATATCTTGATGATATCACAGTCTTTTCAAAGAGGGAAGAGGATCACTTAAAACACCTTGAAAGGATTTTGCTAAAGTGTAGGCGGTTTGGCATTTCTTTGAATCCAACCAAAAGCATCTTTGCTTTGACATCTGGTAAGTTGCTTGGACATATCATTTCTGAAGAAGGAATTAGGATTGATCCTAATAGAGTCAGTGCTATTTCAAAGTTGGATTTGCCAAGGAGCAAGAAAGAGGTTCAGTCTTTTCTTGGTAAAGTTAATTTTGTTAGAAGGTTCATTCCTAACTTTGCTGAAGTGGTCAAACATATCACAAAAATGCTAAAGAAAGGAGCAGACTTTAAGTGGACAGCTGAGGCAAGGAAGTCATTTGAAGAAATTAAGAAAGCACTCACTCAAGCACCGGTTCTTATTAGCCCTGATTTCACCAAGGAATTTCTAATTTTCACATTTGCTTCTGAGGATACAATTGCGGGAGTCTTATTGCAGAAAGGAAGTCAAGGTATTGAACAGCCCATTTCCTTTTTTAGTAAGACATTGGCTAATGCTGAATTAAAGTACAATATTTTAGAGAAGCAAGCATATGCATTGGTGAAGGCAATCAAGGATTTTAGAATTTATGTACTGCATTCTCATATTGTTGCATATGTACCAAGTGCTGTCATTAAAGATATCCTTACACAAGCAGACCCGGATGGAAAAAGAGGAAAATGGATAGCCAAGTTGTTAGAGTATGACATTGAAATTAGGCCAACTAAATTGGTGAAGGGTCAAGGGTTGGCAGAGTTGTTAACTCACTCAAATCTAGACAGCAGTGACATCAATTTCAATGCAGAAATATCAGAAATTTTTGAAGAAGAGGAAGAGTTGGTTCAGATCAATGAAAAATTTCTGACATCTGAATGGTATAGGGATGTGTCATTTGTTTTACAACACAACAGAGCTCCTGATAACCTTTCCAAGTCTAAAGCTCGGTTCACCAAGCTGAAATCCCTTAGGTATTTTGTTTATGAGCAGAATTTATTTTGGAAGGATGCTGGAGGAATTCTATTGAGTTGTCTGATTGAAGAAGAGGTTGATAGGGTGATTGATGAATTCCATAAGGGAGATTGTGGAGGCCACCATTATTGGAAGGCTACTGCAAATAAAATATTGAGAACTAGGTATTTTTGGCCCACTATGTTCAAGGATATTTACAAAAAGATAGCAGCCTGCCATGAATGTCAGATGTTTGAAGGTAAAAGGAAGCATATGCCTATGCCATTAGTTCCTATTTATGTAGAAGCACCCTTTCAACAGTGGGGGCTAGATTTTATAGGTGAGATACATCCCTCTTCATCAGGACAACATCGGTGGATACTCACAGCCACTGATTATTTTACAAAGTGGATAGAGGCGGTACCAACTAGGCAAGCTAATGATGCAGTAATTATTTCCTTTTTAGAGAACAACATCTTATCAAGGTTTGGATGTCCACTCAAGCTTATCACAGACAATGCTCAGGCTTTTAAGTCTAAGAGAATGATAAATTTTTGCCATCAATACCATATTTCCCTTGGTCACTCCACAGCTTATTATCCACAGGGTAATGGTCTAGCTGAAAGTTCAAACGAAAGTCTTGTGAGGATTATCAAAAAACTGCTGCAAGAAAACAAAAAGACTTGGCACTTAAAGCTGAAGTATGCCTTGTGGGCTGATCGCATCTGCACTAAAAGGTCTATCGGAACCTCACCTTATGAGCTTGTGTATGGAGCAGAGGCTATTTTCCCGACATCTCTTGGGGTACCAGTTATGAAGCTAATTCAAGGACTAGAGGAGGAGCCAAATGCCATACAGCGGAGGATTAATCAATTGATAGCTTTACAAGAGAAAAGGAATGAAGTGGTTGAAGACCATCAACAAAATCAGAATAGGGTCAAGAGGGCTTTTGACAAGAAGATTAAAGATGTTACATTTCAGATTGATGACAAGGTTTTGAAGTGGGAAGCCAGGATTGAAGAAAAAGGTAAACATGGCAAATTTGAGAATTTATGGAAGGGGCCATATTTGATTTCTGCTTTCCATGGAAACAACACTTATATTCTGCAAGAAGTTGATGGATCACCGTATGCTGGAGGACCTGTTAATGGCAGGTTCTTAAAGCATTATTATCAGTGAAAATCTGCCAAGTAGTCCATGATCATTGTAAATAACCGTTTTCTGAAGGTTTCATGTTAGAAATAAATGACAAGCTGAACAAGAAAACTTTAGCCCGAGGAGAAGGCCCACAAGGTTTGAAAGAGATGCTTGTCAGTCATATGTGAGTGCAATAAAATGGATAAAGGCACTGGTACTACGCGTTCTTAGTGTACTACAGGAGCACACTATCCCAAGTGGAGCCACTGTTATCACTTAGAACCATAGTTCATGTATGTAATGTTGTCCACAAGTTTCATATAAAAGTCTTCAGTTTTGTGAATAGGTTTATATGTGTGTGTGTCGTTTTGAAATTTGAATTTCAAAAGGTATTGATGTAAGTTCGTGTAAAAAAAAAAATCGTTAGATACCCTCCATCATTGTCAGTTAAGGCATGTCATGTCATCAGTACTTTGCGCAGTTTCGCAGCGCAATCTGTTTGGTCAATTTAGCTGCGCAATGATGTTTCCGTCTTTTCGCAGCATACTGTTTACCAGCCATTTCGTAGCGCGTTTTGTTAAATTTGAACTGTCCGCGCTACGAAATCGGGGTTTCGGGGTTTTTGTAGCGCTTTTTCTTGCAATATCAAATCTGGGAGGGGTGAGTCATAGGTCCGTTCATGTTTGTCAGTTGATGTCCTCTCCAGGTCATGATAAATCATCATTCCGCCATAAGGTCCAGAATCACGCATATGAATATCATCTTAAGGGATTTTATGAGGTATGGTTGTGTCATAATGTGTTTTTCATAATGTGTAAACATGTCTGCTGTATGAGAAGCCCGAGTTCTCATTTAAAGGGATCATTGCAAGCGAGCCTGCACTCCAAAGTCGAGATTGTTTTCGAGCTGTAGCTGCCATTAGTTTCCTGTGTGAAGATATTCGAAGCAAGATGGAAAAGAGGGAACATCGATCCGGTAAGTGCCTGAGGGCAGAGCCAGAGGGGCTTGATGTTACACTCAGGGATGAAGGTGTAGCAAGAGCCTTTCGAAATGCTGGTTGCTGGAGGTTCTGCGAGAAATTGAAGGGAGGACATGCAGAGGTAACGAAGGCTTTCGCATTGAATTTTACTGGATTGAATTCAAAGGTGTAACAATGTTAGAATTTCCTGTGTCTCCTGAAGCCATTTCCATTATCACTGAAATTCCGAGGGGAGGTCAAGAATGGTTCAAAAACTTTAAATTCGACATGAGTCCCTGTAAAGAATTTTTGAAGGAACCGTATGTAAATGAGGACCTCACCAAAGCGGTGCCAAGGAGTTACATAAAAGAACATTATGCTATGCTCCTCACATGCATCCAGAAATACCTAACATGCGAGGGAAGGTACAATAAAGTTTATTCCTATCACTTCAAACTTTTGTTGCATTTCACAGGTAAGGCTTCAATAGATATCCCTTTCTATTTGTTCAGAAGCATTAGTAAAATGTGTGATAAAATCCAGTTAAAGAAAGATGGTTGTGAAACATCCTTGTTTCATCATGGCTTGGTAAAGTTGCTGGTATTGGATGGTTTACAAAAGATTGGCAGAGATTGGGATTCATTTGTTTTTATGGCCGACTTTCCAAGCAAAACAGGCCTCACTCCATTGCCTGTGAGAGAAAGGGAAGAAAGGAGTGAAGAACCTACTCTGGCTGAGCTCAGAAAAGAGGTGACAGACCAAAAGAAGCCTAAAACCAAGTTAAGGAAATCAGAGAAGTCAGTGGCAGCAAAGGAGACACCTAAGTCATCATCTAAGGAGACACCTCAGTCATCAAAGGAGAAGATCCAGAAAAAGAAGGATGAAGCTAAACCAAGTGAAGTTGAAAAGATTTCAAGGGTGAAAACCAGAGGTCAATTAAACAAGGAGAAAGGTAAGTCAATTACTGTGGAAGAAAGCTCTATTTCAAAAGGCAGTTTAAGTGACTTACTTGAAGCTATTGAACTTGAGCAAGATCAGCCAATACAGATTGAACCAATAGAGTTTGAGCAAGATCACCCAGTGCAGCCAATGCATATTGACCTCACTCAATCTTCACCCGAAAGTACCAAGAAACCAAGAGCTTCAAAAAGGTTGAGATTTGAGGAGCCTAGTAAAGAATATGCTTTCAAGCCACGTAGGCCAGTCACAAGAAGACAAATGAAAGAGGTGGAGAAAGCGCAGAAAGAGAAGGCACCTTTAGAAGTACCTAGTACAGATGTACTTGAGGATTTGACCAGAACAGTTCATGCAGCCAGAAGTAAAAACAAGGGTAATAGGGTCATCATCAGCCAAGGTGGAAATGTCATTGCTATCAAGCAACAGGCAGGAACAACACAAGAAGAAGTGCCTCAGATTAAAAATGTTTCTAAGGAAAGGGCAGTGAGATATGCAAATTATAAAAAGGCTGTAATAAAAGGCAGAACAAGTCTAATGAGCCAAAATGACTCAGTGTCTGATGCATATTTGTGGACAGTGCCAGCTCTGAAGCAGGCAAAAATCATGAAACAGATGAACACAAGCTTAAGAGCAGAAAACAAGGCTTTGAAGGAAGAAGTTAGCAGTTTGAAGAAGAAGCTAGGTAAACTAGCTGATTAATCCAAGAGGAAATTTGCTTTTCAAGTTTTGATAAATTTTGGTTGTCATCATTTTGAAAATTTTTGGATCCCTTACACCTGTACAAAGTAGCTGAAGAAATCACGAAGCTAAGTCATCAATTCTTTAAGATTCATATATTCTATTTTGATTACCTACAGCAGTTTCGTAGCGCGCTACGAAACTGCTGTAGATGACTATATATGTAAAAAAAATGAAATTGATGCTGAGGTCAGCAAATCTTGAAAAGGATGACTCGAGGCCAGAATGGAGATTATACAAAGCTATCCAGATATTCAAAAGGTGACAGGTGTAAGTATTGAAGGAAAAGGTGAAATTTTTGTTAAAGTCTTCCTAAAGTTACTTTATAGCCGAATTTTTAGGGTTCTGGTAGGGTTACCGAAATTTTGAGTGGTACACCTGTTCAGCTCACAAAGTGTCCAGATCATAAGGCATATTGGATTATGCGTGGTTATTAAAGGAATTAAATGGCTTGGAACATAGTCATTAGTGCATAAGGACTAATGGGAGGCAGAGACCGTGAAAATAGGGCACAGATCTTCATCAACTGATGAGTCATCCACACAACAAGTATCCGAAGCTGCTCGTTCAGTGAATGTTTCTCCAGCATGTATTGGCTATTACTGAAATGATACAGGTTTCAAAGTTCAAGAAAGCATCAATGCACACGAGGAGAAAGACTTAGAGTTTCAATGGGAATGGGACTCTATGTTTTCACAGCGCAATACCTTTGTAATTAATTAGTTTGTTTAGATATGGATAAGGCAGTTAATGATAGGATTTCGAGCTCCCCTCATGCTGGAGGAGGAGTCTCAAGTAGTTGTTTTTTTTGTTTTCCTATATATAGAAATGACTCTGATGTAAAAAAGGTTGGAGATTTTATACAAAAACAGAGTTTTATTTGGGCCAATGTAAAAGACTTATTACAGTAATAGTAAAACAGTTGTTGTTTCTTCTCAAGATTCTCAATGGATTATATTGTTCAAATGTGATGGTGGTTTATTCTCTTAATGTTCTTTTACAGCCTTGTTACAGCATAATCACTCAGAATTCATGTTTAATGCTCTGACTTCCTGTATGCTTGGCAAGCTGTGGTTTATGTAAAGTATGTTTGAACATCTGATGCAAAGAGCCTTGACTTCCATGAAATGACTGTGCTTTTGTTTACTAAATGTGTGAGACTCCATAGCCCAATGAAGACCAATTTGATATGTGTCCAACCAGCTTTGTTTTCATAAATGTGTGAAGAGTTAGCCATCTGTTGTTGTGATTGATTTTTATCAAAAGTCTGTGAGAGAGCCCTCTCTGACTAAGGAGGCTAAGCCTTAGTCTAAAGCCTGGTTTGAAATAGTTGCATGAGATCTTGCTAAGTAGCAGCCCTTAGTACCTGATTTTATGATAACAGGTCCAGTGAGAAGGGGCAAAAGGATTTCCATAGTCATAAGAACCTCAAACTTACTAGTCATAAAAAATTACATAAAAATCAAGAAGGGAAGTTTTTTGAGAAAATCCAGCAGAAGCCCCAATACCAGAATAAACCAAAATGAGTAGAGTCTATAGGAAATAATGAGACGACGTGTGAATTAGTATTCCTTAGCAATTAGCAATTTTAAATCTTTTCAGAGCATTAGTTAATCTTCAATTATTATTAATGTTTATCCAGTAACAACAATAAAAGAAGAACATAACAGGGACAAGAATTTTAGGTGGAAGACCCCCTCCAGGTAAAAAACAACTGAATGCTTTTATAATAAATTATTTAAGCTTCAGCCCCAACTAAAATGAAAGTTACAACTTCCTATAATTCTAGAAAAGCATTCTTCTCTAGCTCCCACTAGAAGGTAGCCCCAATGCCCTGGTTTCTTCAGTAGGCAAATGAATGGATGCCCCAACATCCTAGACCAACCTACCATGCTAAAGTGTTCATAAGCTCCAACCTGTAGGCGGCTTCATGCACCTGCCTAGCACCTCCCTGCCACCCTATAATGATCAGAAGTGAGACACGAGTGTGGGCTCTCATACTAGGGACAATGATCCACGATGCAATATGATTTACAATTATTTTCTTGTACTTAACCGAACAGTGACTCCTATACCTCCCAAAAATTCCTCTTCGACTCCAGGAAGATCGACTCTTTTACAATAATGACTCTTTTAAAAATTTACAATGATGACTCTTTTACAGCACTGGCTTTTTTACAAGACCTGACACTTGACTCGACATTGCTTCTTGCATAATTTGCAATTGTTGAGGTATTGTTGTGCTTTCTTCAAGTAATGGTACTTTGGCATTGCATGTCCTTCTAGAATGTGTTTTATTTGTTCTAAAGTGCCACTCTTCCTGCACATGCAATAATAAGGAAGACCCAAAAAAATACAAAATAATATACTCTCATTGTCCTATGAAAACATATGTTAGAGATGATACTCAAAATTCAAATCCAAACACTAACCATACATAACTTTTTGTAGCAGACCTACCCTTGACTGTTGATGTGTGGTACTTACTGTTGTGATCCTTGAATGAATATTTTTTCTTACCTTCTAGAAGCTTGATATTGAATCTGTTGTGTCTATGCAACTTCAGATCTCCAAGGTCTAAAATCTCGTAATGTGGTATCCCTCTGTGTCCTATTTCCAACCCCGTAGGTCTGATTGAAATTGGATTCTTCAAGAAATAGTTATGCCCAATCTCCCACAATAACCTGATTATAGACTAGTTCAACAAAGCGAACTTGTACGAAGTGCAACGTGTCATTGTTTCAACCTTAAGCCATGAAAATGATAACCAAAAAACTATAGTCCATCCTATTTCTGTCACTATTTAAAAAGTTTGAATCTAATGCTCAAAGAGAAATTTATGATGATTTTCCCGAGGTCACCTATTTGACATGGAATTCGCGAGCCTGCAAAAACCTTGACTGCCTCAAATCATATCTCAAAAAATATAGCGAACCAAGATCTGAAATTTAGTCACGAGGTTCATAAAGATTTCAGCTAAAATGGGATTTAATTTTAGCTTCTGAATCTTTGTAGAAAAACCATTATAGAGAAAATTCCATGATGACCTGTTTGAAGTAGCGAAATCCTATAATCGAAGGCTCTAAACTTGCTTCAAGAAAAACCTTCAAACTTGATCATAATTTTGTGCTCTAACCATACCTCAACGAAACCTTAAACTCCCCGCAATAGATCCTGCATTAGAAGCTCATGAGGGCTGAAAATTACAAAGGTCTTCTCACAAGATAGTTCATTGAAAAGTGCTTGCTAAAGGAGGATATGAGGGTCACTATTTATAGAAATGTCTTGAGTTGAGAGGGTCCTCAACAAATGAACTTGGAGGGATTTTAGAAGCATAATAAAATATTAATTATTGAATATTCAATGACCACAACCAATAATAAGTGCCATGCCACAACCCCATGGGGTTTTATCCCACTAACTGGGGTTACTAACTTCAAACGTGAATAACTCTCAAACCGTGAAGAACTACATGGTGTGCCATATGTCAACAAAAAAATATCGACGAGTAGAATATATCTAGAAGATCCTTGACTCAGAATAGGATTAGTTTTCAAGTCAAAATTCCCATTAAATATAGGGGTAGCCCCTGGTGCTTCTTGGGTTGACATCAGTTACAACCACTGATCAACAATCTCCCCCTTTCGCATTGATGGCAACACAAGTACTTCCCTTGCGATCATGACACATCTTCCTACTACCTTCTTCCCCCTTTATCATCAATGACAAAGAGTAACTCCCCGTGATAAACCGTCTTCCTGTGGACCTATACACACCTCCACTCCCCCTTTCTACTTAGTTAGATAAGACAAAGAGTATAATGAGAACTTGGGAGAATCCTAAGCTTTTGGTGAAGATACTCAAATTCCTTTCAGGAGGTAATGGTTTGGTAAATATGTCAACAATTTGTTACTTTGTGCCAACGTATTCAAGCTTGATATTATTTTTGATGACTTTCTCTCTAACGAAATGATATTTCATCGGAATGTGCTTTGTTTTGGAATGGATCACAGGATTCTTAGAGATACTTATGGCAATGGTGTTATTGCAGAAGATGAGAATAGGCTCATCAAAATTGACTTGAAGATCTTGCAAATTTTTCTTCATCCAAAGAACTTGAGTACAAGAAGTTTTTTTTGCGATATATTCTGCTTCTGTTGTGGATAACAATATTGAAGAGTTCATTTTACTTAACCATTAAACATGAAAACCACCTAGATAGAATGTTTCTCCAGTAGTACTCTTTCGATCATCAACACTTTAAGCCCAATCTGCATCTGTATAAGCTTGGATAACTAGATCATTTCCTTAAGAATACCATAAAACATATTCTATTGTGCCCTTAAGATATCAAAGAATTCTTTTGATGAAAATAATATGAGATTATTTTGGTGTTCCTTGGAATCTTGCTACTTGTTCAACTACCTACATTACGCCTATCCGAGAAGCTGTCACATATAGAAGACTACCAATCATATATCTATACAAACATTGGTCCACATACTTTGATGAATCTTATAAACTTAACTTGCACCCTGTTACCATTGGGGTAAGGACAGGCTTGCAGTCTTCCATCTTGAATTTCTTGAGCATTTCCTTGATGTACTTGGTTTAATATATAAATATTCCTTTATCCTATTAAGATATCTGAAGCCCTAAAAAGTATGTCAGCTTGCCAAGTAGAGACATTTCAAACTTGCTTTGCATCTTTGTGGAAAAGTTTTTACTTAATCTGTCATCATTGCTTCCAAAGATTATATCTGCCACATATACCTCGATAATTGTTAGGTTATGGTGATCCACTTTCACATAGAGATTGTTGTTGGTGCTTCCTTTCTTGAATCCTTCTTAATGTAGATATCCATCAAGATGAGTATACCAGGCTCTAGGGGCTTGTTTGAGACCATATAGTGCCTTCTTTAATATGCAGACACAGTCTTCCTTGTCAGAGAGTAGAAAACCTTCAGGTTGTTCGATGTAAACTTCTTCTTCCCATTCACATTCTGAAAGGCTAACTTAATATCCATTTGGTACACCTTGATTTTTCTAGGGCATGCATAAGCAAGAAACATCCTGATAGCTTCCCTTCTGGCAACGGGAGAAAATGTTTCTTCAAAATCAATTCCTTCTACTTGTGCATATCCTTTGTAGACTAATCATGCCTTATTCTTGGTAACCTATCTATCCTCATTCAAATTATTTCTAAAGACCCATTTAGTTCTAGTAACATTTTTATCCTTTGGTTGTGGAACTAATTCCCAAGTGTTGTTCTTCTCAATTTGATCTAATTCTTCATTCATAGCTGCTACCCACTGTTCATCTTGACTATCTTGCTCAAAATTACTAGGTTCAAAAGTTTCTAAAAGAGCGGGGTGGGCTTGCTGCGATGAACGAAGTTGTCGACTTCTTCTGGTTCTAATTCCTTCATTTATGTTGTGGATGATTTGATTTGAAGGATGATTCTTTTGACACCATTCTTTTAAAACTTTTTGAGAAGTTTCTTATTTCCTCTTGGTTGACAGTTGTTTCCTTATTTGATTGGTCTTGTTCTAGAGCTTCTTCTTCATCCTTCATAGATTCTTCCTCAAATCCCTTATATTTTCTTGAAGGGATAATCTCATCATTATCCTTTGGACCACAATCTTCATCAAAAGTAACATTTATGCTTTCCACTATTTTATTTTTCCTTAGATTGTAGCATCTATAAGCCTTCCTTTTGCATGAATAACCAATGAAAAGACCTTCATCAACACGAGAATCAAACTTGCCCAATTTTTTATCTTCTCTTTTGATGTATCATTTGCTTCCAAATATTTTGAAGGATTTGACATTAGCTAGTATTCCTTTCCATAGTTCGTATGGAGTCATGTTACAATTTCTCCTAAGTAGACCTATATTTATAATGAATATGGATGTATCGATTACTTGAACCAAAAATTTATCATCTAATTTTTATTCATTTAACATTGTTCTAGCCATTTCCTATATTGTTCTATATTTTCTTTCAGCAACTACATTTTGATGTGGTGTTATGGTTGTTGAGAATTTCATTTTTATTACATTTTTGTCATAGTACTACTGAAATACCTTGCAAGTGAATTCTCTACCATTATCTGATCTCAGACACTTGATCTTCAAATCGGTTTCATTTTCGACCAATTTCTTGTAGATTTTAAAACATTTGAATTCCTCTGACTTTTTCTTTTAGAAACTCACGGTTGTCATTTTGGTGTAATCATTTATCATTAGCATAAAGTATAATTCTTTGTCTAAACCTTTTTTTCTCATAGGACCACATAGATCAGTATGTATTAATTCCAATGGACGTGATGCAAAATGTTCTTTTGTCTTGAACTCAACTCTTGTCTTTTTTCTGTGCCTACAAGTTTCATATATCATATTGGTAGGTTTTGAAATTTTAGTATTTCTCTTATTGGTATCTTTTTGCTGATCATGACCAAATTGTCGAAATTTATATGTCCCATTCGTTTTTTCCATAGCCAACTTTCATCTTCCTTTTCCAAAAATCACCCTTTAGGTGTTTCATCCAAAATGTACAAGTCATTAGGAGCTCTTCTTGTTGTAGCCAAAAAATTTCCAAATTTTCCTTTCATAATTTCACATTTCTTAGAGTTGAATAGCATCGTGTGTCCTTGATTGCACATCTATCCAACAATGAGCAGATTTTGATTCATATCTTCAACCAACAACACATCCTTCATTAATGCATCCTTGCTTCCAAGTGTGCCTATACCTGCTCCTATGACGTTTGAAGACCCGTCATTTCCAAAAGGCATTATTCCATCCTTATTTTCCTTCAAGGATATGAACTTGTTTTTATCTCCAGTCATATGTGTTGAGCAACCACTGTTAACTTACCAAACGGTTATGTTTCTTTGAGCCTTGAGAGCGATAACACATTTTTCAGTCTTTTTTTCCCATACTTGTTCATTCTGATTTTTCCAGAATTCCTTTGAAGAGCTTCCAAGTCTACAATCTTTAGCCAGCTGTCCAAAATTGTTACATTTGTAACTTTCGACATCATCTCTCAAATGATCAAATCTGTTGAGTTATGGAATATCCATTTATAAAAGATCTCCTGGAACTATATACATTCCAAACGTACACGTGAAATTCTACAACTCTATGTCCAAATGTTTCACATGAATAATAATGGCCATAAAATATAGTTTGATACCTGGGAGGAAATCTTCTTTGAGGAATTGTTTTCCATGGTTCTTCCTGTGAGTCTTCATCTCTTGATTTAGTTGAGAGATCTACCTACTTGGTATATTTTTCATATCCATCTTATTTTGTTGTCATAGAAGGACTTGACTCCTTTTAAGATTTTTCTTTGTAACCAAGACCACTCTTGTCACTACATGATCGTTGATTGTTGATGAGTTCTTCCAATGCCTTTGAGATGTTGGCGTAGCTTTGAAGTTTTTTTTTCCATTTTTTACTTCTTTTCATAGAGAGACTATTTCAGCTTCCAATGCTGCTTTTTCCTTGTTTCTTTTCTTTAATTCTTTCGTGAGCGATTCTTCAACCTTGATTTTAATATTTAGGGCCTATTCCATTTCTGTCTTTAATTCATCTTCAAGAGTGTTGACATTCTTCTTTTTGGCCTTGAGCTCTTTGATAACCCTGATCACTTCATTTTGAAATTCAACCTTAGTCATCTCTTCTTCTCATTCTTCATCATATTCCTCTTTCTTATTGTGCTTGGCCATAAACAATACTCTTCCATTGGTTTCTTCTTAATTATCACTATCTTCATCAGATGAGGAGCTATCTTATTTGGAGAAGAAACCCTTCTTAAACCATTTCTTCTTGCCTTGCTTGTTGTACTTCCTAGGAAATTTCTTTCCCTTTGTAATAACTCATTTTTTTGAGGACGCCTGGTTGCAAAACGCCCAACCTCGCCACAATAAAAAAATATTAATGGAAGTTTACCTTTGAATTTTCCCATACCTTTTCTCATTTTTCGCATGAAGTAGGAAAATTCTTTATCTGAAAATTCTTCTTCATCTTCTTCCTTTTCTTCATCCTTACAACTACAAGTTTTTTCTTTCGGAGTCTGCTTATCCTTACTAGTCTTCTTGGATGCAGAAAATGTTGTTTCTAAGTGAGGTTTGTCATCCTCTTATTCAATCCTCATTTCATATGACGTAAGAATTCCATGCAATTCATCTATGTTGAGATTGGTCAGATTCGATCTATCTTCCAAGATAGATACCTTTAGGTCGAATCTTGCGGGCAAGGTTCTGAGGATCTTTCAAACAACAATTTTTGTGTCGGTAGGTTCTCTCAAACCTTACAATGTATTTGTTGTTTCATCAACATGCTGAAAGTATGCAACAATATATTCATCTTCCTTCATTCTGAGTTACTCAAATTTTTCCCTGAAAATTTGAAGCTTTGCTTATTTCACCTATGAGTCACCTGCATATATATTCTCAAGCTTGCCCCATACCTCTTTAGTATTTTTGCAACTCAATACCTTAAGATAGATAGATTCATAAGCCCATTGATAATAATATATTTATCCTTTGCATCATATACCATATTTTTCTTACCTTGTTCACCCGGGGTCAATGTGAAGCCTTTTTCAATGATTCCCCATACTTCGTATCCTTCTGCCAGCAAATAAATCTGCATTCTTCCACTCCAAAGTGCATAGTTATTTCCATTGAGCAAAGGAACTCTATTCTTGGTGTATTCCATGATCTCCTTCCAGTTGTTAGATTTGTATTGAAGGAACCAAGCTCTGATACCAATTGTTGGAAATACTGTGATGGGGGTGAATTAATATTCCTCAACACTTAGAAATTTTAAATCTTTCCATAACATTAGTTAATCTTAAATTAGTATTAATCTTTATCTAGTAACAACAGTGAACAAAATAACATAATAGGCACAAGAATTTTAGGTAGAAAAACCCCTCCGAGTCAAAAACCACCAAATGCTTTTCTAATAAATTCTTTAATATTCAGCTCCAACTGAAATGATAGTTACAACTTCCTAGAATTCTAGAGAATCATTCTTCTCCATCTCCCACTAGAAGTACGCCCCAATGCCCTGGTTTCTTCAGTAGTCAACTGAATGGATGCCCCGACATCATAGACCAACCTACCACCTTGAATTTTTCACAAGATCCAGCCTACAGGCAACTTCATGCACCTTCCTAGCAATGACCACAACCAATGATGAGTGCCAGGCCACAACCCCATGGGGTTTTAGCCCACTAATTAGGGTTACTAACTTCAAACATGAATAAATCTCAAACCGTGAAGAACTATGTGGCGTGTCATATATCAATGGAAACATATCGATGAGTAGAATCCATCTAAAACATCCTTAACTCAGAATAGGATAAGCTGTCAAGTCAATTTTCCCATGAAAGATCGAGGTAGCCCCTGTGCCACTTGGGTTGACTTCAATGACAACAACTAATCAATAGAGTCATCTAGTAAATCATAAATTACCTAGACTCAGAGGCCCCATTACAATGTTGGGGATATGGGGAACCTCACTATTATAAAAATTGCCCCCATAGTACCGAAAGAAAATAGGTTGGTAACATACAAGAAGCTTCTATCATTGGTGAGATAACAAGAACCATGCCGAGGATCAATGTTGCCTTGTAGGACCATCAAGTGGTATATTAACCTACCATGATAGAATTTTAAGGTTAGTTATTTTACTAGGTTGTATCTATTAATAGATTAAAAAAATGCTTGAGCTACATTAGTCCTAGGATGGTAGAATTTTGTTATTTATAGACTCATAAATTTAGAAACCCCTGGTTAGTGTAGCTAGCTACTGGGGTAAGGAGAAGAGTAACTTCTAAAGTAGAGATTTGTGATATTGAGATAGTGGGACAATAGAATAGAGTAAATTTAAATATGTTGCAGCCTCTAAGATCATATGACATTTTAATTGGAATATATTGGTTTGAAAGGCACTGGTATATAGGGAACTATAAGGAAAAAACTATTATCTTCCTTATGAAAGAAGGTGACAAGTAAGAGATTCAAGGATTGAACCAACCAACAAAATTACATCCCATTATAGCTTCACAATTAGCCAAGTGAATTAGGAATGTTTTTCATATTTACCAAAGACAAGGTAGCCACTTTAGAAAACATACCATTCATCCAATATTTTGTTGATGTGATTTCAGAGGAAATTCCCAGACTACCTCCAAAGCAAGATATTGATTTTACTATAGAGTTAGTCTTGGGAGCTACCCAGTGTCCAAAGCTCCCTACTGCATGAGCTTACCTAAACTAACAGAACTAAAAATGTAGTTACAAGAGTTACTCGATAAAGGGTACATCCACCCAAGTGTGTCACCTTGGGGAGCCCCTATGTTGTTTGTAAGAAAGAAGGCTGACACCCTATGGATTTTCATTGACTATAGACAATTAAACAAGTTGAATATTAAAAATAGATATCCATATCCTAGGATTAATGATCTATTTGATCAAGTCAAAGGCGCTAAAATGTTCTCCAAAATTAATTTATGGACAGGATACCACCAAATAAGCATTAAGAAAGAGGAAATATGTAAGACAACATTTAGGACCCGTTATGGTGATTAAAAATATGTTGTCCTGTCATTTGGGCTTACTAATGCCCCAACAACATTTATGAGTTTGATGAATGGAATTTTGCACCCATACTTAAACAAAATTGGCTTACTTTTTATAGATGATATCCTCATTTATTAAAAGAGCTTATAAACAAGGAATATATATGGATAGTGTTGCAAACCTTGCAATAAAATTAGCTATATAGGAAATACAGTAAATGTGACTTATATAAAGACAAGATACAATATTTGGGACATAGAATTTCATCACAAGGGAGAGTTGTGGACCCTGGTAAAATTAAAACCATTATGGAATGGCCTGTTCCCAAAAATGTTGCGTACATTTTATCTTTTATGGGGCCTAGCAGGGTACTATCATCATTTTATAGAGAGATTCTCTAAAATCACCTGTCCTATAACTTTTTTGTAGAAGAAGGGGAGGACCTTCAAGTGGACAACAAAATTCCAAAAGATTTTTGAGCAACCAAAACATTTATTAACTACTACCCATGTACTAAAAATTGTTGACCCAGAAAAAGAATTTATAGTTTGCATGGATGCCTGCGATAAAATCAACTATACATGAAATACAATAATTGTGACTTATATAAAGACCAGATACAATATTTGGGACATATAATTTCATCACAAGGGATCATTGTGGACCCTGGTAAAATCAAAACCATTATGGAATGGACTGTTCCCAAAAATGTTGCATACATTTGGTCTTTTATGGGGCCTAGTAGGGTACTATCATCGTTTTATAGAGAGATTCTCTAAAATCACATATCCTATAACTTTTTTGTAGAAGAAGGGGAGGACCTTCAAGTGGACAACAAAATGCCAAAATATTTTTGAGCAACCAAAACATTTATTGACTACTGCCGATGTACTAAAAATTGTTGACCCAGAAAAAGAATTTATAGATTGCACAGATGCATGCCAAGAGGGAATAGAGGGAGTTTTGATGCAAGAAGGGAAAGAAATAGATTATGGGTCCCAAAAACTAAAGGACCATGAGAATATATACTCTACTTATGATTTAGAACTAGCTACTATAATTTACGCATTAAAAGTCTAGAGACATTACATGTTAGGAAAAAAATGTGTACTAATGACTGACCATAGCAATTTACTAGATTTTTCAAATAGCCTAACTTGAATGCTCATTAAGCAAGATGGATTGATTCCATTAGTGAATTTTATTTTGATATTAAGCACTTAAAATGGAAGGAAAATCATGTGGTTGATGTGTTAATCTGAAGATTACACCACATGTACAAAATTTCCTACAATCAAATATATTTTAACTTTTTAGATCAAACTAAAGAAGTTGCTATAAAAGGTCCAGAGTATGAATTTATGTGGTGTAAATTCAAACAAGTAAGCAACCCTAACAATCAATTTGAATATAGTATTAATAAGGACAATTTATTGAATTTTAGAGGAAGAATATATGTTCTGAATCAAATGACTTTTAGACAACTAATTTTGGATGAGTTTCATAGAACCCCTTGTGTTTCCCACCCCAAATATCAGGAGTTTTCTGCAATAAAGGAAAATTAATTTTTTCTTGGTATGAGGAAAGATATTGCAGACTATTTAGCCAAGTATCTAGAGTTTTACCAAGTTAAAGATGAACACCAACACCTAGCGGATCTGCTCCATTTGTTACCCATTCCTAAATGGAAATGGGAAACTATTACATTATATTTTATAACAGGTCTACCTAAAGAAAGGAAACAAAATGATTCGATTATGGTTGTAGTGGAAAAATTAAGTAAAACAATCCATTTTATTCTAGTGCAATCCACATATAAGACTCTTCAAATTGTTGATATATTTATGAAAGAAATATTATGGTTGCATTGTGTACCTAAGGTAGTTATTTCTAATAGGGTTGTAAATTTTATGTCAACATTTTGGAATGCTATTTTTACTAGATTGGGTACCCAATCCCAATTCAGTACTGCATACCACCCACAGACATATCGTTAGACTGAACGAGTGAACCAGGTGATTGAGGACATGTTAAGAATGTATGTTATGCAGCATCCAACCAAGTGGGAAGAATATTTTCACTTATTTGAATTCTCATATAACAAAAGATATCACGAATGATTAAAGATGAGTTTTTTTGAGGTTTTGTATGGAAGGAGGTGCAGGACACCCACTAATTGGAACAACCTCGAAGATAAATTAATATTAGGACCCGATATGTTGGTTGAGATGCAACAAACTGTAAGAAAGATATGATAAAATTTAAAAGTTGCTTAAGATAGACAAAAGGCTTATGAAGATAAGATGAGGACTTATATAGAATTCCAAGTTGGAGATCCCATATATGTTCAAGTTAAACCCAAGAAAGTTACCTTGAGATGGGATGAATGTGAAAAGTTAGCTCCCCGATTCTGTGTCCCTTTCCAAATATTGGAAACAATTGGACCTATAGCGTATCGACTGGCCTTACCTAGTCACATATGAGTTCATAATGTTTTTCATGTCTCACTATTAAAGAAGTATATGTATGATCCTAGGCATATCATTAACTAGTAGGATGTACAGGGAAAATTTGATATTAAACTATGATATATGTATATGTTCTTATTAATGATTGGAATGAACTATTGACAATTTTATTGATGGAAGAGGCAGACCAAACAAAGAATTTCTGATAGATCCTCCACGTTTTCTTGAATAAAGAGAAACAATATTACGGAGGTGAGCCATCACCCAAGTTAAAGTGCAGTGGAAACACTTTAGCCTGGAATAGGCCACCTAGGAGGATGAAACATTTATGAGAAAAACCTATCCTAACCTATTCCAAGGGGAAAAAAATTGGGGACAATGTTGCACACAAGGAGGGGGAGATGTAATACCCCTAGTTGTTGTAAATAATTGCCTAAGTTATTTGATTTGCTTTTACTCCATAAGGCTTGGTAGAACAAAAAAAAGCTAATGGAAATTTTAATGTTAATGTTTTACTTTAATTTATTTTGAAGGTAAAGTATGAGTCTTGGAATTCACGAGATAGACCCTAGATGAAATTTTAATTTACCAAATAGTTAGGGGACAATTATTCTCTCTCTCTCTCTAACCCTAAAGATGAAAGACATTTCAGACAACAAGGGAGGCCTAAGAAAAAAGATTGAACCATTTTGAGGTATCTAGAAAAAGAGAGAAAGGAAATCATAACTAGAGGCAAGATGTTTCCATTAGGGTGTTCTTAAGCTAGACTGGGAGCCAGTGGAAACCCTGCATCAAACTTAATTCTGCAAGTTCTTAGCTGGATTGGTAGTCTTGTTGCCAGAGAAAAAACCTGTTAGGTTACTTTCCATCTATTGTTCTAGAGACTGGAAGGCTCGGGAAAGAATTGCATGTGATTGTCATTCTCATGGTTGGGAGGATAGGTCTTTCTCACAATTGAATTTCCTAGCAATATGAACTTATTCAGATAAGTATCTTTAAATTCCTTTATGTAATTATAGAGGTGAGTCTTTCTAGAAATTTTTAGTCCTTTGGATGAACAATGAATGGAATGACATTTTACAGTAATGGTAGAAAGTGTTTCTATAGAACAATTGGTTATAGTTTCTTTCCATGATGATGAGAAAATAATAGTTCTACTAAAAAAAATAAAACACAAATAAGTACAAAATAAAAATGGAGAAAGAAAGTGTGGGGTTTCAATTAATGATGTTTTTAGCATAGGGAATTTATGTAACTCTTATAATGTTTTGGAAATAAAATTTGTTATAATCCTAATGGAAACCATGATTATTCAAAAGATGTGACAGGAGGTCCTAGAAAATAGCCACCGTAGGGAATCCAAACCCTAAAATGTTAATAACCCAGATGGTATTAGACCCAATTAAGTTCCAATTGACGAACCGAAGTTTGTAAAGAAACAATATGGATCTTGGTATTTATAACACATAAGATATTCGCGGAAGGAATTAATCGACCTCAGGAATTCAGGTCCATAGACTTAGCGAGTACTAATGAATGATCTCAACAACTATAAAGAAAGAGACTACTCTAAAACAAATAAGTAGAGTTATATTTGTTAACACTCTATAATTGTCTTAGTTGTGAAAGAAAATTACTAAAGGTAACTTCAAACCAACTTTAAGATTGGAAGTTGGCCCTTCCAATCTAAAGAGGGATCTCTCCTTGACTTTGCTACTCAAGTTCACTACAATAACAGGTCATTCATATGCCTAGTGGCCAGATCTTTAGTAAGATAGGGGTCGAAAATGATTATGGTAATGCAAAGAAGCAAACCACTGGACAATGGAGTCAAATCAATATCAATATGGACGCGATAGAAACTAGTGGGGTTAACATTTAATAATTCAAAGGCAAAGAATCATCATCTTTCATATTGTTAGAAATATTCAATGAGTCAACACACAAGAGGAAAACAACCCATTTCAGTAAGGCATCTAGGCATGGATAAATTTTACAAAAAATTTAGAGATAATTCACACATAAATTGAATGTATAATAAATGCAGGTGATAGAATTGAAATATGTAAATTTAATTTGCATACATTTAAATAAAGAAGATATAATTTGGCTATAGAAACATGGAGACAACATATTCACAATGAAAAAAATTAACTGGAAGATAAACAATTTCTGAATCTTTGAGAGAGAAATGTCACCAATACTTCTACTCTCTGAGCTTTGATTAGTATTAAAAATGTCTCATGTATAGACAAAGGTTTGTCTCCTCTCCAAGTCCCAACCCTTGGTTCTTTGTTTTACACATCTTTATAGAAGTTACATTCTTATTAAGATCGAAAGATAATTAATCTCAAACCTATTCATCCATATTTAGCTTACTAAATAAAATAATTAAGGAGATAATATATGATCCCCAAGTAGAATTTAATAGGTGGCTTTCCAACTGAAAGTTTAATGGGCGTTTTTATAAAAAATAGAAAAAATTAATTATGGTGAATTTCTGAAAAATAGGCTCCAAATATTTCTTCGTAACTCCTAAACCGTGATAGTTGTGTAAATAATGAAATAGGTTTTTGTAAATAATAATATTTCCAACAAGATCATCTTTCATATTTGAAAAATTCATTTTTTTCACCTCATCAACAACACCCAAAGTTAATGGCTAAAAAAATAAATCATTTAATATTTAAATCTGGAAAAATGGGTTGCTCCATATACTCCTAACCATGACACGTGTAAATAATGAGAGAGGTTTTTGTAAATGGGTGGGTTCCCACAAAGACGTCTTTTGGTTTTCAAAGATTCATTTCCAACTATTCGAAAATTGTGCTTGAAGAGATTGACCAAAACAAGAATAAATAGAGTGTTATAGAAAATTTTGGCAGCGCCTTTTCTCTATCACTTCTGCCACCCCTAAGATTAACTATGTATAGGCATCTACCTTGGATCATAATAACCATCTCCATTGATCCAATTTGGAAAATTTTAAAACCCTCTTTTACTGATGCATGATTGTAGTGCGCTGGATTTTATTTTGGTAGTGCTACCTATTTGCATAGAAAAAATATTTTGTAGCTTCTATTTTTGCACAACAAAAATATTTCGTACTGACCCTATGAAATCCATTTTATTAAATTCCAAGTCACATTGAAACTTACATTGGATTACACAAAACTTTCATTGGTTATTAATTTGTAAAAAATCTTAACATACTCTCTATCCATAAAAAACTTATTGTCTTTGAGTATAAACAATAAACAAGGAGAACAACCTGATAATTGAATTAAAGTTGTAATCCAAACTAAGTCTTTTGTCTTAATATGACCTTCACCTCAAGCTCAGAAGTGACTTAACAAAACCAAGACATAACTGACTTTTTAAAGGAATTCTCAACTTTTGCAAATGCAAAAAATAGTTCTAACATCTATCTCTAATGGGGATGTTATCACCTCGCGAGGCAACAAAAAACTGCGTAGACCAAGTGCCTAGTCATTGGGTTGCTCTTAACCCTAAAACCTACAACCTACAAACTAACGTATGACCTGTTCTTTCCAAAATACTCACCTAGAAACAAAACTGCAAACCAAACTGTACACTGTTGAAAAGAATATTACTACAACCTAAAAACATATATTTAAAATTGAACTAAAAATTGCTAAAAATAATGCTCAACTATGATCTAAGTTGTTGTAAATCACTTCCCAATCAAGTGATACAAAATGAAATGAGATGGCTACTCACTACAATTCTTCTCAAACCTTCCTTGAGCAAACATAAAAAATTAAAACGAGGAAACACAAACTCCAACCTGAATCCAATCCTTGTGCTGGTGAGTAATAGAAAACCCACCTTCTCTGATGACTACAATAGACTAGAAAAAGAGAACTCAAAAACAGGAAAAATTACCTACTCTTGAAAGTAAAAAAAAATAATAGGATATCCTTTATGATTAAATGCTAGTCTTTGTCCTATTTCATCCATCTCTAGCTCATTTTCAAAATGTAAGGGAGTCACATGTTCATATTTCACATGATCTATAGCAAGCCAAGGCTTTATATACTCTTGAATTTATTAAATGAAACAACAATATTATGTGTTTGAGGAAAATCTTAAAATGTTCCTTCATGTACCTCAACAAGAGTGTTATCTTAGACTTTAAAAATTTATGAATTTGTCAATTCCAAAGATGTTAAATCATGAATAGTTTTCTTACCATTTGAGGGATCTAAAATGACCTTCTCTTCAATGAGTGATTCAAGAGATAAGAGAATTGTAGAAAACATTGATTGGCTATCATATACTTTCTCTTAGTCACCTAAGATCTAATAAGATTGTTGAAATTCTTCAATAAACTGAGGAGAAGGAACATGGCCTTCATCATTAAAATCCAAATAAAATTTATTTTTAGCTAAAAGAGAAGTTAATTTGTGTTGAAAGTTGTCCTGATTATCATGGCAACTAGTCTCTGATTTTTATTCATGATGTTTGAAGGAGTTTTCACAGAAGGATTTCATAAACTCCTCATCACCATAAAAATTTACCATGTGCTAAATGAAACTTTCAACATGCTTGCAGCAATTCTCAACCAACAATAAAAAAGGATATGACTCTTTATATTTCTCAAAAAATACTGAATGAAAATCCTTAAGGGAATACAAGCTACCAGGTGGCAACTTTTCATACCAAGATCTAGCTTTTCCCTCCAAGGATACCATGAACATTTTCATTAAACAGTCATCATGAACTCAATGACAAGCCTACGTATATGCATCTAAAACATAACCAAATGAAACACGACATCATCCCAGTCCTCATCCTTGAATCTTGGAAAATATGATTGTCAATCTATACGAGGAATATGATTTGGAAATCTAGGAATATGACCACGATTCATAAGAGAATACCTTTTAGTGTTTGAATCCATCTTGAAAGTAGTGGATTCTCCAAGAAATTTTGAGGCTACTGATTCTTCAGATAGTGGAGTCGCCATGAATGTTTTGAGCTTTGGATTCTTCTGAAATTGGAGTCACCAAGTGAATGATGCACAACTTGATTATGTTTGATCCTTGTTCACCATCAATGATCATATATGGATCATTTTCGTTCTTTCCCAGGGAAGATTCAACCTTCGTTCCCCAACAATGGCACCAAAATGTTAGCACTCTTTAATTTTTTTAGTTGAGGAAAAAAATTACCAAAGGTAACTTCAAACGAACTTTAAGATTGGAATTTGGACCTTCCAATCTAGAGAGGGATCTCTCTTTGACTCTACCACTCAAGGTCGCTATAGTAACATGTCATTCATATGCTCAGTGGAAAGATCTTCAATAAGGCAAGGATCAAAAATTATTATGTCTCGGCAGAGAAGCAAACCATTGGGAAATGGAGTCAAATCAATATCAATCTAGGTGCAACAGAAACTAGTGGGTGTAACATTCAATAATTCAAAGGAAGAGAATCATCATCTTTCAGATTGTTGCAAATATTCAAAGAGTAAGAAGACAAGAGGAAAACAACACATTTCAGTAAGGCACCTAGACATGGATGAATTTTACTGAAACTTTAGAGATAATTCACACATAAATTGAATGTATAATAAATAAATAGGCCAAAGGATTGAAATATATAAATTTTAACCACATACATTCAAATAAAGAAGATAGAATTTTGTTATGGAAACATGGAGATAACATAGTCATGGCGAAAAAACTTACTGAAATATTAACAATTTATAAATCTTTGGGAGAGAAATGTATATAGTACTTCTTCTCTCTGAATTTTGATTAATATAAAAAATGGCTCATGTATATACAAAAGGTTTTCTCCTCTTCAAGTGCCAACCCTTGGTTCTTTGTTTTACATAGCTTTATAGAATTATATTCTTATCAAGATCCAAAGATAACGGATCTCAAACCTCTTCATCCATATTTAGATTAATAAATCAAATAATTGAGATAATATCTTATCCCCAAGTCAAATTTATGAGGTGGCATGCAACAGGAAGCTGATTGGGCATTTTTCTAAAAATAGAAAAAATTAATTTTGGCGATTTTTTGAAGAATAGGCTCCAAAGATTCCTTTGTATATCCTAAAACATGATAATTGTGCAAAAACTGAATTTTTTTTTTTTTTTTTGTAAATAATCCCATTTCCAACAAAATACTCTTTCATATTTGAAAAATTCATTTTCAACTCCTCGAAAACAATGCCCAAAGTTAATGACTAAAACATGAAATCATTTAATATTTAAATATGGAAAAATGGGCTGCAAAGGTTCCTTCTTATCATCCAAACCATGACACAAGTGTAAAAACTGAGAGGATTTTTCATAAATAGGTCATTTCTCATAGAAAACATCTTTGAGTTTTCAAAAATTTGTTTCCAAATGTTTAGAAACTGCACTTGAAGAGGGTGGCCAAGACAGGAAACACCAGAGTGCTATAGAAAATTCGAGAAACACCTTTTCTCTATCACTTCCTATTTGTCAGCCACTCCTTGGATTAATTATGTATATACATCCACCTTGGATCATAATAACCATTAGCCTTGATCTACATCAATCCATGTTGGCAATTTTTAAGACTCTCATTGATCAAATGCACAACTATAGTGCGTTGGATTTTATTTTGGTACCGCCAACTTTTTGCGCAACAAAAATAATTTGTAGCTCTTATTTTTGCACACCAAAAATATTTCGTAGCACCCCTACAAAATCCCTTTTATCAACTTTTTTTTCACATTGAAACTTGCATTGTATTACATAAAACTTGCATTCATTGTTAAATTATACAAAATCTTAACATACTCTCTATCCATAAAAAAAACTTAGTGTCTTTAAGTATGTTGGTGTGGAGCCTGATTATCTTCTGTATTCAAAGGTATTGCCACATTGGACCCTAGTTCATTTCCGCCCGTAAAATATTCGTTGCAGGGGGTCCACAGGGGAGCGGTTGCGACCTTTGGGAGCCCCCCCTGGCGGGGGGATCGGAGGCGGTGCCCCCGAAGCTAAAAATAGATGTAAAATTTCCTTGTAAAATGTTGTAATTTCTTAGGCAATCTGGGCCATTCATTAGGTGGAGATCTGACAGTACAAGTTATGCTTAATTTAGGGTTCTTTTCCCTAGAAAGCAACCCCTTACTATATATGAGGGAATTGTATTGCGTCTATGTAGATCTGTATTATGAGTGAGGAAGAGAGAGGAGACTGATAGCGAAGAGGGAATTACAGCGGATCTGTTGTAGGTTGTATCTCTTTAGTTTGTTGGATAATATAAATGAAGGATTCGTTGTTTCTCCGTGGACATAACCCAAACTGGGTGAACCACGTATATCTGTGTCTCTTGTTTTATGCAATTTTTGTGTTTATATTTCTGCAATATTTTATGTGTTCCATTGCTCTATAATATATAATTTTCTAACAAAGTAGAATCTATAAACAAGGAGAACAACCTAATAATTGAAATAAAAATGTAATTCAAACTAATTCTACTACCTTAATATGACCTTCACCTCAGGCTCAAAAGTGACTTAATAAAGCCAAGATATAGCTTCCTTTTCAAAGGAATTCTCAGCTTTTGCAAATGCAAAAAACTATGCTAACAATATGCAAGACCAACTAATTAAATGTAAGAATATAATGACAGAAGTTCACCATAACTTCAAATGAGAAGGTAATACTATAACACTAAACATACAAAATATGGAAGTGAACTACTTATGGGTGGCTGATAGCTAAAACCCCGGTTAGATATAAAGCTAGGCTAGGAAACCCAATAGCCAAATGTATAGTCTTGAGTCTGGTGATGGTGGTAGATAATATTAACCTCTTATAATCAAGAAACTGGTAAATTTTTGAACAGATACTATAATATTTCATATAAGTAATCATATTCAAAAGCTGTGTGCTTTAATGAACCAAAATTACCATACCATAATTACAAATAAGCGCAATATGTTGACAAAAAAAATAAGGCTTTTTCTTTCAAAATTGTAAATCATTTTACCAAATATGACAAGTAAATAAAGGAAATCTTGATGCATTATGACATGGAATCACTGTCATCCAATTTGATTAAAGTTTCAAGTAAAATATAGAACACCCATTATCCGATCAACTAGTATCGTTTAATCTTAAGCAAATATGCTATAGAGTAGTCACAAAAATATGTACAACATATTGCCACCTCATAATATACTAAAACAACCTATGCCCTCAATGATGATAAAAGTGTAACAAGGTTCACAATAAACATCATTGACTCCATTCAAAGGGTGAAAACCCAACTATGACTTAAGATCATGAATGAATAGTTTCAGGAAAAACCCATAACTTGGCCAAACTAGAACTTTGACCTAGGCGAGGCCCCAACATAATATGGCCTTACATGGCTCTAGAAAGGAAAGAAGTAATTATAAGTGTTAAATGGAACCTACAATATGAGAGGGTCGACGTGTAAGCACCAGAAGTCAACCAACATCTTAAAACCCAGTTCCTATCCAAAGCACTGATAAACTTATGCCTTTAAGGAGAATTCTTACACGCAAAGGCATCAACCAAGGAATTTAATAGCAGTTCATAAGGAAACTATTACAAGAAATAGTAACAAGGCGAGGATGGAAAAATCTCTTACCTAGGGTATCTGTCTCAGAGAATTTTCTTACCTTGCACAATAATAGGAGACACAGTAGTCCTGAACATAGGAAATAAAAGAGGAACTAAAAGTTCAGAGGCGACGAACTCTTGCTTACTTACGAGCCAGTGACTAAGGAAAACCACCGTCAATACTAAGTAAATCCATACCACCACAGAGATACCGTCATCCTCATCCTGTTTCATAACAAATTCCCTCTATAAACCAAGTTAGAGTTTGAACTTGTAGCAGAGTCATGTCTAGCAAAACGAGGAATGAAAATTCTTTGAAGACCAGCTAACGAGGTTAGGGAAGTCATCCAATGAATTCTCAAATCAAATTTACTATTAGGTCAAACCCTTAGATCATTGGTGCATCCGCGACCATGTGTCCCTGGCCAGGAATGTTAGGTACTTCGTAGTAATCCAAAAACTGCATTGGAGTAGGTTAAGTGTTTTAGGGTTGACAACACTAAAAAAGGTTTAAAAATTATAATACCAAGCATACAATTAATACGTGAAATTTACCTAAGGTCCATATAACTAATAACATAACATTAAAATGTATGATAAGAATCATCCACCCTCAGATGTTGCATGCATGACCTAAAATACCTCCTGGGGTAGGTCTTGTTAGCTTTGTTGGCATTTGGCCCAACAATGGATCCAAAACACTCCCAAAGTCTCCAAAAGTTTTCTTAAAATCATTCAAATGGATCCAAATATGCTCCAAAGCACTCCCTAAGTCTTCAAAAGTGCTTAAGATCATCCATCAATCGAAACAAGCGAGGGATGAGAGCCCTTGGAAGGGCAAAAATACACTATCGGGAGGCTAAATTACTTCAAAATCATGAAAAAACCCTTATCGCAGGCTTAAAACTCAAGAACACACAGTTGCCATTAGATATGGCCAATCAACGACCCAGATCTAAGTGGAAAATTACAAATCAGCAATCTCAGGCAGTGGCAATCGGAGCTGGACACCACTAATCGGCGATCGCCGATGATCGCTATCAGTGGGTTGCATCAGCGGAAATATCAGTGGAGGTATCAGTGCAGGTTGTGTGGAAAGAGTGATAGCGATCTCCGATTCAACGTGGACCGTCGATCACGCGCGCAGATCGACGGCCCACATCGCATCAGCGGATCACAATCAGGAAGACCAAGGGGTGAAACCTTTACATGTATATGTGCGTGATACGATAATACCGGGACCCGATGGGTTTCAGAATAAAATCACATATTATTTCAATTCCGTCGATTGGCCATTTTAATGTATTTCATGTATTTTAACGAAATACACAGGGTAGCGCTGATAGCGATGGAGTCCGGACCCAAAAGGGTTCGGGAACAAAATTTTATAATCTTTCAAATCCACCAAAGCCCATTTTTTAATAGTTTTGTGTATTTTCGTTGTTTAAACGAAATATGAAGGAAGCCTGAGGCAGTGCGGTAGCGATGGAACCCGGACCCGATGGGTTTCTGGGAAGGGAAATACATAATTTTTGAAGTCCGCCAAGGCCGATTTTTCATAGTTTGTAGTGTTTTTTGCGTATTTCATAATACGAGGAAAATACACAGGAGCAAGCCGAGTGCGACAGGTGACAGTGACCCAAGGGCGGACCCGATAGAAAATAAAGACATGTTTAAGGACTTTTTAAAGTCCAGAAAAGTAGAGATTGGTAGGTTTTTTGCTATATGCAGGGTTTTTTCTCTATTTAATAGAGAAAAATTAGTTCTAAATATTCAAAGGGAGACAAAGACCAGAAAGGAAATAACAAAGGCGAGAAGGGGAATAGAAAGAGCCACATCACACGCAACTCACCCCCAAACCGACAAAGCAGTCATGGAGCATCAACAGACAGTGCAGCTCGCCCGAAACAGAAAGATCAGGGAGCATAGACAACGCATCAATAGCCCATCACAGCCACAACAACAAACATTATGGGGCATCTCTGGCACAAGAGAGCTCCCAGGCAACGCAGCAAGCTACCCAAAATATCTAAAGGCATTTACTCTGCTATCAGAAGAATAATCCTCCAAGCCCATGCTTTCCTATAAAGGGAATCAAACAGTTAAGGGACAGATTAGACAAGATTAAGACTCTGAGCCTCTTAAGGCTCAGGAGCATTGTAAACAAAGCTATAAATAGCTGAAAACTAAATGTAACAAGTGTTCAAACTTCTGGAGACTAGAGAGACTTTGCTACTCAAGCTTCTCATCTACATTCATTAGTAATACAAGATTCTTTTGTTGTTATATGTTCAATGTCCATTTCTCTTCTGTTATAAGCTTGCACTTGAACAGTTTTTTCATGTTTTCTTTTATGTCTAAGGCCAGATAACTGTCATCTTATCTCTGCTTTGATAAATTAGAATTGCAAGCTTCTTTACTGCCTGTAGCTAGCCATTCATATGTGGTCATATATGCATCTGTTGGTACAGTCAGTATTCTCTTTTGCTGCCTGTAGCTAGCCATTCATTTATGTTTATGTATGCATCTGCCAGTATGGTCAATATTCTCCATCCATTCATTGAATCTACAAACTATTGAGCATTAGTGGTCTAAAGCCTTGTAAGCTGAGGGTGTTCATGCATGTCTTGAGTTAAAACATAGTTGAAATGGTTATCTGGCTTGATCCAAACCATCATTTATTCCAATAGTTTAGAGAACAATATTGAAGATTATATGTTACCAGGCATCTCCAATCTACAACCTAGGAGGGTTTCTTGGAGTGTTGACATAATTGGTGTCATTTCCGAGGAGAGGAAATTGAAGCTCAGATTCCCTGGGAAATGACGCAAATCCATCTTTGATGATAGAAAAATTCTAGGCACATTTTTGGTTGTAATCATCTATCTCATGACTCTACTGGAGGTCAAACCTCTTGGCAACTCCACTTCATAGTTTTGGCTCAGTTTGTGAGGCATACTCAGATAAATCCTCGGAAGCTACAAGCTGACCCAGTACCCGACCCATAAAAAATCATCAAAGAGAGAAAGGTATTGCAAAAAGGAGCATCAACTTCAGGTAAACCTAAACAACCTCCTATATCTCTTCAAGAAAGGCATGTAATAGAACAAATATAAGTTGAGAATATGGCTTCTAATACTAGCAGTGAAGAAAAACTCTTAGAGATTCATAAAGCTCCTTATTCTTTAGGTTTTCCTTTTGTTGTATGCCTAAAGGAAACCTCACCTCCTATCCATCATACACCTTTAGTCCTATCAGCCACTCCTCAGCCCTCTATCATTCAAACTGTCAGTACTCTTTTAGCCACCATAGCTATGGCAGATCCACAAGCACCTACGAAAATGGAAAGAATCATAGCTGCTAGGTATGAACCTCTAATACTGCCCACTCTTTTGAATGCCATGCCTACTAGAGAGTATCAGAAGTATATGCCTAAGTTCAATGGGACTGAAGGTGTTTCAGCTGAAGAACATCTTAAGTCATTCTATAGCTATGCTGATAACCTGGACATTAGTGAAGATGATGTCTGGATGAGAGTCTTTGTCCAAAGCCTAGATGGAGAGGCTAGAAAATGATTCAGGGAACTAACCCCAGCATTTATAGCAGATATTGAGGCCTTAGATGATGCATTCCTAAAGCATTGGGGGGGTAAGAAGGATCTCCTTTACTACCACACTGAGTTTGGGAACTTACAGAGGGAAAATGGTGAGCTACTGTCTAATTTTAATAAGAGATTTAACCGTATGTACAGCAAGATGCCAGCAGAAGTGAAACCCACCACTACCTATGCTAGACTCATCTATGCCAGTGCCTTTGATTCTGGCTTTTGTTTACTGTTGAGGGAGAGGCGATGTGCTTCTTTGGCTGATATGCAAGATGCAGCTCTGGAAGTAGAATCAAACATAATGGCTACATAAAAGCTCAAAGGTAATGCTGATAGAAGGATACAGAGGGGCGAGCCTTCATCATCTTTAGATCCCAAGATTGATAAAATGGCCAAGATGATAGAATCATTAGCCTCTAAGATCTCCAAATTAAAGGTTGAGCAGCATTCTGGAAAAGGAAGAGTTCCTAACACCTTTGCTCCTCCAAATCCAAATCCATATAGAAGACCTATTGAGCAGTTGCGGATTTTGCAAAGAAGAAAAGAGGCCAATGAAGACCAAAGGGTGAAGGTCCCTTTTCAAAATGTAGTCATGGAAGAAGAGAAGTTTGAAGAAGATGATGAGATCCATTGTATGGAAGAAAAAGGCAGCGCCACTTTTTTAACCAAAGCTGCCTATGAGAAGTCATTATTCAAAGACCAGATCAGCCAAGAATGGGATGGTGCGGCTGTTCTACAAACTGTACATCAACACCAATATAATATTAGGTCTATGATGAATAATGTCAAAGAAACTCCTATTCATAAAGCTGTTGTCCCTACAAAACAACAAGATAATAAGCAGAAGCAACCATCTTTTGATCATATCATCTTTAAAGTTCCAGCCATAGAGGTAAGAGGCCTTAACAAGTCCCCTCCTTCTTTCATTTTTTAATCATAAATTCAGAAGCCAAGAATACATATGCCTCTGATTGAACTAGTGAAGAACGATTCCTTCAAGAAATGTATCCTTGAGGCTCTTGAGCCTAATGCCATCCAAGCTTCCACTGGCTATGTAAATCTGCAAGATGACCAACTAGCTGTTATTCTCAACCCAATGATTGAAAATTGTGAAGACAACTCCCCATGATTTTATGTTTCTCTTTTTATTCATGATAAAATCCTTCACAATTGCCTTCTGGACACTGGAGCCAACCATAATCCAATGCCCAAGGCTATCATGGATAAGCTCAGTCTTGACATTACCAAGCCTGATCAGTTGGCCTTTACACAGCTTAAAAAACCAGTTTGCCAGATCATAGAGGAGGAAGGCCCACAAATTTGGGACATGATCCTTGATGGGGCTGGCTCTAAGGAAGTTGCAGGAATAGGTGAAGTCCTTGTGTCCCCCAAAGAGGAATACATTGATTCATCTTTTATATTAACTTTTTAGGTCACAAATGATACAACAGAGTATAAAGAATACTTTATGATTCAGCAGGTGTGCCAAACCTTCCAAGAAAAACATCCAAGACAAAGAAACCTTTTGATAGAAAGGTAAAAAGGGTCAATTTTCAGTTTGGTGACTGTTTTCTCAAAAGGGATGCATCAAAGTAGGAGATGTTTTTGATGGCCCATTCAATGGGATGTTCTTTGAACTTTATTTCAATTAAGGATTTCAAGCCTTGGTATTGTAAATATGTTTTTTTCAAGTTTTTATTTCATGCTAAATAGACTCCATGCCCAATGCAACACTAGGAGGAAGATTTGATCTTGTTTTTTATAAAAAAAGGCATTGTTTTATAGTTCTTGAAACCTCACAAGGAGGCTTTCATCCATAGAAGGAGCTAGTTTTAGCTTTGTTGGCGTTTGGCCCAAAAATGGATCCAAAACACTCCCAAAGTCTCCAAAAGTTTGCTTAAAATCATGCAAATGGATCCATATGCTCCAAAGCACTCCCTAAGTCTTCAAAAGTGCTTAAGATCATCCATTGATCGAAACAAGTGAAGGAGGAGAGCCCTTGGAAGGGCAGAAATACACCATAGGGAGGCTAAATTACTTCAAAATCATGAAAAAACCCTTATCTTAGGCTTAAAACTCAAGAATGCACAACTGTTGTTAGATCTGGCTGATCAACAGCTACGATCTAAGCGGAAAATCGCAAATCAGCAATCCCAAGCAGTGGCAATCAAAGCTAGACACCGTTGATCAACGATTGCCAATGATCGCTATTAGCGGGTCGCATCGGTGAAAGTATCGACGGAGGTATTGGTGTAGGTTGTGTGGAATGAGTGATAGGGATCGCTGATTCAACGTGAACCATCGATTGCACGCGCAGATCGACAGCCCACATCGCATCAGCGGATCGCAATCGGGAAGACCAAGGGGCACAGCCTTTACATGTATATGTGCACGATGCGATAAGACCTAGACCCGATGGGTTTTGAAATAAAATCACATATTATTTCAAGTCTGCAGATTGGCCATTTTAATGTATTTCATGTATTTTAATGAAATACATAAGGAAGAAGGGCAGTGCCGATAGTGATGGAGCTCAGACCCGAAAGGGTTCAAGAATGAAATTTTATAATCTTTCAAATCTGCCAAAGCCCAATTTTTAATAGTTTTATGTATTTTCGTTGTTTAAACGAAATACGAAGGAAGCCTGATGCAGTGTGGTAGCGACGGAACCTGGACCCAATGGGTTTCTAGGAAGGGAAATACATAACTTTTGAAGTTTGCCAAGGCCGATTTTCATAGTTTGTAGTGTTTTTCACGTATTTCATAATACGAGGAAAATACACAGGAGCAGGCCGAGTGCAACAGGCGACAACGACCCAAGGGCGGACCCGATAGAACAGAAAGCCATGTTTAAGGACTTTTTAAAGTCTGGAAAAGCAGAGATTGGCGGGTTTTTTGCTATATGCAACGTTTTTTCTCTGTTTAACAGAGAAACAGTAGTTCTAAATATTCAAAGGGAGACAAAGACCAGAAAGGAAATAACAAAGGCTGGAAGGGGAATAGAAAGAGCCACAACACACACAGCTCACCCCCAAACCGACAAAGCAATCATGGAGCATCAACAGACAGCACAGCTTGCCCGAAACAGAAAGATCAGGGAGCATAGACAGCGCATCAATAGCCCAGCACAGCCACAAAAACAAACATTATGGGGCATCTCTAGCACGAGAGAGCTCCCAGACAACGCAACAAGCTACCAAAAATATCTGAAGGTAGTTACTCTGCTGTTAGAAGAATAATTCTCCAAGCCCATGCTTGCCTATAGAGGGAATCAAACAGTTAAGGGACAGATCAGACAAGATTAAGACTTCGAGCCTCTTAGGGCTCAGGAGAATTGTAAACAGAGCTATAAATAGCTAAAAACTAAATGTAACAAGGGTTCAAACTTCTGGAGACTATAGAGACTTTTCTACTCAAGCTTCTCATCTGCATTCATTAGTAATACAAGCTTCTTTTGCTGTTATATGTTCAATGTCCATTTCTCTTCTGTTCTAAGCTTGCACTTGAACAGTTTGTTCATGTTTTCTTTTGTGTCTAAGGCCAGATAACTATCATCTTATCTCTGCTTTGATAAATTAGAATTGCAAGCTTCTTTACTGCCTATAGCTAGCCATTCAGATGTGGTCATATATTCATTTTCCGGTACAATCAGTATTCTCTTTTGTTGCCTGTAGCTAGCCATTCATTTATGTTTATGTATAAATATGCCAGTATGGTCAGTATTGTCCATCCATTCATTGAATCTACAAACTATTGAGCATTAGTGGTCTGAAGCCTTGTAAGCTGAGGGTGTTCATGCTGTCTTGAGTTAAAACATAGTTGAAATGGTTATTTGGCTTGATCCAAACCATCATTTATTCCAATAGTTCAGAGAACAATATTGAAGATTATATGTTACCAAGCATCTCCGATCTACAACCTAGGAGAGTTTCTTGGAGTGTTAACAGGTCTAAAAGGTACATATCCATTAATGGTTTAAGTATCTAATTATGAGGAAAAGTGATAGCAAACTTTTTTTTTAGCAAGTGGATGCTACAAAAATTTTGGTGAATAAAAAGTATTTATTGATGTTATTAAATTAATTTTATATTTTTCCTGGGCGAGTTTTAATTTTATTATTATTATTATTTTGATGAGTTAAAAAGATAAGTAAATCAGTTATTATAATAACTAGCAATTGTCCCAAAAGGTACAAAGAAAGGCCGATAGGATTATTAAATTAGAATTGTTGAATTTTTCTAGAAGAGTTAATTGGTTTGTGAGAATCTAATTAAACACTCACGCTCTCACTGCGGCTTACCAACGTCTTTCATGAACTCGCTGTAAAGAAATTTGCAAATTGATAAATGCTTTCTCATTTATTTTTTTGGATTTCAAGCTGGCAAATGAAATGCAACTCTATGCTTACTAAGTTAATAGACAGACTGTGGCTTGGGAACTCCTCACTGGGTGCTTATGAATTTTGATCTTCTTTTAGCTTATAATGCTTTTATTCGATCCTAGACTGCTTTTATCATACCCACAATTTGGATTGTTGTTGGATACGCTTTGTTTGAATAGCGCTTTAACCCGCCATTCAGTTGTCTTTGTTCCATGAGACTGACTTGCACTTCAGTAAGAGCGTTAATGAAGGTATTATTGGTGTATAAACTTTAGAATCAGCTTCATAAAAAGGTCAGCATGTACACCACCTAAGAAACCACAAGCATGGATATGTGGTATCTTTAGTTTATTTTTTCTCTAGACATTTTTCAACCACGAGACGGGAGGACATGTTGTGCATAGTGAAAACCTCTGAAGTGGAAGAAAGCAAGGTGAGGCTAATAACACATGTTGCATTGATTAATTGCAAGGGATGGGTGATAGTTGGCGATATAGATCATGTGCAAGAGGATGCATGGTGTGTTGTTAATGGTTGAAGTTTTAGGAGTTATGCTTGCTGCATTTTGTTGCTTGACATAAAATCTGGGCTTTAGTAAAAGCTCATTTAGTCTAATGTTTTTCATGAATCGAATATAAGACCAAAATTTGGGCATGTGCAAGTTTAGAAATTCTATTTCATTATTCAAAGGAGAAAGTCTCCAAATATATTAGATGTCGAGAGGCGAGGATTACAATTATTATCTTAAAGATGTTCCATAAAATACCTAAAATGAATAATTGAAATCAAGGTAGTATTGTAGGATAAGACTAAGAACATATCCATTTTTTACTCTAGTGGAACGTTTTTCAGCTCTCTGAATAATAATCAAAACATAGGGGGAGACGATACGATCACCAGCACCCAACAGAAGTACAATTATCAAAGCACTCAAGGTTGCTATTCCAGGCGAGTTAAAGCAATCAACTGAGCACTTGGATCAAATCTCACAAAGCAATTCTATACCTGCTCTTCAAATTCCTTCAAGCTTTTGAAAGTAAAATGAATGAATTATCAATATAATTTTACAATAATAAAAACAATTAGAAGGCCTTTAGCCAACTCAAATTGCTCATCTGTTAGGCTTGAACCAACATCTCTTCTAGAGAAATTCAACAACTCTAACTTGATAATCCTATCTGCCTCTCTTTGTACCTTTTGGGACAATGGCTAATATATTTAACTTTATCCTTTCCTTTTGTTTCCTAAATGTAAATGGAAATATATATATATATATATATATATATATATATATATATATATATATATATATATATATATATATATGTATATATATATATGTATGTATATATATATATATAAACAAAAAATAGGCATCTACCCCTGAATGTGATCACAAAATACTCGAAACAAAGTAGCTCAAATCTGGAGAAAGAGCCCAGAAAACTGGAAACAAAACCCGAAGGGAAACTCTTTAACTCCTCTTCCTCCTTGCCTGGAATTGATTCCTTGATCTGCTACATAACTCTCTTCTTCTTCATCGATTATCGAGCTGTCCCTCCATGAAACTTACCTTCCAGCAACGTTCAATTCACAAAGCACAATGCTGTAAAGGTATATCTAGATCAAAACAATCATTTCTCCATAATGCTGTAAAGGTATATCTAGACCAAACAACCATTTCCCCATAAACAAAACAATCTGCAGAATGTCTCCCTCTGCACCCAAAGCAGCAAAAAAGCAATATACAAAAATGTCTCCCTTCATCCAATTGGTTTCAAAAGACCGATCAGAAAAGGAAACTTTGGCACTCTCAACGTAGTGGAGTTATACAAAATATTACAAATAATATAATCTTTTCTTCCATGTCTTAACCAGTAAAAATTAGTAACGTTAAATCAATAAAATAGGAGTGGAGATTTGTTTTTAATATCCTAGAGCATGAAAACTGATCGGTGAAAAGATTACTAGACTAGTCAGAGCTAGAAAAAAAAACATGTCAACTAATCAAAATAAAATAAAAAAAATAAGTGATGGATCAAATTGAATATCAATAGAACCAATGCAGATAACATAACTAATTGGGTAAAGGATAAGAGTCATCCATACTAAACTTTCCACTTTCCAATGTTGGGTGATTAATCAAATCAAATATCCAGTGGTTGTTAAGATTAAATCAATTATCTAAATCTTTTGATAATTTGTTAAGATATATTCATGTTTTATAGTGGAGTTAAAAGAATATAGTAAAGAAATGCCATTTATTTTTATTAAATTTTTAAAATATATTAAATCAAAATTGTTAAAATATTTTAAATTTTTTAATCTAAAAATAAATTATAAAAATAATTTTATTATGTTGTGAGAACATTATTGGTTGGTTTAGAAATATGTGTTAAAAACAATTTTTGTTTGGTTAAGAGTTTGTTATTCTGAAACTTCAGGAAACATTTTAATGGACCAAGATCTAGAAGCATTTAGTAAGAATGAAACTCTGCTCTCTTATGTACCACCTAGGTGGTGTGGTTTAATTTCAAATAACGTGATTTTTTTAGCTAAGAGTTTGTTATTCTGGAACTTCAGGAAACACTTTAATGGACCAAGATCTAGAAACATTTAATAAGAATAAAACTCTACTCTCTTATGTACCACCTCGGTGATGTAGTTTAATTTCAAATAACATGATTTTTTAATCAAATAACAATGATGAATTAGCTTCCCTTAACTATTCACTGCCAATAACAATTAAAAGACTAAAGTATGTTGACTACAATAATATTGTATTCATTGAGTATATTCACTTTGTAATCGAGGGAAGGCTCACCAAAATGTCACTTCCAAAAATATTGTTCCATAACCCAGTAATTTTTTATTTAACACCAGTTCCATTAACCAAGTAATTTTTTATTTAACAACATTTCCATTCAGGACCCCACCGCAAGTGTCAGCAATAGTCATTCTTAACCCATACAACGAATGTAAAGCAGTGGCAATTGAAAGATGAAGAAAGTACGTGTGCATGCCAATTTGAATATTTGACATTTCACCAATTGTTGTGTCACATGGAGGGTACATCAGAGTCAAATCAAGGGACATTTTCTTGCATTAAATGATACACACGAATAATCTATTTCAATCTGGAGAAAGCAATCGCGAAGCATCACAGCCAGAAAGAAAGTCCTTTCCTTAACTCATAACCAACCCACTATCAACCAGATAGTCCAGGCATATTGCCTCCATGCTAAATATACCGGATTATGTAAAACCTTTAACAATCACACCAATTAAATCATGGCGATTCAATGCGTTAACTACTGTTGTCATCATTCTATGCAAGACAGTGAATCTTCCGAGTTGCATACATCCAGGGCCTGTTACAAAATAAGGTAAGAAATCATGGTTGTTCAATGCGTTAACACTGTTGTGATCTTTGTGTGCAGAACAATGAATCTTGCAAATTGCATACATCCACCGCCTGTTACAGAATAAGATCATAAATATTCAGATTCCAAGCTGTAATTCTTGGAGCTGTGCCTTGGTTAAGTACAGGACCTCACAAGTACGACATAGCTATGACAGAGGACCATGGTGAAAACAATGGAATTAGAGATCCTTAGTAGAAATGTCTGGACATTGGAAAATAGTTATGCATTTCCCTGAGAGCCTTCAGTCCCGATCAATGATAAGGGCAGAGATGAAAACAATATGTATTAATGCCTTATACATATTTCTTATACTTTATGAAAACAATATGAAAGCAATATTTCTTATACCAGAAATGAGACCTGAAACGCAAATACCGATGCATAATGATAGAAATAAAGACAATATACATACTTTGTACTCATACACTTGTAATAATACAGACACAATACCATGTTTGCTCCTTAACATCGTATTGGCAGCAGGGTGTGCAGCTCAAGAGGAGGTACCAGCGATGAATAAGATTTCCCCCAGTGGCAATCTGATCAGATTTTTTGCATAACAGGGCCAAGTACTTTAGGATATATAGGCATACATAAAAACCTGAGGTTACGGTTAGTCCTTCATTCAGAATCGGATTTTAACGAGAAACTTGATCTGCCTCTCGGTACCCACCATACCAATACAACATTCTCTGAGAAACCCCAAATTCAAAACCCTAAAAACCCTAGACCAGCTGCAGTTTATAGCAAATCAAATGCAATCACCAAAAAAATATAAAATCTGACCTCAACAACCCGTAAACCTACAGCAGCGGTCTTCAAGAGCTCAAAATGCCTGTGGCCTCTACAGAGCAAATACTTGATGTGGGTGAAATCCTTTATACCTACGTACTTTGCATTTTTTCTGAACTCTGTCGATACAATTTGCTCTACTCTGCATTGCTTGGGGAAATCTTTGGATCGGGCTGCTCGCAAGAATCCTCTATATAAACTCAAAACCTGCCTTTGCGCAGGCGCCATCAATGACATAACCTACAGTAGCGGTCTTCAAGAGCTCAAAATGCTTGTTGCCTCTGCAGAGCAAATATTCGATGTGGGTGAAATCCTTTTTCCCTATGTACTTTGCATTTTTTCTGAAATCTGCTGATACAAATTGCTCTACTCTGCATCGCTCAGGGAAATCTTTGGATCGAGATGCTCGCAAGAATCCTCTATATAAACTAAAAACTTGCCTTTGCATTCCCCAGCGCCTTTGCGCAGGCGTCATCAATGACATATTCGATAAATTATGGTGGCGCAGACTAGAAGCTACGTAAAACCAACCACCGACCAAGATTTCATTAAAGCCGAGAGAGGAATGGGGATCCCTAAATATTTTTCATTAAATCTCAGCGAGGATGGAGACGAGATAATGGTAAAAGAATAGGAAAAAGCAGTAAAAATATTTTGCCATGCCACCCTCGCACAGCAGAAATCGAAGGTGAAAAGAAGGCAACTCAAGTGATATTTGGAAAAAGCAGTCACACTTCAAATCAATGGTTGAAAGTGTCTCACCTGATCTAATGGAGCAGGGTAAAAGTGTTGACGATTGTTGATGCATAGGAAGGCCTATCGGCCTAATTAATGTAACTATTTAAATTAAATGGTTGTCTATAAAAATTGATTCATAATAAAAATGAAAATGTTGACGTCCAATACATCCCACATTACCAAAATTTAAGAAAGTCATAAAAATTAACTAAATTACAACTTTATATAGATATATATATATATAATCATGGAGATTCATCTCACTTTACCATAGAAACTATCAATGTGGAAATAGGTTTTGTTACAACACCTTAGCCCAGGGTTGGAATTTGGATTTCTCTTTACCCGTCATACGATTTTTTTTTTTACGTTTTGGGTCCTTATGCTTCCCGTGAAGAAACGTTATATTAAAAATTTTGCCCTTCAAGAGTGATGTTCTCATAATAAATTAACCCTTCACTAATAAAGTTTTGATTAAAAAATTACCATTCAATAAATAATTATGTTGAAAATTTTCATATATTTATCGTAAGGAAAAAAAACCAAAATTTGAACAAACTCAATTGTGGAGGTTTCAATAAAAAGTGTTGAACATTTGAAATTTGCTCATTTAAAGTATATAATCAGTCCAAGGTAAAACGCTTGATGGTTATCCATTTCATATATTTAAATTATCATTTAAAGCCAACAATTTACATTATGCTACATGAATATTTAGATGCCTAATAAGACTAAGTTCCATGCAAATTCAAAGATAATTTATGACATTATCTAATGTAATGTTTGATACAAAATATAAATATATGACACCTTAAAAAGGCATAAGAATGTACCACCAACTTCCAACCATCCAATAAGAGAAATACGTTTGGAAACAAATTATTAATTCATACATATACATAAATGATGGTTTACTAAAAAATCCAGTTACACCAAACTAATGTCACAACTTACAAGTTTCAAAATTTCATTGCTCCAATGACAATTAAAGCAATGAAATGCTTCATGTTTCATGAAAGTTACGCATTAAAGCCAAATAAAGAAGGGAATCACATATATGTGCAAAAAAATATCCTTGTATTTAAATGCATCTTGAGAAGCATAAAGCGAGAAAAGATATGCCATAGTACCAAAATGATAAAATCCAAAGGCATCACATCTTTTATCACATTTTCTACAAGATTGGTAAGATGTGGCCATTTTTCAACCTTGATGGCATTTTTCATGTGCCATCAACCTATAACAACAACACATGAAAAAACTTTCAAATGATATCTTCAATTTCTTTTTACATCAGTGATCATCAATGTAACTGTTCATGCCTGTATTCCACATTCCATCAATAAACAAAGAACGTTTAAATTTCATATAAAAAATATAAATATAGTAGAGGACAAATATATATAAAATATATAAACTTTGTGCAAAGTAAAAAAACATGTAACTTAATAATTCACACCTGTCAAAGGGTTGTCTTTCCTTTGCAGTTTTCCAAATCTCATAAACTTGTTCCCATTCCACATCTGTTGTGTTAGGACCTATTAATGATATACGCATCAATGCATCAAGTGTGTTAATTGATAGTCTTGTTCTCCCTATATCTTTGATCATATTTTTCTTAGAGAACCCTCGTTCACATGCAACAGTGCTCGCTGGTATGACAAGCATTGCTTGCCATAATTTTAGCATATTTGGATACCTAGATTGCCAATCTTTTGTTTGAGAAAACACTTTCCATGCATATTTCATTGGAAATCTTTCTCCATTCAAATAAACCACATCAATAAATTGGTATAGTTCTCTTTTACACGCTGTAACATCAAATGTTGGTACATTTTCACCTTCATTACATGTTTTATGCTGCAAATGTGAAAAAAGTATTTCAAGCCAATGCTTTGCATTATTTTCTCTGACATAAAGATCTGATGGATAATGACAAGGACTAAACAACCTTGCCGCATTAAAAAGATGAAGATCTAGAAATCTTGAATTGAAACTCTCAATCAATGCTTGGACATAATTTCTTGTAAGTTGTATGCAACTCTCAAGGGAGCCATCAATGCAAGTTTCCATTGGTTGTGGAAATTGTTCATCATGGATTGGAATATACAACAAATCATGTCTATGGGTATTTCCCTCTTTGTCAACATTTTCAAGGAACCCATCTTTAGAGTCTTTTAAAAATTTAGTAAGATGTACAGCACCTTCAGCAAAAGAATCTGATTTGCAGAAATATCTTTTAAGAGAATTTAATGCGTGGTCAATAGCTATTCCAAGTGATGTGACATCCACATTATCTTCTTGAAATTTTTTGTTTAGATTATTCAGCTCATTCAAAACATCAGCAAGTATATTCAAACAAAATTGAACTGAAAAAATTCTTGCCTTATCATACCATGAATTCTTTCTTTCTCTCTTCCACAAACTCAAAATAGCAGGCATTAATGTAACTAGTCTTTCAACCACTTGACCCCTAGAGAGCCATCGAATCCCATGGATTTGAATAACCTGCAAGGATTCTATTTCCGTTATCTCCAATAAAGAAACGAGTTCATTATTTCTCTTTGCTGAATTTCCAACCCATGAGTATACCTTGTTTGCTATTTTCTCAACAAACAAAAACTCTGGTATCTTTTTTGAAGCATCTGATGCTGCAAGTGCTTCACGATGTGCAATGCAATGAGTACCAATAAGATTTGGTAAATCATTCTTTAGCAATGTGACAAATCCATTTTCACATCCAACCACAGATGAAGCATCATCAGTCGAAACTGCTATTAGTTTCTCATTTTTCAACTACCTTGTTTCCCTTAAATTAATGATGGTATCATATATAGTCTTTCCTTTTCCATCAGGAACAGTAATCATTTTCATAAATTGTGACACTGGAGGGCCCAATCCTTTCAAGTCTAGATATGTAGAATACACAACAAGGTGTTGTTCCAAACCATTGTCTATACTTTCATCTAACATTATCGAGAAAAATGGGCTTTCTAATATTTTTCTAGTTTGAACCTCTTCAAGGTAATCTGATATAGAGTGAATAAATTCAGTAGCTGCTTTTCTATTTATGTAGGAAGAATACTCCACTCGAGAAGGCATATTAGGTGTTCGAAGATGCATTTGAAGATGACAAAGATCTTCATAAGTAGCAATTGAAATATCCTTTTGCGCAATAAAATATGCTAACTTCATAATGGTTATGACCCTTTCCTTATTAGCCTCATTTATTGTCACTATGTGTTCTGTAATGGGCTTTGCCAACCTTTCAATTTCATACAAATTTTTCTGAGTTGATGTTTGATGAATAATAGATTTTGCATGAGTTGTTATAGCATCATATTGAATGGTATTACATCCATCTCCAATACCCCATGGACCTTGAGCTTTGTATTTCTCACAAATTTTGCACTTCATACGAATCTTTCCATATTCAACGTTGATACTATAAACCCAAGGATGTTTTATCAGCCACTCTTCTCGAAATTCAAATAGCTCGATTGAGGGATTAAGACACCCTCTGTCGAGCCATTACAGTGGTTAAATAAAGGCTCGATCTAGCTTTCAAGCTCGATCTAGCTTATAACTCGATCTAGCTTTAAAGCTCGATCTAGCTTTAAGGCTAGATGTAGCCTAAGGTTGGATCTAGCTTAAAGGCTTGATCAAGCTTTAAGGTTCGATCGAGCCATTTTTTTTAACTCCAGGCCTAGGTTGTATTGGTGGGAAATTTCAAAAACATGGCTCGATCGAGCTCCTGGCTAACCTCGGGTTACATTGTTTAAGCCCTTAAACAATGCTATTTAGCACTTAAAAAGGGCTCGATCAAGCACTTAAATGGCTCAATCGAGCCATCGCTTTTTCCACCCAAACGTGCCCTCTCTCGCCAAAAAGTGTAACCCAACTTCATGATTTCACCCTTAACCTATGGCATTTTAGGAATTTTTCAATGTGATAAATTACTATGGATCGTGTTAGAGTTTGTTCTTATTTGAACAATGTTAATTTTCTTCCTTACACTAACTAATTAGAAAATATAATTACTTTTAATATTCTAACAATTAGGGTTTGTCAGCTACATATAGTATCTTACTTTTGTTTTTATATTTTAATTTTATTGTACCATAATTTCTTTTTAAATTTATATAGTAACAATATTTTTAATTATGTCTATAGGCATGTCTATTATTGAAAAAGGCTTCTAGAATTCTAATTTAATTATTGATAATTATTAGGTAGATAGTGGGGATTTAACCTCCATATAATATTTTAGAATATTCTTATTAGTATACACAAATCGAAGGTTGAGATTTATTTTCAAAGTAGTATGTATTTTTTTTCCTTTTAATTAAATTCATTAATTAAGAAAATGTCATATGAAATGAGTTATGGTTTCTTGGGCATGTGTTATTGATAAGCCATGGTTTGGCCCATGGTATAGTAATAAAGCCTATTTACGTATTAAGAATCCCCATCAGAAAGAATGGGTGGATCACCATTGTCAAGAATCTTGTTACATATCTTTTTAAATGTATATATGTTTAACTTATATATTTAGCAACTTGAGATGTATGATGAAGTGTTATGATGCTTATCATGAATTGATGTGTATTGGTGTTTACTAGCCATTTAATTTGTATCGGTGTGCTAGTTTTATTGATATTATGTAAAGTGAGTTGTTTCTTTATCTCCTAATGATTTAGCCTAGACTTAGCATATTTATGTAAACCCTAATTGAGTTGCAAGTAGTGTTGGCTAGAGTTTGAAGCAATATTACTAAGCTTCTAATTTTCTCTAGTGTTCATCTCGTTTTTGTACATTAGATACTTAGCTATAGTGGTGCTCTAAATAGAGGAAATATTTGATAGGGTATTGTATTTAATTTTGAGATTATAAGTTATAAAAACTTTGGAATTTGTTTTGTCTTTCTCCATTATCTGCTAGAGTTACACACCCAAACTTCTCTCAAAATGGGAAAAACTTGTGTCTAAGATGAGGATATGTTAAGGTTTGTTGCCTTTAATTTGAAGATTTTAAGTTATAAAACATTTTTGAATTTGTTCTATTTTTTCTACAATATGTTAGAAATGTTGTAGACCCAAAATTCACAATCATATATGATAATAGGAGTTTCCGAGAGGAGTTTATTCTTGTCATTTAGTCAAAGGTTTCCTAATTTATAGTTGTTTTCAAATCCATAATAAGTTTCCACATTCCATTTATCCCTTTTCCACTACTATAATTTTAATTAAATTTGCGATAAATATTAATTCAGTGACATAATCTAAAATCACTTCCTCCAAATTATTATTGTTGTCATATGTGAAGTTAATATCGATGATCTTTTAGTTTTCTTCATCATCAGTTTTATTTTATTAAAGTCAATAACCATGTCGTGGTAGGGCAAAAATCTTTAAAAGATTATTTTTATTAATTATGGAAATTATAGAAACTCTTTTTCCTAAAAATAATATCATCAACTAAAAGAAAGAAAGACGATAATAATGGCATTGCTTCCACATGAAAAGTCGTGGGAGTGAGGAGGTATTTCACCTCGACTTTTTACTTTTATTTTAATAATAGTAAAATGTAATAATAAATGCTAGTAATTGTTATCCCAATTTGAATTAAAAAAAATTAAATGTTTATAAGAATGGTCCATCCGTTTGAAAATGTATAAATATTTTTAAGCAATCGTTGCGGAACGAGACGTGTAATTTATTTATGCATAGATTTTGATTATTTACTAGCATATGCACCTGATGTTGCAAAGGAAACGTCGTAAGGCATAGAGTGTGGAAGAATAGGGACATGTGAATGGGCATTGTTGAAAGCAAGGGTGGATGATAAAGAGTTGCAATTGAAATTGTTAGTTATGTGTATGTTGAATATAGATATTTTATAAATAATAGTGTGTAGAAGAATAGTGACATGTGAATGGACATTGTTGAATGTAAGGGTGGATGATATTGAGTTACACTTGAAACTATTAGTGATGTGTGTTTTGAATATGGATAAGTAATAGTAGTGTGTGGAAGAATAGCAACATGCCGAAAATAAGGTCACTGCAGAAGAAACAAATTCCTGGTACACGTGAATTCACCCTGGCAAGCAATCCATTCAAACCTTCTATGTTGAGTTTTCTTCGTGCTAAATATTTATACTTTTCTGCCTTCCATAGTTCCAAGAGAACATTATGGTCAGAAAAATTGCTGCAATTAGGAAGGGACACCAACCTCCTTGTGGTACCTTATTCAATACAGATGATAGATAAACGCCTTCAAAGATAGCAAAAAACAGAGTGAAGGGTAGTATAAGAAAAATATTTTGTGTAAACGATGTCCCGTGCACTATTTGTCATAGATTATCCTTCTAATATTCTCACCAGTGAAGGAAACAAGTTTTTCCATGCCCCAAAAGTCAATAAAAACAACATATTATCAATACAACAATGCAAAGGTTTCTATCTTCCTGTATTTTACATCACAACTGAGCATCAAGGGCTGGCACTTCCAAAGGAGCGTGATCAATTCTTCTTAAAATTCGCCACAACCAAAACAACACCATCAAGACCAGTAACAATATAAGTAAGAAAAATAAAATATCTAACCATATATATGCTATTATTCTCCGCTGGTAATCCATAAGTGGTGACGTTTCAAGAGCTGATGCGAATTCAAGCAGCAAGCTAGCCAATGTTGTCAATTTGTTGTAAAACATTTGGTAGACAAACTTTGAATCTCAAATTCACCAAACAATGAGTAGTATTAAATAGCTCTAATTATCTCCATATAGCCCAGCTCACATATCCACTATCAAAACTGAAGTAAATTGAAAACGCTATCAAAACTTTTATCTCTTCCAAAACATAATTTAAAAACACATTGTGATATCTTGTCCATCTTTTACCTATCTAATGATAACCTAAAAATCACAAAACTTTGGTATTCTTCTTCTACAATGCCAAGATTTCAAATCATGATTCATACGTAGATAATCTACCATAAATTCAATAAATTTAAAAATGAATGCATATTTAAAATATGGTAAATGCTTAGAATTTTCATTATATACCGAATATCAATACATTATGATATGAAATAAGGCAACATTTTTCATCCTTGTGGTGGAAAATAGGATCGAGGGAAGCAGCTAAGAGCCATGGACTGTTTTATGATTGAGAATGTTGCTGTAATCAATGCTTGACTGGCTACAATGGCTGCTAAAGTGGCAACAATGAACATTAACCAATACACAGGCTGTAGTATTGCTTTGTAAAATGTAGAGCCTATGTCCCCTGGGTTTTCTATCAAATAAGTCACTTGTCTCGTATATGTGATAAGCAGAGATGGGTAAACCAACACACAGAAAGCAAGCTGCAACGAAAAACCCAAATTTCTCATTATGGTACTAAAACTTGAGGATGAAGCACGCAGGTATGATGAAATACTAATAATTATGTCCTTGACATATAGCTTGGACCTGGATTGATTTCCTGTTGAAATGGCCCAAGTCTGCAAACATGGCCTCGGCACCTGGATCCAGTCAGAACAAAGCACTGATGTTAGTGTTTCTATTTGTATAGCTTTAACATAAATAATTGGGATGAAGTTACGAATTTTGTTTGAGAAAATCATTGGTATGGATTTATCAATTGAGTTAGAAAACAGTTCCAAGTATACTATATGATAAAATGAGACACATATCATCATGCGAATAATCAATACCTGTTATACATAAGACTACACCTGCAAGCATCACCCATCCTTATTAGTGATATTCATGAAAGTAATAGTATATATAATATGGGTTGAATGCCTTGAATGCTCTAGGATAATATTTCACAATATTATACTGTCCTATCATGATGTTGGTCATGAACCAGGCAATCATTATGGGTGAGAACATGAAGCTAACTTTACTTGTACCGAGTACTTACACTCTAGATGAAACACCAATGTATTCAAAATGCTTCTGAGTACTCTAGGTGAAATTCATAGCACTCAGTGCCATTCATTTCGATACAAAGACAAAACATGATTTCCAACTATGAAAATCTGAATAATGAGGAACTGGTTATCATAAATTATGTAGCTTGCCTAACATCCCATGGCATAAATATCCAACTGTGGATCCTCTTTCCAACAACTTAATTAGTCTTCTCAATTTTGGATTTGGGTACAGCCTTGTATGGTATCTTGATTGCAGATTCCCCGAATATTTAGGGGAGCAGTTAAATATTTGACAACGTTTTTTATGTCGATTGCAGATTCCCCAAATATTTGGAGGCGCAGTTAAATTTTTGACTAAGTGTTTTATCTGGATTGCAGATTCCCCAAATATTTAATAATCTGGCGGACATAAAAACCATGAAATTTTTAACCGTGCCCATATCCTTGTCCATCCAATTGCCAAATATTCAAAAAATCAGCAATCAAATAAGCTCCAGGATATGGTCGTGCATGCTATTTTCCAGGCATTACATGGATACAACAAGAAGTCTTTACACCGGCTGGCGGGCTGAAATGAATGGCAGATAGAGAAGATAACGTTTGATCATCTTGAAGGGGCAATGCAGAAAATATTCTGTTGACTTAGCCTGAGGATATTCACACTGATAGAGATACGTACGATTTGACATAATCTTTAAATGTTCAAATGAGTCATGAAAACAACTGAATCGTTTTAAATAAGAATTATCGCTGTCTTTAATGAACTGTCCATATATATCAAAGCATTTCGAGGCCTATTAGAAGTGCACTCGAGAAATATATATGTATAGACACACTGTTTTCTTTTTAATTGAAGTGAGGTTGGGTGTATTTCCATAACAATGTCTTCCCTGACGAAGTCCATGCAATTTGTGGTTAATTTATTCACTACCCATGTAATTATATCTCTGATTATCACCTCACTTCAGCTGAATTGCAAGGCAGCACCTGCAAATGCCAGAGTGGAGTCCTTTCCAGGATATCATGGCAATATTAGTTATGAGATATATGCTGGGTAAGTGCCATATCTATCCAAGGTAAAGTATATTTATTCATGAATAAAGTCCATGTTCAAATGTAACAATAATTGAAAGTAACAAATTCAAAGTGCCAGATTTTTCACTGGAAAGAATATTTATTCATTAACACAGTCATGTTCAAAAATAGCATGCATGAATTTGCTCCTGTTTGTAAATAAACAATTAGCTGTGTATTTATGCAAAGATTAAGAACATAACCAAAGAGTTCATAGCTTGTAGAATGTTCATAGCTTGTAGAATGCATGCTTATATGACAAAGAAAGACAGAAAAACATAAAAGATATACAGATATCTAATTGTTATGCACAGACTGTGAATATGTTTGAACAGAGTTTAATTTCTATGGATACTTAATAAATTTGGTGACAATTGAAGCTAAAAAATATTAAAGTCAAAATTGTTGCATGGAGAGTTCAAAATATGTAAAAGACTAGGAGCGAAAATTGTTATATGGAGTGGTTAAAGATGTGATTCTACCACTCTTATATTCTATTGGATGACCAATTAACTGCATGAAAGTCTTTGTGTTTTCTTCATATTCATGCAGGTATGTGACAGTTAGTGAGGCCAATGGAAGAGAAATTTTCTACTATTTTGTGAAGTCAGAAAGTAATCTAGCAAATGATCCACTTCTTCTTTGGCTTGAGGGAGGTCCTGGTTGCACCGGTTTCACTGGATTTCTCTATGAGATTGGTCAGCTATGGGAATTCTTGCTCTTATTGTCTGTTTCAATGCTCAAAGTTGCTATTTACTGAATGAATTTTGATCTTGTACATATTAAGTTTTCAAATTGTGTAATCTGGCCATGGGAACGGCTTGTTCAAATGGCTAACTGTAAGCTCACTTTTACCCATGTTGTTGGAATTGGCACCCAAAACCGAGTCAACTACTGTTATAATTAGGCTTATGCAATACTAAGATATCATTGTAAACCAAAGAATAACGGAAATCGATAAATTATGGATTTCATACTCTTGAAACATTACCTATTCATTGTTCAGCATTGATCGTGAAAAGATAATGCACTTGCCAGACTTGCAAGGCTAGGCAGGGTGGGAGGCTATTTTGATGGAATCCTTGTGTAGAGAAAAACAGAACATAATAGTGATTTTTAGAAATTTGTAAAATAAAATGATAGAGATCTTCTAATATTTATCCCAAAGTTTTTCTCCTATTGCAGGTCCAATGAGTTTTGATCTCAGTAACAATTCTGGGAATTTGCCCACGCTCATCCCCAATCCACACTCTTGGACTAAGGTTGGCGTTCAAGGCTCCTGCCTCTGCCACTATGGTTATAATGAAATGTTTTCAATTAGGGCACCAAATTTTTTTCCCTCTTTCAAACATTCGTCAAGTGAGCATACTAGATTATGTCACTGATAAAGCATCTCTGTTATCAACTTTTATGTTCTGTTGCTTTCATCACTTTGGAATTTGCCATTATTAAATTGTTTCTCATCCAACTTGGACTTAACTTGGATGCCACTGAATGTATAAATTTTTGTTGTAATGGATTAACCTTGAATGGTTTTGCACATGTAGGTCTCCAACATTCTTTTTGTTGATTCTCCAGTTGGGACTGGTTTTTCTTACTCCAATACAGCTATAGATTACAAGACTAGATATTTTAAGGCTGCTTCAGATATGCATACTTTCCTCATAAAGGTTTTCAGTTCTATCACGCTACAAAAAATTAGTTTACAAGTGTATAGATTTTTGTGAATCTCAGTACAGTTTATAATCTTGGATGTAGTGGTTTGAAGCATTCCCTGAGTTTCTATCTAATCCATTTTATGTCGGAGGGGAATCTTATTGTGGTATTAATATTCCAATGGTGGTACAGGAAATAGTAAATGGTAAAGCACACACGACCCATGTTTTGTTATTCAGTTGACTTCTTGGATTCTCTGTTTTTGGAATAGGCTGGAATTTCTTTGTGGCAGCAGGAGTCCTATAAGTTGATTTGAGGTTGCATTTCAGGAAAACATATGTTCTAGACATTGTATTTTTCTTAATACAATTTGTTTTATGATTGATACTTTGATGCTTGACCGTTGCAACCTCTCTTTCTTGGCTATGACAGGAAATGAAGCAGGTATTAAACCAACCTTGAACATTAAGGTCAAAACTCTTTGCTAATAATTGAAATTCATAGCTTTCTTCATTCAGGCCTCTCCAAAATATGTTGGTGACTATGAACAGCGTTATGTTCATTAGGAATTTTACTAGATGGTCTCATGGTCTGACTTCTTGCATGGCTAGTTTTTCAGGGTTATCTGTTTGGAAATGGGATGGCAGATGAAGTATTTGACAACTCAGAGGTGCCTTTTGCAGATGGAAAGGGACTTATTTCTGAAGAATTATACCAGGTGTGTACCCTGCAACGTTAAAATAAGAGACCATGAAATCATAGGCACACCATGCTATCTGCATAATGCAACTTGAAATTTCCAATAAAAATATTAAAAACATTTCATCTTGTCTCTGAATAAAACGAAGAATGAATGAAGAAAAGTTACCGGATAGTTTCCAAAAGACCCACTGCAGTTTTAGCCATGGCCCCGGACAAAGATCCACTGGTAAACTCTCTAAATGATCTGCCTTTGAATAAAGTCTGCATGCATATCAAGATTAATAGTTCCCATATCAATATAAAGAGATAGAGCAGTCGAAGGGTCATCATTTTCTTCAAGTCCATGCAATTTGTGGTTAATTTATTCACTACCCATGTAATTATATCTCTGATTATCACCTCACTTCAGCTGAATTGCAAGGCAGCGCCTGCAAATGCCAGAGTGGAGTCCTTTCCAGGATATCATGGCAATATTAGATATGAGATATAAGTTGGGTAAGTGCCATATCTATCCAAGGTAAAGTGTATTTATTCATGAATAAAGTCCATGTTCAAATGTAACAATAATTTAAAGTAACAAATTCAAAGTGCCAGATTTTTCACTGGAAAGAATATTTATTCATTAACACAGTCATGTTCAAAAATAGCATGCATGAATTTGCTCCTGTTTGTAAATAAACAATTAGCTGTGTATTTATGCAAAGATTAAGAACATAACCAAAGAGTTCATAGCTTGTAGAATGCATGCTTATATGACAAAGAAAGACAGAAAAACATAAAAGATATACAGATATCTAATTGTTATGCACAGACTGTGAATATGTTTGAACAGAGTTTAATTTCTATGGATACTTAATAAATTTGGTGACAATTGAAGCTAAAAAATATTAAAGTCAAAATTGTTGCATGGAGAGTTCAAAATATGTAAAAGACTAGGAGCGAAAATTGTTATATGGAGTGCTTAAAGATGCGATTCTACCACTCTTATATTCTATTGTGTTTTCTTCATATTCATGCAGGTATGTGACAGTTAGTGAGGCCAATGGAAGAGAACTTTTCTACTATTTTGTGAAGTCAGAAAGTAATCCAGAAAATGATCCACTTCTTCTTTGGCTTGAGGGAGGTCCTGGTTGCACCGGTTTCACTGGATTTGTCTATGAGATTGGTCAGCTATGCGAATTCTTGCTCTTATTGTCTGTTTCAATGCTCAAAGTTGCTATTTACTGAATGAATTTTGATCTTGTACATATTAAGTTTTCAAATTGTGTAATCTGGCCATCGGAATGGCTTGTTCAAATGGCTAACTGTAAGCTCACTTTTACCCATGTTGTTGGAATTGGCACCCAAAACCGAGTCAACTGCTGGCACCCATGTTTTGTTATTCAGTTGACTTCTTGGATTCTCTGTTTTTGGAATAGGCCGGAATTTCTTTGTGGCAGCAAGAGTCCTATAAGTTGATTTGAGGTTGCATTTCAGGAAAACATATGTTCTAGACATTGTATTTTTCTTAATACAATTTGTTTTATGATTGATACTTTGATGCTTGACCGTTGCAACCTCTCTTTCTTGGCTATGACAGAAAATGAAGCAGGGATTAAACCAACCTTGAACATTAAGGTCAAAACTCTTTGCTAATAATTGAAATTCATAGCTTTCTTCATTCAGGCCTCTCCAAAATATGTTGGTGACTATGAACAGCGTTATGTTCGTTAGGAATTTTACTAGATGGTCTCATGGTCTGACTTCTTGCATGGCTAGTTTTTCAGGGTTATCTGGTTGGAAATGGGATGGCAGATGAAGTATTTGACAACTCAGAGGTGCCTTTTGCAGATGGAAAGGGACTTATTTCTGACGAATTATACCAGGTGTGTACCCTGCAACGTTAAAATAAGAGACCATGAAATCATAGGCACACCATGCTGTCTGCATAATGCAACTTGAAATTTCCAATAAAAATATTAAAAACATTTCATCTTGTCTCTGAATAAAACGAAGAATGAATGAAGAAAAGTTACTGGATAGTTTCCAAAGGACCCACTGCAGTTTTAGCCATGGCCCCGGACAAAGCTCCACTGGTAAACTCTCTAAATGATCTGCCTTTGAATAAAGTCTGCATGCATATCAAGATTAATAGGTGAGAGAAATTGGGATTCCCATATCAATATAAAGAGATAGAGCAGTCGAAGGGTCAGCATTTTCTTCAAGTCCATGCAATTTGTGGTTAATTTATTCACTACCCATGTAATTATATCTCTGATTATCACCTCACTTCAGCTGAATTGCAAGGCAGCACCTGCAAATGCCAGAGTGGAGTCCTTTCCAGGATATCATGGCAATATTAGATATGAGATATAAGCTGGGTAAGTGCCATATCTATCCAAGGTAAAGTATATTTATTCATGAATAAAGTCCATATTCAAATGTAACAATAATTTAAAGTAACAAATTCAAAGTGCCAGATTTTTCACTGGAAAGAATATTTATTCATTAACACAGTCATGTTCAAAAATAGCATGCATGAATTTGCTCCTGTTTGTAAATAAACAATTAGCTGTGTATTTATGCAAAGATTAAGAACATAACCAAAGAGTTCATAGCTTGTAGAATGTTCATAGCTTGTAGAATGAATGCTTATATGACAAAGAAAGACAGAAAAACATAAAAGATATACAGATATCTAATTGTTATGCATAGACTGTGAATATGTTTGAACAGAGTTTAATTTCTATGGATACTTAATAAATTTGGTGACAATTGAAGCTAAAAAATATTAAAGTCAAAATTGTTGCATGGAGAGTTCAAAATATGTAAAAGACTAGGAGCGAAAATTGTTATATGGAGTGCTTAAAGATGTGATTCTACCACTCTTATATTCTATTGTGTTTTCTTCATATTCATGCAGGTATGTGACAGTTAGTGAGGCCAATGGAAGAGAACTTTTCTACTATTTTGTGAAGTCAGAAAGTAATCCAGCAAATGATCCACTTCTTCTTTGGCTTGAGGGAGGTCCTGGTTGCACCGGTTTCACTGGATTTGTCTATGAGATTGGTCAGCTATGGGAATTCTTGCTCTTATTGTCTGTTTCAATGCTCAAAGTTGCTATTTACTGAATGAATTTTGATCTTGTACATATTAAGTTTTCAAATTGTGTAATCTGGCCATCGGAACGGCTTGTTCAAATGGCTAACTGTAAGCTCACTTTTACCCATGTTGTTGGAATTGGCACCCAAAACCGAGTCAACTGCTGGCACCCATGTTTTGTTATTCAGTTGACTTCTTGGATTCTCTGTTTTTGGAATAGGCTGGAATTTCTTTGTGGCAGCAGGAGTTCTATAAGTTGATTTGAGGTTGCATTTCAGGAAAACATATGTTCTAGACATTGTATTTTTCTTAATACAATTTGTTTTATGATTGATACTTTGATGCTTGACCGTTGCAACCTCTCTTTCTTGGCTATGACAGGAAATGAAGCAGGTATTAAACCAACCTTGAACATTAAGGTCAAAACTCTTTGCTAATAATTGAAATTCATAGCTTTCTTCATTCAGGCCTCTCCAAAATATGTTGGTGACTATGAACAGCGTTATGTTCGTTAGGAATTTTACTAGATGGTCTCATGGTCTGACTTCTTGCATGGCTAGTTTTTCAGGGTTATCTGGTTGGAAATGGGATGGCAGATGAAGTATTTGACAACTTAGAGGTGGCTTTTGCAGATGGAAAGGGACTTATTTCTGACGAATTATACCAGGTGTGTACCCTGCAACGTTAAAATAAGAGACCATGAAATCATAGGCACACCATGCTGTCTCCATAATGCAACTTGAAATTTCCAATAAAAAGATTAAAAACATTTCATCTTGTCTCTGAATAAAACGAAGAATGAATGAAGAAAAGTTACCGGATAGTTTCCAAAGGACCCACTGCAATTTTAGCCATGGCCCCGAACAAAGCTCCACTGGTAAATTCTATAAATGATCAGCCTTTGAATAAAGTCTGCATGCATATCAAGATTAATAGGTGAGAGAAATTTGGATTCCCATATCAATATAAAGAGACAGAGTAGTCGTAGGGTCAGCATTTTCTTCAAGTCCATGTAATTTGTAGTTAATTTGTTCACTACCCATGTAATTATATTTCTGATTATCACCTCACTTCAGCTGAATTGCAAGCCAGCACCTGCAAATGCCAGAGTGGAGTCCTTTCCAAGATATCATGGCAATATTAGTTATGAGATATATGCTGGGTAAGTGCCATATCTATCCAAGGTAAAGTATATTTATTCATGAATAAAGTCCATGTTCAAATGTAATAATAATTGAAAGTAACAAATTCAAAGTGCCAGATTTTTCAGTGGCAAGAATATTTATTCATTAACATAGTCATGTTCAAAAATAGCATGCATGAATTTTCTCCTGTTTGTAAATAAACAATTAGCTGTGTATTTATGCAAAGATTAAGAACAAAACCAAAGAGTTCATAGCTTGTAGAATGCATGCTTATATGACAAAGAAAGACAGAAAAACATAAAAGATATACAGATATCTAATTGGTATGCACAGACTGTGAATATGTTTGAACAAAGTTTAATTTCTATGGATACTTAATAAATTTGGTGACAATTGAAGCTAAAAAATATTAAAGTCAAAATTGTTGCATGGAGAGTTCAAAATATGTAAAAGACTAGGAGCGAAAATTTTTATATGGAGTGCTTAAAGATGTTATTCTACCACTCTTATATTCTATTGGATGACCAATTAACTGCATGAAAGTCTTTGTGTTTTCTTCATATTCATGCAGGTATGTGACAGTTAGTGAGGCCAATGGAAGAGAAATTTTCTACTATTTTGTGAAGTTAGAAAGTAATCCAGCAAATGATCCACTTCTTCTTTGGCTTGAGGGAGGTCCTGGTTGCACCGGTTTCACTGGATTTCTCTATGAGATTGGTCAGCTATGGGAATTCTTGCTCTTATTGTCTGTTTCAATGCTCAAAGTTGCTATTTACTGAATGAATTTTGATCTTGTACATATTAAGTTTTCAAATTGTGTAATCTGGCCATGCGAACAGCTTGTTCAAATGGCTAACTGTAAGCTCACTTTTACCCATGTTGTTGGAATTGGCACCCAAAACCGACTCAACTGTTGTTATAATTAGGCTTATGCAATACTAAGATATCATTGTAAACCAAAGAATAACGGAAATCGATAGATTATGGATTTCATACTCTTGAAACATTACCTATTCAATGTTCAGCATTGATCGTGAAAAGATAATGCACTTGCCAGACTTGCAAGGCTAGGCAGGGTGGGAGGCTATTTTGATGGAATCCTTGTGTAGAGAAAAACAGAACATAATAGTGATTTTTAGAAATTTGTAAAATAAAATAATAGAGATATTCTAATATTTATCCCAAAGTTTTTCTCCTATTGCAGGTCCAATGAGTTTTGATCTCAGTAACAATTCTGGGAGTTTGCCCATGCTCATCCCCAATCCACACTCTTGGACTAGGGTTGGCGTTCAAGGCTCCAGCCTCTGCCACTATGGTTATAATGAAATGTTTTCAATTAGGGCACCAAATTTTTTTCCCTCTTTCAAACATTCGTCAAGTGAGCATACTAGATTATGTCACTGATAAAGCATCTATGCTATCAACTTTTATGTTTTGTTGCTTTCATCTCTTTGGAATTTGCCATTATTAAATTGTTTCTCATCCAACTTGGACTTAACTTGGATGCCACTGAATGTATAAATTTTTGTTGTAATGGATTAACCTTGAATGGTTTTTCACATGTAGGTCTCCAACATTCTTTTTGTTGATTCTCCAGTTGGGACTGGTTTTTCTTACTCCAATACAGCTACAGATTACAAGACTGGAGATTTTAAGGCTGCTTCAGATATACATACTTTCCTCATAAAGGTTTTCAGTTCTATCACGCTACAAAAAATTAGTTTACAAGTGTGTAGATTTTTGTGAATCTCAGTACAGTTTATAATCTTGGATGTAGTGGTTTGAAGCATTCCCTGAGTTTCTATCTAATCCATTTTATGCCGGAGGGGAATCTTATTGTGGTATTAATATTCCAATGGTGGTACAGGAAATAGTAAATGGTAAAGCACACATGACCCATGTTTTGTTATTCACTTGACTTCTTGGATTCTCTATTTTTGGAATAGGCTGGAATTTCTTTGTGGCAGCAGGAGTCCTATAAGTTGATTTGAGGTTGCATTTCAGGAAAACATATGTTCTAGACATTGTATTTTTCTTAATACAATTTGTTTTATGATTGATACTTTGATGCTTGACTGTTGCAACCTCTCTTTCTTGGTTATGACAGGAAATGAAGCAGGTATTAAACCAACCTTGAACATTAAGGTCAAAACTCTTTGCTAATAATTGAAATTCATAGCTTTCTTCATTCAGGCCTCTCCAAAATATGTTGGTGACTATGAACAGCATTATGTTCGTTAGGAATTTTACTAGATGGTCTCATGGTCTGACTTCTTGCATGGCTAGTTTTTCAGGGTTATCTGGTTGGAAATGGGATGGCAGATGAAGTATTTGACAACTCAGAGGTGCCTTTTGCAGATGGAAAGGGACTTATTTCTGACGAATTATACCAAGTGTGTACCCTGCAACGTTAAAATAAGAGACCATGAAATCATAGGCACACCATGTTGTCTGCATAATGCAACTTGAAATTTCCAATAAAAAGATTAAAAACATTTCATCTTGTCTCTGAATAAAACGAAGAATGAATGAAGAAAAGTTACCGGATAGTTTCCAAAGGACCCACTGCAGTTTTAGCCATGGCCCCGGACAAAGCTCCACTGGTAAACTCTCTAAATGATCTGCCTTTGAATAAAGTCTGCATGCATATCAAGATTAATAGGTGAGAGAAATTGGGATTCCCATATCAATATAAAGAGACAGAGCAGTCGGAGGGTCAGCATTTTCTTCAAGTAAAATTTACTGCGGTGGGTTTAGTATGAAATTCTCTCTACTCGGTTCAGTAAATAATACTTAAATCATTGGGATTGAAATTTGAAATTGAGGATCTCCAATGTTCTACTCTGGAGTCTGTACCAAGGGTAGAAAAGCATACTTACTTGGAATGCTTTGCGCAGATCAGAAGCCTGAAAATTTTCTTTGCTGGGTAGTTTGTCTAACTTTGCCTCCATACTTTTCATAATTAAGGGATCCATGGTGCTCAGAGCCAATAGCTCTATGACTTGAAGTTATGGGATTTTCACACCCCACCTCAAGTATGGACTGTTAATCTCAGAAACCCAAATGCCATAGAGGAGACCCACAATACCCATTGCCCGCATGCATGGTGCCATTCGACCCTTGCTCGGCAACCCCAGACGAACTGTTATAGACATTTTTGTGCCTTGCAGCCATAAGCATGAAATGTCCATAATCTAAGGGATCCAAAGTCCCTAAACATGTTGTTCCTACTCCTAGAGGAACAAGGCCAGCAAACCACAGCAATTCACAGGAGTTCTCCACCAGAAACTGCTCAAAAACAAGTCAATTCAGGATCAATTCAGAAGCTCTACTAGCTGACTGCGCTGAAATGCAGAGGTTACACTAGCTACCTGCAATGCAACGCAGGCAGAAGCACTACCAGGGTGCGCTGAGCGGGAAATGACAAATGTCAGGGTATATTGTGAAAGGTGTCAAGACTGTGGAAGCTTCCAGAAGATTCCTCCATGACACATGCCTTGATGAGTTCGACTAACTGATGAGTAAGAGGCTCTTAGCCTCCAAGTGGAAGTAAGAACTGACAGAGAAAGAGGACACTAGTCAGATCACAAGCTGACTCATCTTCACTCTAAACATCTATATATAGATCTCTTCTCCATGAGATCTAGAGGCTGGAATTTGGTTATTGCAAAGAATTGTTGTTGGTTTGAGACTGAGATTATTGGGTGCTTAATGCTTTGAGGGAAGGTGAAGATAGGAATTTCATTTGCTGGGAGTGAGATGCTGGATTGGAACCATATGGGTTGTATCTCCTCCTGAACCTTGTTATTCATCAATAAAGCTATCTTGGTTTCTCCTATATACTGATGTATTCTTGATGTATGATTGCATTGGTGTATTTAGTTTACTTCTAATCCTGAACTAGTTATGAATGAGAATATCTGTCTTTGTGTAGTGTTCTTCTCTTGTGATCTTGCAGGAACCTGTTGAAGCTGGGCAAGCGAGAAGGCAAGTAGCTGTTCTCTTGTAGTCTTGCATGAACCTGTTGAAGCTGGGCGAGCAAGAAGGCAAGTAGCTGTGAACTCCCAAAGAGAAGAGAGACCGGATCGAGGGACAAACGGAAGACACCGGTAAGTCTATTTATCTCTCTTCTTTCTCATTTCATAAAGGAAAGATATTAGGATAGCTGCTTTTCTCTGTTGCTAAGGCACTGTCACACCTTAGGTGGATAGGATCGTCCTGCATAGGCATTTTTCCCCACAACACGAACCACATTGCACTCAACAGCATTCGGCTCTAGGAATCCGTTCCCCGCCTGCGTCGAGAGGTCCTTCGAAACAGCCGTGGATTGCAAGGATTGACATCGCAGAGAATTGAACTTGAAACCTCTGCGTTTGCCGTGAAACACAGACGAGGACTTGAGGAAGATTGGGACCGATACATTCGAGCAAGTGCTCGGGGAAGGAAGCAGTTGATGTTGTGGCGAAGCCGCCGCTTTGATCGACATTACAGAGTCCCGATAGTTGAACCGTCTTCTATAAATTGTTACCAAACTCTCAACTCAACAATGGAGATCTGCCAGTTGCGATTCTTATAACGTTTCGGTGGAATCAATCCGATGGCTGAAACAATTTTAATCGTCTAACAACTAAATCAAGCGCTCACAAATGGACACGTAACCTCAAAGGAGAGTTGGTTTCAGAGGGGAACGCCTTACGACGTAAAAATAATTATTTAATGTAATTATTTGAGAAATTGGTAAGTGGGTTGGTTTTATATTCGTTGCTTTTAAGTGAATTTTATCTTTCTCAGTACATGTGTCAAAGGTAAGTAATTGGGGATTTGAACATGATATTTTGTATTTTAAATCAGTTTCATACTCACTGTATCTTGAAGTGAACTTCACCGTCTTACCTAGGTGAGCCTTGTCACCCCCTAGGTAATCATCACTACCCCACCTAGGTGAATCTCACCACCTCCATGACATGGTCATGAATAAGCAACCAAGGATTTGAACATGGGATCTTGTACTCAAATTTACTTTGCATTTCCATGGGTTTACCAAGTGAGTTCCTCGCAGAGCTTACTTTTTATAATTATTTTAATGTGGGCATTAATTAAAATATTTAACTATCCATGTTAACAAATATATTTCAATATCAACTTCATATATATTTATATATTTAATGTTAATTATAAATAAAATATTTCAATGTCCAATTTTAGTAAATTAATTTTATATCAACATAATATATGCAGAGAAAGAGTAATTTATTCTCTTCTACCCTCATTAGAAACACCCCATGCTCCCCGAAATATGGTTGTTGAATATATAAAGCTTGTGCTTCCATGGGCCTACTTTGACATTGCTTCCTTTGAAAATGGATCTTGCAGAGGTGGGGATATCATTTTCCTACGAGACAACTGCTCCTTTAAACGTCAAATTAGTCTACAAAAAGGATCAAACAACTATGTATAGCTACTGCCCATGAAATTCCTTCTCCTTTTTGCCATAGAAAATGATGCAAGTCTTTCCAATTATTTGGCGACTATGATTTTCATGAATCAGTTCAATGAGGTTCAGAGATGTCACAACCACATACTTCTGCCCATTGTTGAAGAGATCCTTTGTATTAAACATGCTTTTGATTTTGTCTCTTATGTCCATATTTGCATGGAACAAAGCAAAATGACAGACGACATGTCTAAAGAAGGCGCTTCACAACTTTTGGGAGTTTAGAATATTTTTTAATAGATAGGGGATGTTACTGATACTAATTTCCACATGAATTTTAATGAAGGCACATTTCAACTTTAGTAATTCACACGACCAAATTGTATCCTATTGTTGTTTTTCTTTTTCTTTCTTTTCTTTTTTATACATGATCAAAAGATGGTGGATGTTGTATTTCAGCTCATACAAGCTAAAATAGTATAGTTATATAATTATGTTCACTATTTACAGAACTCAAATGAATCTTTATGGGCATGTTTTTCCAATGATGATCAGTTGGGCTAATAGCCATTTTTTTCAGAATGCACTACAATGCATTGATAGAGTGTAAAGTTTCATGTTCTAAGGAAGGTTACAATTTTTTTCTAAGGAAAAAATGCAGAGAAAGAGTAATTTGTAACACTCTATCCCACCCCTTTGTTCTATCTCGAGTTGTAGGAGGTGTTACTTGTTTTATTTGAGTTGATCTCCAAGGTATGCTATGAAGAGGGGGTCACACAAACTTTTTTTCTCAAAGACTTCAAATCCCAAAACAAATGTCACCATATCCTTCAACTCATTAAGAGCATTCCAACAATATAAATTTCACATCAATATAACACCTGGATTGAAAGTTATGCCCCTCAAAAGATTAACCAATTATGTTCAACCACATCAGCATTTTACTACCATGTGGCATCCAAGTGGTCCTAATATAGCCCCTAGGACACTACCTGGTCCGAATATTTTCACTTCGAAGATGCATACAAAATCACATTTAAAGAAGCATGTAACCATAAGATGCATACGCATAAACGAAGCGGAAATGAATGGCAACCATGAGAAGAAAAGACACAATAGGTTGATAACGAAGTTCACTCAGTGTGGGTTACATCTCTGGGCCTTGCTCAATGTGGGGAGGCCTCTTTCATGAATCTTCAATGAAATCAAATTACATACATGTACAAAAGGCACCTTATACCTCTGCTTCCGAGGATGGCTTGAAAATGAACACCTCTGCTAAACAAATGGACTGCACCATTGAATTCATGGCACTAAATCTTGTCAAAGGACCGTAAACTCGACCCCTTTCTGCTTCCTCAAAATATGGACCCTAGAGAATCATAAAAATTCCCCAAATATTCCTTCTTGTTGGTTGACTAGAATTTTACTGCTCAGATGACAAATTTGACTTCACCTCTACGCTCCTTATGAAAAAATGACTAAAATGAGTATAAAGTCTGTCTAGTTATGAAAATGTCAAAATTTAGCACTTAGGGAATCTTTTATATTCTTCATGATTCCACAAATATTCTTCTCTACGAGTTCACTGAAGATCTGCTTCTTAGATGAAAAATATGAATTCACCACTACACTCCTATACTACTAGTGTAACCCCTTTTTGTTATTAGTACAACCCCCTTATTATATTGTTGTGTCCATGTAGTCCCCATATTGTTATTATTCTGCCCCATAGAAGCCCACTATTGTTATTATTGTGCCATTACATTATTATTGTTATGTCAGCTCTGATTATATTATGACCCCTTAGACTCCTATATATAGAAAGGAGGTCTTGTCATTTGTATCATCCAAGAATTTTTCATTTGTGTAATGTAAAGGAGGTTTCCCCCTCGAGAAGGCTTATTTCTAAGGTGTTCATCTATCTTTTCTATCTTTTTGTGAGCTGGTTTCATAACATTTGGTATCAGAGCTTTGGATTCTAGGGTTTCGCTGCTCCAAATAGGTCATCGTGGCATTTTCACTATAACTTTTTTTCTGCGATGTTTCAAAAGCGAAAAAACAAACCCATTTGAGAAGAACTCACACTGAACCTCAGGTCCGAATTTCAGAGCTTGTATCACTATATTGTCGGAGATATGATCTGAGGAATTTAGAGTTTTTGCAAGCTCTAGAATTTCAAATAAAATAGGTCATCATGGGAGTTTTTCTATAACTCTTTCTCTACGAAGTTTTAGGAGCTAAAACAAAAACCCATTTGAGAAGAAATCGGTTTGAACTGCGGTTCCGAATTTCAGATCCTGTCTCACTATAGTTTCGGAGATATAGTCTAAGGAAGTTAGGGTTTTTGCAAACCCCCGAATTACATTCCAAACGGTTCACCTTGATCCAAAGGTCAAAACAGTGACACATAGCATGTCATACAAGTATGCTCTTCTGAAAAGATATATAATAAGGTCATCTTGGGAGATTGTGCATAACTCTTTCTTGGAGAATCCAATTTTGATCCGACTAGTGGCATTGGAAAGAGGACACAGAGGGTTACTGTAGATTGCGATTTCAGAACTGGAAGATCCGAAATTATAGAGTTATAGTTGTTTCAAGATCGAGCTTCTAAAAAAAAAAAAAAAAAAAAAAGCGAGATGAGGAAGTTTGATGGCAAGGATCCGATAAATTGGATACTACTGGTGGAAAAATATTTTGATATACATGGTGTACCACTGTTACAAAAGGTACATATTGCATCTAATTATTTACAACCGAATCAATTTTTATGGTATAAAGGGCTTTGTTCTCGTGAACCACTTATCACGTGGTCAATTTTCACGAAGGAAATGATAGCACATTATGAGGATACGAAGAGAAACACCTTCTTTAGCCAATTGATAAATCTCAAACAAAAGTGTTCAATGTCAAAGCACATTGAAGACTTTCAAAAATTGAATATTAGAGTAATTGATATTCCAGAGAAGAAAAGGATTGATGTCTTCATAGGTACTTTAAAGGATAAAATTCAACATGAGGTTCTTCTTTGGGAACCTGATTCATTGGAGAAGGCATTCAGGTGGGCAAGAAAAATTGAAAGTGAAATTATGGAAACAATGAATCCCACCAATCACAACTATAATTATGAAAGTGTTTCTTTTCCTAGCCTTCCACAACCTACAAGGTTTACACCACAACAATTGGAAGAAAAAAGAGAAAAATGGCTTTGTTACAATTGTGATAGCAAATGTACTAAAGGTCATAATTGTGCTGAGAAGAAAATATTTTACATAGAGTATGAAGAGGAGGAAGAAAAGGATCAAGAAACATCAAAAGAAGAGGATATATGCTAGGACCCAACCCCAGAGAAAGAAGAAATGAATCTGACCATATCTTGTAAAGCATTGGCAAGAACTACCACTCCTCAAACTCTCAAGATAGAAGGACATATCAAGAATAAAAAGGTTCAAGAAGTGAAAGTTCACATCAAGAAAGAAGAAACGAATCCAACCATATCTTGTAATGCATTGGCCAGAATTACCACTCCTCAAACTATCAACATAGAAGGACATATCAAGAAGAAAAATGTTCATGAATTGAAAGATCACATCGAGCATCAAGAAATGAATCTGACCATACCTTGTAGTGCATTGGAAGAAATTACCACTCCTCAAACTATCAAGATAAAAGGACATATCAAGAAGAAAAAGGTAATAGTGTTGATTGATTCAAGGAGTACCCATAATTTTATTCATTGTAAGATGGCCAAGGAATTGAATTGCTTCCTATATCCAGCACCAGAGTGTCAAGTGATGGTTGCAAGTGGAGGAACCATAAATTGCTATGGAAATTTCCATAATATCAAGCTACCCATGGGAGAATATGTATTGAATAGCCCAATTCTTTCCATTCCAATGGGTGGTGCTGATGTTTTACTAGGAGTCCAATGGCTACAATCTTTGGGTACGATAGCTTTTAATTTTCAAGAACTTTTCTTGAAATTTTTTTGGGAAGGAAAGGAAGTTGAATTGAGGGGTATCGAAGGGAAACCTAGAAATATAATCAGTTCTAAGAGCATGACAAAGCTTCTAAATAAAGAACAATGGGGTGTAATTGCACAATCATGTTCACTAGAGGATCCCACATCGAAATCATGTATTTCTCCAGATCTTCAAAACATTTTGGAAAATCATTCCAAGGTATTTGAGACTCTCAAAGGCCTCCCACCTATTCATGATCATGATCATGCTATCCATTTGATTCCAGGAAGTTTTCCTCCAAATATCAGTCCCTACAGATATCCATATGCCCAAAGGAGTGGGAACTCATTCAAAAGTTGCAGAAGATCCCAGTTCAAACAATATTGCAAGAACTCGACAAGGAAGGAAAAATCATATTGGAACCTGAAGCAGTCACAGAACTGAGAAATTAACAACTACGAAATAGATCAATTTCAGAGTATCTCATCAAGTGGAAGAACTTACACGCTGAAAATTCCACATGGGAGGACAAGGATTTATACAGAAGCATCAAGAACTACCCAAGTGTTGAGGAAAACACTTTTTGAAGGAAATGGGCATTTTAGGTCCCTATACTACTAGTGTAACCCCTTATTGTTATTATTACAAACCCCTTATTATATTGTTGTGCCCATGTAGTCCCCATATTGTTATTATTATGCCCCAAAGAAGCCCACTATTGTTATTATTATGTCATTACATTATTATTGTTATGTCGGCACTGATTATATTATGACCCCTTAGACTCCTACATATAGAAAGGAGGTCTTGTCATTTGTATCATCCAAGAATTGTTCATTTGTGTAATGTAAAGGATGTTTACCCCTCGAATAGGCTTATTTTTATGGCATTCATCTATCTTTTCTATCTTTTTGTGAGCTGGTTTCATAACAATGCACCACAATGCATTGATAGAGTGTAATGTTTCATGTTCTAAGGTTACAATCTTTTTCTAAGGAAAAAATGCAGAGAAAGAGTAATTTGTAACACTCTATCCCACCCCTTTGTTCTGGCTCGAGTTGTAGGAGGTGTTACTTGTTTTATTTGAGTTGATCTCCAAGGTATGCTATGAAGAGGGGGTCACACAAACTTTTTTTTCTCAAAGACTTCAAATCTCAAAACAAATGTCACCATATCCTTCAACTCATTAAGATCATTCCAACAATATAAATTTCACCTCAATATAACACCCAGATTGAAAGTTATGCCCCTCAAAATATTAACCAATTATGTTCAACCACGTCAGCATTCTACTACCATGTGGCATCCAAGTGGTCCTAATATAGCCCCAAGACACTACCTGATCCAAATATTTTCACCTCAAAGATGCATACAAAATCGCATTTAAAAGAGCATGTAACCATAAGATGCATACGCATAAACGAAGCGGAAATGAATGGCAACCATGAGAAGCAAAGACACAATAGGTTGATAACAAAGTTCACTCAGTTTGGGTTACGTCTCTGGGCCTTGCTTAATGTGGGGAGGCCTCTTTCGTGAATCTTCAATGAAATCAAATTACATACATGTACAAAAGGCACCTTATACCTCTGCTTCCGAGGATGGCTTGAAAATGCACACCTCTGCTAAACAAATGGATTGCACCATTGAATTCATGGCACTAAATCTTGTCAAAGGATAAACTCGACCCCTTTCTACTTCCGTCAAAATCTGGACCCTAGATAATCTTAAAGATTCCCTAAAGATTCCTTCTCGCTGGTTGACTAGAATTTTACTGCTCAGATGACAAATTTGACTTCACTACTACACTCCTTGTGAAAAAATGAGTAAAATGAGTATAACCTCTATCTGGTTATGAAAATGTCAAAATTTAGCACTTAGGGAATCTTTTATATTCTTCATGATTCCACAAAGATTTTTCTCTACGAGTTCACTGAAGATTTGTTTCTCAGATGAAAAATATGAATTCAGCACTACAATCCTTGCGAAAAAATGAGTATAAAGTTGACATACTTCTATTACCTTCAAAAACTTCCCTCTAGGGAATCAATAGGATTATGCATGAGAATATTCCCTAAAATATTCCCTCTATGATTCCCTCGAAATTTGTGCCCCGACTGGGCTGGTTCCGCTCTTGTTTTTGTACTTCAATCCTCCCCTCAGTTGAATGGAAAATTTGATTTTATATATGCATTAGGTGATGTTAATTTCAATGAATTGCCCATTGGGCATTTGGTTGGTGGCTTCTCTTTTTACCCGACGATTATGGGTTCAAACTTCTCGTAAAACAATTTTTTTGTTGTTTGCATTTTAAAAATGGGTTGTGATGGCATTTTGGGTTTGGTGTCATTATGGTGAGTGGGGCCACCCGTGGGGTGGGCCTACCGAACCGGATGAGCGGGTTAAACCCCCGTCGACCACTTTACAAGTTTGAGTGCCATCATATGGTGGTTTGGTTATGATGGGGCATCACTTGAATGGACCATCGATCGGTGGGTTGGCCACCCGGCCGACACGGGTGATGAGCCCCAAATTTGGTAACTTGTTGGGCTCATTTGGCCTAATTATCCTTGTTCAGTCCTTGTTCAATCCTTCATTTTTCGTAGCTTATGCATTATTTTTCAATATGTTTATGTCATTTGTATGAATAAGGGTAGTCACTCTTCCTAGGTGGCTAACACGTGCTCATTTCAGGTTTTTTGACACTTGTTGGAGCAAAACCGAGCAAGCATGGGCTAGAAGACAGCCAAACTTGAGGTGAGGATTCGTAGGGGGGTTGTCTATGGCATTAAATAGCCTTCCTCGGGATCTTCACCCCCAACTCTGAGCTCCAAAGGCCACCAAAATTGGATCTATAAGGCAGCCAAGCAGATTTTGGAAGGGGCTGTCTACTCACAGTTTGGACAGCCAAGTCCCATAGATTTAGGAGGCCAACTAGGGCCCTCACGGTGTATAAATGTTAAGGCCTCAGCCTTCGTGAGGGACTTTTGGAAACCATTGCATATTTTGCACTACAGTGCTGTTAGCTCTACTTTGTTCTCTTGTATCCATTTTGGGCATAACTCTTGACTTATGACTATTTTTTGATAATGAGAAGTAGTCTGATTTTATATCCATTCTGAGTTTTCTATAAGAGCCATAGCTCTTAGGGTTGGGCCCAACCTGAGAGCCTAGGGCTTCCTTTTTGTACTGTTACCTTTCCTTTATGCATCGTTTTTTTCCTTTTATGCATTTGAAACGTATTTCTGTTGGGCAGATTTAGTTGTGTTGGTTAAATAGGTCACTGTTTATTAATAGAATTGCTTCAGATGTTTAAAATGGATTGGTAGGATAATAACATGAAAAATCTCCAAGAAAAGGGTCAACAACACTCTTTGTTTCGCCTCATCCTTATTGGATCAGGGGCTGGAATTGAAGAAATAGTGCTGGCCCAACAAAAACACTAGTTTGCTTGACCATGCAATCCTTAGTGTACTGTTTTCATTTGCAGAAGTTAGTTATGGGTTCAGATCTCTGAAATGTTTCTTTGCATGATTGATGTACATGGTTTTCTTTCCAAATAAAGCTGTTGTTCATTCGTTTTATTGACAGTTAGATTAGAATAGCTAGGACTTTGATTATTTGTAAGACGTTGTTGATTCGGTTAAATGTACACTGTGCAGGGCATCTCTACCACTCTCTCATCCGCCGAAGCTTCATCAGAGCCAGCTGTTCCATCTCCTAGCTAGGTTCCTCGTCTCACACCTGTCCTTTTGCCCACGTAACCCTACCTTCTTGCTCCATCATTGTCTTAGCCTTCTTTAAGCCAAGTCAACCTTTTGCACCCTCTCACCACTCCATCCACCAGTCCTTGGGTCACTCCAGGCCCCTGTCCTACCTCCCTATCCATTCATGCATCTTCCCTCACTCACCCATCCTCTAAAATCCACATTTCAAACATCCTGTAGAAATTTTTGAACATCCTGTAGAAATCTCTGAACATCTTGTAGAACCCCTGCAGACTTCCTATAGAAGCTCACAAATGAGGTTTGTTGATAGCCAAACTTTGTGAAACTCTTCGGAAGGGTGTAGGGACTCCTTAGACCCTCTCTGAACCTTCCCGACCTCTTCCAAGCATTTCTCCTCCTTGATCCACCCCTGCACAGTAAAAAGCCAGTTAAAAAGCACATGCATGATAATTCTAATAACTTATTCAAAAATACAAAAAGATGTTTTCTTCAGATAGAGGTAGTCTAGACACATGTATTTTACCTTCATAGAAGTAATGGCATCTCTTCTAGTAGTTTGCATTCTCTCCTTTGCATCAGTAGGACTAACTGGTAGAATTAGGGTTTGCTAAACTTTTTGGCTTTCAGTTTCTTTCCGCAAGTAGATTAGCTTCCTTTGAGTTAGCTTTCATCCATCAGTTAAAAAGCTTCTTCTAAGAGCTCATAGAAGTTGGCTTAAGCACCTAGCGGACTTGTGACAGCTGACCAAGTGACAGTTGCGGCAAGAGCTAGTACTTGTGCATACAGCACCGTCGCTTCCAAGTTTGTTACGAACTACCGGGTTGATAAAAGTAAAGAAGGGAGTCCCACGAGTTGCAGCATTATTGCTGCAATACTAGAGCCCACCATCTTTTTGGCACCATTGTCGAGGAAGCGTCAGAGTATTTGTGATTGCTGCTTTTCTTTTACTTTCCTCCTCTCGCCTTCTACTAAATAGTTTATTTCATTTCCATTCTGCAATTTCATTTCTGCAAAAGTAAAGTAGACATTTCCTGCTTTCATAGATTAGACTTTCAATTTTGCAAGCATAAAATAGAATTTCAATTTTGCAAGCGTAGTCTAGTATCTCCTTCTCGCAATTTGATTTCAACAAAGTAGATTAGTCCTTTCCTGCTTTCATTTCAATTCCGAATTTTCATTCCCACAAGATAGATTCTAGTTTGTTGCAATTCCATCTGTTTCAGTTTTGCAGGTACAAGCAGAGAAAAAGCAAAAACAACCAAAAATCCTTTCATGCCTCGTAGGAACAAAGATAATATCGGAAAATTCCTACCCAACACTCCCACCACTTCACTGAGTCACCCTTCTCTCTTCTTTGGTGGCAGTGATCCAGAAGAACCTATAGGTGAACCTCCTGAGATATACGAAAATCCTATAACAGAAGAAGTGCAAGAAAACATTCCTATTGAAACCATGGCTGACAACAAAAATGGTGGAGACGATGATGAGAGAATAGAAGGTACCTTCCCCATCCGAGAGACTAACAGGGACATGAAAATGAAGAACATAAGTCCCTCGGCCTTACCTCATTTCCATGGATTGACCACTAAAGACCCTTATACCTTCTTGTTTGAGTTTGTTGTCCTTTGTAAAACCTATGATTATACAGAAGATGAGCAAAAATTGAAACTCTTTCCCTCTACCCTCAAGGATGCAGCATTACACTGGTTCATGGGGTTACCTGGAAACAGTATCACCACTTGGGCTCAGATGCAGCAAGCTTTCAATACCAAATACCGAGACTACTGTAGGTCCAAGGAAACCAAGGGAGAAATCTTTCGGATGACCATGGGAAGCGATGAGTCTTTAGAAGATTATGAGGAAAGGTTCCAACTCAGCTATAAATGGGCCAGGTGCACACTTGACCTTGAATCCCTAAAGCTGGTTCTGCTCCGAGGAGTCCCTGAAGACCTTCTAGATACCCTTCACATGCTAGCTGGGGGAGACATCTACCAACTGCCTTATGAGGACATAAAGACTGTGTTTAGAAACCACTCTAGGGCAACCCGGAAAAGAGGTAGGGGGAACCCACTTTTAGCTAGTACCACCTTCTCCAAGCATGAGTTTGCTAACCAGATGGAATACCTCAAGAGTGAGATGAGATAGAATATTGCCATGCAACTTGATACCTTCCAAATTCAGCAAAAGAAAGAGGAAGCTGAGAGGGCTTTGGCCATCTTCTGTCCCAGATGTACGAGGAAGCACCCTAAGAACGAGTGTCCATTGCACTCAGTAGAGGTATGTTTCATTTGTGAGGAGGACCACTCCACAAACCAATGCCCAACCTTACCAGGATTTAAAGCCATATACCAAGGGACTGAGGCACCCACTGAACCTCTCTACTTCCTCAACCAAAGGAGGCCGCATGGACATAGACCTTACCAATAGGGGATGCAAGGGACATCCCAAGCTTATTATAACCCCAACCAGTCTGCTCACATGCCTTCATGGGGTCCCCCCGCTTATCCTACCTAGTCTGCACCTCCTCCGTGGTCTTATCCTCCTCAATACCATGCTCAACCCACTGCTCATTCGTTTCACTCACATGTCCAGCCACAACCTCAGTGGAATGCACCTCAACTGGGGTGGAGGCCCCAGTACAACATTCCTCCCGCCATTTTGCCTCCACCACCGGCTCAACCACAACCATTACCTCCTGCTCCTCCAAGACAACCCCAAATGCCTACTCAACTGAACCCGAACCCCAACAACCAACAGGCCCAGCAGGTATACACTGGGGAGACAACATGTCCTACCTATGCTGTGGAGATCCAGGAGATCAACCTGCGATCCGGGAAGACTCTTCCAGATTACCAACCTCCTCCCCTAGAGGACGAGGAAGACAAACAGGAAAGTGAACCCAAAGCCATTCCACCCTTTCCTGAGAGACTAACAGTAACCACACAACCAAACCCGGAGGAGACTGAACTTCTAGGGGAATTGAAACAGTTGTGTGTGAAAATACCACTTCTCCAGGCCATCAAAGATGTACCGATATACAACAAATTGGTTAAGGAGAAGTGTTTCAGGCACCCAGGCAGGCGAAAGAGAGATGCCTCAACTATCAATGTCATAGGACAACTGTCCGATCTTATGTTGGGGCAAGTAATCTGTCCAAAGTATTTGGATCCTGGGAGTCTTGTAGTTGATGTCCACATCAATGGCACCATTATCCCCCATACCTTGATTGATCTAGGGGCTTCCATTAATGTGATGACCAAGGACACCATGCTTAAAATCAACCTTCAGAGTTCCTTAAGGAAGACCTCGACGGTCCTGCAGTTGGCAGATCGCTCCACTATGACTCCTAAAGGGATTGCGGAGGATGTCTTGGTCTCTGTTGACTCTTGGGAGTATCCTGCGGACTTCTTGGTCCTTCAGCCCAAGGCAAAGCTTACTGGATACCCCCTCATTTTGGGAAGGCCTTGGTTAGCCACTGCGGATGCTTACATAAGCTGCCGAAAGGGAAATATGACCATCAAAAATGGTCCTATGTCCAAGCAGCTAGTCCTATACCCTCCTGCCCAACCTCTGTTAGAGCATGACTTACCACTTTGGTTGGAAGAAGGAGATGAGGATGAGGTCTACTCTGCACCCTTGTGCACGATAGAAACAACTAGGGGAGGTCCTCAAACTGAGGATAATTTGATTGAGACGTTGATTCAAAATCCACCTCCCAGTGCACTCTCCTTAGAAGAATTGGTGGAAGATACCCAAGCCAGCACCTTAGTGGACCTCTGTGTGACTGATCCAACCCCTCCCAGAGTTAATAATGTGGAGTTTGGTCCCAAAAGAAGTCTAAAGATCAGCTCCTCCCTATCTCCTTCCCAGGAGACGGAGCTGTGTAGCTTACTAAACAATCACTTAGATGCTTTCGCTTGGTGCTATAAGGAGATGAAAGGAGTCCATCCCTCGGTCTGTACCCATCACATCTACATCAAAGATGATTGTAAACCAGTCAAGCAGCCCCAAAGGAGAATGAATCCAGCCCTTAAAGACATTGTCAAAGAAGAGTTGCAAAAATTATTGGATGCAGGATTCATCTACCCTATCTCCGATAGTGAGTGGATTTCGCCTCTAGTGCTTGTGCCCAAGAAGAAAGGGAAGTGGAGAATCTATGTAGATTACCGAGAACTTAACAAAGCCACCAAGAAAGACCATTTCCCTTTGCCTTTCATAGATCAAGTGTTGGATGGACTGGCAGGAAAGAAGTTTTTCTCTTTCCTAGATGGGTTCAGTGGGTATAATCAAATCCAAATCAGCCTGGAGGACCAAGATAAGACCACCTTCACTTGTCCATGGGGTACCTTTGCCTACCGAGTCCTTCCCTTTGGGCTATGCAATGCCCCTACCACTTTCCAGAGAGCTGTATTGAGCATCTTTGCCGAGTTGGTTCATGATTCGGTGGAAATCTATATGGATGAATTTACTCCTGATGGGTCCAACTTCCAAGAAGCATTGACTAATCTAGGAAAAGTTTTAAGCAAGTGCATTGAGATGAACCTGTCCCTCAGCCCTGAAAAATGTGAATCCCTAATGACTGAAGGGACTGTGTTAGGTCATACCATTTCTCGCCAAGGATTACAGGTGGATCCTAATAAAATTGCTATCATCAAAAAGGTTCCACCTCCTCAGAAGGTAAGAGATGTTCGAATTTTCTTAGGCTTAGCAGGATATTATAGAAGATTCATTAAAGACTTCAGTAAGCTAGCCTTGCCATTGTTTGGCCTCTTAGCAAAATATGTTGAGTTTAAATGGACTGACGACTGTCAGAGGGCTCTAAATGAATTAAAGGATAAGTTGGTGTCGATCTTGAGAGGTCCAAATTGGGCCCTACCTTTCCACATCCACATTGATGCCTCGAACAAAGCCATAGGGGCAGCCTTAGGACAAGTTGAGGAAAAACTTCCATATGCCATATACTTTGTCAGCAAAAACTTATCCAAGGTAGAATTGAATTATATTGTAACTGAGAAGCAGTTCCTGGCCGTGGCCCATTCCCTGAACAAGTTCCGACACTACATCACTGCTATCAAACATTTGTACATACTGATCATGCTGCAATTAGATATTTAATGAATAAACCTGATGTGAATGCTAGTATTATTAGATGGTTACTTTTGTTGCAGCAGTTTGATTTGACTATCATTGACAAACCAGGTAAAGAAAATGTTGTTGCTGACTTCTTGTCTAGATTGGATTTGCCTGCAGGTGAAGAAGGAACAGTGGATGACCAGATGCCAGATGAACATCTGTTTGCTATCTCAGTACTCTCTCCCTGGTTTGCTGATATAGAAAACTACCTGGTCTCATCACAGTTCCCTCCGCATCTATCCTCAAAGGTGAAGAGCAGAATCGTGAGGAAGAGTGCCTCATTCACTTGGATCGGGGGCAACCTATTCAAACTTGGCCCTGATCAGATCTTAAGGCGTTGTGTAAGTGAGGAGGAAGTCTTTGACATCCTCCTAACCTGTCACGATGGGCCATGTGGAGGACATTTTGCAGCCAAGAGGACTACTTTCAAAATTCTACAGGCAGGCTACTATTGGCCCACTCTTCATCAAGATGTCAGAAGATATATCAGCCAATGTGACCGATGCCAAAGGATGGGGAAACCGACTCCAAGGGACGAAATGCCTCTCCAACCTCAAGTGACTCTTGAGCCATTTGAGAAGTGGGGTATGGATTTTGTGGGTCCTATCAACCCTCCTTCAAGGAAAAGGTCTTACATCATTGTGTGCACAGACTATCTGACAAAGTGGGCGGAAACCAAGGCAATCAAAGCAGCAACAGAAGAAAAGGTGGCGGATTTTTTAAGAGAAAACATCTTCTACAAATTTGGCTACCCAAGAGAGTTAGTCACCGATCAAGGAAGCCAGTTCACCTCCAACTTAATTGAAGACTTGCTCGCTCATCACAAGATCAAGCATCGGACTTCCACCCCATATCATCCTCAAGAAAATGGGCAGGTGGAAGTCACCAATAGAGCATTAGAAGGGATTTTGACTAAGGTGGTGAGCAGCAGCAGAAAGGATTGGGCAGATCGCTTGGTTGAGGCCACTTGGGCCTACAACACCACTTAGAATACCACAACCAGTGTCACACCTTATGAGTTGGTCTATGGGAAAAGAGCTTTGTTGTCAATCGAGTTTGAGTACAACACATTGAGGATGGCAGCTCAGCTGGACCTAGATCTCACCCATGCTCAACAAGAAAGGTTATTGCAGCTGAATGGGTTAGATGAACACCGAATGTAGGCCCTCCTCCACTCAGAAGTGGTTCAACTTTAGAGGAAGATATGGCATGACTAGCACCTCAATGACAAACAATTCCAGCCGGGAGATTGGGCGCTGCTATATGATTCCAGACATAAGGATTTCAAGGGGAAGCTGAGGACAAGATGGCTAGGACCATATGCAGTGGAGAAGTGTAATGACAATGGTTCTGTCCTTATCCGGACCATTGATGAAGAAGCCATCCCCATGCTCGTCAATGGGCATCGACTAAAGATCTACAGGAAACCTCTTTCGAGGCAAGAGTTCATCAAAACTGTGGAAAAATCAGTGCTGGTCATAGAGAAGGGTTCTGCCTCTAGTTTGGGCACACCCTTAGCATCATTATATATATATATATATATATATATATGTATATATATGTATATATATGTATGTATATGTATGTATATGTATGTATATATATGTATATATATGTATGTATATATGTATGTATGTATATATATATGTATATATATATATATATATATATGTATATATATGTATATATGTATGTATGTATATATGTATGTATATATATATATATATATGTATATATATGTGTATATATATATATGTATATGTGTGTGTATATATATGTATGTATATATATATATATATATATATATATATATATATATGTGTGTGTGTGTGTGTGTGTGTGTGTGTATATATGTATGTATATATATATAAATGCAATAAAAAAGATCCTTGGGTGAGAACCTATCTAAGGCGCCCAAGGCAGATGGTAGGGGTGAAAACTTCATTGAGGCGCCCCTGCTGTCTCTCTGAAAAAAGAATTGGAATAAAAAGATCCTTGGGTGAAAACCTCTCTGAGGCACCCAAGGCAGATAGTAGGGGTGAAAACCTCATTGAGGCGCCCCTGTTGTCTCTTAAAAAAAAAATAAAAAAAAAAAAACAAAAAAAAAAGAAAGAAAAAGAAAAAAGAAGAAGGAAGAAACAGAGAAAAAAACAAGTTTAATCTCTGGAAATTGTTGCAGGTTGCAGGAACACAATGCAAAAAGGAGGCCTCTCAACTCAAGGACAAGGGTCCCTACCAAGCTACCAGGCAACCTCACATACACTCCCTCCATGAACACTCATTTTTTCCAAGGTTTGGACACAATCTGGTCATGGTTTAGCCTTCTGCAGGAAGCTACAGGACTTTCTACGGGAGGTTCTGTATTTCTACAGGAAACATCCTGTAGAGCCTTTGGGTGGGCCAGGATCGATTATGAAGAAGGATTTGAATCTTGAAGTCCATTGAGGAGGCATGCAACCACTCTTTTCTTCCATCCTCCACTTGTTTCACCTCCTTTCACCACCATTGCTGCCATCTGGTCGAATATACCTGCACAGTCATACTAGAACTCTGTTTTCTCAGATAAAAATTTTTTGTTTTTTAAGTGGGAAATAAAGCATGTAGAGGCTCTCACACTTTACCTGTCAAGGCGATCTCAGGACCCTGCACCTGTGAACGCGACTCATTTATTTCAGCATGCACCCCAGGAGGAGAAACGGCTATAGGATGTCCTATAGGAATCCTGTAGCAGCTGATCCGGCTAGAGCACATACCATGGAGACACCAACAGCTCATGAAGCCAGTGCATGCAACATTCACCACCAGGAAATCGGGTCTCAAGGTCTCATAGCCAGCAGCAGCCAATGAAGAGGAGCTCCAGCAACCGTGCACGAAGAAGCAGCAAGCAGATCAAACATTCCTTGTCCTGAAGCCTGAAAAAACCCACGTCCACAGCCGCACAGGTAAGTGCCTAACCTTATTTTGTCAAATTACATAAGCTATACTCTAAATGTGCATGACTGTGAGAATGGACGGATTGAACAAGTCGGGTAGCCATTCAACTGGCCACCACAACCAGTCCGACGGCCTCGTAGGATCCGAATGGGCTTGGTTATGTCGAAAAGATGGGCAATTGACACGTGGGAAGTGTCTAGTCGGAGAGAAGCGATAGTATAACAGGAATGGCGGCGGTGAATGCAAAGGGAAGAATTCGGCGGTCAGGGACACACCGAGGAATGATGGTTGTGACGTCGGCCAACGGATCGACCGGGACAGCTCACCCCCGCGCCATGAATTCCGCAGCAATTCAAAATCGGCCGGTTGAATAACTTATGATACACTGCAGTCATTTACTCACAACCATTTTGCAACCGAGTACGCGTCCTCCTCCTCTTCAAGTTGTTAGCCCAAGTTCTCGGTCGGTTCCAACGTCCTGTTGCTGCTCAGAAAGTCCAGAACCACTGTGGCATTCTCCACAAGCCGTGCACAATTTCTACAGGAAGTTGCGCTACAGGGAGCCCGGCATTACTAAGAAGCTTGGACTGTTCACGTCGAGGGTGGAAATTCTCAGTGAGGTAGGCCTAAACATAACTTTCCCATGCAAATAATTCAAAAGGTGGTGAATTCGACGTGTTGAGGGGGTAGGGAAAATGTGAATGCAAGTCTGTCTATGAATTCAAAAGCCGTTTTCTTATCGCTGCATGAAATTATCTTCGTAGTCTGCCTACAAGATTTTCTCCAGGGTCTTGAATTAAAATCACTCCTATAGAAAAATTTGAGACACTATCAAGGCTCACCGGTGGAAAATTGTGAATTTTATATGACTGTGTGCATAACGGAGACATAGCTCTGCGCTCTGTGTAGAGAAATCCCGAAGTCCTCCTTCTGTACACGAGCAGGCAAGCTCAGAACAACAAAAATAGGTTTTTTTACCATGCCGGGAGGGTTCATTAGAAAAGAACCTTCGGACTCCAAGAAATTATGGGAAACCCCTAAGGTGGTGGACTTGTTTTCCCGTGCACACTGGATGTCATTCTGTGACAAGCTTCAAGGTCACGATGACGAAATTACAGAAGAATTCCTAAGGTCCTTGAAGCCGAAGTCAAAGACATTGGTTGTTGTCAACTTCAGAGGATTGACCCTCAAACTCACTCCACAGCTCATTAGTAGAGTAACTGATCTACCAATGGGGGTACCCTGGGATAAGGAGGAGAGAAAATTGGGTCAGAAAGCTAAAAAAGAGTTCTTCTTGCCAGAGGAACAATTTTTAGAGGACAAGAATGGAGTTCGAAGAACTAGCCTACAACTGTTCTGGAGTGAAGTTAGCCTCCAACTTATGAAGCATATTACGTGTGAGGGGCGATTTAGCATCGTGTATGGCTATCAGTTCCGGTTGCTCACAGAACTCAGGCACCAAATGGACCTACCCTCAGAACAAAAATTGAGCATTCCTTACTTCCTCCTGCAATCCATGATTGAATGTGCCACCAAACTGAGAGAGGGGACACCAGACCAGCTAGCCCATCATGAGCTTATCAAGCTCCTCGTGGAAGATGCACTCCACACTTACACTGTCCCTCTCTCGTGAGAAATTTTTCGGAATATGTCTAAAGATGATGACATCCGAATTTTGGCCGAGGAGCTCACTTCCTCTAGCAGCGAGGAGAAGGAGCACACTCAGGTAGAGAAGAAAGCTAAAGGACAAGAAACCCCGGGCAAAACACCAAAGAAAGAACAGAAAGGAACACAAGAAAAAGACCAAGCTGCCAAAACAAGGGGTGGTAGAATTACACCAACACCCAGGGAGAAGAGACTACAGAGCAGGGTAGAAAGGACTGAGAAAGTCCAAGCCAGTGACGGCACCCCTAAGGCAACCTTAGCCAAGCTAAAGGAAAAATCACCCTCAGCCAAGCAGGCTAAAATGGTTCCATCTACTTCTACAGGAAACCAGAAGGCTATTTCTACAAGAAGTTTAAAAACGGCTTCTACAGGAAGCCAGAAACCAGCCACTACAGGACTTTCTACAGGAAGTCTGGAAAAAGGATAGCAGAAGGAGAAATTGGCTGAAATTTTAGCTCGGGAAGCAGCAGCTGTGTTGGCCACCCTAGGTACCTCTCCCAAGCCAAAGGAAAAATGAAAGAGGGAGACTCCTCTGTATTTTAAAGCAAGAAGGAGTGTGAGAATTAAGACTGGCAGACCCCAGCCTCCATCAAAAGAGCCAATCACAATTGTGGATACCCCTACCACACCAAGGGATAGGTCCCCCTCCAAAGCATCCATTACTTATCAGCGGGGGAGCCCGAAAACATCCTCATGGAGAGAAAGGATGGAGAAATTGAACCCGAAAACCTCTCTACAGGATGCCGAGGCAGTTCTACAGGAAACTTTGGCTATGCTGAAGGAAACTGAGTAGATGGAGGAAAGAGCAGCTAAGTCACCACAGGAGGAGGAGAATACCGAAGTCATCATGGAACCAAGCCCCCAGCCCAGCCTGGGCTCTTATTATAACTTTTTGGAGGCCAGAAAAATTATTCCTCAAAAATTCACAGTGCCACTGTTTCTATCACTAGAGGAAGAAAGAGTACGAACCCACACTTGGATGAGGATCGCTAAATCCAAGGGGGTAGCAGATATAGGGCCTCTAGAGGAAAGGCTCAAGGAAACACAAAGGGAGTTGGCAAGAGTACGGCATGTGGAAAGCTCCCAACAGGCCAAGTTAAGAGAAGAGAATGAGCTGCTTAGACAGCAGCTACAGCTACAGGGACAGAGGGAAGAAGAGGACACAACAGCCAAGGACACCACAACAGAACCTCAAGAAAAAGAAGGAATGCAAGCTGATCTTGAGGAACTAAACCGGCAACTACAGGAAAGGGAATTGCAGGCAGGCATAGAGATACAATCTCTAAAACAGCAGATGCAAGAAAAGGAGGCACAACTGGCCTGCATGGCCAGTTGGGCAATGGAAGCTCTGCAATGTAGGCAGCCGACCAAATCCTATGGCCTATACCTAAGGGATCAGTGGCTGCAATTCCAAATCAACACATTGGCACAGAGGGGTATCTCCCAAATCCAAAACCCCCAGCAGTTCATGGATTTATGTAACAGCAGTTCATTGGAAGACAAGGCCAAGCTATCAGAGTTCTACCTTCATAATTTGGCCCTTCCAAATGTAACCTCATGGGACCCCAACACAGCAGTAGGGGACATGCAGCTGATGGCAATGACCTCATGGTTAAACCACGAAGAAAAGAGAGTGGCAGAGGTCAGAAATGTCATGAACCGAGAACTACATGAACCACTGCTGATTAGAGTAGAGCCAGGGGACCCCACAGCATTGATATCCGCTCACCAACACCTAGCAACCAACTCTCAGGCTTTATTAGAGTACATGGATCGGCAGGCTCAGGCCATAGCACACTTCGAGGATATGGAGCGATTGTTAGGGGACAATTATATTCATGCTTGCACCCGTAGGTGGAACACATTGTCCCACAGCCTCAAAATCAGGGAATATCACACTCCAACTAGAATGAGGGAGGCCTTGGCATGAGTGCCTCTCTACAAGAAGTCTATGCAGAACCTCCAGGCCAGCTGGATCGGCCTCAAGCTAAGTCCACCTTTGCTTTTGGGATTGTTAGAAGGAGGCACAGAAGAAGAAGAGCATAAGCAGTGGGAAGAGGTGGAAAGGAAGGCCGGATTCCATGACAGTGAGGAGGATACTACTTCAAAAGCCTGGGATGTGAGGGTGGCGATTAAAGCAATGAAAGATGAGGAGCTGGACTAGTTTCTCAGAGGATGAGAAACCCTTTTAGCAGGGGGGTGATGATGAGCCCCAAATTTGGTAACTCGTTGGGCTCATTTGGCCTAATCATCCTTGTTCAGTCCTTGTTCAATCCTTCATTTTTCATAGCTTATGCATTATTTTTTAGTATGTTTATGTCATTTGTACAAATAAGGGTAGTAACTCTTCCTAGGTGGCTAACACGTGCTCATTTCAGGTTTTTTGACACATGTTGGAGAAAAACCAAGCAATCATGGGCTAGAAGACAGCCAAGCTTGAGATGAGGATTCGTGGGGGGGTTTTCTATGGCATTAAATAGCCTTCCTCGGGATCTTCACCCCCAACTCCGAGCTCCAAAGGCCACCAAAACCAGATCTAGAAGGCAGCCAAGCAGATTTTGGAAGGGGCTATCTACTCACAGTTTGGACAGCCAAGTCCCATAGATTTAGGAGGCCAGCTAGGGCCCTCATGGTGTATAAATGTTAAGGCCTCAGCCTTCATGAGGGACTTTTGGAAACCATTGCATATTTTGCACTACAGTGTTGTTAGCTCTACTTTGTTCTCTTGTAGCCATTTTGGGCATAACTCTTGACTTATGACTATTTTTTGATAATGAGAAGCAATCTGATTTTATATCCACTCTGAGTTTTCTATAGGAGCCATAGCTCTCAGGGTTGGGCCCAACCTAAGAGCATAGGGCTTCCTTTTTGTATTGTTACCTTTCCTTTATGCATCGTTGTTTTCCTTTTATGCATTTGAAACATATTTCTGTTGGGCAGATTTAGTTGTGTTGGTTAAATAGGTCACTGTTTATGAATAGAATTGCTTCAGATGTTTAAAATGGATTGGTAGGATAATAATAGGAAAAAGCTCCAAGAAAAGGGTCAACAACACTCTCTGTTTCGCCTCATCCTTATTGGATCAGGGGCTGGAATTGAAGAAACAGTGCTGCCCCAACAAAAACACTAGTTTGCTTGACCATGCAATCCTTAGTGTATTGTTTTCATTTGCAGAAGTTAGTTATGGGTTCAGATCTCTGAAATGTTTCTTTGCATGATTGATATACATGGTTTTCTTTCCAAATAAAGCTGTTGTTCATTCGTTTTATTGACAGTTATATTAGATTAGCTAGGACTTTGATTATTTGTAAGACGTTGTTGATTCGGTTAAATGTACATTGTGCAGGGCATCTCTACCACTCTCTCATCCACCGAAGCTTCATCAGAGCCAGTTGTTCCATCTCCTAGCTAGGTTCCTTGTCTCACACCTCTCCTTTTGACCACGTAACCCTACCTTCTTGCTCCATCATTGTCTTAGCCTTCTTTAAGCCAAGTCAGCCTTCTGCACCCTCTCACCACTCCATCCACCAGTCCCTGGGTCACTCCAGGCCCCTATCCTACCTCCCTATCCATTCATGCATCTTCCCTCACTCACCCATCCTCTAAAATCCACGTTTCAAACATCCTGTAGAAATTTCTGAACATCTTGTAGAAATATCTGAACATCCTATAGAACCCCTGCAGACTTCCTATAGAAGCTCACAAATGAGGTTTGTTGATAGCCAAACTTTTTGAAACTCTCCGGAAGGGTGTAGGGACTCCTTAGACCCTCTCTGAACCTTCCCGACCTCTTCCAAGCATTTCTCCTCCTTGATCCACCCTGCACAGTAAAAAGCCAGTTAAAAAGCACATGCATGATAATTCTAATAACTTATTCAAAAATGCAAAAAGATGTTTTCTTCAGATAGAGGTAGTCTAGACACATGTATTTTACCTTCATAGAAGTAATGGCATCTCTTCCAATAGTTTTCATTCTCTCCTTTGCATCAGTAGGACTAGCTGGTAGAATTAGGGTTTTCTATGGTTTGCGTTACTTTTTGGCTTTCAGTTTCTTTCCGCAAGTAGATTAGCTTCCTTTGAGTTAGATTTCATCCATCAGTTAAAAAGCTTCTTCTAAGAGCTCATAGAAGTTGGCTTAAGCCCCTAGCGGACTTGTGCCAACTGACTAAGTGACATCTGCGGCGAGAGCTAGTAGTTGTGCATACAGCACCGTCGCTTCCAAGTTTGTTACGAACTACTAGGTTGATAAAAGTAAAGAAGGGAGTCCCAGGAGTTGCAGCATTATTGCTGCAATACTGGAGCCCACCAATGGGTTCAAACCTTGCCGGTCCAAAATTGTCACATGGTCATTGGCTATATATTAATACATATATGTATTGACTGGTGGGGAGGGGCAGGTCCGTCGGGCCCACCCTCCTATTTTAAATTTTTATTTTTATAAGCAAACTGGTCAAACCACCCCACCAGAAAATTGAGGGTTACCGAAAATTTCACCAATTCTGGCAGCCGGAAATTGTCACCTCAAAATTCCAAATTGATGCTTCGTTAGTGGCTACCAAATTTAATGGCTTTCGCCAAACTTATTCTGATATCCAATTTTAGCGGACCTACAAATTTATTTGGCGCTCCTGCCAAATTTAGCCAATTGGCCTAGTTTGACAAAAACTTTGATTGTCCATAACTTTCACATACGAGCTGGGATTCAAGTGTTGTTTGCGTCGTTGGAAGGCTTACGATAAGCTCTTTGATATAACCCCAATTTCATGTCAATCCAATAACTTCTATTTTTGAGCCTTCTTTTAGCCCTCTTTGATCATTGAGCCTTTCGAGAGCGACCTAGATCATTCGTCCCCACTGAGGAACTTTTGGTCCTCCAAAAACATGAACATAATTTGCATCTAGTGTGTTACATTGTCTACACAACAAGTGTCCTGACAGGACACACTTTCATCTCCTTCACCCTTGTTCTTCAGAGTCATAAGTGATGAACTGACACCTACATCCTGTGCAAACCTATAGTACAATATTTGCAAACTACATGTTCAATTACATGACCCAAGCAACCCCATACTTTCCAAGAGTTTATAACACACTCTTTAATCAAGTGTACATCATAATAGAACCAATACCCTCACTATCATCAAAAGAGGCCAAAACATTATCATGTTGCTTTCATAAGTGACGGAAAACACAATCACTTTTATAATCATTTCGCAACATATTATTTACAATAATATGACCACGATAAGCTACTATATTTGGTAAAACCATCTCTAACTCAACAAAGTGAATGGATAATCTCTTTATGGTGGTTTCACTTGTTGGACATCTTTACTAGTTCGTTCCTTCATAGGTGCTTTTTGGTCATGAAGTATCTGACATGTGGCTCTTTGGTGCTCATCCTTGTTGCAGTGACTACAATGGTTCTTCCTCCTCCAAAGTCTTCGGACCTTCTTTGAACATTTGTTCCTGGTGTGCCTTTAATAAGTACCTGTTGAATCCTCTCTACCAATGGAATGTGATGAGGTGCTCCGATCATCCGTCGTCAGTTGGTCACTAGTTGTCTTTGTAATAGATCTGACATGAAAATATAATAAAAATATTGAATATTCCAAAGAAATAACACAATATAAGATAAGAACTTCATATAAACTTCTCTTTATTGATCAAAACCTTTAAGGTAGGGTAACACCATACAATCACTCCTTAAGGAAGGAGAACCCTCCACAAGCCATATGCTTGTCCACACAATATTCCTTGACAACTCTCAATGGGAAGTCTCTAGCCTCTATATATGATTCATACATAGAATACCATGGGTCATTACCATGTTTCTCTCAATACCATATATCTAATATCACGGGCTTACCTTATAACTATGGCCCATCCCATTATTACATTATTCTCTTGGGTACCTCCCTCTATACCCCATACTACCCCCCCTAGGTATACTATACTCCGCCCCCCTTAAACATGTTTCGTCACCAAAACATAAGAAGAACATAAATAATAATATCTACTCAAAATAGTAGTCTATTGGTACCATGCATGTGCATCTAAACATCCAAGAGAAAGGTGAATCCTCGATTTAGTTGGTGCCTCGCTCGCTTGAGATGGAAGTTGACCTTGGCAGATCTTATGTGTTGATATGTTGTGGGTGGATAGTTGCCCCTCTCTATCTGTCATGAGGGGGTTGTTGTCCTTGTGGCGAATTTGTTGCCATCATGTTGGTTGTTTTCTTGTGGGGTGATGTGGGTGGTGATATGCCAACGATGTATATTTCTTTAATTCACCACCTAATGGAGCTTGATTGGTATCTAGTACATGTTGTGGCGCCTGCTGTTGTTGCTTATCTTCCAGTATTACTTCAACCACAGATTCCTCATCTGATGTATTAGTACCTGTAACATTTTCTGCTTCAGCCTCCTTGGACTTTACCTATTTATTGGTGGAAATATCATGTAATTTAATTTTCTTCTTTTTATACTAAAGCTTCACGAATTTCTTCTGCAAATAAATATTGATAGTACCAACAAATTCCATCCAAGGGTATCCCAAAACAACATCCTCATTAGTTATATCTGAAGCATAAAAATCATAATGTAATACATACTTATCCATAGAAATCTTCAAATATTTATAAACTTGAACATCCTCATTATCAACTTGTGTGTTTTCCAAGTGTTTTGCTGGAATTTGCAATTTTTTTGTCAAATTAACATTTATAATATTTTTCTTGCAACTAGGATTTATAGACACAATGGTCTTCTCCTTCTGAATATATCCATGAATCTGTAATAAGGAGATACCAGTATAAAATAACCTCATATGTTTCTCATTATCTTGTTTTCTAGCATGAGACCATTTGTCTAAAAAGAATTTTTCAAATTCTTCATCTGAAATTTTGTACAACTTCTTGATCTCAAGTGATCTCCACCATATGGCAGCCTCATCTTTCAAACCAAGCCATACGAAACTTTTCCAATCTTTCCCATATACTCCCTTCTCACTGCGTATGAATTCTTCAATAGTAGGGCTATCACCTTTTCTTGTAAAAAGCGACTTGCTAGAAGCCATGAAGAGGGGTTTGAAAAAAAATCACTTACTTGGCGAAAATTTTAAAATTTCCACAGATCAGTCAATATTGTTCAGAATCCTTATTATGACCTGTTTTTGGAAATGGAACAGCCATTCTACATCTTCCCATGTGGTAGAAATACCGATATAGGCAATTGAATTTTAGATATGTGTTGCGCATGTCCCGTCGTCACAAAAATTTCTGAAAAAAGAGATGATTTTAAATCAATGATATCTCCTTCATCCAAACTCCAATTCTTTTTGAACTTGTGTAATTTTTCAAGAGGATCTCATATCTGCAATTAATTTCTCAAAATTCCCCACAAAAATGACCAAAATTAATTGGATATTTGTCTATTGGAAATAATATTGAGAGGGGGGGTGAATCAATATTAATTAAGTCAATAATCTTTTTCTTTTCATACTCAAATTTGTATACGCTACTTCCATGTGGGTAACCCGCGTGTACACGCAAATGTGCTTAAGGAAACAAGCGTATATCTAGCAGACTAATGATTCAGTTAATTCATCATATGTTGATCTTTAATCTGTGCATCAGTACTTTATTAAACATTAAACAGTAACCATATGCAGTTAATAACAGAGTGAACCATCACACATAAGCAACACACATGAACACCAAGATTTAAGGTGGAAACCCAATGTGGGTGAAAACCACCTGTTGCTGTCATCTCTGTCTTCTTTTAATAATAAGAAAATATGTTTACAACATTGTACTGGCGCAGACCCATCCCAGTACACAAGCTTCTAGCTATAGAAGGCTACAACCTTCTCTCATTTTCCAGCTTCTACTGGAAGGGAGCTACAACCCCCTAGCTCTTTTACTAGCTGATATGCTTACTAGTACATAGGCGCTGACCTATAGAAGGCTACAACCTTCTCTCTTCCTCTAGGAACCTTGTTTCATAAATTTTAAGACTGGATACTCCTGGAACACAACATCATAATCTGAAGGCCATGTTTCATCCAATTTTCATACTGGACCCATCAACAACATTGAAGCTCAAAATCAATCACCACTTCAATACAACCATTTCATAAACCAATCATTAAATACTCAATCGTCAATCTCTAAATCACCCAACAACTGAATCACTAAAGCCCTGTCATCAAAACACAGTGACCAAAACACAGAGCAGAACCTAGAACTCTGCAACAACCACTAGAACCAACTGCAAATTCAGATATCATATTTCATAATGTATACGCTACTCTGATGAGCCGAAATAGCGTGTATATGTGCTTTTACCAAAGTGAACCCACATACATATCTGCAAATACTAACTTAAACACTTCACAGCTATTTCAGAATTCAGTCATACCTAGATCATAACATTTGCAGAATAAAACATGCGTCAATATTTAGATCTAGTCTATCAATGATCAAAACACATAATGATAATACATTCCAAGCCTTAAGATCCCGATCCATCATCCATCATCATCCACATAGGTGCATCCTTAGTTCAGATCAAGCAAAGCATCACAAACCCATAACCTGCATACTAGATCTCACACTTCATCAAATATTCAATACTTGCACACATGGCCTAATAATCTTCTCCTCCTTTTATAGTGTTAGGCCTTTCTCAATACCATAGACCAAAACCACTTAGGACCAATACCTTGGACCAAATACCTAGGGTCAATGCCTCGAACCAGATACCTTGGACCAATACCATGGATCAAAATACCATGGACCAAATACCTTGGACCAAAATTTAGTTTTCCAAGATATGTGTGCTTTTCCTTCTGTGAAAGTGCGTGTGTACGTTATACACTCCTTTTGTTCTATTAACCTGCGTGTATACGCTTCTTTGTCAAGGTGAACCTGCATATACCTTTCTTTCTTCATTCTGTGTAGCCTGAACTGTAATTCTTTGTTGTTTACCTGCTATACTGTGATCTTTCATCTGAGTGAGTTGCCTTCTGAACTGATTCCTTGAAGCTACCCTACATTTCATCACATCTATAAGCACTACTGTCATGCATTCTGTCACATCTGATATCTATTCTGTAGATTCATTTAGTTACCATATACAAGTGAGTTGTTTTGCTCTAAGTGGGTTGCCATCAAGTACAACACATACATCATAATGCCAACAATCTCCCCCTTTGGACTTGATGGCAACTATGTTGGTGTTGATTACCGCAAGCTGTAGAAACTGTTAGAGATAACAAGCAACACCAAAATACTCTCCCCCTTTGACATCAAGGGCAAAGGGCGGACTAGGATAGTCTCCCCCTTTGATATCAAGGGCAAAGGGCTAGCCAAAAATAGGACTTCCATAGCTGAACACTAAATATAAACATTGATCAAGCTCCCCCTAAGCACATGCTAAATTTTCCGATTAAACTTCCCTTTTGTACATGTTGAGATGCACTATATTATCCATGCTCCCCCTGAGCACATGCAGAGTCTGCAAATATTTTCAAGAAACATAAGATGACTCTATAACTCAACTATGTGAATTTGACCTTCCTATCACCAATGACTCATACATACATTCATTCTCCCAACCAAGTGGGGATAGACAAAACTTGACTCATTCACCCATCCAAGTGGGGATATACCAATTGTTTATACATGACTAAAATATTACATCATCCTTCCCATGCATAGTGGCGGCATAAATTACATCATATGACCAAAAAGGGACTTCATCAAAAGACTACAATAGACAGAGACAAATTATTGCATCATGAGTCTTGATATGACCTTTACATTGAATGATATACATGACATTTATAGCAAAGACCAAATATCTAAACATGGCCATGATAGTCATCAAAAACTATCATACACCATGTATAATCTACTCCAGAAGCATCTGTCAACAACATCCAGACCAACAACCTATCAGTGTAAATATCATCAACCTGTGAAAAAGTATGTTTGCATATAGATATCAACTCATCCTCTTGATCTCATCAAGACCAACTTGCTTTGTTTCCTTCCATGAATCAACTCAGCATATGTCATATCTCCAAGTAGTAACAAAATCATTCACATCATATCATATGTATGTGAAAACACCATACACATTATCTATGATCATAACATCATCATCAAGAACTGCATGATCTTTCCACAAGGACCTTCAATATATCAAACATGTATCATTATTAGGGAACATCCCACATCTTATAAGAATTAACCATGATAACTAACATATGTGAGTATCAACTTATCATCATAAGGTAAGAACTCATAATCATTATGTGACTAAGTAAGCCATGTCTTCGAATATCCATGTCTTCAAATAGCTATGTCTTCATGAGACCTGCAATAGCACCATTCTCTTGGCCAACCAACAAAATTTTCCAATATGTAACTTAAGTAATCATCCATGTATCCATCATAGCAATATGTATCTAGAAAACCATGAGCTCATGATCATTTATCAATTGATATCATCAAAAACATCACTCCTCATCCATGTGAGAGCCAAGAACTATAGGAATCCTACATCATAACTGCACCATATGAACTTTATGCATCTTTGAAGGCACGATGAAAACAACATAAAAGAAATGAGTGGCTCATCATCAAATAATGAAGTTGTGTACTGAAGCTTTGTACTTTTCCCTATCCTTATGAAGAACACCATGTAAGCAACATATATGTACTATATGCATCATCAAAAAGTCATTCACAATCATCCATAAATATGATCTGAATACCAACTATGTGACCCCAAGTATCATCATGGACAACTCATAACCGTAATATAGCAAGATGTATCATTTAGCCACGTAAGCTTCATCATCATTGATTAGATACCAAATAATTCTAAACATAATGCCAACTATGCTTTATTAGAAGCATAGCATGTTCTCCCCCTGAACCTGTTCACTATCAGATCTGATTGTTACATATATCAATAAGAAGTATCAAGGCATCATCATTAATCAAATATACATCAAGTTATCAACAACTTGTTAGGATCAAGACACTTCTAAATAATATCCACAGACTGCAGTCATCTATGATAGAAAAGATATCTGATAATTGTCTTAATCATATCACATCAATTTTTCTGAGACTGTCCCATAGCCTTTTTATCACACTACATATACGCAACTATGTAGCTTTGAACTCGCATATATACATGACTACACTTTATGCAACTTGCGTATGAGATTTAGAACATCGATGTTTCATACTTTCGGCTTCTCCGAAGTCTATCATGTCTGTACATTGTGCCATGCCACATTTTTCTGACCGTACTTCCTTCTTCTTCCATATCTTCGAGTGAGATGATGTTTTCTCCTTTTGGTACTGTGCCCTATATTTTCTCTTGCATTCCTTTGCTATATGTCCAAGCTTGTTACATGCATAACATCTTACATGTTTCATATTTCTTCTATAGTAGTCAATGGCTTTGTGACCAAACATATTGCAAGAAAAACAATATCCCTTAAAGTACCTGCAAGTTGATGATCTTTCTATGTGATGGTATTGAACCATTCTACTTCTGCATCTTGCTGCAACATGTCCAAGATTATGACATATAAAACATTCAACATTTTTCATTTAAGGAAATAACCAACTATCATTTCCATAGTTAGGAGTAAAAGATTTTCTTTTAAGAATTTCTTTCCTTGGTTGTTGATGGGATTGACCTCTCATCTCCTTGTTGAGCATTTCAGGTTTTACATTAGAGTTCCTTGCCTTAGCTTGTGAGCTAGATTCACCTTCAACAGATTCATGGAAACCAAGACCAGATTTGATGGCAGGAGACCTTTGACTACTAATAATATCATCCAAAATCTTAGTACTATCTTGAAATCGTAAAAGCTTATCCTTTTCTTCTAATTTACCTTTTAGTATATTTACCTCAACCTGATATTGCTCTTCCTTTTCAAGATACTGCTTCTTCATGATTTCTTCAGCTTTTCTTCCTTCTTCCACTTTTTTCCTTAATTTGAGAACTTCGTTTTCTTGTTCTTCAAGAGCTTGGAGTAGTTCTTCATTCTGCTTATTTGATTTTTTAAGATCTTCTTTTAGAGAGAGGATCTTAGCTTCAAGACTTTCATAGTAACTGGATCTATCTTTGAGTTTCTTGATTGTTGTGCTCCTTCTGTTTACTTCATTTCTTAATGATGTTACTTCATCCTGCAGCTTTTGACATTGATCTTCATTTTCCTTGTTTCCTTCCTCCAGTTGAGCTTTTAGATTGGTAGCTTCATCTTTTAAGGCACATTCCCTTTTGTCCAATAGATCTTGTTGATATCTAATTTTTTCTGTAACCCTTTTAAATTCTGCCTCTATTTGATATCTGTCTTTCTCACCCATAAGAGAAAATTCAGTTGTTTCGCTATCACTTTCATCATCTTCAAATGGATGGAGAAATGTATCATCAGAGGATAACAAGTTCAAACCTGATAGTTCTTTTGCTTGTTCATCTTCATTCTGAGGTGATTTTGAATCTGAAGAGTTGCTTCCACATAGTCCCTAATCGATTCTCCCACTGTGATAGTTCCTTTGAGATGTCTTCTTATTCTGAGGCGCTTTCTTCTTTAGCTTCTTTCCCATTGTTTCTACGGATCTCCTTCAAGTGATCAAGCTTCTGCCCCAAGGACCTGCTCTAATACCAATTGTTGGAAATAATACTGAGAGGGGGGGTGAACCAGTATTAATTAAGTCAATAAACGTTTTCTTTTCATACTCAAATTTGTATACGCTACTTCCATGTGGGTAACCCACGTGTACACGCAACTGTGCTTAAGGAAACAAGCATATACCCAACAGAATATTGATTCAGTTAATTCATCATATGTTGATCTTTAATCTATGCATCAGTACTTTATTAAACATTAAACAGTAACCATATGCATTCAATAACAGAGTGAACCATCACACATAAGCAACACACATGAACACCAAGATTTAAGGTGGAAACCAATGTGGGTGAAAACCACATGTTGCTGTCATCTCTGTCTTCTTTTAATACTAAGAAAATCTGTTTACAACATTGTACTGGCAAACTCATACCAGTACGCAAGCTTCTACCTGTAGAAGGCTACAACCTTCTCTCGTTTTCCAGCTTCTACTGGAAGGGAGTTAAAACCCCCTAGCTCTTGTACTAGATGATATGTTTACTAGTACATAGGCGCCAACCTACAGAAGGCTAAAACCATCTCTCTTCCTCTAGGGACCTCATTTCATAAATTTTCAGACTGATACTCCTGGAACACAACATCATAATCTAAAGGCCACATTTCATCCAATTTTCATACTGGACCCATCAACAACATTGAAGATCAAAATCAATCATCACTGCAATACAACCATTGCATTAACCAATCATTAAAAACTCAATCATCAATCTCTAAATCACCCAACAACTGAATCACTGAAGCCATGTCATCAAAACACAGTCACCAGAACACAGAGCAGAACCCAGAACTCTGCAACAACCACTAGAACCAACTGCAGATTCAAATATCATATTTCATAATGTATACACTACTCTGACAAGCCGAAACAGTGTGTATACGCGCTTTTACCAAAGCGAACCTGTGTACATATTTGCAAATACTAACTTAAACACTTCACAGCTATTTCAGAATTCATTCATACCTAGATCATAACATTTGCAGAATAAAACATGCGTCAGTATTTAGATCTAGTCTATCAATGATCAAACCACATAATGATAATACATTCCAATCCTTAAGATCCAGATCCATCATTCATCATCATCCACATAGGTGCATCCTTGGTTTAGATCAAGCAAAGCATCACAAACCCATAACCTGCATACTAGATCTCACACTTCATCAGATATTCAATACTTACACACATGGCCTAATGATCTTCTCCTCATTTTATAGTGTTAGGCATTTCTCAATACCATAGACCAAAACCACTTAGGACCAATACCTTGGACCAAATACCTAGGGTCAATAGCTCGAACCAGATACCTTGGACCAATACCATGGATCAAAATACCATGGACCAAATACCTTGGACCAAAACTTAGTTTTCTAAGATATACGCGCCTTTCCTTCTGTGAAAGTGCGTGTGTACGTTATATGCTCCTTTTGGTTTGTTAACTCACGTGTATACACTTCTTTGTCAAGGTGAACCTGTGTATACCTTTCTTTCTTCATTCTATGTAGCTTGAACTGTAATTCTTTGATGTTTACCTGCTATACTGTGATCTTTCATCTGAGTGAGTTGCCTTCTGAACTAATTCCTTGAAGCTACCCTGCATTTCATCACATCTGTAAGCACTACTGTCATGCATTCTGTCACATCTGATATCTCTTTTGTAGATTCATTTAGTTACCATATACAAGTGAGTTGTTCTGCTGTAAGTGGGTTGCCATCAAGTACAACACATGCATCATAATGCCAACATTGTCGTCCACGAATTTTCTTTAAAACATCTCTGCAATGCAACTGATTTTTAAATCAACGATATTTCCCTCATCCGGACTCCGATTTGGCTGATTTGTTTTTTGAATTTGGGTATTGTTTTGTGAAGAATCCAGATATGTAATTTGTTTCTCTAAATTTTGCACCAGAAGTTTTAGATCTGATCTGCAAACTCACAGCCCCAAAAACATTCCTGCAAAAATAAAAAATAAAAATATCTCTCTGCTTGCCCAAGAAAGTGCTCTGATACCACTTGTAATAGATCTGACCTGAAAATATAATAAAAATACTGAATATGCCCAAGAAATAACACAATATAAGATAAGAACTTCAGATAAACTTCTCTTTATTGATCAAAACCCTTAAGGTAGGTAACATCATACAATCACTCCCTAAGGAAGGAGAACACTCCACAAGCCATATGCTTGTCCACACAATATTCCTTGACATCTCTCAATGGGGAGTCTCTAGCCTCTATATATGATTCATACATACAATACCACGATCATTACCATGGTTCTCTCAATACCATATATCTAATACCACGGGCTTACCTTATAACTACGGTCCATCCCATTATTACATTATTCCCTTGAGTACCTCCCTTTGTACCCCATACTATCCTCCCTAGGTATACTACAGTATTGGTGCATTCTCCAACCTCGTAACTTTGTTAAAAATATGTTACGATATAACAATACCCTGATTTCCTTTAGCTCCTTTTTTCTTAACCCCTTTTCTTGTTTCTTTCCCACAGGACCGAGTGTTGTGACCGATAGCTTAGCATTTAGGTGTTAAGGCCTTTAGGCTCTTCCTAGGGGCCTATCTATTAGTGTATATTTCTCCACCTTTAGTTTTTTAGTCTTCCATAAACAAATGTTATTCAGCATCGGAAGCACCTCCCATCGTAACTTTTTCAAATTGTAATTAAAATGGAGTTACGATGTGTCCTCCCTCTGAAAACAGACCTCTGAAATACCTTCGACGTGGAATCTTTACAGCACTAGGTGTTGAAGCCTTCTCTATGTGCTTGTCCCCTTGAGTACCTATGACCAAGTACTATCCAACATAGGAGATCCCCATAATCATAACTTTTCTGAAATGCAATTACAAAGTAGTTCTGAAGCTATGTCCCTGATATTCTATATAATACTTGTGTGCTCGACGTTCTCTCTGCTCTGGATTCTTTGCATCTCCCACGACCATGTGTCAGTATACATCATAAGCCCCTAGCATCGTAACTTTCTCAAAAATCCTTTATAAAAGAATTATGATATTTCCAACCTCTGAGATGATGTCATGCTGATATCATCATTGCCATGTGGCATCACCTTTGGAGTGATGCGTGTCACATGAATTTGCCTCATTAGGCCACCCAAAAACGCCAAAACTGACTGCCATGTGTCCTCCATACTGCCACGTCATGCTGACATCATCTATCTTGTCAGCTTCTCGGGGTCAATCACATACTATCATGTTTCCTCTTGGAGGAGAGAGAAAGGATCATTGGGGTCCTTGGTTTTTTAATGATTTCCTTTGAATTTTCTCTTCTCGGCAACCTCAACGATTTTCAAAGAATTTCAATTGTTAAGCAGTTATGAAACTCCAAGGTTCTGATATGACTCTCCTCCGAGGTTCAACCTTCCCATATCAGGTTCTAATATGTTGTACCTTCTCCGACATCGACTTCCAATGGTTAGCATTTCCCTTATCTGTTCGGCCTTCGGATTTCGACTCTTCCTCTTGGCTTTCGACCTCTGAGTTTTGGCTCTTCCTCTTTACTTTCGACCTCTAAATTTCGGCTCTCCCCTTTTGATTTCCCTTTATTCAGCCAAGATTTGCACCCTTCCTCCCTTTTACAACGGATGAAGATAGGTCCATTTGACACAAATACAAGATGGTATGACGTATAACAATCGGTTGCAAGGGTTGTGTCAATGCTCAACTAACAACTCAACTAAACTATGTGTAGATTTGATTGTTGACTTTTAATTTTTTATTTTCCCCCACTATTTATCAATTTAATGGTTGATTTTTAAGTTTTCGTTGCAATATTGTAAGTTGTCTTAGGCTAAGATGTTAAAAGAGCTATCCTTTTAGCATTAAAAAAAAATACTCTTAGTAAAATGACTCTTGATTTAGGTATTTATTTTAAAGTTTTTTTGAACCATGATATTGGTCTATAATGTCGTGATTGAAATATGTTGAAAATTTGAGGTTTTTTATACTCATGATATTTAGTTTTAAATCCATGGCTCAAAATTGTCAAAATTTTAAGGTTTTTTTTAGACTCGTGATATTTTATCTTTAAGGCCATGGTTGAAAAATGTCAAAATTTTAAGGTTTTTCAAAGTCATGATACTTATCTTTAATGTCATGGTTAAAAATTGTTGGAATTTTATATTTTTTGGAGTTGTGATATTTTATCTTTAACGCTATTGTCGAAAACTATTGGAATTTTAAGGCTTTTCAGTGTCATGATATTTTATTTTTAATGCCATTGTTAACAAAAAAAACGTTGATGTAGCATCAACACTTTTTGGTTTACTGTTGTTTTTTCTTGTTTATTACACACAAGTTTTAATTTTTAATGCCATCATTAAAAAAAATTGAAATTTTAACCCCAAAAAAAAGTGTTGATGCAACATTAAAACTTTTCATTTTGGGGGTGTTTTTCTTGTTTATTGCACAAAAAAATTGGTTTTTAATGTCGTTGCTAGAATAATTATGTGTTGGGTTGTGTTATATTCTTTCCACGACTAGCTACCCTAGTTAACTGGGGGCTTAGAGGGGGCCGGAGCCTCCCCTTCGTTACGCCAATTGCGCAGCGGGGGGTCACATGGGGGTTGTTAGCCCCCCTCTATGGGGTCTGAGGCAGCGCCTCGAGGAAATTTTTTTTGGACCCTATATTAGGTGGGGCAAACCTACCTATGGTTTTGTGCATGGTTTTCGCACATGGTTTTGGGCACAATGGTTTTCGGTCCATGGTATTGGATGCTTAGACATGTATATATATTTATTGTAACATTGAAAGGAACATAATGAAAAATCAAGCTAGTAGTCTTAGTTTTGGGATCTAGGGGAAATCTCTATGTATATGTGTTTTATGTGTTATGCTCTTGCATTGTTTATTTTATGTTCTTAGAATTTGTATGCAGGTAATTTATGTACGAGGTTAAAACCTACATTATGGAATTTTAACCCAAAGCAAAAGTGTTAATGTGACATCAACACGTTTCACTTTCAGGGTGTTTTTTTGCACAAAACTAGGCATTTTTTGGGCTAGAGTTCTTGTTTTGAGGTTAGAGTTCTCGTTTAGTTGGTAACTTTGTGTTTTTCAACCATTGAATCCCTTTTATAGCATCAACGTGCCACTAAATGGAATAACATACATTGGATATTCCAATTTATATTCACCCATACTCAGTTTAATGTTGATGTATTTTTTCACACAATTAATCACTCCCTTCATTAGCGGGTCAAACTAGAAATTTATTACTCGATATACAAAACAATTGACTTTTGCTAATATTTTATTAATCAAGTTATGAGTACTACTTGAGTCAATATGTAGTATTACCCTTTTCTTATTAATGTATATAATAATATTCATGGTTTAAGGAGATAACAAACCTGCTAATGCATAAACAAATATTTTACACCTGTCAGAATCAATGTCCTGCACAAATTTTCACCTGTATTTCTTACTCTTTTAAGTTGACAAGATCTTCCTCACTTATTTGGGAATACCCTCTATATGCAAGTGAGTTTCAGGGAGTACCCTTTGTATGTAGGTGAAATTTTCCAACTTTGTCTCTACACTCGCAATTAGTATTCAATATTAGATAAGAACCCCCTCTATCTCTATGCAACTCCTACATACGGGTAGGTAGATTTAGGAAGGGCATTCACTCAGAGATTATGGCATAGGCATGTATGTCTTAATTTTCCTATTCTCAAGATTAAACGGAGGAGCCAAAGGCTAGGTTGCACCCTCTTTCTCTCATTCGTGATCTTTTAAGGATGCTCTAAAGCCAAGCCTCTAATAATTGAGTCCGAATGATCTCCCATATCCAACCTTCTTTATTGAACAAGCAGAAGGTTCCAACTCTAGAGGTGCGTAGCCCCCAATCGAACATTTCCTGCATGGCATGTGAATGAGATGCCATTATTTTCTATTTTAATGGGTTTTGGTCATTGGCATCTATGCTCTGGGAATGGGTTCATCAAACCTGGACCCAGAATATGTAACTATTTTTTTTTTCTCGAAGTGCTTCTTTGTGGTTTATTTAAAAATTCTAGAGGATTGCCAAAGGGTTTTTGGTCAAGGACCCTAGTTTTGGGGCCTCTTTGGGCTCTCCTTTCAGCCACGGTTTCCTAAATTTAACCCCTTATCCATGATAGATCTGTTGAAGAATCTCGGGAAATTCGATATAGTAGGATTCTTGTAGACTTTAAAACAATTTGTGAAGCACTTTTACAATTTTCTTATTATCTTGATCTTCTTCTTATTATTAGTGTATGTTCTTTAACTTCATCAAAATACTACCAAAAACATAAGAAACAAGAACACAAGATATTGGCTCTCTGCCAAGGAAAAACCTCTCTCTCTTAGAGAGGAAAACCCTTTCTCAAATTTCTCTTATTGAAGCTTCTATTGATCAATGCCAAACCCTAGACCCTTGAGAAGAATATCCTCCAAGCACAAGTCAAGTCCTTCCTTCTTCCAACACTTCATCTTCCTTCTTTCGACAACTCGTGATAGTCCTTGTTATGCTATCTCTAGAAGAGATACTTATCTTTGATCCTTAGTGAATGCTTTCACCTATGAGGATACCTTCCTTTTATTTCCCAACCGAGCTTCTTCTTGATATGTAGTTGCAGACTTGTCATGACAATAGTACAGCCCTAGTTTCTCATACATGTGGGAGGATTCCTTCACGATTCTTATGCTAGAGTCTTCCTTTCTTCCTCACTTGAGTGAGCCTCTTCTTCTCTTGAGAGAGAGGAATTATAGGCTTATTGATCTAGATCTTGGGGGAGGCCCCCAAGATCTAAAAGATTAAAATGGATCTTGTGGGGGAGGTCCCCAAGATCTAAAGAATTGCAATGCTATATAGAAAATGACAGAACACACAGTAAATAAACCACAAAGAAACTTTTTATTAAAACCGATAATAACTATAAAGGCTACATTATGGTGGACCATCTGTCCTTTTACAAAATGTGACTTGTTAATTATAGTATTTTTTAGTTACAATACCACGAGTCAATTCCATGTGTGAATGAATACCATGGGTGGATGTCATAATACCACAAACCAATTCCATGGGTGAATTAATACCATGGGTGGATGTCACAATACCATGGGTGAACGAATACCATGGGTGGATAAATACCATGGGTGGATGCCACTTACAATACCATGGGTAAATTCCATGGGTGGATGAATACCATGGGTTGATGCCATTTTGCATTCAGATCACTTACTTTGATATCCCAAACAATGAGAGATATGTGACTGTGATAGTACTGGCATAATGTCCACAGATAGCCTTCCTTTTCTCGCACGTGTCACTATAGTTTACCCTTAGAACAAACTTCCAAGGCTCGGTGTTTCTTCCTCTTTCTTCGCTGCACTAGAGGCTTCTTTTATTCGCTTTGCCTTCACCCTTAACTCGTCTTCCTTCTTGCTGATTTCAGAGGTGATTGTGTCTTGTCGTTGGAGGAGTGGACAACCTCTATATATAGAGGTTTGTCCCTCCTTTAGGCCGACTAGAGAACTTGAGTCTGACTTCATTTTTTCTACTTCAGATTAGCTTCTTTGGTGATATCGTTGCATGGAGAGGACTTGTGACTTTGCTTGGAGGGATATCTTTGATTATAATACATAAATATATATGGCATAACATGCCCTTAAGGGTCTTCAACATTTCTTTTGACTCTTGACTTTCCTATAGCAATTTCACATGTGTCTACATATTCAATCAACAAGAAACTCATTGATATAAATAACAAAAATAACATTTCTTTTCTTTTATAAATAAAAATATCAAAATTACATTTATGAAGGCCGAATCTAGTTACACTTTCTTCAACAAGCTCTATCCATTCCAATTTTGGTAAGAATCCCTAATATGTATGTTCATTTGATAAATTCAAATATCTTAGTTTATGTGGGAAACTCACTTCGTCATTTTACTAAGATAGATATAACCAGGCTTGGGAGGGGCAATTTAACCTTTGCATGCATCTATGTTGAAATATATCTTAGAAAAGGTTTTCCTGACCAAATCCTCATTAATTCGAATGGCCTAACCTTTTTGGAGTCACTCGACTATGAGAACATAAATTTTCCTTTCATGATTTGTCAACAACCAATTCATATCCATAATTCTTTCCCGTTATCTTAAGGGAGTTCTTCCCCTTTAGACGCCAATAAACATAATTGAAGATGGCAAGACCTGAAAGATTCCAAAGGATCTAAGAATTCCTCAGCTCACAAGCAAGATAACATGCAACAACAAAAATTTCGTACAACCAAATCTAGTCCTTCAACCTCAGCTTAGCCCCACACAACACCATCTATTCCTGTGAACTCTAGGGTTCATCCTTCAAATGGAGATGAAATTAAAAAAAATCCATGATCTTGGTTTCTTCAACAAGTGAGCACAAATGATTTCATGAATCAGATCACTCAGATGGTGATTAGAAAGCAACCACTATTGTAGACCCTCTGAAAATGGAATTACCTCAAGAAAATGTAGCCATTGTCTCCACAACATCTACTCTTGACAACTCCTCATAATGGATGGATGTTCATAATAAAAGAGGAAAAAGTAACCTTTGGAAAACCCCATAATCATTCCTAACCTCAAAAACTAGAATGATAATATATGTATTGACATTTTCAATCTCAGCTTAACTTTTCTTTTGATTTTAAATTTGATTAAATTTCCCTATTGAACCATCCATCCAAATTTCTCAATTTTCTTTTATATAATCTCCTCTTCAAAAATAATAGAATTTTTAATCGATATTCAATATATGATATTAAGTAACAAATAATATTTAATATTAAATAATAAGTACATGGTTAAGAAACAATGTAATTGTATTATGTTTTTGTTCTTAGATTTAGTAATACAATTTTTATAATGATTATGAAAAATTCCAAGACACTTATATTTTAAAAACTACACCACTCAAATTTCTCAATTCAATAAACCCTCGTGAAATTTCAAACAAAATTAACACAAAAATATACCAAAGAAAACAAAAACAGAAAATAATTAAACTACATAAAATTCAAATAACAATTCACTTAAAATTTTATAAAAACATTCAAACATCAACACAATTATATAAATTGTAAAAAATTCAATTAAAATCAATAAAAAATAAATATCAATATAATAAATAAAATAATACATTGTAAATTCAAACATGTAATGAAAATGGCAATTAGTCCGCATATTGACTGCAAACTTGCAAACTTTGATTCGAGGCATAGCGTCCAAAAGATAAACTTAGATTATTTATTATCGAAGGGTGGTTTTGATGGGGCATGGATATATATTATTATGTTTCGCAAAATATGTATTATGTATTTGTAATAAGCTGAAAATTTATTATTTTGGTGAAATTTATTATCTAACTAATAATATAATACTAATATTATTAGTTAGATGATCATGCATGTAGATGCTTAGGATCTTGTAGTAATAAATTAGTATTATGAAAAATTTTCAAATTGTTGTAAAATTATAGTTGTAAATAGTTTAAATATCAATAATAAAGGTGTAAGGGCTTATATTAGATGAGTTTGGTGGCATTTTCACCTATTTCAAATAAGGAAAGTAGTTTTAAGGGTTATTGGTTATGATATGATCTTTTAAAAGGACAAAATATGTTTTTTTTAATGAATTGTTTTAAAACTTCTGGTTAACATTTTTATAATAATGTTTATGTATTATGGTTAAGAAATATTTATTAATTATTTTATTAGTGATTATTTTAATTTAAGTGTTATTTCAAAAATTAATTTTGATTTGTATTAAATTTTTTTTTTGTAAAATGTGTTTGTAAGTTATTTATGATTGGTTATTTATTATTTATTTTAATGTCATTTTGATAATAAAAAAATTTAAATGCAGATTTTGCTATTTAATAAATAAAATTAGAAATTAAAAAAAAATAACATTTAATAAAAACCCTTATCAATATAATAATTACTTATTTTAAATTTATTTTTTATAATTATTTTAAATTATTTAATTTTAAAACATTAAAATATATTTTCTTAAATTTTCATTTCAATTAAATATAATATTAAGTTGAATTAACATTTATAAACAAAAAATATTTTATACAGTTTAATTAGTATTTTTTTTTAATTATATAATTTATTTTAATATATATTATATTAAAATTTCTTATAGTATTAAAATTTATGTTGATATATTATTTCTTATAATAGCAAGATTGCATGGTCAAATTCTAGAAAATATTTCCAATTTGATTTTAAAGTCCTCATCATATTGGAAAAAAACTTTCATGATATTTTCAACATTTTCTTCAAAAAATACAATATTATCTTGAATTAAGATTATTTTAATTGATTTAATTCTGTTAACAATATTATCTTAGACTATTTAATTGATTTAAATTTTATTAATAAAAATTATTTTATAGTATTTATAATTAATTATTTATTATTTTTTTGAATTATATAAATTAATTTATTATTTATTATATTAAACTTTATAAAAATAAAATCTATATCATTAAATAAAATAAAATGGAACACAACTTTTTCCAAATGAGAAAAGGTCATACAATATAGTATAAAACAAAATTGCATGATCACATTCTAGAAAACATTTTCCATTTAATTTTAAAGCCTATGATTGTATCACAAAAAATGTCTGTTGCACCAAGTATTAGGCATTTGGTAATAGGCTGACCACCTATTACTTTGGTCAAACAAGGTAAATAATGTTGACTTACAAATAACTAATTACCTCACTTTATCAATCACTGGAATCTAAATTAACCCAATTTTAAGCTTTAATGCTAATTAGAATTTAATATTTTTACTTTAATTTAATTACATTTAAACTAATACTATGTAACCCTTATTTATTGTTGTAAGTATTTGATGGAAATAATTTACTATTTAAATGACATATTAAATACAATTTACATATTAAATATATTGTATGGAGTTTTGATGGTTGTCAATGCAAGATTTAAATGTCATATTTTGATTTTGATGATTGTATGTAAAGTTCACTTGGATGGGGTGTTATTCGTTCATATCTAAACACTTATTACATGTTTGGAGTTTATTTTATATAATAATGTATATTAGTTTCATGAATGAATATGCACTGGGAAGGAGGAAGGTTTAGGAGAAGGTTTAATCCATTTGAATTTAAGGGAATAATTTTCTATTATGTAAGAGACATGGAATTTGGAATTTATATTTTATTAGAAGATATATAGGGTTTATGGTAGAAAAATAGAACTTTTTTGTCTAAGAATATCTTTTTGGTTTAATTCTAAATTTGTTGGTTATTGTTTTGGTTTTCTACTCTTTGTTTTTTGGTTTAGACTTTTTTAGTTTTTTGTTTTGAAATATTTTCTATACAAAGGGAAATTCATGAATATGAGAGAAACTTGGTTTCAAAATTGGGTTATTTCTTTAGGGCTCTCCATTCTCTAGTTTGAGGAGCCTAGCTTTCCCTTTTTCCCTTCCCTTGATCAATTTGTATGGACCTAGCCTTTTATTGCCTCTATTTTCTGATATCCCTTTCAATGAGGGAGCTAGTAATCAATATCCATGTCTCGCATGTTCCTTGGGTCTTAGATATATTGGTTTTACTATATTTGGTTTTCGGCTCCTTTTGCTTTTTAAATCCCCAACCTTTTAATGTTTGGGACCAAGACTATTGTATCACACACCATAAAAATCTAGAAGCTTATGTGAAGCCCCCCCTTTTCACTTTTAGTTTAGAAAGGAAAACCTATAGTCTTACCCCTATTCATTATTCCCATGATTTGATTACCCATTCTCATCCAACTCAAAGCATGCCCTCTATATTTTTTGTCAAAAGTGAACTCCCACAAACGTTATCTACTAGTGAAAGGACTAGTCTTGATTCTAACAAATAGAAGCATAACAAAAGTCCCTCTTACTATATCAAGTTACCATATTTTTGACATGTAACCAAGTGCATCAATACAGATTAATCAAAAGAAATAATAGTGAATATATATTTCCATTACAAATTATCTATAGAAACTGATGCCTAGATAGACAATATGGAGCAAGCTATCCAGAAAAGAAAAAAAAAAAAACAAAACTTCAAGGATCAACTAGAGGCTAATATTAAAGAATGGGTCATAGACATAATCCACAAGAAGGGATACCAATATTTTCAAACTCTTCAAGGCTAATTTATTATATGAGGCCTTCATTGCTCAAGTTGTGGAGGAGAAAGGTAGGCAATAGCATGCAATTCTGCAAAAGCTAAATGTGATGGACAATAATGACTTGTGAAAAGAGATTGTTAATATTTATATTGAAATTAACAATTGCTTAGATACTTAATCCAACTAGAGGGTTCAAGCTAACTAATTCCTAACATCTATAGGTACTCCAAATCTTATTATGCTAGTTGATGAAGATGATTATCATATGAATAAGTAGTACTGGAAAACTCAAGGGCATGGTCCAAAAGGTTAACCAATTTTGTTTATTTTTGTCTCACACATAGAGGGGAAACAAAATCCTCCTCAAACATATGTTATATGTTTTATTTTCTATAATCAATAGGATTAGTTAAGTCCAAGTACAAGCTCATAGATACTCTAGAAAATTGGCAGCGATTTTTTGAAGAAAAAGTAATGGTATTTTCGAATTGATATGGTCATCGTTTCGCAAGTAATAGGTCACATCAAGTGTTGATTGTACTTCAATTTGTGATATATTAATACTAATACTAGCTAGCTTACAAAAAACAAATATTAGTATAGGTGAATTTGATGAGAATAGATCAAAGATTTGTTTACGATAATTTGACCATTTTACTATAAAAATCTTCAAATTGTTTTTTGTATTTAAAAATACTATCATTATTAAGTTATTAAGGTTGTTTTGTTTTTATATAAAAATATATTTTGAATAATGAATATAGTACATAATGAATTTTAACTATGAAGGTCATATTTGAGGAAATTAGATAATCAATCCATGATCTCCTCAATTCCCAACAAGACGCCTTATCTTTCTCCCATGACCATCTAAATTAAATATTAATATTCTCTCTCTCTCTCTCTCTCTCTCTCTCTCTCTCTCTCTCGCTCTCTCTCTCTCTCTCTCTCTCTCCAAAAAACACTTTCAATACTTTTGTATATGAAAACAACAACTTAGAGGATGTACCTTTTTAGAAATATCTTGAATCAATATTCATCACAATCTCAACTAGAACTATAACATTAAGAAAATGATAAATCGAGGGTGGAAAACGTGTGGTGGGTTTAAAAACGATTATAAATTAATCCACATACCTTTGGATATGGGATAAGAAGAAACTCTTCTATGAGACTCTCATCACTTCTATTATTTTATATTGATGTGAAGTTTTTGGATGTAGTATATTTACAAAATTATGGTTAAACATAGAGAAAATCCAAAAGAATTTATAACTCATGATCTCAAAATTAAAGGCATCACATTCTATCATATCCTCCTCGTAGAATCATGTCTCTCTCCCGTTGAGAACACAACTAGGGAAAGGTTCCTAATGTTAAGAAATTAGTAGGGAAGCATCTAAGGTGATTTCTCTTTACTTTGATAATTTCTTGTGAAGTTATGTTGACTTCTTATTACTTTATTATGTTGTTTTCATCAAATAGTTACAAAAACCATAAACCATGAATATCACAAAAGACACAATGAACAAAAGATGTAGGCTCTAAGCTAGGATAAAACCCCTCCAAGGGGAAACCCAGTAAAATTCTTCTGTTATTATAGAATCAGATCAAAGTTTGCAATCCAAGACCTAAACAATAAGACCAAGACCTACCACAACACCAAACTCCTCCATCCTTCCAAGTTCTTCCAAAATGTCAAAGTCAAACCGAGTAAACACAAGACAAGGCCTTCCAAATTTTCTCAAATTTCATACTTTTGGTCCCTGCAACCGAATTTCAGCCCCGCAATCAGGTATGCAACTTCAATCCATCACAATTCCCTCTAACTTCTCATGTCTAATAGAAATTAGGGAAAAATTATTGCACATGTGGAAGAAATTCCCTCTCTTTTGACCCTTACTCTCTCTCCTTGACTTTAGGTCTTCTTCTTCACTTCTTCATTGGTTATCTCTCTCTTCTTGGAACAAGAATTCAACTTTCTTGAGATGCTCCAAATGAGGTCAAATTGTCCTCTATTTATACACATACAAGAGGCCAAATGGATCCCTTCGAGGGCCAACTTGGTCAGGCAAGGTCAACTTGGTCAGGCAAGGCCAACTTGGTCAGGCAAGGCCGACTTGGTCAGGTAAGTTCGACTTGGTCTTGTGGGGACAAAAATGACATTTTTTACTCAAATAAAATTATTTTTCCACTTTCTTTTCAAAGTCCAAATGGTACTTGACTCTAGTACAATTATTTGACTTATGACACATATCCTTTTGACTCATAAAACCTTAGAAGCATGAAGAACATGCTTGACCTAATTAACAAAAATGAATTAAGCATGAAACCCATGCTTGAAAAAATATTATTTTTCTTCTTTTGCTTTTTACATCAAATAAATAATAATAAAAATTATGAATGCCAAACCTAGTTACATTTTCCAACACCTAAAGTATAAGAATAATTTAAACAATGTGGAAGACAAAATGCTCTCCGAAATTGCTACAAACTCTAGCCAAAACCAATTTTGACTCAACCAATGAAAGAATAAAGATGCACAGCCTTGGCTAAATCATTGGGGAATAAAGAGATCATTTTACAAAGTAAGGATAATATTATGAGTAGTATTACAACTAAATTTAAGGAAAATTTATGGTGCAATAAAGCATTAGAAGATAAAAGAAATCAATATACTAGAAAGAGGTGATTAACCCTAATCTAGAAGATCGAACATATCCCTTTATTATAAATAATGTGGAGAAGAAAATCAAATTACTAAAATAAGAATAAATTATCGTGAGATCCATGGTAAGATTAGGCATTGAACAATTCCTGAAATTCTCTAGAATGAATTTGAATATGTCATTTTTGTGAAAGCACTTTCTTTTAGAATGTCTAGCATATACCTAGATTATATCTCAATTTTGAAAAAATTGTTACACTACCAATCTTTGTAATCTCCTTACTCAACAAAATTATGGTGATTTTGGAGTGCTTATGTTAAGAAATTTTTAGAATAAAAATAAAATTTAGAAGAAATCTAAATAATCTCTTTATCTTCCTAAAATTTGATAAACCAAACTCACTCATTGTAAACATTAATCACCATCATCATAAACCAAACTCACTCATTGTAAATATTAATCACCATCATCATAATTGTAATGATTTTTAATTTTTAATCAAAATTATTAAATCACCTCTTACTTTATTCAATAAAAAAATTACGTAATTTTATCTTTTTGAAATCATATAATCATTAATTATATATCTATATATATATATATATATAATCAAACAAAATAATGGATAAAATGTTTAAAGTATGTTGATTAATCCATATGAAAATGCATGAATACAAAATATATTGTCAAATTAATACTTTGAGACTATCACAATAATAACATTCATGGAATTTAAGTGAAATTAATCTTTACAAAGTTTTAATGATAATTAAAATTATTCAAAATAAATAATCATTATGTTTACATGATAATTATGTTTAACTTTATTCCTATTTTATTATAGATATTTATAAATACAATGATAATTGAATTAATCATAATAAGTAATGATGTTTACATGATAATTACTTATATTTATAGATATTTATAAATACAATGATAATTGAATTAATCATAATAAGTAATGATGTTTACATGATAATTACTTACATTTAAGTTTATCCATATTTTTTAATAATTGTCCATCAACTTAAGAAGATGCTCACCACTATAAATACAATGATAATTGAAATTAGTCCTAATAAGTAATCATGTTTACATGATAATTACTTGTATTTAAGTTTATCCATATTCTTTTAATAATTGTCCACCAACTTGAGAAGATGCTCACCACTATGTCTATAAATTTTGCATTTGACATAAATATGTGTTTTGGATAGGCTTTATGAGACATGTTGAATTATGATGTTCCATGTTTAACAAATTTAAAATCGAAAATGGTATGTGTAATAAGCTTTAAGTTTCTTTTTATAATTTTTATCATTGAATTGCCTCAATTTTCCCATGCCCTTGTGTTAAATTTTGTATCATTTTTTCATTATTGCGTCTTAATGGCATTGTATTTATATTGCATCTTTATTTCAATATTGCAACCTTCTTGGGTTGATGTTGTGTTAGCCAGTTCGGATCTCATTTCTATTTCATGTTGTGTCAAAATTTTAGTTTATATGTTGTAGTTTTAAGAAGTTGAATGTTATTTTTAGAATTAAGTTTTGGCGTGTTAGTTTTAATTTTTTTTTCCTATTTAGGTAATGGCTTTTTATTAGGGGTTTTACCAATATAGATGATAATAGCATTTTGTAGAATTTTTTTTAGATATTAAGTTGCTTTTGTGTGAATGCATTACTTATGTAGGTGTGTTAATGTGTCACTTAGGTTAGTGTGTAAGTTCATAACTAATCTTTGTGTGTGGGTAAGGTGTGTGAGTGCATTATTATTATGTGCTAGTTTATTCATTATATAAGTGTGTGATTTAGGTGTGACTGCATCACTTATATATGGGTGCATTATTTTTGTGCATATATAAACAATGCACTCATATGTATAAAATGCATTTAGACATGTAGGAATTAAACTCTCACACACAAATGATGCACTTGTGCACTTAAGCATCATTTAAATGTGGGTATATTACTTGCGCAAACAAGCAATACACCCAATACATCTTTCCCTCTATATGTGAGGTTATAATGGGAGCTTATGGCCTAAATACATTATAAATCACAAGGAAAACTTATGAGTGGGGCTAGGTGGAGTTCACTGATGTTTAGAGTGTGTACCTAAAATAGAAACCAAACTGTCAAATGACTCTCTTCCCAAGGAGGGAATACCTATGCTTAGGTGTTAAAAATCCATGGCTACCAAATTGAGTACATTGCAAATTCATAAAGTATATAAAATGAAGAGACCATGGTCATGAAAAAATACACAATGTGTGTAACAACCCCGCACTAAAAGTTCATGTAATAAAGGAAAAATAATAAAACCAAGGCCATGGGACACATATTCAAAGTTGAATGATGGGAAAAACATCCTTGTGGGTGTCACTTCGGTTTATTTATGTCTAAGGAAATCGGAAAATGCATTGGAAAAGGAAAAGAGACATTTATTCACATTTATTTATGAAAATAAAGGAAAATAGGAGAGAAGGGAGATGAAGGGTCACATATTTGCATGAGGAGAAAAATTGAAGGAAAATAGAGGCCTTAATAATAAAAAGACTTCGAAGGATCAATTCGCAACTTTTGTTAGTTCAGTTTTGGAGCTCTCTCTATTCTCTCATACTTTTGCACACTTGAGCATTCTTGGAGCATTCTAGCATTAGAGAAATGAAAGAAACAGAAGGACATGGTAAGCAAAGGAAGGAAGAGGACAAGTAAGGAAATAAAGAACAAGTAAGGAAGTTTGGATCAAGCATCTTCAGTAGGAAGATTTTGCAGGTAATAGGTTGCATGTGTGATTTCCTAACTCAGGTATGAATACATGGTACATACCTTTGTGTATTTGGTTAATTTGTTGCCATTGGCATGGGTTTTGCCTAGTTTCACAATGGTTTCAGTATTGCCTTGCCATTTTGTGGATAACCATGTTGTGATGGGATTATTTTATTGGTTGAGCTTTCGATTTCCAGAAGGTTTTGCAACTGGGTGAGGTGGTCTTAGGAAAATTACCAAGGGTTGTGGGTGGTGGTGGTTTAATATCCGAGAAGCCCTCGACAGGTGGCTGGATATAGGAAAATTCCTCAAGGTAATGGTGAAGAAACTATGAGGCATCCAAGCTTGTTTTCTCTTTGTGATCCCTTGACTAGTTTTGGTGAGATCGCGGTATCCTGAGGGTGGAGGTGGTTTATGATCCAGGCGGCTCCAGACACACTCAAAATTCAACAATGGTTTGAAATAGATCAAAAATAAAAGTCCTCATATTGAAGAAAAACCAAAACCAGATCGTAGTGCTCGTTGCCTCGATTCCAATGGTGTGAATGACACTCAAATCCGAGTTCATATGGTCAAGTTATGGATGGTCAATTTTTTTGTCAAACTTGGCCAAGTGGTAGGCTTAAGGAGGCAACAAATTGGCAGAGAACCGGTGCACAGAATCCGGCCACGGGAATCGATGAATTTGTCGAATACTTAAAATCCCTAATGACCATTATTTTTGCTAAATTAAAAAATGACTATATTGGTTATAAAAAAAATAAAAATGAAAAAGGGGGTCAGGTCATGCCCGACAGACCCACCCACCCCACCAGTCGCATTATATTAAAATAAACAAATAAATCGGCCCTACCACCTCTACCACACCCCCCAACCATATATATATCATATATATTAAACAATACAAAAGAGTCGGAGCCATGTGCATCGCAGACCCCGCCCATACCATCGATCACTGTTGCTAGAGTCGGTAGGGTTTGAACCTATCTGGCCCATGTGGGTCGGCCCCCAATAGGTGGCTCCAAAACCATATTCAAATCAAAACAAAAATGCAGCGGTAAACAAAAATTAATGCGTCAATTCCATATGGAGGGTCAGCAGGGTTTGAACCCCCAAACACCCCATGCCTAACTTGGCGCTTTAACCATCGGGCCAATGACCCACATTGTTTTATCCACTCGGAAAACATATAAATAAGCCTTCAAATTCATTTGACCAGGGGGGCGGATTGGTGGAGAGTGGAGCGGAACCATGAGTTGCAGAGACAACTAAATTGTGAGCAAGGGAATATGTGAGATGCCAAAAAGATTCTGTTAGAGGGCTAGAGGTGCCACTGTCCAAATTTGACAAGTTGATATTCATTTTGGCATGTTTTCTCCCCAGGAGTCTAACCATGCAGTTTTTTTCCCCATCTAAGCATTGTCCAACAGCTAGGAATTTTTGCAAAATCTTGTGGAATCTAGAAGATTCCCTTGGAGGCTTATTTTTTACAGTTCTTTAATGATGTGAACTTTATAGTCATTTTCACACAATTTGGGAGGGAGTGCAGTGGTGTGCCCAGAATTTTCATCCGAGCAGTGGAATTTTGGGCTATCTTTAGAAAGGAATCTTTGGGGGAATCTTCGAGGTTCCTTACAGTCTAGAATTTGACAGTGTTAGAAAGGGGAAACGTTTATAGTCGTTTGACACAATTTTGTGCCGCGAGTTCAACGATGCAGTCCATTTTAGTAACTAAAATTTTCATTTTTCGGTCATCTCTGAGAGTGGAGGTAAATGATGCAGTTATGCCATGTTTTTCTTCTGATTTGCTGAGATGATGTTTTTGTTGTTGAGATCCATGATTACCATTATGTTGAGGGATAGTTATATGCCACATCATGTGAGATTTTATTAGCTTGTCATGCAGAAGGAATGCCAATTTGAGTGATAGTTCCTATAGGGGGAACATCTCGTGGAGATTCATTGCACTCTTGTTGAGAGAATTTTCCCATGTGAGTGTCTTATGAAACCAGCTCACAAAAAGATAGAAAAGAGAGATCCACACCTTAGAATTCAGCCTCTTCGAGGGGGAAAACTCCTTTACATTACATAAATGAGCAATTATTGGATGATTCAAATGACAAAACCTCCTTTCTATATATAGGAGTCGAAGGAGTCACAATATAACCTAGCCGACCTAACAATAATAATATAAAACCACAAAAATAATAGTAGAGGGATTCTATGGGGCACAGTAATAACAATATGGGGGCAATAGGGGCACAACAATATTAATAAGGGATACAACTACAATAGTAATGGGGTAATCACTAGTATTATAGGGACCCAACATGCCCCTCTCCTTCAAAAAAGTGTTGTCCTCAACGCTTCAGTAGTTCTGGATGCTTCTGTATAAAATTATCATCCTCCCATGTGGAATCTTCAGCGGATAAGTTCTTCCACTTGATAAGATACTCCGAAATTGATCGATTTCGTAACTATCGAGTTCTTGTTTCTGTGACTGCTTCTGGTTCCAATATAGTTTTTCCTTCCTTGTCAAGTTCTGGCAATATTCTTTGAACTAGGAGCTTGTCGCCTATAACCTTCTTTAAACATGAAACATGGAAAATTGGGTGCAATCGAGAAGCTGCAGGAAGCTCCAATTTGTATGCCATAGTACCAATCTTTTGCAACACCTTGTACGGACCATAATACTTTGGTGATAATTTATTATCCTTCTTAGCTTGCTTGAGGGACATTTGCTTATATGGTTGTAGCCGTAGGAATACCCAATCACCTACATCAAAACTTCTTTCGCTGCGATGTTGATCTGCCTGTTGTTTCATTCTATTCTGTGCCAACACGAGGTTATCCTTTAAAATTTGGAGGACATGTTGTTGATGTTCGATGTGATGTTCCACTGCTTGAACCTTAGAATTTTCTCTTAAATATGATGTGATGGATGGTGGCTGATATCCATAAAGTGCCATAAATGGGGTCATTTTTGTTGCTGTATGGAAGGAAGTGTTATACCACCATTCAGCTAGAGGCAACCATTTGACCCATTGTGTCTGTTTATCAGATACAAAGCAACGAAGATATCCTTCCAAACATTTGTTTACTATCTCAGTTTTCCCATCATATTGAGGATGATAAGATGAGCTATGAGCTAACTGAGTACCAAGACAAGAAAATAATTCTGTCCAAAAATTTCCAGTGAAAATGGGATCTCTGTCACTTACAATAATTTTTGGATTTCCATGTAGCTTTTGAATTGTTTCCATAAATGCAGTAGAAACTGTACTGGCTTTAAATGGATGTGATAATGCACAAAAGTGTGCATACTTGGTAAGTCTGTCAACTACCACCATGATGACACTCTTTCCCTCAGACTTGGGTAAACCTGTGATAAAATCCATTGAAACCTTCTCCCAACATTGGCTTGGAATGGATAAAGGTTGTAATAGACCCGGTGTCTTAATTGTTTCAACTTTATTTTGTTGGCAAAACAAACATTCCGCCACAAAATTTTGAATATCTTATTTAAGGCCCTCCCAAAAAAATTCCTTCTTAACCTTGTGGTAAGTTTTTAAAAATCCTGAGTGCCCTCCTCAGGGAGAAGTGTGCAATTCCATAAGAATCTTTTGTTTTAGCTGGGAATTCTTACAGAGGTATAAGCGATCTTTGTACCATAACGAATCATTTTGCCAGCTAAATGTATCAGACGTACTAGAGTCTTGTTGTAACTTTCGAATAAGTGCCCACACTTCTTCGTCATTCTTCCATTCCTCCCTTGCTTCGTTTATCCAATCTGGTTGGATAATAGAAATGGCACACAACAATGCTTCCACATCCTCATCCTTTCTTGAGAGTGCATCTGCCACCACATTTTGCTTCCCTTTTTTGTAGATGATTTCAAAGTCATAACCCAACATCTTTGTGACCCACTTTTGTTTCTCTTCAGAGGATAATCTTTGTTCTAAAAAGTATTTAAGGCTATCATGATCCGTTTTTACCTTGAAGTGTCTTCCCATTAGGTAGGGTCGCCATTACTTAAGTGCATGGAGTATTGCCAACATTTCCTTCTCATAAATAGCTTTGTGTAAAAACTTTCCCTTGATTGGACGACTTTCAAAAGCAATGGGTCTTTCATCTTGCATTAAAACAACACCAATTCCATTTCATGAAGCATCACATTCCACAATAAAGGTTTTTGTGAAGTCTGGTGTAGCTAAGACCGGTGCTTGGCACATTGCCTCTTTAAGATGTTCGAAGGCCTTTGTTTCTTCTGGAGTCCATGAAAATGCATCTTTCTTCAATAATGTTGTTAGAGTGTTGCTATTCTCCCATAATTCTTAACAAACTTGCGATAATACCCTGTCAACCCGAGAAATCCTCGCAGATGCTTTATGGATGTGGGGATTTTCCATTCCTTAATGGCTTTAATTTTGCTAGGGTCTACCTTAACTCCTTCATGAGATACAATATGACCCAGATATTCCACCTCTTGTACTCCAAAGAAACATTTGGATCTTTTTGCATATAATTGTTTCTCCTCCAATAGTTGTAGCACCCTGTCAACATGTTCAACATGATCCTTCCAAGACTTGCTGTAGATTAGTATATCATCAAAAAATACTAACACAAATTTTCTAAGGAATGGTTTGAAAATGGAATTCATCAAACCTTGAAATGTTGAAGGTGCATTGGTAAGGCCAAAAGGCATGACCAAAAATTCATAATGACCCTCATGAGTTCTAAATGCTATTTCGGAATGTCTTCAGTCTTCATTCTGATTTGATGATATCCTGAACGAAGATCCAACTTGGTGAAGTAAATTGATCCATGCAATTCATCCAATAATTCATCAATGACAGGAATGGGAAACTTATCTTTAATAGTGAGCTTGTTGAGCTCCCTATAATCCGGACACATGCGCCATGATCCATCCTTCTTGTGCACCAATACTACTGGAGCAAAGAAAGAACTTTGACTCAGTTGAATTATACCAGCCTCTAGCATTTCTGCAACCATACGTTCAATTTCACTCTTTTGGGCATAGGGATATCTGTACGGCCTGATGTTTGGAGGAACACTTCCTGGAATCAGATGAATAGCATGATCATGATCACGAATAGGTGGGAGACCTTTGGGAGTCTCAAATACCTTTGAATGATTGTCCAAGACTTTTTGGAGATCTGGAGAAATAGATGATTCCAATGTGGAAACATCTAGCGAACATAATTGTGCAATTACACCTCTTTGTTCCTTTTTTAGAAGCTTTGTCATACCGTTAGAGCTGATTATCTTTCCCGGTTTCCCTGCAATACCCCTTAATTCAACTTCCTTTCCTTCCACAGAAAATTTCATGAAAAGTTCTTGAAAATTAAAAGCTATTGTACCCAAGGATTGTAGCCATTGGACTCCTAGTACAACATCAGCACCTCCCATTGGAATGGAAAGCATTGGGCTAGTCAATACATATTCTCCCATGGATAGCTTGATATTATGGCACTTTCCAGAGCAATTTATTGTTCCTCCATTTGCAATCATCACTTGACACTCTGGTGCTGGATATAAGAAGCAATTCAATTCTTTTGCTACCTTACAATGAATAAAATTATGGGTACTTAATCAATCAAAACTATTACCTTTTTCTTCTTGATTTGTCCTTCTATCTTGATGGTTTGAGGAGTGGTAATTCCTGCCAATGCATTACAAGATATGGTCGGATTCATTTCTTCTTTATCTAGGCTTTGTTCTGGAGTATATCCTCTTCTTTTGACCTTTCTTGCTCCTTTTCTTCTTCCTCTTCACAATCTATGTAGAATAATTTCTTCTCAGCACACTTATGACCTTTAGTGTATTTGCTATCACAACTGTAACAAAGCCCTTTTGCTCTTTTTTCTTCCAATTGTTGTGGTGTCAACCTTATAGGTTGTGGAAGACTAGGGGCAACAACACTTCCATCTTTATAGTTTTGAGTGGTATGCTTCCTGGTTGCCATAATTTTTCTTTCCATTTTTCTTGCTAACCTGAATGCCTTCTCTAATGAATCAGGTTCCCAAAGGCAAACATCATGTTGGATATTATCCTTTAAAGTCCCTATGAACACATCAATCCTATGCTCCTCTGGAATATTTTTTACCCTTATGTTCAATTTTTGGAACTCCTCAATGTGCTCCATTATTGAACCCTTTTGTTTGAGACTTATCAATTGGCTAAAAAAAGTGTTGCTTTTTGTATCCTCATAATGTGTTTTCAATTCTTCCGTAAAAATTGCCCAAGTGATAATTTGTTTACAAGAGCAAAGCCATTGATACCATACAAACTGATTTTGTTCCAAATATAAAGTTGCAATACGTACCTTTTGTGTGTTTTGCACATTATTGAGATCGAAAAATTTCTCCATCTGTAATATCCATGTTGCAGGATCCTTGCCATCAAACTTCCTCATATCGATTTTTGGAATATGGTGGGTCTTCGATCCAACATTAGAGTCTATGGAATCATGATTAACATTTATTTTGTTCTCATCATGAGTTTCCTTTACTACCCTTTCACCATTAGTGACCATTTCTTGTAGTAACTTATTCATATTTATCTTCAATTCTTCCATCTTATCATCCATGCCATCAATTTTAGCGTCCATGCCATTCATCTTAGCTTCCATGCCATCCATCTTAGCTTCTACGCCTTTCTTTAAACAATCCATCTTAGCTTCTACACCTTTCTTTAAACCATCCATCTTAGCTTCTACATCTTTCCTTAAACCATCCATCTTAGATTCTGTTGCTTTTTGTGCAAGTGACACTTGTTGCACTTGGTCTCGTAATTTTGATATATCATGTTGCATTTCTTCCTCTTCTTCATAATTCATGCTAGATCTTTCAGGTTGCTTACTAGGTGTTTGCATTTTCTTTCCTTGGGGCATCAATTACCGATTCAAACTAATTTTTCAAACCAAGCTTATGCAAAAATTTAAAAAAAAACTACACACCTTTTTTCACTTTGTAGAAGCTTGATATTGAATCTGATGTATCTCTACAATTTCAGATCATCCAGTTCTGAAATTACGACCTGTAGTAGACCTTTGTGTCCTCTTTCCAATGCCACCGGTCTGATCCAAGTTGGATTCTCCAAGGAAGAGTTATGCACAATCTCCCAAGATGACCTGATTATAGACTAGTTCAGTAGAGCGAACTTGTACGACATGCCACGAGTCACTGTTTCGACCTTTGGATCTATAGATATTGAAGAGAGAGGGAAGGAGAGACGGAGAGAAGGAGATGGATTTGAAGGAGGAGAGAGAATGGGGGGAGAAAAAAGACATAGAGAGATAGAGGTGAAGAAATAGAGGGAGTGACAAGGGAGAGATGGAGAGAGAGTGACAAAGAGATAGTGGGGGGGAGGGAGAGAGAGAGAGACAGAGGGAATTTGGATAGAAAGGGAGAGAGGAGAAGGAAGAGAGAAAGGACTTGAGAGAGAGAAAGAGAGAGAGTGAGGGAGAGAGGAGAGCAACCGGGAAGAGACAGAGGTTACTTTTAGATGTAAAGTATATAATTTATTTGAGCCTTAAGCAATTCAAGCCTCAAGCGAAGTGACATGATTATCACTAGCAAGAATTGTACAAAGACTACATGGACACATCGTAATGTTCACACACGTGTATAGAGAATATACATGTGTAAAATTAGGTTTATGATGCTAGGTTAGCATGCGACGAGTGCACAATAGTATATATGATGAATGCTTTAGTGGAAATTATAAGTGACTTCAAAATTGGAACAAATAACATTTAACTTAGTTATCTTTTTTTAATGTGTTCATGTATTATCGTAAAACTAAAAACTAACAATCTTATTTGTTTCTATAACCTCTTTTAGTGGCCTAATTAACTTCTCTATCACTTTTCTCAAGTTTATTCCTGTCATCTTCTATATTTAGTGACATTGTTTATAATATCACCAACCTAGATCCATCTTAACTCCAGATCTACCAAGTTTCGGGAGGGATCAAATCTATGGAGGTGTAAACATCTTTTAGTGAACAAAAATATTTGATCCTTCTTGGAGCTTGATAGATTTGGAGTTAAGATGGATCTAGGTTGCTGATAACATCAATGATGTGAATGATACTAAAATATATTTCCATTTGATGATTTGGATGATAAATCTTCTCCTAGTGATGACTTTAAAAGATGAAACAAAGGAGATTTCAATGATAATAATGGTGTAGAGGAGAGATATGAGGATGTTTTGAATGATGATGGTGTTAATAATGATATATATATTCATATGAGTGGAGAACTTAAGTGCAACAATAAAGATGATGGAAATTTTCCTCCAAGTGAGCATTTTAAATGGACTAATGATGATAATGAAGATTTTCGTCCAAGTGAGGGTTTTGAAGGTAGTGATGATGACAAAAAAATTCTTCCAAAGTGAAGAATTTATAAGAAATGGTGAAGATGATGATGATTTTCCTCCAAGTGAGGATTAAAAAGGCATTAATGATGAGGAATTTCCACCAACTTGTGAATTTGATGGCATTGATAGTTTTCAAGATGTTGATGATTCTTTTTCAAGTAAGGAGCTTCATTGTAGATCAATTGACATTGATGGGCATGGTATACATTTTGCTACTGAATTTGATGTTCCTCTCAATGATGAGATTAGAAACGAAGATGATTATGGGCCTAGGAATGAAGATCATGTTTTAAGTCATCAAGATATATCAATTCAAAGACTATGGCATTCTCTTATCTGGTTTGCTAACAATGTCAATTATTATTATAGTGATGAATATTCTTCGTTATCATGAATAGGACTAGATCTTTTTATATTAATCCAAATCATTTCATTTTTTTGCTTTGAAAAAATATCTTAATATTCCATATGAGAATACATGTTTCAATCCTCAAGGGACTCTCAAACAATAGGGCTTGAAGTCATTACAAGGATATACTCTTTATGAGCTTATACATGTCACATACATGAAATAAACCTAGTCGGGGAGGATAGCAACATTTCTCCCATTCACCCAAGCTACATCCAATGGAAAAAAATTATTTTAGATATACAAAATGTAGGAAAGAATTGCTCACAAGTTCAAATTGTAATAGTGATTTAATTTCAATTGAATGTTTCCAAACAAATTGTTTGAAGAGTGTAGGCTACAAGTATGCCATGAAAAAAAAAAGACATATTAAGCATATATTAAGTTGATGAATGGAAAATTCATATCTAATGGGGCGCATGAAATGTACAAAATCATTTTATGCTTATCACATTGGAAATCTTCTACTCTATAAAGAGATTGAAAAAAATTCACTCAATTGGTAATCTTTTGATAAAAAATCCAAACAATTATTCTTAAACTTGAAACATCTTTGCACATCTTTGCACAATTATTCCTAAATAATTTTTTTACACATCTTTGTCATGGCAACTCTGTACTTGAAAGGAACTTTTAAGTGTTCTAATCTATTCCAAAGTTTAGTTGTGAGCAATGTGTCAATTTGTTTAAAGCCAGTGAAACAACATAAAATATTGGTTTTATTATTGCTACCTTCCTCTGCAGTAATCCTAAGCACCACTCACATGGTTTACAAAAATTGATAACTCTTAAATATGAGTTAGTCTTCAACTCTTTTTTAGTAACTTTCAAATAACACACTTACCTATTTTTTCAACATAATTCTATATAACTTAATTATAATAATAATAATAATATAATTAAACAATTAAAAATAGTAGAGACAACCATCAATTGGCAAATGCAAGCAAACTCATCGCATTAACTCGTGCCAGATACCTCTGTGTATTTTGCTGAAGTCTAAAAAAACTAACTCTTAAAAAAAACAATTTTAACCCCTCTTTGTATATAAATGATGGTGGAGTATAATATATCCAAATAATATATTCAACAAAATAATTATAAAGGCATCGGCGGAGTTCATGCGACCCATGTGAAATCCAAATCATATAAAAGTAATTTTAACTGCAGTTAATTAAAAAAATACATAAAGTCATTGCCTTTTGCACAGGATTTCCCGCGCAGCAAATTTGAATCCTCGTCTATTTGTCTCAATAGATGTTGTTCCTCTTCTGACAGCTGCTCAATAGCCTTTTCAAACGAGTCTAAGACTTCTGGATCAAAAAGGGGGCAGTCCCATTCATTGTTCTCTGTGGCAGAAACACCACAATCAGAATAAACAATTGGTACTCCATCGTTGGCTAATTTGCCATCGATATTCAACACAGGGGAATAATCTGTTTCCATTTGAGCTGCATCAATAGACGGTTGACCACAGTTGCCAGCATCATTAGCCATTGACCATTTATCCCCAATTTTAGAATAGCCGAATGACAATCCAGTAGATACACCTGGTGAGTAAAGATGTCCTCCACCTGTAAGCCACTTTTTGAAGCTTCCAAATGCAGAAAACTCAGAAGTACTTGGAATAATTATACCGCCAAGATCATTAAGCTTATCTCTTACATGCATTCTTCTTTTACCAGAATTTGCCTCTATGGATTGATCTTTTTCTAAATTTTCCTCGGCCATATCAATGTTTCCTATAGTCGTCGTCCCCACACTGTGACTCTTTTCCTGACTGTCACTGTTTTCTGGAATTGTCCGTGCGATGCCATTGCTTTCCTCCCTTCTACTGTTCTCTGAAACTGCTTTTGCGATGCCATTGTTTTCCTCCCCTCTGTTGTTTTCTGAAACTGTCTTTGTGATGCCATTACTTTCCTTACTGCTATTGTTTTCCGAAGCTGTCTGTGGGATGTGGCTCTTTATATCATTTTTCGTGTCACTTAGCTCAAAAGAGGGGCGCAGAACAGCGAACTCGAAAGAGCATTTGGCATCGTCTTGTGATTCCTCTTTCCAATCAATAACAACTGGAGTGATGTTTCTTTTGCCGAGTGAAATTGGTGGACATGAATACAGCTGAGATACTGATCGCGAGTTAAATTCATCGATAGTTTCTATGTGCGCATGTGCTAAATAATAGAGATGCCTTTTGGAGTTTCTATCCCAAAGGGGTCTCTTCCTCCTGGCAAGAAAGGCATCATATTCCTCCACTGTATGAAAGCTTTGCAGGGATTTGGATCTCGAAATCCTCGTCCAACCATTCTTGTCAATCAGTTCCTCGAATATTTCACTACTAGTTTTCCTAGAAAAATGGCACGTTTGTCCATCGTCCAGGCCTTCCATTAGTTCCCATGTAAATATGATCTCTGCTTTTTCCTTCTCTGTAGCCTTATATTCTTCTGATTCTCCCTCTGCAACTTCGTGTTTTTCTGATTTTTCCTCTGTCAAGAAACTTTCTGCTTGCAGATCTGAGTTTACTCTTACATAGTTTCCACTATTAAGCCTTTCACCTGTAAATGTTCCCGTATCAGCTTATGCTTCTTCAAACTAAAATCTGTAGATTACTCGTTAAAACAAAATTTAATGAATGGAATATTTATATCTATGTGTGCAAGGAAAGGTTTCCAATAGACTAATAGAATCGTGAATCAGGGGTGAAGATATGACATTCCTTTATGATTGAATATGCAATCGACATGAAGATGCCCTCACTTGTCAAAGTGTTCAATTCCCCATGAGTACCTACGAATAAGCGGATCAGGAAGGTGCAAGTTTTAAGCGACTTGAATGGAAGAGTACACTGTCACAGCTGCTTCGCAGAATGAAGATGCGTGTGATTACTGGTTCATCCTTTAAAGGCCACATGCCTGTGAAAAAGACTCACTAATGGTGCACTTCATGTATTTAGCCAAGTGTAACGCATCTAGAGTTTAGATAAAGCAATTTAAAGAGGGGGAAATTAAAAATGGAAAGATAACCATTTCAAATTGAATGCCTTAAATCTGATAGTGTGTTTGGATCACTAAGAATCACATATCAAATGCCAATAGACGAATACAACTCTTTTCTTCCGAAGGAAAACAAACAGAAACAAATTTCTACAAGGAAAGCAAGAAAAGGCTCACCTTCGTAATCTTTGCTGACAGAAGTAAGTATATTTTCTGGCTCTGATGGAGGTGGAATTTTCTTGGCAAGCTTGTTGACCTTGCAAATCAGAGCAAGAAATTCATGGCTGTTTGCAAGGGCCAAGTCTTCTAGCAACGGTATGGCTGCGACCGAAGGCAATCGACGATTCGAATTCTCTTGGAAGCTGGTTGTTCTTAATAACTTCTTGGAAGATACACAACCCATCGCTGAAATATTCACACATCCAATTCCGCTCTAACCTCGATTTTGGATATCTTCAACTGTATTGATTTCTCTGTGACAACAATCAGCAAAAGCCCCGGTCACACAAGTCGATGGACTGACCAAAAACGCAATAACAATACAGGATCTCGTTCAGAAATAAAAAGTAATTTATTCTGCAGGGTTAAGTTGTAATATATGATCCTGATAGATATAAACAATAAAGGAAATGTATGAACCTGGAAATGCTCTTTTGGCTTTCGATATAAACGGCCGACGTAGGTCTGTAACTTCTCTGCAGTTCCTGTGAAGTTTTGAGCACAAAAGTTATTAACCTAGTCCTTAAATTGTGGTAGTTTTGAAGCGAAAAAGCAGAGTGCTTCTGGCTTCTTACGGAATTAAATATTCTCGCTTGATTGATCATGTTTATTTTTTCCGGCTTCCTACCTAATAAGACGAACCTAAAGGCCAGCAGCAGTCAAGTCAACCGAAATTGTTTAATGTAATCTGGCATGGCATGCACTGGGTTGAGCGAAATTTCAGAACCTTCCAAGAAATTTATGTTCCAAAGGTATCCATAGAGCTATGTTAAATCAAATAGCAGAGCAAAAAATCTATATTCAAAATAAAAAATACTTAAATTCATGTTAAATCAAACAGAGAAAATTCTTTCAATAATATGTAATTGAAACATTTACCAAGCGATTGGTTTCAATTCCCCAAGATCACTCCATTTAGGAAAGCATGTTCCCTTGTTGGACCACCTGCCGCACAAATAATTTGCTTCATTTTGACATAATGACTGCTTTTAATGCTCTGAAAAGTTGAAATGAAATCTTTTATCGACCTGAAGTATTATCGTTTCAAAAGCAAGTCTCCTGTAACTGTAAACTCCCTGAAAAAATGACCGTAAAATTGCTATAATGAGGTGAATGTTGACCTCCCTAAAATAATTTGACCGCAACATGAAGTGAATTTTCTTCATTATTTCATGTGTTTTAGCGATATTCAGAATATTCTAAATTGAAAGAAATTTCTGCCTTAAATATGAAGAAATAGGTGCCAGAAAGAGATATTCCAGACATGCAATCGCTGTAAAATCTCTGATCGTAAAAGGACATGATGCATCCATTTTCGGGGAGTTCTATTACATAATACTGTAATCCTTTAAAAGTCAATGATATGCGGGCAGACTTGAATCGTTTCAGACAGCTTAAAACGAAATCACATCACCTTAAATTGAAAATATTTACGGTCTCGCATGCCAATATTATGCATTTTAGCGGACATCAAACTGCTGTGAAGCCACCGGCCGATAAAACGCATGACGGCTTCCATTTGGTGGAATTTTTTACATACTTTTGTGCACTAACGTAAGTAAAATTTAAATAATTACCGTCAGACTAAAAGGCCGTTTGGAAACAGCCTGGCTTCGGCTGTCAAGACGGTGGCCTTATTCCATTTCATTTTTAAGTAATTACTCTGATAACGAAGCATTCCTTCCTTTTGCCGAGGCGGCACTCGTTTTTGAAAATTTTCGTGAAACATTCTATTACTGCAAGTAATTTTATGGTCCAACCGAGACGCCTGACTTGCATTACACTGGAATTACTACCCGACACCGAAGCTTACTTCCTCTCTGTCATGGCCATAAATTTCAATATCTGCGGTTAGGGTTATGGTGGGCCGGCCATGGTTTTATATTGGGTTGGTGTGTTTCTGCTGGATCAATATTAAATTCTTTTGGGATAAAATATCTGTTATGAAGTATTCTGATCACCGAATGTATCAGAATTTAAAAAGTTATTTTGGAAGAATAAATAATTTATAAAAATAAAATTGAAATCATTAATTATAATAATAAAATATCTTTTAAATTATTTTAATATCCTTAATTTAAAGAACATTTGAAAGAAAAAAAATCTTAACATTAGCAATAAGCATAATAATTTCATAAACACACTGTCATCTATTTTTAAAAAATCTTTTGAATATTTTGCTTTCAATGGAAATGCCAATTAGCTTTAAAAAAATTATAAAATTATTTAAAAATAAAATTGAGGTGGAAAAAGTGCGCACAGAACACTTTTCTCTCGTTTTACAATCTGTTGTCGCGAAATTCTCAAATACCAACCTAAGACCGAATTTTCCTACCAAAGTTCTGTTTTTTTTTTTTTATTGACTTCTTATACTGGTATTTATTAGCAATGGCACCCAAGGTGCCAAGGACCTCTATCTGGAGGAGTAAAATATATGGACAATAAAATACAAGCGGGGAAGGTAGAAGAGAATAACGAAGTGAAATATATGGATATGAATCGTAAGCAGAATTTGAGTTTCTAAATCTCTTCTACAAAATGTAGTAGGTGGTTAAATTTAAGAAGAAAGTTGCACTGAAATAAATGTTCCAAAACAATGAAAATGGAAAAATAAATAGTCACAACTCTTCAAAATGTAGGCAACCTACTATTTTAATAACAAAGTATAATTTTGGCCACATGAGGTGAGTTGAGTCATTAAAAGTAAGACACAACTATAGCACCCATTAGGGTTCAAACCCTGTTACATCATGTGTACATTTACCAAGAAAGTGGGTTTGTGCACCCCCACAAGGAGGTTGTTGTTCAATGAATGTCATCATGGTCATTAATTCTAGTCAAGTGGGCAAGGACTCAATCATATTTGAAAACATGCCTTAGGTGGATGTCTCAACCTAAAGAGGTAAGCTATTTGAAGTTAGATTTTCGTTTGGGAAATGCATCACACAACATCTGCATGAGTTGAAGACTTCCATCCTACATTTTTGGAGTTTCCAACCATTCCAATTCTTGGAAAACTACAAACGTGTCCCTGCATATTTGGGTGCAAAGTTCTTTGAAGGCCATGGGAAATATTATTAGCCAGTTTTTCTCAATTTCATGAGAGGGAGTTTCATTCTATTAGTTAAACTTACATCAAACTAGATATAAGTCTTTCAGATTAATCGCATTGTTAGGATGAACCACATTAGTTGGTTCGAAACGTCGACCAAATCCTAACGATGTGATTAATCCAAAAGACTTATATCTACATTATGGATCACAAAAGTCCTAGATCTTACATCAAACTAGTTTGCAAAAAGGACTTCCTCAAACAATCATTCTTGAGTATGAACACATAGATTGGGAATGAAATCTGGAATATGAGATCACTGTTTTCCAGGTCTACAGAAAGTCACATCCAAACTCAACTTGAGACTCGTTCTTGCCCAAAACTCTACAAAACCTGCCCATGACCACAACAACAACATAAGCAATCTTTTTTACGACACTGTTAGCAAACCTTGGTGGGGAAATTCCTCCATAAGCACTGTCAATTTAAAACCTGGCGAGTTGCTTGCCAGAGATGAAGGAAGGATTTTCCGATATTCCCATCAATGGATGGCCAGAGCAACACGACGATGGATTACTAAGACCGCCCAAGATTCATGAATCTGCTGAATCGATTCGTGAAATGAGTCCTCAGTGAAAACTCAACTTGAGACTAGTTCTTGCCCAAAAATTACCCGAAACGTGTTCCATGTGTCATAGTGTAATTGGCTCAAATGACAAAAATGAAGCTCTCAGATAGGCCGGGTGAACAAGTTTTTCCCACCCAAACGCTGTAGAGAAAACGCCTAACAACATAATTAATACCCATTGTTATTCTTTCCTCCTTTCATAGCCCTTCACTCTATCTCAATGGGTAACTGAACAACACATTTTCTAGTCTTTTGTATAAGGGTGGTTACCTTTTTAATGCTTCAATGCCTACAAATTCCTAATGCAACAACCCTAGACCATGAAAATTACAATACTATCTCGGTTGAAAACTTCAAATGGAAAGAGCCACAGGGGTTTACCAAATGCCTAGCTTCATTCACAGGTGAGGTAAATTTTTTTGTTTTAATTTTCAGAGTACTTACATAATTCTTTGACCAAGATGCATAAATCAGCTGGAACTTAAATTTGACCTCATCCATGACCAACTTACTTTCATAACTACTTTGATTTCTATGACCAACTTCATTTCATGTTGTTCTGCTTCAATGAGGGTGCATTTGTAGCTCAGAAATCCCATGAGAATTACCACCCTATCACAGTTGAACACTTCTAATGGAAAGACACACATGGATTTGCCAAATTCCCAAGATCATCTGTAGGGAAGTTGATTGAATGAATGTTGACAATATAGAAGTAGGGGAATTTATATTTACTGAGTTCATCTAGATGGATAACCAAACAACGTATCCTCTCTCATGTTTTTTTAAAGAGAAGCCATTGATATGCTTATGTGGGCTCATAGGCAGTTAAGCAACTCAATATCATGAGAATCGCCATACTATCCCAATTCATATGTAAGGATTTTCCAAATGCTTCTAGATTTTTTTTAGTGGGGCAAATTCCTTTGGTCGAGTTTTCAAAGTAACTTAATACTTGCACATCATCTCATCCAAAATTCCTTTCCTATCTACTCAGTCCATCTCAATAGATATCCAAATAACACATTCTCTAATGTTATGTTTAATAGTGGTCGTTGTTCGGCTCATGGGCAGTTTAGCAACCCTAGACCACTAGAATTACCACACTATCTCATCCTCAAACTTAATGAAGAAATTCCTAGGAATTTTCCATGTGTTCAACTTCGTTTGCAGGTTATGGAGAGGAAATATGTTTTCAAGATTTTTTGTGTTAGGGTGATTTTAGTAAATTTCACTAGATCAGTTTCCAGGCTTTAGGTTTATGAGCTCTTGGTTTTGATTGGCGGGATGATAATTCATGGCTTTGACAATTGAGATCCTAACAAGGATGTTTTTAGACACTACCACTTATCTTTATGTTTAGTGATACTAACATTTTGGCTAATCTGTCGAGTCACCTGGTATCATTTCCATATATTTACTATGTGTTGAACGTTATGGAAATACAAATCCGACCACCCAGTTACTTGCATGTTAAGGCTTTTATGTTTGGTTTATATTAATAAGAACTGGATCACATGGCTACTTGAATTTTTTCATGCTTGGTCAAACCAAAACTTAGAATGCTTTATATTTGCAATATTCGCATCTCTACCAAAAAAATTAATCAGAATTTGTGTGTGGGTTAGGAAGCACTAAATCAAGGAGTCAAGATAAGACTGGATCATATTCATGGGGTCTTTTCACCTCTCAGACCCATCAACTCGAGCCCATGGATAGACTTGGTCTCTCAGACTTTCGAATGAGACAATGACCATTTGAAGACAATAAGGTCCAGAAACCGCGACACTTATTCTCTAGTGAGAAATGTTCCTCTTCAACGTAGAAGAAAATTTAGTACAATAAACTATATTTTAACAACAACGTTTGCGACACAAGCTAAGAACTTGTTGCTGGTAATTTACACGAGAAGCAATGTGACATGGATATATGCAAGCCTTGCTCAGACTTCTATTCACAAGTAGATCCCATATTCGATCCTCAAAAATTATCTTCTTAAAAACACTTACACTTTCAATCAGTTTCATGTACTAAATAGACCAGTTCAAAAGGCAATCAAAACCCTTGTTGGGGTTGTGTTTATGAAGTCAAAAGGATGGATCAAGAACCTAGGGAAATTTTAGCCAAGAGACCTTCACTCTGGGTTCTAATTCTTTCAAAGTCTTCGCCTTCGAATGCGCGCATTCCAATTCAAGGTGCTTTAAAGGCTCGATTGGACTTTTAGGATTGGTTCAGACTGCCTTTGCCTTTCGTTTCCAAAAAAAAAAAGCAAATATGGAGGCTAATTCTGATAATGTCTTCCAGATTTCCTATGCTCCATAGTAACAGGATCACTCAATGTCAGCTAGAGTTTGATTCCTACCACTACCACTTGCACCCCTCGCCTCAAATTTTGATTATCCTAGCTTCTATTTCATGGTATTGAATGGCATAAACGTCAGAGGCAAGAGGCTCTCAAGTTCGTGTGCTGCTCTTGGAGGATGAGGCACATTTTTCGCCTTTGGAACTGTCATAACTTGGCTTGCCCTAAACGTATACGATGCCTTGAATACTTCATTCAAGAGCAAGACCTAGCATCTTCCGAGCGTGGGCCTGGACCTCGATTCTCTCTTGGACACCTGCTACGACCTGTCTGGCTCCAACCAAGTCAACCTTCCCACTATAAATTTCCTCTTCGACAAAAATGTGGATGTGACTGTGAGCGACAAGGGGATTTTGTTTCCCATTCAGGATGACAAATCTTAGACGTGCCTGGCATTGGTAGCTACAATGCAGGCGTTCAACAGGGTTGGAATTTGGATTTCTCTTTACTCGTCATATAATTTTATTTTTATGTTTTGGGTCCTTATGTTTACCATCAAGAAAAGTTGTGTTTAAAATTTTTCCCTTCAAAGGTGATGTGCTCATGATAAATTAACCCTTCACCAATAAAGTTTTTATTAAAAAATTACATTTCAATAGCATAATTATGTTAAAAAATTTCACATATATATCATAACAAAAAAACAAAATTAACATAACACACAAATGACTTATTAAATCTTGAATCTTGGTTTGAAATTGCATGGAACACTCATAATAAAATCTTTTGAACCAGAAATCAAATTTCCTTGACCCTAACATGCCATAACATTTGTATATATGAGATATGACTAAGGAAATCTTATGGGACATATAAGATTACTAACACAACAAAAATATTGAATATTATCAATAAAAAATCAAATGTAGATTAATTAATATAGTTTATGTTATGATTTACATAATCTAACATATATTATTGGATCTAAAAATAAAGAATACATTTTACCTTATATATTTTAGCATTGCTTTGGATCATGGGATATATGCTAATACTAATACGATTGAATGCATAGTATTTGAATCTTTTAAAAATTAAAAAAACTAAACATATAATAAATGGGCATTGTGGATCTCTTAACATTGTGTTATAGGATTATGTTATGATTTCCTCCTTCATTATTACATTCTTAGAGAACATTAAAGCTTGCACATGTGTGATGTACTAAAGGAAATTTGAAATAATAATATGGTTGGTGTTTTTTTTACCCTACTCCAATGTGCCTCATATTCCAATGCATTGGTGCATTGATAGGTATGGGGCACATTTCTAACATGTTTTCCTCTATAAAATATCTTAATCTACCCTGTTGCATATGTTTGTGTTATGCACCAATGTGTAGGTATGTTTAGTACACTTCAAAAGCCATTTTTTAAATAAAATAATTTAATGGGACCTTGATGCAATGTTCCTTGTATAAAGATACATCAATGCAATGGTCTATTTAATTTAGAGCACACTATAACAATGGTATGTTTAGTGCACATTGCACAACAATCCTTTTAAAATTTATTACACTACACATTGTATCACCAAAATCAATGTAGTTATTTTATTTAGTGCACTAACTTTTTTTTATCAGAGTGTCTCTTATTTTTAAATTGGCATTTTAGAAAAATTTAGGTTTCATATTAACCCTAAAACTAGCATGTCTGGTAACATGATGTACATGTGAGTTCTACTTAATAACAAGCACAAGGAAAATTATATGTTTTCCTTACCATGTTGCATCTTTTTCAATGTATGTATTTTAAACAAAAATGAGCATGGGAGGATGTATATCTATCAAGAGAGAGGGGGGCATTATGAAAATGTAATTGTCAAGACTTTAAAGGTTTATGTGCTTGTTGTAGCTGCTACAGCCACCCTCCAAAATTTTTCCTTAGCTTCGTTTTGGAGCCTCCCTACCAACCTTTCACAGCAGCATGTCTTAATTCGTCAAGTATAGAAGCTTCAGCGACTTTCTTGCAGACTGACAGCCTACCAATCAGAGCTTGTTGCATTTCGATCACAGGTTGTTCCTCCGAACTTGGTCCAGCTGCAGGTTGAGTAGCTCCCTCAAGAAATTGCGTAATTTTGGAGGAAAACCAGCCTTACCTCCAGAAATTGCACAATATTGTCTGGCAGCTTGCTGGGCTCCAGAATTGCGCAATTTTGCCAGTCAGGCTTCATCCAAAAAATTGTGCAATTCCTCCCAGCAGGGCTGCTCAGCCCAGGAATTGCGCAATCCTGGGTCGAAATCAACTGCTCTACCCATAAATTGCGCAAATATCCTAGGAAGCCAACCTAGCTTCCTTCCATAAATGTGCATTTTCTCCCAGTAGTTGAGTAGCCTCTTGCATGTGCAGTGGAGTTGCCTAGTTCCCTCCGGGACCGAGCAAAACCAACTTGCATTCATGGGCTACTTCTCCCTAGGTAGCATTCAAAGGCATCCCTTGATTCAGGGATCTACTTTTAGCAACTGGAGGTTTCATGCAAGGATCATCTCGAAAACCTCCCACTAAGTGTCTCTCTTCCTAGATTTGTGACATGTGCATCACATCTTCGATTTCATCAAAACTCATGAACCAGACACGGCAGAGCTCATTCCTAACATCAACCTTGCAGCTCTGACATCCCACATCGCATTTAGAAGTAGGCGGCACATTCAACTCAGTTGTTTTGGGTTAAGCCCGCTTTCCATGTCTTGTGTTGTATTTCTGGCGCTTTTTGTGTTTCGCTTCATATGAATGTTTTCTACTTGATTTCAGTGAGCGCTTGTTGTCGTTTTGATACATACTAGCTTGCACTAACATTGTTTCAGTTTTTGTTAACATCTCACGTTGTCACATGCATGAAACTGTTTTTACACAAACAGTCGCGGTTGTGCCGACTCGCTTCACACACATGTATGATTTCTCATTTCTTGAATCCTGCACTTGTATTTTTCATGTATGAACATTCATTCTTGTTTGCACTCATCTCATCATGCATTCATACTTCTCATGTTTCAGTCGCCTGTCGGCCGAACTTGGCTGCCTTGGCCCGAATTGTGCCTTGCCCGGCTAGCACTATGCATTTCCGGAAGCGAAGGCTCTGCCTTCCCTCCAGAAATTGCGCAAGTAGGGCTAGGGACTGAACTCCAGGCTTGCATTGCGCAATTTTTGGAGGCAGTGTCCTGTTAGCACCAGAAACTGCGCAATGCAGTTTTCTGGTTGCATGTCACTACTGACTAAAATTGTGCATTGTGCAGTTTCAGTCCCCAGCAAGCCAGGATGGACTGTGCATTGCGTAGTTCTAGAAGTCAATCAACCTCCTAACATCCTGCACTGTGTCTTGCGTAGTCTTGGCAATCAGTCTCCCGACTTCCCGACGGAAATCGCACAACTTTCATGATAAGGCACACAAGTATGTTGCAAGTCAGTTATCAAGTTCATTTTGGTTTTCAACTGATATATTACTTTCAATGAGTGTTTCCATGTCTCCAGGTATCATAGGTGTTCATCTGCCTCCCAGAAGCACAGGGAGAATGGTTTCTAAGAGAGGAGAGTCGAAGACACCATTCAAAGCATGCTTGGGGATGCAGTCAATCAAGTGTCTATGAAATTACCTACCCACGAAGACATCAAGATGCTTGTAGACAAGGACATCAAGATATGATGGCAGGAACATCACAGCAAGCAGTGCCATCAACATCATCTGAAGGCAGCATATCGGATGCAATGAACGCAAGAGGAAGGTTGTTGACAACACAGAGGCGAACAAAGTTGCAAGCTCAAGCAGATCCACTTGTGGTGAAAGAAATTTTGGAGACTCAAGTTATGAGGTGATGGTGCAATATGAAGATCACACAAAGGCAGAGAATGGAACAGAGAAGGAGTTGAATGTGCTCAAGCGACAACTCAAGGAAGAACAAGAGCTGGATAGACAAGAGAATGAGTTGCAACAAGGACAGGTATAACAGTGGGCACAACATGCACTCACGAATGAAACTGCGTCGTACAAGTTAAAGACCCATCCCAGCAATTGGCACGAAGTAGACATGGTGAGCAGTTTTATTGATTGCATGCAAGGGAATTCAGAAACATGCATGTCATTGTGCGCACACATGCGATCACACCCATTCAACACACTCACTGAGGTAAAGACAAGAGGAAAGTCCAACTGGAGCTGAACATGCAGTTGACACTTGATGCGCATGACCACCAACACACACTGGAAGATCAACACGGACACTATGCATCAGTGTGTTGCAAATTCAGCTGCACCCAAGAAGACCATGCGCATACTAGCAGACGAGTTGGATGGGGAAGACATACCATGCACTTGGATGCAACGAAGGTAAGAGTTTGCTTCAGCAAGATGTCATGATGGAGTGCATGCACACCATCACGAACGACCAAGCTTGGCATCAACTCACCACCTTCACCATCATAAGCATGTCAAAGAGTTGGTCTCACCACAATGGACCAAGTGTCAGTGATGTCTTGCATGGCTTGCTCAAGCCATTTTGTCTCACATGAGCACATGTGCATTGTAATGTAACGTCTTGTCAAGTGGAAGTTCAAGTGTCGATAGTTGGATGTAACAGTCATAGAGTAGATGAAGAGTCATGAGGGTAAATGAACTATCACAAAGGGGAATGTAAAGGGTCACCCCACCCTTTGCTATAAATAGAACCTCATAACTAATTGTAAAGGCTTTTGGTGAGCTAAGCTTTGATAGGAGTATCTTAGAGAAAGCTTGGACAATATTGTAACGAGCCTTGGCTTCTCCACTGTGCAGAGCTAGTACATCTCTCTAGAGGAGCACGCAGTTGTGGCTGTAACGTTCCGCTATCGGAACTAGTGGTTTGACATGGATGTATTGTATGACGGGAAATAACACTTCTCAATATAATAGAGCCAACACATTTCATGCATATGTTGTATTGTATTCTATGCTATCTAGTTTACTCTAAATTATATATGTATATGTTTGATTATGCATGCATGTATGGACTATTCTGTATAAGTATGTATGAATCTTTCTTAAATGTGCTATTGGTTTAACCATCACTTTGGATTGCTCGCTAGCTTACTTTCCAGCTTGTGATGTATCTTCGCTCGTGTGCTCCCTTCCAAGCCGCATACTATTACAGGTTTCCAAGGGGCGCACTCTCCTCACCCTTAGTGTCTTAGAACCTCTCATGCACCTTCCTTGGCTTGCTGCAACTATCACAACCTTGCTACCAACATAGACATCTTACTTGCCTCTATGTGGAATCGTGGTCAAGGCATTATCATACGACCCACTGCTGGGACTCCTACACCAAACAGTTTGAGGTCTAATTGGGACTTCTTACTGGGGAGATCCCCTTACATATTGGCAGGTCCAGCATCGTCAACAGTGCTAAAAGAAATGCTCTGTTAGAAAATGTTCCTTGTCTATTCACCTCCATTAAAAAAACAAGAACAAGTGTGTTTGTTAAAATTTCTATCAATTGTTGTTTTCTTTGTAGTGATTGGGCCCTTCTTTGTTGGAGGATATTCCCCTACTTAGCTTCTATATCAGGAGCTCAAGGTGTCATGAGAGCAGTTGATCTTATCACCCTCTCATAGGACTTATGGAGATGGTTCCTAAGTCGATCTTATGATTTTTAAGGTGGAAAGTAGGTATATATGACTTGTCTCTTAATATTTGGTGTAGTTTAATTATTCTATGTTTTGGTCTTTTTGTCAAACTTTGATGATAAGATTCTTGGCAATATTGTAATTTTCCATTATTTATATAGTGATTTTGAAAGCATAAATGGACTGAATGCTCTAAAAAAACCCTTGGAGCACTTAAATTGTGTGAAATATATAACTAAAATTTACAATCTAACAAATCCATTAACCACAAAATTTACTCCAAAAAATCAAAACATAAAGCAATTAAACTACACTTTTACATTTTAATATCATCTTAGATTTCACAAAACCCTTTATCCACATATAAAAGTATAAAATGATATATTTTGTAAAAAAAGGAAGGAAAATTACTATCTAATATATTGCGATTCCATGTGAAAAAAAAAAATACTTGTTTTTTCAAGTTTGTTTGAAGCTTTTTGCATTGATATATGAATGCTAATATACCTTTTTCTTATGGGTTAATGATTTTTTTTAATTGTATATGAATGTTCTTTTTTTAATCATTAATATTTAATTAATTTAAAATATAAATACATTTATATTTATCACTAACAATAATTTAAATACGAGAAACAATTATATTAATAAATGTGATTGATATATGTGAATCATTAGTACTTACTTTTAAAAATCAATGACTTGATTCACTTGGTGTTATTTGTTATTTGATGATTTGTATGATTATTTCATTATTGTATTAAGTAAATGTAAAATGGTAAATATTGATAACCAAAATAAGAGATGACCAAAATATATCACTATCTTTCATTTATAACCATTACATTAAAAAATTTAAATTAAAATATAAATAAATATAAGAATCTTCCATTTTTTATGTTTCAACCTAAATAAAAACAACCTTTTATAAAAAAAATCTGAACAATTTTTATTAAAAAAAATATAAATTTTTTATATAATAAAATTAAATGTTTTTTCAAATATATTTTAGTGTCATTGCAACGATATAACTAAAAACAATTTGATTGACTTATTCAATCTCCGCATAAAAAAATTCATGTATCTATTATTTTTAAGAGTTACCCACCCACTCACTCATCCTTAATACCTGTACCAAGAGGATAAAAGTTTATGATGCCTAGTTATTATGAACATATATTTGTCAAGAAAATGAAAGCATATATTTTCAAAATCTTGGTTTAAAATTAAGGATCATTTATAGTGATTAAAAGTTTCTGGAAATTCACAATAACTGTAATTTTTTTTTTTAAATGATGAAAATTTTATTAAAAAGTTGGAAATGATGATACCTGGGATATTTCCAAGGAATCCCTGGAATCCCGTTGGACCACACTATACAATCGATGTTTTGGGATGCCATGTATGGATGCACATATCATTTCTTCCCCGCCATGTCATTCGTTTGCTTATCTAAATCTTTGGTCAAAACGCCTTCTGCCTAATTATTATAGCTTTTACACTAAGTTATGTGATAATTAACTCACATATTTTGTTATAATTTATGTATATGATTGTAATATTTATTCATTATAATAGATATTTTTGTAGTGAATTTTTATTTATATGCTATAAAAAAAATAAAATTTTGAAAATAATTTATATTCAAGTAAATAACATATTTATTATTAATTATTTTTCATCATAATTAAGTAAGTTTTTACATAAAAATGAATAAGAATAAGATATAAATAACTTGATTTAATGGGATTTACTTCCCACCATTATATATGTCTTTTTCACTTATGTACAAGTAAAATTGTAAATGTGTAGACTTACTAATGGTCACTACCCACCCACATTTATGTAAGTCCATTAATGATGGAACAATTAATTTATCCACTTCACATCTCAATTTATTAGTTCCTACCAAAGCAGAACTATATTCAATTTGGCTATTGACCACTCTTAATTTAGTATTAAATAATGTACATTTAATTTTTTATGTAAATTTTCTCAAAACATCATTTTTAGCTTGAGCGATAGGGACTAAGTTACCGGACCACACTTGTTTCAAACAAACAAACCATCTCTACAAAATACTAAAATTATTAAATACAAAAAATATTAAGTTTAAGAGAGATTCTTCGGTGTAAATCACATGATATTTCATTTGTCGACGCGTTTTGAACCAACCAGTGTGGATAGATCAAGTTTGCATGTTAAATAGATAGCTATATTCAGGTAATGGCTATATTGATAATGGCTAGATTTGACCAGTTAATTAGGACATGATAATAACCATTATTTAATTAGATAAGTTACCCCGTTTAGTTATAAGATGGACCATTTTTATACACTCACCATTATAAAAATGCATTAAAAATAAAATTATACCCTAAATTAATTTAATTCGATAGTTAGTTAACAAAGTTATTATATCTCAAAATTAGAGTAACTAAAAGTTAGTTAAAAAAGTTATTAAATGTATAAATAATAGAGCAATAGCTAGATATATTCTTATTAAAATATAAGTTAAAGAGCTGTTTCATACCCTTATTTATAAATAAATATTAAAATAAATCAATTATGAACTAGAATTAATTTTAAAATAAAAATTATTTATAAAATTTAAATAAATATAGAGTAATTTAAGAGTATGATAAAGAGTAATTTAAATTATAATAATGATATTTTAAATCTATATTAAAATAAATAAATTAAAATAAAATAATTTAAATTAATGGTAAGTGAACCAACTTGTTAAATCTAAAAATTAGAGTAGTTAATTATAAAAGTTATAAATAAGAATATTTAGTTATATTTATTGAAAAGGGACTGTATTAAACACTTATAAATAAATTAATTAAAAATAAATTAATTCTAATTTAATAGTTAATATATAAATATTAAAGTAATTTAAGGGAAGAAAGAATATTCTAAAATTTAAAGTTTTTTTTTTAAATAAGATTATTTTCTTTATTAGCATAAAAACGCCAACTAAATCAATCATAAAGAACAAAGGCCACAAGAAATAGAAAACCAGGGGAAATTTTAAAAAATAATAAGAAAAGACTAAACAAAGGGAGGGGAAGACAGGAAGACAACGACTAGGAGGAGAGGGCTGGACCCAGCAACTACTGATCTTCAAACCATCCTCCCTATTGAGATTGTTCGGCCTTTTTTCAATCTTAAGGGCTTCCCTAGAAGACTTGGCCCTCCTATGCTTAAGGTCAGCTACGTGCTCACTAATCCTTTGATTAATGGAGCGACTAGTCTCACCAATATAGGGGGTCCCACATGAACAAGGAATAATATAAACCCCTTTCATGTCCTTTGGGTCGATAGGATCCTTCACTAATCTGAGAGACTTACGAATGGTGTTAAGTTCGCCAATATAGGGGGTCCCACATGAACAAGGAATAATATAAACCCCTTTCATGTCCTTTGGGTCGATAGGATCCTTCACTAATCTGAGGGACTTACGAATGGTGTTAAGTGGTCTAAAGGTCGAGGGGACATTATGCTTCTTAAGAATCCTCGCAATCCTATTCGTGGTCCCCTGAACAAATGGAAGATTGACATATTCTTTTATTTGAGATATAATAACTTTGTTAACTAACTATCGAATTAAATTAATTTAGGTTATAATTTTATTTTTAATGCATTTTTATAATGGTGAGTGTATAAAAATGGTCCATCTTATAACTAACTGGGGTAGCTTATCTAATTAAAAAATGGTTATTATCATGTCCTAACTAACCAGTTAAATCTAGCTGTTATTAATATAGCCGTTACCTGAATATAGCCGTTGGAGGTTCTGTTCTATTTATTTAACATGCAAAGCCTAATCTGTTCATTCAACTTGTCCGGACGATGAACCACACTGGTTGGTTCGAAACGCATTGACAAAGGAAATATCATGTGATTTACGCCGAAGAATCTCTCTTAAACTTGATATGGATCACAGAAGCCTCAATACAATAAAAAATATTACTTTTGATAAATAAAATATCTATAAAATTTTAATAAAATAAAATTTAAAAAAATTATCTTAACACTATGTCATAATAACTTAATAATTTGGCCTTTGGGTCTAGAGTATGCTCTCAGGGCCTATGCCCTCAAACTAATTCTGCTTAGATAAGAGCTAATTTTCCTTGGATATAAGGAAATTTAATGGCCCAAGACCTAGAGGTATATGGGGAGTGAAAATTCCCCCCCTTATAGACCACAAACAAGGTAATTATAGGTGACATATCTTTCCTTAAATAACATGGTAAGCCAATGAGTGTTAGCTTTGAATAACATTGGGCATTAGCAAATAGCAACCAATGATACCTAGCTAAGAGCTAGTCTCCCTTGGATATAAGGAAATTTAATGGCCCAAGACCTAGAGGTATATGGGGAGTGAAAATTTGCCCCCTTATAGACCACCAACAAGGTAATTATAGGTGGCATATCTTTCCTTGAATAACATGGTAAGCCAATGAGCGTTAGCTTTGAATAACATTGGGCATTAGCAAATAGCAACCCCCTACTGTTGGTTTGACAATTGAGTTATCAACCATATATTTAAAAAACTTTGAGGAATGAAATTTTTTTTTTATTACAAAATTATTTAAAATAAAATTGAAATCAAAATATTAGAGGGGAAAAAAATAGTTGATAGAATTTTCAATTACATTTACTATGACATTTTAGGAATTTTCTAACACGATAGAGTTTGTTATTTTTCCAATGTTGATTTATTTTTAAAATATTTTGTTGTATTTATTTTTTTATTTATGTTAATGTCTCTTTAATATTTTTTTTATTCTTTCTATTTTTTAAATTATTTTTAATATTGCAATATTTTTACATTTAAATGTTATAATATTTTTTTTTATGTCAATTTCATTTTTGTTATTGATAATTTTCACTAGAATTTGAAATAATTTTAAGTAGGTTTGTCTTTTATTTAATTTTTTTTTTGATATTAAATATATAGTTATAGATGTGTTTTTAATAAGGGAAAAATGTGTTTTTATGAGAAAGATAACCTAGATTGTATTGTAACCCATTAAATGTAGATTAATTAATTTATGTTGAAATTTAGTCCCCACCAAATCACTAATTTAAATCTCATAAAATAAATTAAAAATAAAAACCACTTTTATAAAAATTATCCAAAAAAATCATTCTTATACTAGTTATTTATAAAAATACTATGAAACATGAGAATAAATAATAAAATAACCAAAACAATTTCAAATTAACTCTATTACTAAAATTTCAATTGAGAAATATATTTATTTTTATTAAAAAAATGAAAAGTAAATCAATATACATCTTCCACATTAATTCACTTAAATGAATGTTGACCACACTTTTTAATATATGTTCTTTTATTTCACCTAATGAATAACTATAGCATATTAACATATTATATCTAGAGAACTTACTATAAAGATATTAGTGTAGTTTATGAGAAATAAATTTTGAAATTCAAATCATATAAAAATTATATTGGAGTTAAATAAAAATCAACAAAAGAAGGACGTAACATTAACTTCTACTAAACCAATGAGAAATTTTCCACTGCCCACATGAAAAGGCATCCGCGTGTCATCATGACAGTGTGGAGGTCTTTTACCTCGACTTTCTAAATTTATTTTAATAATACTATAATTTGTGATAATCACGTGCGACGTGCAGTAGCAAATGTTAGTAGTTGTTATTTGTGTTTTAATTAAACAAAATTAGATGCCTAAAGAACGCTCCATCAAATGGAAATGCAGTAACGACACACTCAAATTAATTATATGTATACCTGGATTTACTTCATTGATTCATCTCCTTCAACTTTTTAATAATTAATTTCTCTGTCGTAATTTCTCTGTCTTACGATACGGACATAGAAATTATTATGATTTCTAATTATTAGTTAATTTTGAAAAATACAAATTCGCTTAATTAATTTTAAATTTTAAAATTAAATATAACATTTTTTATTTTTAATATATGTCTAAGTCACTGTTGTTAAATTTCAGAATTTTAGGTGTTTCATTTTTTTAGGGTACTGAAATTATTTCCACCATTAAAAATGGTTTAAACTCTCTTAAGTTCCAAATTGTTTGAACAAAATATTGCCAAATTTCAACAAGAAAATCAGCGTCCCAAAAAAAATAAAGATTGTCAAATTTCAGAATTTTAGGTGCTCCATGTTCTTGAGGGTGCTAAAATTATTTCCACTAGTAAAAATGATTTAAACTCTCCTAAGCTTCAATTTTTTTGAACAAAAAATTGCCAAATTTCAACAAGAAAATCATCGTCCCAGAGAAATTAAAAATTATCACCCACCCAGAGAACTCCATGAAAAATGAGTTGAGCATCATGTTTTTTCCTGTAAGGCAATGGTAGTGTGAGACTTGAAATAATGAAAGAAAAAGTATTGTATAAAATGTTTAAAACTAGCGTTTGCCCCAAAGGGTGCAAAGACACGCCGATAGAGGTGTAGAGGAATGTAGAGTGGTGTAAAGGTAGTGTTGCAAGAAACACAAATATGGACTTGGAAGGCACGAGGAAACAAGAGGCAAGGGTTGGGAAAAATGGGAAGGGGTAAAGTAGAGGGTTGTTTGTGGGACATGGGAGTAGATGAAATTGCATATTTGTATCCCACCTCAAAAGGAGGTTATAGACATTTTCAACATTGATTAGACTCTCATTTAGCATGCATTTTGAGTGAGTGAGCACGCTCTTGGGTATAGTGGGTGGTCATTCCTCTTGGTCTTCTACCCCCTCATGGATGGTGGATGAATGGGAGGATGTTTTGCATTATATACGATATTGTTGACCTAACATATTAGGTCCCACCCACACACCCAAAGTGAGTGTAGGAGGGTTAGATAAATACATTGCCATGGTGTAAAACAAGTTTGTTGTTGATCAAAATTGGTAAGCAATGGTTGTTGAAGATGGTTTTGGGTTTTTAGGTGAGTGGGACACATACTTTCTATTTTTGATACAGTCCAAATGCTTCCTAATCTAGATATTTGTGCAGGGTAGAATTTTATGGTTGTATTGTTTGTCATGAGGCATTTTGACAGTGACCAATAACTTAGTTCCATAGCCAAGCATACAGGAATACAAATTAAATATTCTTATCATTGAGTGAAAATTGTCAAGTTCAAAAAAGAGAGGCATAGTATACACTTCTAAACAACAATTAGAGAACCACGAATAAAATTTAGGCATAGTATATACTTCTAAACAACAATTAGAGAACCACGAACAAAATTTGATGGTTGAACGATTTTTCATGAGGCATTCTAAGTTTATCTGTCATCTTGATGTGCACTTGGCTTCATTGGAAGTATTCCTGCACTTGAAAATGATTTTGTTTTTTCAAGTAGAGTAGGATAGGAAGAGAAATAAAAAAATAAAAAATAAGAGAAAAAATTAAAATCTCAGGTGAAAACCTCCTTTGAGGCGTCTGAGATTGGCTCATTGATTTAAAACCTCCATGAGGCAATCAATGGGCTGGAAAAAAGAGAAAAAACAAGAAAAAGAAAAGACCATAGGTGAAAACCTCCTTTGAGGCACCTAGGCAAACCTACTAGTTGAAAACCTCATTGAGGTGGCTAGTAGGCCTAAAAAAAAAAAAAATCTTTGCTCCATGTATCTCTCTGTCATGAATGTAGGTGTTATCCAAACTCTGCAAGCAAAAAAAACAAGTTAGCCACCAAAATAAAAGTTGATCAAAGTCCTAGTCAAAGGAAGTCAAACTTGGACTTCCTCCTCCTTTTCTCAGATGCTCTAGAAGGACCAAGGCCAAGGCAATCCATCACCCTCATCTATTTCCACCATCCACTCATCATTCCCAAGCTTTTACCACTCATTTTCCTTGATGTCCTGAAATACCGCAGGAAGGTTACTACAAGAAACAAAAATAAAAAGAGAAGAAAATTATTTTTGTCATATCTTGAAAACAATACATTTGTTTTCCAAGTTTTTCAAGGGGAAATGCCTATGGATCATAGTAACACGCCCAAGAAATTTCAATAAATTCTAGTGCACAGTTTTCGAGAAATCAACCTCCATCACCTACAACCATTTTTTTATTTTTATCAACATTCGTGCATCTATTTGAAAATTTGTTTCGTGGGGAGATTGATATGGATGATGGTAACATGCCTAAGCAATTTCAACAAATTCCAATGGATATTTTTTTAGAGATCGACCTCCAACACCTACAACCATTTTTAAATTTTCTCAACATTCATGCATCCATTGGCCAATTTTTTTTATAGGGAGGTGCATAACGATGATGGAAACATGCTCAAAAAATTTTAGGTCAATCCATTTTACCATTTGGGAGATATGGACAAAACAAGTATGCTACACGAGGTTGCCTTGAATTACTACAGAAAGATCCTGTAGTATTGCAGGATGGCCGAAAAGAAGCTATAGGAGGAAACATGATTGGAGAAAGGGGTCAGAAGGTCATGTATTCTTTAGGGAAGGTTGATATAGGTCCCCCAACACCACTTTCATCACTCATCCACTCCATCTAACCAAAATCCATCTTCAAATTCTACTTTGACTTACATGAAAAAAAAAAAAAACTGTCATCAACTTTTCCACCACCTACACCACCTCTTTATGATTTTAACCCCGTCCTTATACCTCCTATGACTTTCCATCAAACCCACATATATCAATGAGGTCACTAAGATGAATTAAATGAATGGTATAGGAAGAGGATTCCTCTTGTAAGCAACCTACATAGTTACACCAGAACTCAACATCCATTTTTTTTCACTCACACAATAGAAGATCTAGACACCTTGAGCAACATGAACCATTTCTGAAGATTGAAAAGGGGACACACCCTCCTTAGGAAGCATTCCATCCACTCCACTAGCAAAATATTGAACACTGGAAAGAAAACTACACACAACAACCTTATCAATCAAAGAATCAACAAGTTATGAAGACCTGTGTAGAAGCAAGCAAAGAAAATTAACACCTCCAGGGAAGCATGGATCGGTCATCAACTCAGTGGCAACACGCGTGCCTCTCCAACAATCATCAGGTAGGTACAAGTATACAATATTATTAACTTCTTCTCTTAAGCATATTATAGTTAGAAATTTGTTGTCAATGCATGAGAGGTGAGGTTTTATAAAGCTAAGGATGGGATATTAGTCTCAGCCACCCTCAACTAGTTAATTGCAGCTAAATCTCACACTCATGCAAATTTGCAATGTGGAAAAGCCAAATTAAGAAGGGTGACGATTTTGAGGAGTGGGGACAACAGCTTAAAGAGGAAATTTGTGGAAAGGCCAAGTCACCAATGCACTCCAAGCCCTCCATCTAGTTCATATCCACTATCTATCCATCATTCATCCATCGCATTTTATAAGAAAAAATTAACATTTTTCAAGAACAAACCATACAGTTTGTCTCACCCTAAAAATTTCTTGAAACAAAACACAGAGCACATCCTCTCTGTTTTCAAAAGCCTACACTACTCCCTCTATACCCTAGCATCATTCTCCAAACCCTCTACATAATTTCTCATCACTCCCATACAGTTAGAAGACCCTAAAAGAGAAGGAATGACTGCTAAAGGAAGGCAAAATGCTGCTACAAGAAGGAAGAAAGGAACAAATTGTGCTAAATCCCAAAATGGCAGTGCTTAAGAGAGACCTAATCAAAATACATAACTCCAAGGCCAATAGGCAATAATCTTGGCTACAAAAGAGAATAAGGAGGCAACAAAAGGCAAGAATGCATTCACCATCAAAATAGAACTCAAACTGCAAAAATGAAAAGAGGCTTTCCAAGAGGCCTCTAATCTCTTTCTAGCTTTTATCCAAGGCCTAAAAAATGTTATAGAAAGGGGAGAAAGGCATGGAAGTCAAGTTGAGGGCTTACCCTAGGCTTAGACTATCATTTCTACTCAAAACAAGTTTAAACAAGCCGCTACAAGGTATCATGTAGTTAATACAGGAATTACTACAGGGTTTCCTGTAGTTACTATTGGAATTACTACAGGATGTCCTAATTCTCATCTAAAGGCATTTTGAAGATTTCATAGGTCTCCAAAAGTTGGAAAAAGGTAGCAGGAGGTTCGAAAAGGATGTGGAAGACCTTGTCAAATTGAAAAATATTCAAGAACTAATCATGAATAAGGGGAAGAAGGCAAGCTAATGGTCTCAAGAAGCACTGTGATTTTTCTATGCACAAACAGTTTTCGAAAAATGAGTGAAAATGGAATGAAGGTTTCAAGGGAGACGATATGAATAAAATGGATCCACAAGCCAACATTGTTCACTTGCAAAGAGGAAAGTTATGATTTTAAAACACTGTTAAACAATCATGAAAAGAATAACTACATTTTTGTGGTTGTACTTGCAGAACTTATAGCCAAGATTATTAAGAGAAAGGACTGACGAATGCATAAGAGAAAGGCTGCCAGGGCCATGAATGAGGCACAATGAGGTCACTAAGTTGCTCAGAGGATGAGAAACATTTTTAGTAGGGGGGTATGATGGGCCTCTAAATTAGACATAAATTAAGGCCCATCTGACCATTCTTCAACACATTAAACCTCTACCTTTGCATTAAATAATGCATTTTTAACTTTAATATGTCCATATGAAGGTTTATGGATAATTGCATATTTGTGCCTAATATTATTATTTTTTGTGGAATATTGTAAGAATATTGGGCAAATTATGAAGATTTGGAGGAGGAGATAATTTAAGGACTTTCCCCCTACAACAGGAGGATAAATATTAAATAATAAATCAATGAGATATTTTGAAATAATTGCACAGATTCTGGAGCTCCAATGATTAATAAAATCTAGGAATGTGTTCTGTGTCATTTAATGCAGATTCCTAGTATTGGGAACGAGATCCACTAATTAAGGGATTTTGGTGGAGAAAGCTTCCTCCTTTCATGGGGAATGATTCCTAAATTTTTTTTATGAGTACCAAGTCAAATTTTCCTCTAGGGGTTGATTTTTATTAGTCTTATGGAGAGAACTCGTATTTTTGCAGCTCCACTTTCATTTCTTGTAGGGATGTAATTGTATTTATGGAAATAATGAAGATTGGTGCCATGTTCAACTTCTAAATCTTGGTCTCCTTCATAGGACTCTGAGTTTCCTTGGGATTGGCCATCCCAGGAGCCTTAAATCCCTTTTGCATCATTTAATTTTCTTCTTTTCACTTCTTATTCACATGCATCTCTTGTTCTTGTTTTTTTTCTATTTTTGCATAGTATTGATGATTTCTTGTTGTAGAATTGGGTTAAATGGTTGAAGTAAGTTCTTTTTCAGGATAAATAACATCATTTCGGTCTTGGAAAAACTTTGAAAGGTCATAGTAATCATTGAGTTACTGGGATTAGTTTGCTTATTCCCAAATCTATATTTCTAGAAGTCCTTTGTGGAAAACAACAGTAAAATTACGCTATTTTTTAGAGCATGTTAATGAGCTTCAATCAAGTTGATTCCACTTGAAATAGATCAAAAACAATTTCTAGTTAATAACAAAAATTATCCCATTGCATTTGCACTTTATTAGGTTAGGCATTTGATAGATTTACTAGCTCACTAGTTCTCGAATTTCTAGATTTTAGACTAGTAATTTTCTGCTATTTTTTAACATGGGTTAACAGAGGTATTTTTGAGTGATTCCACTTGGAATGGAGACCTAAGACATCCTAGTCAATAAAAAAAATTCCCATCCAATTTGGATTTGATTTTCTTGGTCATTTGGTGAATTATAGTTTCCTGTAGTAAATCTGAAGTTTCCTGTAGTAAATACAGGATCTCCTGTAGCAGCCTTTCAACATGTATATACTTACCCAAATTCACTCAAGAAGCTTGGTTATATTCCCTTAGGGTTGAATCAATACCCCTGGGCTCTAAATAAATGATTAGGAAATACTAAAGACCACTTAGGAATTACCTCTTTACCCATGCAAAACATTTCAGTGATTTGGGCTAATGGACAGATTTATGAAATGGATAATACAATGATGATTGTCGCATCCAATGAACTTTGTTAATGGACCTAAACTATTTGAAATTTAATGATTGACATTCACTTCATGGGATTTACTTTATGTAATTAGAATAGGTTTCTTTCCTTGTATTTTCTTTCTTGCAATAGGTTAAGGTTTCCATTTTGAGCATTTCATTTTCTGCAATTAGTTTAGGATCTAATTTTATTACATTCACTCCATTACATCATGGTATCAAAGGAAGGACACATTGTATGTTGCACATACAGTGCCGATACCTCTTAAGTTTGTACAAACCCTGGGTTGATAATTAAAGTTGGTAGCCTTGGGCGTTGTAGCATTCTTGTTGCAATATCGATGCTCATCAAACACCATGTGGTGTTAATTGGTTTTATGGTTAATGAATTTAGGCTTCTGTGATCCATATCAAGTTTATTGAGAAGGGTTTTCATCCAATCTTAATGGTTATCCTAATGCCAATCTTAATGGTTAGCCTAAGGCCAATCTTAATGGTTATCCTCTCATACTTGGGAGGCCTTGGTTAGCCACCATTGATGCCTACATCAGCTGCAGGGCTGGAAACATGACTATAAAAAATGGGCATCTATCAAAGGAGTTGGTATTGTACCCTCCAGCTCAACCATCTTTAGAACATGATTTACCTTTATGGCTAGAAGAGGAGGAAGAAGATGAAGTCTACTCAGCTCAACTCTATACCCTAGAAACTGCCATGGGAGGAGGACAGCCTGATGAAGATGATTTGATTGAACACATCCTCCAAAATCCAACTCCCAACACCTTTTCCTTAGAGGAAGTAGTAAAGGAAACCAAGAGAAACCATCAGATTGATCTATGCTTAGCAGATTCAAACCCTACTCGTGTCAAGACAATAGAATTTGGCCCTGAAAGAACTTTGAAAATCAACCCCTCTCTTTTTGTACACCAAGAAGAAGAGTTATGTAACATGCTAAGGGAACATTTGGATGCCTTTGCTTGGATTTACAAAGAAATGAAGGGAGTGCACCCCTTAGTGTGTACTCACCACATTTATATCAAAGAAGGTTGTAAACCAGTCCGACAACCACAAAGGAGAATGAATCCCGCTCTCAAGGATATAGTCAAAGAAGAACTGCAAAAGCTATTAGATGCATGATTCATTTACCCTATCTCGGATAGTGAGTGGGTATCTCCTTTGGTGTTGGTTCCAAATAAAAATGGGAAGTGGTGGATTTATGTTGATTACAAAGAGTTAAACAAAGCAACAAAGAAGGACCATTTTCCTCTACCTTTCATTCACCAAGTGTTAGATGGCCTAGCCGGGAAAAAGTTTTTCTCTTTCTTAGATGGGTTCAGTGGGTACAATCAAATCCAGATTAGCCCAAAGGACCATGATAAAACCACCTTCACGTGTCCTTGGGGTAATTTCACTTATAGGGTCCTTCCTTTTGGTCTATGCAATGCCCCTGCCACTTTCCAAAGCACTGTCCTGAGTATCTTTGCCAAGCTAGTCCATGATGCAGTGGAAATTTATATGGATGAATTTACACCCTATGGGTGTGATTTCCAGGAGGCTCTCTCTAACTTGGGTAAGGTGCTAAACAAATGCATTGAAATGAACTTTTCCCTTAGTCCTGAAAAATGTGATTTCTTGATGACTGCAGGGACTCTTCTAGGTCATTCAGTATCCTAGAAAGGACTTCAGATCGACCCAAATAAGATAGCCATCATTCAAAGGGTCTGAGCTCTGCAAAAATAGAGGGATGTCAGAATTTTTCTAGGTTTAGCCAGATACTATAGGAGATTTATAAAAGACTTCAGCAAGTTATCTTCTCCTTTATTTGGGTTATTGGCCAAAGACTCTGAATTTTTATGGTCAGAAAGTTGTCAAGAAGCCTTGGACACCCTAAAGGACAAGTTGACTATTGCACCTATTCTCCGAGGCCCAAATTGGGCTCTTCCTTTCCATATACATGTCGATGCCTCTCACAAAGCCATAGGAGAAACTCTAGGTCAGATAGATGGCAAGCTACCTTATGCCATTTATTTCATCAGTAAGAATCTGTCAAAAGTTGAGCTGAACTACACAATGGCTGAAAAAGAGATCCTAGCGTTATGCATTCATTGAATATATTTAGGAATTACATTACTGGTTACCAAACATTTGTACATACTGAGCATGCTGCAATTAAGTACTTGATGAATAAACCCGATGTAATGCCCAGATTATTAGATTGTTACTTTTATTGCAACAGTTTGATTTAACTATCATCGATAAGCCTCGCAAAGAGAATGTTGTTGCATATTTTTTATCCAAATTGACTTTGCCTACAAGGGAGGAAGGAATGGTTGATGATCAGTTACCAAATGAACACTTATTTGCCATTTCAGTTCTCTCTTCATGGTTTGTTGAAATAGAAACTTACCTAGTGTGTGCACATTTTCCACCAAATTTGTCCTCCAAGGAAAAGGGTAAGATTGTGAGATTATGATGTAGGGGCATAAACCTCCCAAACCAAAATTTGATTCCAGAAGGCACATCATGGCAGTCGTGGCGAGAGGACATGATTCCCTCTAAGTTTATGTAAAATGTAAAAATATGTGGAAGCCTCTAGAAGGTGTGTCATGGAAATATTCATCATTTCTGTTAGCATTTGTTTTTTTTATTTAGAGGTAGCCAGCAAATGTCCAGAGACAGTCGACCCAGTACAATGTAAAATCAAGCCGAGAGGGAAGCCAAATCTTGATAGGTAGTAGTCTATAATTATGTTTATTTTGGAATATATACATCATTTGCATGTTTTTATGTGGTTAATATGCACATACAAACCTCTTTCAATCGATTCTTTCCATATTTAGTTAGTGAGGTTTGAAGAGGGAGTAAGAGAGGTGGAAGTGAAAAGTAGTGAGTTGTCCCAGGAAATTTATTCCAACCAATCAGAATAGACAAAACATTTTACGACACTTTTACACAGGGGGGGACTCGAACATTGGTCTTCTTGGAGGTGAGTTGCATATTTACAAACTTGTTGTTTATAAGACAATTCTCTTTGGCATGAGCATGAGGTTGAGTTAAGTCCAAAGGGGAGCATAATGTTATAGCCTAGAAGCATGAACAAAATTGGGCCTATGAGGGCCTCACAATTGTTGAGAGTCATCAATCTGCCAACAATGATTTGATATCATTAAAGTCTTGGGCCAATCACAGGCCATCGAGCTCTAGAGGAAGGGTCATTGGAGACCTAGTTTCACACCCAACAACACTGTCAGACCCCATATTCTTAGTCAAACACATTTCATCAGGAGATGAAGGAAGTATATTGGAGTGAGGCTTGCTACCACTCAATAAGCCAACGACTGTTGATCTCTCTACTTGATCGTTATTGTTGATTTCCTAGGTCACGCAAAGAAGTGCTTCGTCACTGGGGAATTGTGTGACTGCAAACTAAGGGAGGTCATACCGACAGGGTGGATGAAATGAATTAAGAGTTGAAGTGGTCGAGGACTGGAGAAGAATGTTGATCCTAAGCATGGTTATGTCCAATGCCTAAAATTTCGAAATTTTGGGGCTTCGAGAATTGTAAACTCGTTGTTACAAATTAGGTGAGAACTAGCCATGTTTCATGGGCCCATTACCCATAGGTTCAGGGATGGAACCTTGAGCGGTCCAAACTAAACATACCCCAAACTGATTTTCATCATTGGGGTACTCTTTGGATGGTACCTAAGTATGAGGAATTTCAAGGCACCACTGATAAAAAGGAAGCATATGATGGGAATCATTCTTCATAGTATTTTAGTTGCATCAAGAGGCGGTCTACAACCTAGTATAGGGGAGATGTGTGTAATGTAAGTTTGTCAACATTTATTAAAGGCCAGGAAATATCTATATATATATATATATATATATATATATATATATATATATATCTATATATATATATATATATATATATAGATAGTCAACATTTATTAAAGGCCAGGAAATATCTATCTATCTATCTATATATATATAGAAAGGAAAGAAAAATGTGTCATATTCATATTCAAATTAAAACATATATAAATGTAAACTGTAATGTAAAATCTAAAACGTAAAATCCATATAAATTAAAAGAATGATTCTATAACCATATTTAAATTAATTAATAAGCACATAAAAACTTAATACTTACAATAACCTTACAATATAACAATATTTTTAACCATGCATATTCACCCCCACTTTACCATGGATATTATTAACTTGTAATAGGATTTGTTACAATACCATGGCTTATCAGTACTAGATGCCCAAAAACCATAACTCATTTCAAAATCAAAATAATTTATTTTTATAACATTTTTAAATTAAATCTAAAATAAAAAAAGGTTATACTTATTTTTGAGATATATTTAAACCCTTTATCCTCGCCACTATTAAAAAATATTTCATAGATATTGAAGAGAGAGGGAAGGAGAGAGGGAAGGAGAGAGGGAGAGAAGGAGATGGATTTTAAGGGGGAGAGAGGGGGGAGGGGGGGGGATAAAAAATACATAGAGAGATAGAGGTGAAGAAAGAGAGGGAGTGACAAGGGAGAGATGGAGAGAGAGTGACAAAGAAATGGTGGGGGGAGAGAGAGAGACAGAGGGTGGTGGGATAGAAACGGAGAGAGGGGAAGGAAGAGAGAAAGGACTTGAGAGAGAGAAGGAGAGAGAGACAGAGGGAGGTGGGATAAAAAGGGAGAGAGGGGAAGGAAGAGATAAAGGACTTGAGAGAGAGAAAGAGAGAGAGTGAGGGAGAGAGGAGAGCAAGAGGGAAGAGAGAAATGTTACTTTTAGATGTAAAGTATATAATTTATTTGAGCCTTAAGCAATCCAAGCCTCAAGTGAAGTGACATGATTACCACTAGCAAGAGTTGTACAAAGACTACATGGACACATCTTAATGTTCACGCACATGTATAAAGGATATACATGTGGAAAATTAGGTTTATGATGCTAGGTAATCATGCGACGAGTGCACAATAGTGTATATGATGAATGGTTTAGTGGAAATTATAAGTGACTTCAAAATTGGAACAAAGAACATTTAACTTAGTTATGTTTATTTAATGTGTTCATGTATTTTTTGTAAAACTAAAAACTAACAATCTTATTTGTTTCTATAACCTCTTTTAGTGGCCTAATTAACTTCTCTATCACTTTTCTCAAGTTTATTCCTGTCATCTTCTATCTTTAGTGACGTTGTTTATAATATCACCAACCTAAATCCATCTTAACTCCAGATCTACCAAGTGTCAAGAGGGATCGAATCTATTAAGGTGCAAACATCTTCTAGTGAACAAAAATATTTGATTGTTCTTGGAGCTTGATATATTTGGAGTTAAGATGGATCTAGGCCACTGATAACATCAATGATGTGAACAACACTGAAATCTATTTCCATGTGATGATTTGGATGATAAATCTTCTCTTAGTAATGACTTTGATAGATGAAACAAAGGAGATTTCGATGATAATAGTGGTGTAGAGGAGAGATATGAGGATGTTTTGAATGATGATTGTGTTAATAATAATATATATATTTTCATATGAGTGGAGAACTTTACCGCAACAATAAACATGATGGAAATTTTCCTCCAAGTGAGCATTTTAAACGGATTAATGATAATAATGAAGATTTTCATCTGAGTGAGAGTTTTGAAGGTAGTGATGATGATTATGATGACGACAAAAAAATTACTCCAAAGTGAAGAATTTAGAAGAACTAGTGAAGATGATGGTGATTTTGAAGAACAATTGGTACTCCATCGTTGGCTAATTTGCCATCGATATTCAACACGGGAATAATCTGTTTCCATTTGAGCTGCATCAATAGACAGTTGACCACAGTTGCTAGCATCATTAGCCATTGACCATTTATCCCCATTTTTAGAATAGCCTAATGACAATCCAGTAGATACACCTGGTGAGTAAAGATGTCCTCCACTCGTAAGCCACTTTTTGAAGCTTCCAAATGCATAAAACTCAGAAGTACTTGGAATAATTATACTGCCAAGATCATTAAGCTTATCTCTTACATGCATACTTCTTTTACTAGAATTTGCCTATATGGATTGATCTTTTTCTAAATTTTCCTTTGGCATATCAGTGTTTCCTATAGTCATCGTCTCCACTCTCTGACTATTTCCCTGATTGCCACTGTTTTCAGAAATTGTCTGTGGGATGCAATTGTTTTCCTCCCTGCTATTGTTCTCTGAAACTGCTCGTGCGATGCCATTGTTTTCCTCCCTGCTGTTGTTTGCTGAAACACTCTGTGTGGTGCCATTAGTTTCCTCACTGCTATTGTTTTTCGAAGCTATCTGTGGGATGTAACTCTTTACCTCATTTTTTGTGTCACTTAGCTCAAAAGAGGGGTGAACAACAACGAACTTGATAAAACAATTGTCATCGTCTTGTGATTGCTCTTTCGAATCAATAACAACTGGATTGATGTGTCTTTTGCCGAGTGAAATTGGTGGACATGAATACAGCTTAGATAGTGAACTCGAGCTAAATTCATTGATAGTTTCTATGTGCGCATGTGCTAAATAATAAAGATGCCTTTTGGAGTTTCTATCCCAAAGGGGTCTCTTCCTCCTAGCAAGAAAGGCATCATATTCCTCCACTATATGAAAGCTTTGCAGGAATTTGGATCTCGAAATCCTCGCCCGGCCATTCTTGTCAATCAGTTCCTCGAATATTTCACTATTGTTAGCGAAAAGCGAATCTGAATCTGGCCCTGTTTTCTTAGAAACATGGCACGTTTGTCCATCGTCCAGGCCTTCCATTAAGTCCCATGTAAATATGATCTCTACTTTTTCCTTCTCTGTAGCCTTATATTCTTCTGATTCTCCCTCTGCAACTTCGTGTTTTTCTGATTTTTCCTCTTTCAACGAACTTTCTGATTTCATATCTGAGTTTACTCTTACATGGTTTCTACTATTAAGCCTTTCACCTGTAAATATTCCCGTATCAGCTTATGCTTCTTCAAACTAAAAATCTGTAGATTACTCGTTAAAACAAAATTTAATGAATGGAATATTTATATCTATGTGTGCAAGGAAAGGTTTCCAATAGACTAATAGAAACGTGAATCAGGGGTGAAGATATGACATTCCGGTATGATTGAATATGCAATCGACATGAAGATGCCCTCACTTTTCAAAGTGTTCAACTCCCTGTGAGTACCTACGAATAAGCGGATCAGGAAGGTGCAAGTTTTAAGCGATTTTAATGGAAGAATACACTGCCACAGCTACTTCGCATAAGGAAGATGCATGTGATTACTGGTTCACCCTTTAAAGGCCACATGCCTGTGAAAGGGACTCACTAATGGTGCACTTCATGTATTTAGCCAAGTGCAATGCATCTAGATTTTAGATAAAGTAGAATCAACATGGTGACAGGATGAGGGCGAGCACCGAGTGGAGAGCACTGGGTAGCGACCAATCAGGTATGTTCAGACCATTTTTCTATCCTACACTCTACGCACTATGATCATATCCGTCTTGGACTGGCCTGGCCCAGACACATGTTCGTCAACCTCGACTACATCCATCGCTACACTACCCAGACACCTGTCTATCCTTCGTATGAACGCGTGACTCTGTTACTTCTGGCCGGGTAGACGCGTCTTTACTGCCTTCTACGTGCCCTCTCATAGATTTGCCATATATATCTATCATAGACTAGCCTCTGGTTTTCCTTTCTCAACCTGTTTACCAAAACTGGAGCATTTTTTTCTGGCTGTAAGGACTCTCTTCCTTATTGGATATACTGCTATTACAGTCAAATCTACTTATACATCTACTATCATTCACTGTTTCTTTTCACTGAGTGGTTCATGGTGCTCGGTGCTCAACACTCGGAACACGCTCGCGCCTCAGGTCAGTGTATTTATCTGTCTCAAATATAGTTTAATTTGTTCCATAGTTTTTACATACAGTTATAGTATCAGTTATGTAGATGTTAATGGCTATATTCTATCCTTCGTAATTTTAGCACATATTTGGGTTATATTATATCTCTGCTGGAGGTTCTTTTTTGCATCCTATCTATGTCTCTTATGTCTTGGATTGGTTCAACGTGCTGTTCATGGATATCCAATTCGAAATTGAGGATTATGTTGTCATATCCAAGCTGTGCTCTGATACCCGATTCAAGGTTGGACCATGGTGGTGCATTTTCATATTTACTGTAGCTGTGTTGTATGCCCTGGTTTATCTTTCTGAGTTTCTATCGATCTCTAGTTTTCCGTCGCCTGTATTTCAAGTTTTTGAATTTTCCGGGCGAGTCGTGGAGCTTTGAACCTCTGAACATTGATCTACATTTACTCCATCCATTAATTCCCGCAGCCACTATCTACTTTGCCAGATCTGCTTGATCCTTTCGTGGTCGTCATTGCCTCGATGGACGATCTCTCTTATCCCTTAAGCTGACTGAAGGGATGTTCCTGGTGGATGGACATTTATTTCCACACTCTCGCATTTACTTTTTTATCTAATATGGTCCTCTTTCTGTCACTATAGTTACTCTGGATTCTCCCTCGTAATGTTGCGTTGATCCTTTCCCTCCTTATCTGTACCTTCTTTATCTATAAAAAGATCATTCTCCTGTCAGTAAATCCTATTGGGATCCCCAACCTGACCTCTCGGTGTCAGATCATCTCCCGTCATGGATTTTCACACTGACCATTCTGCTGAGTCAGCCATGGTCCGTGCTACTTTAGAAGCGGAAAAATCTCGTGCCAGATACGCTCCTCAGTCTGGTTGGAAAGACTCGCTGGAAGCTGACATCATCCTACCCTCTCTATTTGATATACCTCAACGGGACGATGATTTGACTTTCAGGCCGCGTTCAAAAAATCATCGACCTGTTAAAACCTCTCCACCTCCTTCTGCCATCAACCTGGATGGTCCTCTATTAACAGACAGGATTATTAGCTTACAGAAGAGGGTGCTTGTTGGTAGATGGTTTTTCCCATCTATGGAGGATTCACAAATCAGAGCATGGATTGATGCCAGGTGGTCTCCTCTTCTGGGATACTCCCCTACCATTGTTCGCCTCATGAACAACTGGTATAGTTTCCACTTCCTCCGCATCACTGACCTGGAAACCATCTTTTCAAAACCCTGGGTGAAAGATAGAAGTTTTTTAGCTCTGCACAGGTGGTTTATCGGATTTGATCCACTTCGATGCACGCCCCAGAATAACTACATTTGGCTCAAATTGCCTGGCCTGCCTCTCGAATTGTGGACCAAGGAATCCATGGAGAAAATTGGGAACGTTGTTGGGCGTTTCATATATGTCGACCCTAGATGTATCGGTGCAAAAGACAAGAGGGTAGCCTGGGTTCTCATCGAAAAAGAATTCAGGGGTGGTTTTCCTGAGACTATTGATCTTTCCTGGGAGCTCTCCAAGTTTCAACAACGTTTAGACTACTGGGGCGTGCCTTTCAGGTGCTCCAATTGCCATAAAACTGGACACCTCTTTCCAAAGTGCCCATGTCGCCCGAGTGGCCGAATGAAGAAGGCAGCATATATTCCCTCCTCGGCGCTCGACAGAGACACTTCGGCCTTTGACGGGCCTTCATCCAGGCAGATATTTCGGGCTCCTATCTTTTCCAAAGATGCTCATCTTTCTCCTATGGGTCGATCCCTGGAACGATCTGCTAGCCTCCCTCTATCTAGATCTGTCTCTGTGGACCCTTCACATCGTAACTCCATCTTGTCCGCTGATCGACAGAGATCCTCTACTGTTTCTAAATCCCCCTCTCAACCCCCTATTGTCCCGTCGGCCAGAATTCTGAGTTTCTCCTACATTTCGCCGCCTCGCGTTCCAGATTCGGACCCTGAAATTCCCCTCCCTCCCGCTCAAACTAAGCCGCATGGCACCAACCCATCGTTTGTCCTTTACATTTCATCGTCGACCCAATCTCCCCCCTCCCACATCCACTCTATCCCTATCCCCTCGCTTGGCGTATCCCCTAAGATTAATAATCTTTCTCCCTCTTATCCTCCCCCCCTATTCCCCCGTCCTGTGGGTTGATACCTGATTGCAAAGGAAATGTGCCATATATCCCTATTTCCCCTCCTCCATCCCCCCGATCCTCCCCTCACAATTCCTTTGATCAGGACATCGACCTGCTTCTCAAAAGGGCGTCACTTAAACTTCAGCCGTTGACTATCCATTGTCCTTCTCGTTCCCCCTCACCCCACATTAGCCCCAGATCTGCGGGGAACATTATTGTCCGACGTAAGGAGAAGCACGGCAGCAGGCATTTCTGGGGACGGAAGGGAAGATTGGATCTGACAACCAGGGATCTATCCTTAATTGACATACCTGTGACTGAGATAGCTACTGATGATTTTTCTGAAAATGGGCCTCTTAGAGCTTGCCGGCCCCTGGAGGCCCCCAAATGATTGACATTCTATCTATGAATATTCGGGGCCTTGGTGCTGAACACAAATTTTTGGCCCTTAAACATCTTTTTGCCTCCTCGAAATCTAAAATGCTTCTCATTCAGGAAACCATGCATGATAGCTCTCAGACCATCTCTTACTTCAGGCGAATGCTTCCGTCATGGCATATGGTTGCCTCAAACGCTGTGGGTATGTCTGGTGGTCTGGTTGTATTATGGGACCCCAGGTGGATTACTGCTGCTGCTTTTCAATGCTTCGCTGGCATTCTTGTGCTGGCTCATGTCCGGGGATCCAATGACCCCATCCACATTTTAAATATATATGCTCCTTATAAAAATCGGTCCCCATTCTGGAATTATCTGTTTTCTTCTGAACTTCTTGATATTGACTCGTTGATTATTGGTGGAGACTTTAACTGTACCTTTTGTAATGACGAGATATGGGGCAATGGCAGGAAATTTGATCCTATGGGGAGCCATATCCGGGAATCTATCATCCAAAAGAATTTCATTGATATATTGCCTGTTGATCAAGGCCCAACCTGGGACAATGGAAGATCCAACAGTTCCTATCTGGCGAAAAGAATTGACAGATTTATTTTCCATGAGCGATTGATTGAAAAATATGGGCCTCCTTCTATGAACATCATTCCATCCTTCATATCCGATCACCGGCCCATTACCTTTCAATGGAAATATGAAGAACGCAGATTTGGATATCCCTTCAAGTTCAATCGGACTTGGCTGGCTGATGAAAAGTTCAATACTTTTATAAATGATACTTGGAAGCAATATCCCAAGCAGGTTAAGGACTCTCCTTGGCATTTCATTGATCGCCTGCAATCCCTTCGTATGGAGGTAAAAAAATGGCAACATGAGAAGGCGACCTCCAATAAAAAGGAGCTGATGGACATAAACAAGGAATTAGAGCACTTATCTTTTCTCCTCAAAAATCCCCCCATGTCGACCTCCACCAGGAATCGTATTTGGGTCTTAGAAAAAAGAAAACAAAAGATTTTAGAGCAAGAAGAAGCTACGTGGAGGCTCAAGAGCCGTGCATTATGGCTCAGAGAGGGAGATCAAAACACCAGGTTTTTCCACAGGTTTGCCAATAAGAGGAGGGAGACTAATGCTATTTGGACTATCAAGGATGAACAAGGAAGCTCTCACTATATGCAGAAGGCTATCTCCAGAGAGGCTGTTAAGTATTTTAAAAAGGCATATAGCGCGGATTCTGTCTGCGATTTTGAGGATATTCTGTGGGGTATAGACCCATACCCCACTATGTTTGATGAAGGTCTAAACAATGCTCTTATTGCTGAAGTGACAGAAGAAGAATTATTGGCAACAATGAAAACTTTCCAGAAAGATAAATGCCCCGGGCCGGACGGGTGGACCATCGACTTCTTCATCCACTTCTTTGAATTATTTAAGGATGATATCCTCAAGATGGTCGAGGATTCGAGAATGCAGGGCATCATCAGTCAGAAGATCTCCTCTACATATATCGCCCTTATTCCTAAGAAAAAGCTCTCATCCACTTTTTTTGATTACCGGCCCATATCATTATGCAATGTATTGTACAAGATCATTGCTATTCGTATCAGGAACACTCTATCTCTCCACCTGTCCACAGAACAACACGGGTTCCTTAAAGACAGAAATATTTTAGAAGCGGTGGCTCTCACCCAGGAATGCTTACATTCAATGCACTGCAGGAAAATTGATGCAGCCCTATTGAAGATCGACCTAAAGAAGGCATACGACTGTGTGAGTTGGGGCTTTATAAGATGCCTTCTGGCTAAGATTGGCCTTGATGTCAGATGCATTCGATGGATCATGGCCTGTGTGGTGGATGTAAACTTTGCAGTCCTCATAAACGGTGTCCCCACTCCTTTTTTCAAATCGGCCAGGGGATTACGCCAGGGTTGCTCCCTATCTCCACTTATCTTCATCCTTGTCATGGAATCATTGAGCTTACATATTAAAATAGTGATTCATCAAGGGAGATATAAGCCTCTGCCCATATGCAAGGATATATCCATGTCACACTCACTATTTGTTGACGATATCCTTCTGTCTGCCATGCTGTGCAGATCTACATGGATATGTCTTTATGAAATTCTGGAGAGATTCCAGAAAGCCACCGGCTTGAATATCAACGACTTAAAGTCATCTTTCCATGTCGCTGATACAAATGGAGATACTATCACATTTCTAGCTGAGCTATTCCACATCAAGGCTATTCCTATCAGGGAGGGTTTCAAATATCTTGGATTTAACTTGAAACCTGTGAGTTACAGAGCTGCTGACTGGTCGTGGATTACGGACCGTTTCTACAAGAAAATATCAACATGGGAATACAGATGTTTGTCAGTCGGAGGTCGCGCCATTCTTACCCAATCCGTGTTGGTTCAAATCATGGTTTTCTGGGCTCTTCTATTCTATATTCCTTCATCTATTATTAACAGTTTAAATAGAATGATAGCCAATTTCATTTGGGGCGGTCAGAAGGAAAAGACTAAATACCATCTCTGCAGACTTTCTAAGCTGTCTCGGCCAAAAATCATGGGAGGTTGGGGCATAATGGACTTACACTCCTTCAGAAGAGCGCTTCTATGTAAAACAATGTGGAATGCGTTTATGGGAGAGTCATACTGGAGCAAAACTATCAGAGCTAAGTATATGGACGGCCTCGACATCACTTATTGGTACAGACAAAGCACCTTTGGATCCGCCAACGGTTCTATCATCTGGAGAGGTTTTAAAAGATTGCAGCCGTTCTTTCGTAAAAATTTGATTTGGAAATTTCATACGGGATCCAAGATCATTATAGGCATTGATGAATTCGCAGGTGTGGGAGGATCGATCCATATCTCCCCACAACTTCTGAGACATTTTCACCGCAAGGGATACTTTTTTTGGGCCAGCGTTATAAAAAAATGGGACGGTGCCATCCCAATCTGGAAATCTGCATCTGATTTACAACTATCCGGGGCTCTAGAATCCCAATGGAACACTATCGCCCTATCCCTGCAATCATCTGGTCTATATCGTTCGCTGGACAAGGACAACATCATTTGGAAAGGTCTCGGCGGCAATTCGGTTGTCAGCGCTAGGCACATATATCTCCAGATTTTACAAACAGATTTTGATTCTTGTGATAATATCTTTCCGCCAGCTTTATGGAAATCTGGATGCCCTTTAAAAATCAAAATTTTTGCCTGGCTAGTTTTTTATGACAGGAATCTCACCTGGGAGAATCTCCAGAAGCGTCAATGGTGTGGGCCTGCTATCTGTTCCCTCTGCAGATTAAATACTGAAAATAACTTACACATATTCCTACAATGTCCTCAATCCTTGATGATCTGGCAACTCTTATCTACACACTTTGGCTTTGCCATGGTCAACGCTTCTACCATCTATGAAGCCTTTTATTCATGGAGCAGCATGCGCTGCAAGTGGAGGCCGATTCCTTTGATTACAATTTGGGCCATTTGGAAATGGCGCAACCGTATGATATTTGACTCCATAATGGAACCGTTTTATATAGTCTATGAATCCATCCTCAGGTTATTTGAAGCTCTTGCTCGGCCTCATCTCCCCACAGTCAATCAGCGAAGGAACCAGCTGCCCAATGATAGCTATGAATATCCCTATGCCTTTTTTGATGGCGCTGCCCAACATAACACATGTGCCTGTGGGATTCATATAATTCCAGAAGAAGGTCAATCTTATGATATCCATTGGAACGGAGGTCCCGGTACAAACAACAAAGCAGAAATTATGGCCCTGGCCGGTCTCATTTCTTTCTCTGATTTCCTTGGCATCAAAAACCTTCACATTTTTGGAGACTCCAAAGTCACCATCGACCATGTTCTGTCCATAAATAGAATTAAAAATATACACCTTACAGGCTGGTTAAACAGGATTGAGGATTGGTGGCACAACAGGAAGGACTACACCATCTCCCACATTGCCAGGGAAAAAAATCGAAGAGCAGACATTTTGTCAAAGCAGGGACTTACATCGCCGCAGGGCATATGGAGGCTGCAGATTACAATGGACAACACCACCTGCCAGATCCAAGATTTCTCCATGTCGGGTACACAATTCACTATTTTGTGATGCCAAATCTGATAAGATTTCTGTTCCCCATCTTATGTCTCATATATATGTGGTTTTTTCATACTTAACATTGGCTCATCGAAATCTATTTGTAGATATGTCTGTTGCTATATTTTTCCTCATGCACTCTTTGTAACAGTTTTTGACCAGGATACACATATCCTTCTCCTTGAGGTTTATGTGTTTATTTTTCTCTTACCAGATTAGATGCCCCATATCTATAATGTTGTACATTTTCTGTTTTGATTAATACAATATATCTATATAGCTTTTTTCATGCTGAAAAAAGAGTTTAGATAAAGCAATTTAAAGAGCGGGAAATTAAAAATGGAAAGATAACCATTTCAAATTGAATGCCTTAAATTTGATAGTGTGTTTGGATGACTAAGAATCTCATATCAGATGCCAATAGACGAATACAACTCTTTTCTTCCAAAGGAAAACAAAGAGCAACAAATTTCTATAAGGAAAGCAAGAAAAGGCTCACCTTCGTAATCTTTGCTCAGAGAAGTAAGTATATTTTCTGGCTCTGAAGGAGGTGGACGTTTCTTTGCAAGCTTGTTGACCTCGCAAATCAGAGCCAGAAATTCATGGCTGTTTGCAAGGACCAAGTCTTCTAGCAACTGTATGGCTGCGACCGAAGGAAATCGAGGATTCGAATTCTCTTGGGAATGGGTTGTTCTTAATAACTTCTTGGAAGATACACAACCCATCGCTGAAATATTCACACATACAATTCCGCTCTAACCTCGATTTTGGATATCTTCAACTGTATTGATTTCTCTGTGACAACAATCAGCAAAAGCCCCGGTCACACAAGTCGATGGACTGACCAAAAACGCAATAAGAATACAGGATCTTGTTCAGAAATAAAAAGTAATTTATTCTGCAGGTTAAGTTGTAATATATGATCCTGATAGATATAAACAATAAAGGAAATGTATGAACCTGGAAATGCTCTTTTGGCTTTCGTTATAAACGGCTGACTTAGGTCTGTAACCTCTGTGCAGTTCCTGTGAAGTTTTGAGCACAAAGGTTATTAACTTAGTCCTTAAATTCTGGCAGTTTGAAGCGAAAAAGAAAAGGAGTGTTTCTGGCTTCTTACCGAATTAAATATTCTAGCTTGATTGCTCATGTTTATTTTTTCCGGCTTCCTACATTAATAAGACGAACCTAAAGGCCAGCAGCAGTCAAGCCAAACGAAATTGTTTAAGGTAATCAGGCATGGCATGCACTGGGTTGAGCGGATTTTCAGAACCTAATAAGACGAATCTAAAGGCCAGCAGCAGTCAGGTCAACCGAAATTGATTAAGGTAATCAGGCATGGCGTGCACTGGGTTGAGCGAAACTTCAGAACCTTCCAAGAAATTTATGTTTCAAAGGTATCCATAGAGCTATTTTAAATCAAATAGCAGAGCAAAAAATCTATGTTAAAAAAAAAAAAAAATCCTAAAATTCATGTTAAATCAAACAGAGGAAATTCTTTCAATAATATGCAATTGAAACATTTACCAAGCGCTTGGTTTCAATTTCCCAAGATCACTCCATTTAGGAAAGCATGTTCCGTTGTTGGACAACCTGCGGCACAAATAATTTGCTTCATTTTCATAATGACTACAGAATTTGAGTTTCTAAATTTCTTCTACTAAATTTAGTATGTGGTTAAATTTAAGAAGACAGTTACATTGACATAAATCTTCCAAAACAATGGGAATGAAAAAATAAATAGTCACAACTCTTCAAAATGTAGGGAACCTACTATTTTAATAACAAAGTTACATTGACATAAATCTTCCAAAACATTGGGAATGGAAAAATAAATAGTCACAACTCTTCAAAATGTAGGGAACCTACTATTTTGATAACAAAGTATAGTTTTGGCCACACAATGTGAGCTGAGTCATCAAAAATAAGGCACGGCTATAGCACCCATTAGGGTTCAAACCCTATTACATCATGTGTACATTTACCAAGAAAGGGGGTCTGTGCAGCCCCACAAGGAGGTTGTTGTTCAATGAATGTCATCATGGTCATTAATTCTAGTCATGTGGGCAGGGACTCAATCAGATTTGAACCTGCGACCTATATCCTCGCCATTGGAAACATGCCTTAGGTGGATGTCTCAACCTAAAGAGGTAAGATCCTTGAAGTTAGATTGTCGTTTGGGGAAATGCATCACACAACATCACAAAGCCTTGAGTTGAAGACTTCCATCCTACATTTTTGGAGTTTCCAACCATTCCAATTCTTGGAAAACTGTAAACGTGTCCTTGCATATTTGGGTGCAAAGTTCTTTGAAGGTCATGGGAAATGTTATTAGCTAGTTTTTCTCAATTTCATGAGAGAGAGTTTCATTCTATTAGTGAAACTTACATCGAACTGGTTTGCAAAAAGGTCTTCCTCAAACAATCATTCTTGAGTATGAACACATACACTAGAAATGAAATCTGGAATATGAAAGCATCGTTTTCCAGGTCTACACAAAGTCACATCCAAACTCAACTTGAGACTCGTTCTTGCCCAAAACTCTGCAAAACTTGCCCATGACCACAACAACAACATAAGCAACTTTTTTTACGACACTGTTAGCGAACCCTGGTGGGGAAATTCCTCCATAAGCATTGTCAATTAACACCTGGCGAGTTGCTTGCAAGAGATGAAGGCAGGATCTGCCTAGATTCCCATCAATGGCTGGCCAGAGCAACACGACGATGGATTACTGAGACCGCCCAAGACTCATGAGTTGTGCTGAATCCATTCGTGAAACGAGTCCTCAGTGAAAACTCAACTTGAGACTAGTTCTTGCCCAAAACTCTACAAAAATTGCCTGAAACGCGTTCCACGTGTCAGAATGTAATTGGCTCGAACGATGAAAATGAAGCTCTCAGATTGGTTGGGTGAACAAGTTTTTCCCACCTGAACCCTACAGAGGAAATGCCTAACGACATAATTAATAGCCATTGTTATTCTTTCCTCATTTCATAGCCCTTCACTCTATCTCAATGGGTAACTGAACAACACATTTTCTGGTCTTTTGTATAAGGGTGGTTGCCGTTTTAATGCTTCAATGCCTGCAAATGCGTAGTGCAACAACCCTAGACCATGAGAATTACAATACTATCTCGGTTGAAAACTTCAAATGGAAAGAGCCACAAGGGTTTTCCAAATGCCTAGCTTCATTCACAGGTGAGGTAAATTTTTTTGTTTTAATTTTTCAGAGTACTTAGATAATTCTTTGACCAAGATGCATAAATCACCTGGAACTTGCATTTGACCTCATCCATGACCAACTTACTTTCATATCTACTTTGATTTCTATGACCAACTTCATTTCATGTTGTTCTGCTTCAATGAGGGTGCATGTGTAGCTCAGAAATCCCATGAGAATTACCACCCTATCATAGTTGAACACTTCTAATGGAAAGACACATAAGGATTTGCCAAATGCCCAAGATCATCTGTAGGGAAGTTGATTGAATGAATGTTGACAATATAGAAGTAGGGGAATTTATATTTACTGAGTTCATCTAGATGGATAGCCAAACAATGTAGCCTCTCTCATGTTTTGTTTAAAGAGAAGCCACTAATATGCTTATGTGGGCTCATAGGCAGTTAAGCAACTCAATATCATGAGAATCACCATACTATCCCAATTCATATGTAGGGATTTTCCAAATGCTTCTAGATTTTTTTTGGTGGGACGAATTCCTTTGGTTGAGTTGTCTAAGTAACTTAATACTTGCACATCATCTCATCCTAAATTCCTTTCCTATCTACTCAGTCCATCTCAATAGATATCCAAATAACACATTCTCTAATGTTATGTTTAATAGTGGTCGTTGTTCGGCTCATGGGCAGTGTAGCAACCACAGACCATTAGAATTACCACACTATCTCATCCTCAAACTTCAAATGAAGAAATTCCCAGGAATTTTCCATGTGTTCAACTTCGTTTGTAGGTTATGGAGAGGAAATACGTTTTCAAGATTTTTTTGTGTTAGGGTGATTCTAGTAAATTTCACTGGATTAGTTTTCAGGCTTCAGGTTTATGAGAACTCTTGGTTTTGATGGGTGGGATGAGAATTCATGGTTTTGACAATTGAGATCCTAACAAGGATGTTTTTAGACACTACCACTTATCTTTATGTTTAGTGATACTAACATTTTGGCTAAGTTGTCGAGTCACCTGGTTTCCATATATTTACTATGTGTTGAACGTTATGGCAATACAAATCTGACCACCCAGTTACTTGCATGTTAAGGTTTTTATGTTTGGTTTATATTAATAAGAACTGGATCACATGGCCACTTGAATTTTTTCATGCTTGCTCAAACAAAAAATTAGAACGCTTTACATTTGTAATATTCGCGTCTCTACCAAAAAAATTAATCAGAATTTGTGTGTGCAGGTCAGGAAGCACTAAATCAAGGAGTGAAGATAAGACTGGATCATATTCATGGGGTCTTCTCACCTCTCAGACCCATCAACTCGAGCTCATGGATAGACTTGGTCTCTCAGACTTTCGAACGAGACAATGATCGTTTGAATACAATAAGGTCCAGAAACAGCGACACTTATTCTCTAGTGAGAAATGTTCCTCTTCAACCTGGAAGAAAATTCGGTACAATAAACTATATTGTAACAACAATGTTTGGGACACAAGCTAAGAACTTGTTGCTGGTAATTTACACGGGAAGCAATGTGACATGGATACAATGCAAGCCTTGTTCAGACTGTTATTCGCAGGTAGATCCCATATTCGATCCTCAACAATCATCTTCTTATAAACACTTACCCTTTCAATCGATTTCCTATACTAAATAGACCACTTCAAAAGGAAATCGGAACCCTTGTGGTGTTGGGGTTGTGTTTATGAAGTCAACTACAAGGATGGATCAAGAACCCAGGGATATTTTAGCCAGGAGACCTTCACTCTGGGTTCTGATTCTTTCCAAGGCTTCGCCTTCGAATGTGGGCATTCCAATTCAGGGAGCTTTAAAGGCTCGATTTGGCTTTTAGGATTGGGTCAGACTGCCTTTGCCTTTGGTTTCCAGAAAAAAAAAAAGCAAATATGGAGGCTAATTCTCATAATTCTCATCTGAGGAGAATTTCCGACTCAGATCATCTGAATGAAGAAAAGAGGCATCTGGTTTCAACTTTTAAGAATATAGGCTACAAAGAGCATGAGATTAAAAAAGCCATAGAGAAAGCTGAAAGAAGGTTGTCATCTCATGAGCATAAGGCGCAAGACCAACCTCAATGTAGTAAGATTTTTCTACCTTATATCCATGGTGTTACAGATAAAATCGCTAAAATCCTAAGAAAGAAAAACATTATCACTCATTTCTCAGCTCCTGGTACTATCAGACAAGGTTTGAAGTCTGTTAAAGATGATATTGACAATCTTCAGCTTAAAGGAGTCTATAAAATAGACTGTTCTTGTGGAAAAAGCTACATAGGTGAAACAGGTCGCTCCCTCCAGACAAGGCTCAAAGAACATGGCGCTGATATTAGGAATGGAAGATCTCGTACCTCAGCATTGGCAGAACACTCCTTGAAGACTAAGCACCATATCTGCCTGGAAGACGCATCGATTATCGCAAGAGAAGAGCAGCATCAAAGACGAAAGATCAGAGAAGCACTTGAAATTATCAAGCATCCTCAGAATCTGAACAGATGGAAATTAGCGGAAGCTGGCTTCCCTTGATCAAGAAGATTAAAAGTCGCCATCCCATCCCCAGGTAATGCCCCCTCAGGTAAGTTATCTCCCCTCTCCTTTCCATTTTTTGGTCCAAAAATTTTATATCATTAATATACTATAATATATTAATATTGATTTATAGCTATTATTTAATATATTAATTATTATATTAATTTCTATAAATATTAATTATTTATGATTATTAATATTAACATAAGTTATATATATATTAATTTAATTCATATAATAATTATTACATTAATTATTTATTATATTAATTATTATATTAATTCTATAAAAATTAATTATTAATATTAATATGTTATATATATATATATATATAATAATCATTATATTAATTAATATATTAATTATTATATTACTTAATTATTATTTTAATAACAGTTAATTAATTATTTTATAATGATTAATTTTATATTAATTAATTTTGTATAATGGAAGAATTTTTTTTTTTATATAATGATTAATTTTTTATATAATTGATTAATTAATTTTATAATTAATTTCATATTAAATAAAAAATTTATAATGAAAAATTTTTATTATGATTAATTTTAGATTAATTAATTAAATTTTTTTATATATATTATTTTTAATTTATATATTAATCATTATATTAATTAATTATTATAATAATTAATTATTATTTTAATAATAGTTAATTTATTATTTTATAATGACTAATTTTATTAATTAATTTATGAATTATTATTTTAATTAATTATAAAAGTTAATTATTTATAATTATTAATATGATTTAAATATATTAAATTAGTTTAATTAATTTATTTATTTCTTATGGTCCCTAGTTTTATTATTAGGTTTTGAACTAAGTTTCTTTCTCTTAAATAAAAATTAATTATATTAAAGAAAATAAAAGCAGTTTATTAGATTAAATAAAATTATATAAATAAAAATTAAAAAGATTCTAGCCGACAGTGTGCTCCTCCTTGAAATATCCTTCCTCATTAGTATTTATTTCCCTTATCTGCTCTTCTTTTATTATCATTCTTCAACCCTGATGATGGATCCCACTTGGGATTTGAAACGTTGGTGTAAAAATGTTCATACTGTGGATTCTCCGGTCTCTGATTCAAATGTCTTCTACATTTCCTATCCTCCACAGTAACAGGATCGCTCAACGTTAGCCAAAGTTCGATTCCTACCACTTCTGCTTGCACCCCTCACCTTAAATTTTGATTATCCTAGCTTCTATTTCATGGGATTGAATGGCATAAGCGTTGAAGGAAAGAGGCTCTCAAGTTTGTGTGTTGCTCTTGGAGGATGAGGCACATTTTTTGCCTTTGGAACTACTATAACTTGGCTTGCCCTAGACATATACGATGCCCTAAATACTTCATTCAAGAGCAAGACCTAGCATCTTCCGAGCGCAGACCCGGACCTAGATTCTCTCTTGGATACCTGCTACGACCTGTCTGGATCCAGCCAAGTCAACCTTCCAACTATAAACTTCCTCTTCGACGAAAATTTGGATGTGACTGTGAGTGACAAGGGGATTTTGTTTCCCATTTAGGATGACGAATCTTAGATGTGCCTAGCATTGGCAGCTACAATGCAGGCGAGCAACAAGGTTGGAATTTGGATTTCTCTTTACCTGTCATACAATTTTATTTTAACGTTTTGGGTCCTTATGTTTACCATCAAGAAAAGTTATGTTTAAAATTTTTCCCTTCAAAGGTGATGTGCTCATAATAAATTAACCCTTCACCAATACATCTTTTTATTAAAAAAATTACATTTCAATAACATAATTATGTTAAAAAATTTCACATATATGTCATAACGAAAAACAAAATTAACATAACACACAAATCATTTATTAAATCTTGAATCTTGGTTTGAAATTGCATGGAACACTCACAATAAAATCTTTCAAACCTGAAATCAAATGTCCTTGACCCTCACATGCCATAACATTTGTATATATGAGATATGACTAAGGAAATCTTATGGGACATATAAGATGACTAACACATCAAAAATATTGAATGTTATCAATAAAAACTCAAAAGTAGATTAAATAATATACTTTATGTTATGATTTACATAATCTAACATATATTATTGGATATGAAAATAAAGAATACATTTTACCTTATATATTTTAGCATTGCTTTGTATCATGGGATATACAATAATATTAATAATATTGAATGCATAGTATATGAATCTTTTAAAAATTAAAAAGCTAAACATATAATAAATGGACATTGTGGATCTCTTAACATTGTGTTATAGGATTATGTTATGGTTTCCTCCTTCATTATTACATTCTTAGAGAACATTAAAGCTTGCACATGTGTGAATTACTAAAGGAAATTTGAAATAATAATTTGGTTAGTGTTTTTTTACCCTACTCCAATGTGTCTTATATTCCAATGCATTGGTGCATTGATAGGTATGGGGCGCATTTCTAACATGTTTTCCTCTATAAAATATCTTAATCTACCCTGTTACATATGTGTGTGTTATGCACCAATGTGTAGGTATGTTTAGTACACTTCAAAAGCCTTTTTTGAATAAAATAATTTAATGGGACCTTGATGCAATGTTCCTTGTATAAAGATACATCAATGCAATGGTCTATTTAGAGCACATTATAACAATGGTATGTTTAGTTCACATTGCACAACAATCCTTTTGAAATTTATTACACTAAACATTGTATCACCAAAATCAATGTAGTTATTTTATTTAGTGCACTAACATTTTTTTAATCAAATGTTAGCCTAATGTAGTTTACATGGTATTGTACACATGAGTGTCTCTTCTTTTTAAATTGACATTTTAGAAAAATTTAGGTTTCATGTTAACCCTAAAACTAGCATGTCTGGTAACATGATGTACATGTGTGTTGTACTTAATAACAAGCACAAGGAAAATTATATGTTTTACTTACCATGTTGCATCTTTTTCAATGTATGTATTTTAAAAACAAGTGAGCATGGGAGGATGTATATCTATCAAGAGAGAGGGGGGCGTTATGAAAATATAATTGTCAAGATTTTAAAGGTTTATGTGCTTGTTGTAGCGGCTACAACCACCATCCAAAATTTTGCCTTAGCTTCATTTTGGAGCCTCCTTACCAACCTTTCACAACAACATGTCTTGCTTCGTCAAGTATACAAGCTTCAGTGACTTTCTTGCAGAATGACAGCTTGTCCATCAGAGCTTGTTGCATTCCCCTCACAGGTTGTTCCTCCAGACTTGGTCCAATTGCAGGCTGAGCATCTCCCTCAAGAAATTGCGCAAATTTGGAGGGAAACCAGCCTTACCTCCAGAAATTGTGCAATACTATTTGGCAGCCTGTTGGGCTCCAGAATTGCACAATTCTGCCAGTCAGGCTTCATCCATAAAATTGTGCAATTCATCCTAGCAGGGCTGCTCAACCCAAGAATTGCGCAATCCTAGGTAGCAATCAACTTCTCTGCTAGAAATTGCAAATCTCCTGGGAAGCCAACCCAGCTCCCTTCCAGAAATGTGCATTTTCTCCCAGCAGTTGAGCAACCTCCTACATGTGCAGTGGAGTTGACCGGTTTCCTCTGGGACCGAGCAAAATCGATTTGCATTCATGGGCTGCTTCTCCCTAGGAAGCATGCAAAGGCATCCCTTGATTCAGGGATCTACTTTTAGCAGTTGGAGGTTTCATGCAAGGATCATCTTGGAAACCTCCCACTAAGTGTCACTCTTCCTAGATTTGTGGCATGGCGTCACATCTTCGATTTTATCAAAACTCATGAACCGGACACTGCAGAGCTCATTCCTAACATCAACCTTGCACCTCTAACATCCCACATCGCATCTAGGAGATGGCTGCACATTCAACTCAGCTATTTTGGGGTAAGCCCGCTTTCCATGTATTATGTTTCATTTCTGGCGCTTTTCTGTTTCGCTTCGTATGAATGTTGTCTGCTTGATTTCAGTGGGAGCTTACTGTCATTTTGATACATACTAGCTTGTACTAACACCGTTTCAATTTTCATTAACACTTCACTATTGTCTCATACATGAAACTATTTTTGCACAGACAGTTGCAGTTACAGCAACTCGCTTCACACACATGTATGCTTTCCCATGATCTAGGTCTGGGTGTGACAAAGGACCCTTCCAAGACCTTTTACTTTTGTGATGTGTTAAATTTCATTTTTAAAAGAACATAAGTGAATACATCTGCATGTTGTAGAGAAGACGAACATGACAATCATCATCACATGAAAACATAAGCCGTTGATAACGGAGTTCGTCTAGGATGTACTATGTCTCCGAGCCCTGGTGTCAAGATGGTGTAGGCTGCTGCATTAAGTGTTGTCAATAGTGATGATGTACATAGAGGTGATGTCATTATCATACAAGGAACATGCCCTCATGTAGGAGTGGCGCCAAGAGATGTTCCACTACAGTAACTCTCAGTCAAAAGACTCCTATCAGTATGACACAAAAACTCATGCATGATGAGCATCCCGCTAACATGGCATAAAAGGGATCTCAAAGAAAACATGCATGGTGACACATGAATATCCCATCAACATACAACAAAGGGATCTCAAAACACAACATGAAAAATCATGACAATAAGTACATCACGCAAATGATTCCGCATCACATCAAGCAGGAATCATGAAAATGAGTAAGAAATAGGATCCCACATCAAGCATCAACAGGGATTTGTGCAGCGCAATGCATAGAAAAAGAAGTACATGAAACATACTGCATATACCTCACATCCAGGGCCAACTAAAGAAAAGGATGTCAAGCTGTTGAAGTTGTTCAGATCATCGATCTCACGGCATCAATCACATGAAAATGGTTGCTTGCACATGAATGCTGACACCTCACTCCACTTAGAAAAGAGGTTGGAAAATTAAATGAGAAAATGGGAAATCTGAACGCACCATCATATTTGTGGCATTGAATAGTGCAAAATCGACTGTCCAATTTTTGAATTCTGAGAAATTGAGAATCTGTGGCTCAAGGAATCTTTTAGATTCCCCCTAGATTCCTCAAAGATTCTACTCTATAGGTGGACTGGAAATCTGCAACTCAAAAGGCAAATCTGACCTTGCCATTACGATCCCTGTAGAAAACCATGAAAAACAACTGTAAATTTGACTATATTCTGACATGGAGAAAAATTACCTCCTCGGGAAAATTTCAAGGATCATGGTTCTGCTCCCTGTTTCCACTACAGTCATGGTTCCACCTCCATACTGAAAAATGGCCAAAAAATGCAGAACTCTGATGGAGAAATGAACAACTCCATTGCGTTCGTGGCATCGAGAAGTGTTGAAACCATATAAAATTTGTCAAAATCTGACAAAGTGAAAATTCGGCCCTCCTGCAAAATTCTGCCTCGAACTGTGTGCACTGCCTTCCTCTCCTCCTGGGCGCACTGACAACCTGCGGTTAAATAAAACTTGGCTGGTAGATTTTCCCAAGTGGGTGGTTGGCGGAGTTGGTTAGGAGGTCGGTTAATATGGAGGAGGTTGGGCGATCAAACCCCACCTCCTCCTTTTACATATAACGAATCCCCTTTTTTAAATTTCACCAACAAAAAGTTTTTAAATTAAGGTTTGGTTGGGTCGGGCCCACCTTGGGCGGCCCACCCACCGTACCCATCTCCACCATGGTGGTTGCAATAAGGATGGTTGCATTAATGGGCTAGGTCCATGCCCCAAGGGCTGACCCACCCAACTCCTTTTCACTTAATATGGGTTTTGTGGTGTGGGGGAGCGGCTGAGGGTCATGGCTCGCCCCTCCATAATTACATAGTTTTTTTTTATGGATTCGGTTGGTGTGGATAAGGGGTGGTGGGGTTGGTGGCCCGCCACCCTTCTTTTTATATATTTTTTTGTTATAAAAACTGACTATGCATTTTTGGAAATTCGGTTTTGGACCGAAGGAGTATTTTTAATGAGGCCACGATTTTGCCTGGAATTTGGTTGGAGTTGGCCGTATTCTATCCACCAGAAAAAGCCAAATTGTGCCTTCATTAAGCCTGCCTAGGCAGCAAAAAGTCAACCCAACTTTGACTGCCTCTATCTCCTTCATCTGAACTCGGATTGATGAACCGTTCACACCACCATGATCACGACAACGAGATCTTTAACATGAACCTAGTTCGAGAATAATCCACACACTTTGATTTTTGAGCATTCATAAGCCCTCTTTGTCCTGTGTGTGTCTCTAGAGCCACCTAGATCAATCCTCCCTACTGAGGAGCTTTTGGTCCTCCCAAAGCATGAAAAATAACCTACAACTTCTTTGTACCTTGTCTGCATCTCAAGTGTCCTGAAAAGGTCTCGCTTCCATCTCCTCCACCTTTGTTTTTCAGAGTCTTAAGCGATGAGCAAACACCTGCCACCTCTGCAACTTGTAGTACATTGTTTTACAAATTACATGCTTGACTTTCATGACCAACTAATGACCCAAGAATCCCACACTTTCCATGAGTTTATAACAGATACTCGGTGGTCAAGTTTACATCAAGATGGACGCAACACTCCAGCTACAAAAACAAGGCCAACATATCATTGTTGCTTCAACAAGTGATGGAGAAACACATCATCAGTGCAACACATGATTTAAAAAGATATGGCCAAACACTATCTGTTTTGACAAGTGATGGAAACACGACATCACTTTCACAGTTTATCATGCAACTCAAAATAAGACCAGACATCATTGTTGCTGAACAAGTGATGGAAACCACATCATCACTTTTACATTTTGAAATGCAACAAATGATTTACAAAAGCATGACCATGACAACACAACATATCTAGAAACCATTTTTCACTTATCAATGTGAATGGGTCACCTCCTTGTGGCAATTTTTCTTGTCAAACAAATGCTTCACCTGGTTCATGCATCAACGCTTTGTCTTTAAGGCGCTGCTCTGGATGGAGCCTCCAACATGTGGCTCTTTAATGGCCATGTCTGTCGCAATGACTGCAATAGATCTTCTTCCTCCAGATTTTCTTAACCTGTTTCTTTACATGTTGTTAAGAGGGCCTTTCACACCTCATCCTTTTGTGTATTGCCATTCTTTTCCAACACTTAGAAAATGTATGGATATGCAATCCACAAAAGGTACATGTTTTTCGATGCCATGTTTTACATTTAGCATTAAAAACATGATTATAATCGAAATGAACATTCGCATGTCAAAAGTGGTTATACCTTTCCTTGTTGTCTCTGGTGTAAGTATGGTGATGAGAGCTTGTCTCAACTTTTTCCCTACAATGGAAGCTGCCATGAGATGATGGGGATGTTTTCCCATCATTCTCTTTCCTTGACGATTTTGATGATGTATCGGAAGAATTTGACACCTTCGAGCATTCTCCTTTGGTGTAACTCGAGCCTGCAAATTGAGGTTCCTACATAACTTCCAATGGTTGAGTTACGCCTTGGTTATTAACCCCAAGTTTTTCTTCCTCCTTGTGCCTCGTCCTGGTAAGGAACCTCATGTTTGTCCCTGTAATTGGGATATCCACATCTCCAACAGAAATCATACTATGCGAAGATGAAACTGAAAGGAAATCAACATATTTTACCTCCTCTGTCGATTTGGAAAGAACTAATGAGGGCTACTCATCATCTATTGTTGGTGGTTCACTTGCTGTCTTGGCGCATTCCCCAACTTCCTTTCTGACATACCAAGTCCTGTTCAACACAGTAATTCCTCTACTTTGATGGGGTTGACAATGCCTTGGCCATTAATGCCCAAGCCTTTTCCTTCATACCCCATTTTCTTCAACAGTTTGGAGCCAATTCCTGTGGTATGATTTTCAAAAAAAGTGAAATCATCATCAGGAAACATACATGAAGATGGAGAGCTACTTTTTACCTCGCATGGGTCATGTTGTAGCTTTTCCAAAGCCTCGTCCTTTGCTTGCAACTATTGTAGCAAACATTGTTTTTCCTCTTTCTCTTCATGTAGATGCATCTTCAATTTAGCGTTGTCTATTTGAAGACTTTGGTTGTTTTGCTTCAGCTCTTCTAGGGCCTCTTCCGTGGCTTGCAACTGAAGTTGCAATTGCTCCTTTTCCTTTGTCTCTTTCTGTAGAGTTTCATACATGATTTCCACCCTTTTGGAAATGTTGAGCATGGTCTCGTACATCACTTTTTCATTCTTTGTCACTGCACATTCCATTGTTCACGCTGGCAATTTACATCCACGTAAAAACTGCTCTGACACCACTTGATCCAGGTTCGGGTGTGACAAAGGACCCTTCCAAGACCTTTTACTTTCATGATGTGTTAAATTTCATTTATAAAAGAACATAAGTGAATACATCTGCATGTTGTAAAGAAGAGGAACATAACAATCATCAGCACATGAAAACATAAGCCGTTGATAATGGAGTTTTTCCAGGAGGGACTACGTCTCCGGGCCCCGGTGTCAAGATGGTGTAGGCCGCTGCATTAAGTGTTGTCAATAGTGATGATGTACATAGAGGTGATGTCGTTATCATACAAGGAAAATGCCCTCATGCAGGAGTGGCGCCAAGAGATGTTCCACTACAGGAACTCTCAGTCAAAAGACTCCTATCAGTATGACACAAAAACTCATGCATGATGAGCATCCCGCCAACATGGCATAAAAGGGATCTCAAAGCAAACATGCATGGCGACACATGAGTATCCCATCAACATACAACAAAGGGATCTCAAAACACAACATGACAAATCATGACAATAAGTACATCACACAGATGATTCCGCATCACATCAAGTAGGAATCATGAAAATGAGTAAGAAACAGGATCCCACATCAAGCATCAATAGGGATCTGTGCAGCACAATGCATAGCAAAAGAAGTACATGAAACATATTGCATATACCTCACATCCAGGGTCAACTAAAGAAAAGGATGTCAAGCTACTGAAGCTGTTCGGACCATCGATCTCATGGCATCGAATCGCATGAAAATGGTTGCGTGCACATGAATGCTGACACCTACACTCCACTTAGAAAAATGGCTGGAAAATGAAATGAGAAAATGGGGAATCTGAATGCACCATCAGATTTGTGGCGTTGAATAGTGCAAAATCGACTATCCAATTTTTGAATTCTGAGAAATTGAGAATCTGGGGCTCAAGGAATCTTTTAAATTCCCCCTAGATTCCTCAAAGATTTTGCGCCATAGATGGACTGGAAATTTGCAACTCAAAAGGTGAATCTGACCTCGCCATTGCGATCCTTGCAGAAAATCATGCAAAACGATTGTAAAGTTGACTATATTCTGACATGGAGAAAAATTACCTCCTTGGGAAAATTTCAAGGATCATGGTTCCGCTCCCTGTTTCTATCGCAGTCATGGTTCCACCTCCATACTGAAAAATGGCCAAAAAATGCAGAACTTTGATGGAGAGATGGGCAACGTCATTGCTTTCGTGGTGTCGAGAAGTGTTGAAACCATATAAAATTTGTCAAAATCTGACAAATTGAAAATTCAGCCCTCCTGCAAAATTCTGCCTCGAACTGCATGCACTAACCTTCCTCTCCTCCTGGGCGCACTGACAGCCTGTGGTTAAATAAAACTTGGCTAGCAGATTTTCCCAAGTGGGTGGTTGGCGAAGTTGGTTAGGGGGTCGGTTAATATGGAGGAGGTTGTGCGATCAAACCTTGCCTCCTCCTTTTACATATAACGAATCCCCTTTTTAAAATTTCACCAACAATTTTTTTTTAAATTAAGGTTTGGTTGGGCCGGGCCCGCCTTGGACGACCCACCCACCGTACCCATCTCCACCATGGTGGTTGCAATAAGGATGGCTGCGTGAATGGGTTGGGTCCGCGACCTAAGGGTCGGCCTACCCAACTCCTCTGCACTTAATATGGGTTTCGTGGTGTGGGGAAGGGGCCAGGGGTCATGGCCCGCCGCTCCACAATTACATAGTTTTTTTTTTTATGGATTCGGTTGGTGCAGATAAGGGGTGGCAGGGTTGGTGGCCCGCCACCTTTTTTTTTAAATTTTTTTGTTGTTATAAAAATAGACTATGCATTTTTGGAATTTCGGTTTTGGACTGAACCAGTCTTTCAAATGAGGCCACGATTTTGCCTAGAATCTGGCTGGAGTTGGCCAGATTCCGTCCGTCGGAAAAAGCCAAATTGTTCCTTCATTAAGCCTATCGAGTCATCAAAAAGTCAACCCAACTTTGATTGTCTCCATCTCCTTCATCCCAACTTGGATTGGTGAACCGTTCACACCACCGCGATCATGACAACGAGATCTTTAACATGAACCTAGTTCAATCATAATCCACACACTTTGATTTTTGAGCATTCATAAACCCTCTATCCTGTGTGTGTCTTTGGAGCCACCTGGATCATCCCATTTTCTTAATCCTGCACTTATTTTTTGCATGTATGATCATTCATTCTTGTTTTCACTCATCTCATCATGCATTCATACTTCTCATGTTTCAGTTGCCTATTCGCTGGATTGGGCTGCCTTGGCTCGAACCGTGCCTTGCCCGGCTAACACTACGCATTTCCGGAAGCGAAGGCTTTTCCTACCCTCTAGAAATTGTGCAAGTCTAGCCAGGGACTGACCTCCAGGCTTGCATTGCACAATTTTTGGAGGCTGTGTCGTGTTGGCCCCAGAAACTGCGCAATGCAGTTTGCCGGTTGCATGTCACTACTGACTGAAATTGTGCATTGCGTAGTTTCAGTCCCCAGCAGGCCAGGTTGGACTGTGCATTGCGCAGTTCCAGTAGTCAGTCAGCCTCCTGACATCATGGAATGTGTCTCGTGCAATCTTGGCAGTCAGTCTCCCGACTTCCCGACCGAAATTACGCAACCTTCATGACCAGACACACAGGTATGTTGCAAGTTAGTTCTCAAGTTCATTTTGGTTTTCGACTGACAGATTGCTTGCCATGAGTGTTGCCATGTCTCCAGGTATCATAAGTGTTCATCTGCCTCTCAACAACATAGGGAGAATGGTTTCCAAGAGAGCAGAGTCAAAGACACCGTTCAAAGCATGCTTGGGGATGCAGTCGATCAAGTATCTATGAACTTGCCTACCCATGAAGACATCAAGTTGTTCGTAGACAAGGACATCAAGATATGATGGTAGTAGCATCACAGTAAGCAACACCATCAACATCATTTGAAGGCAGCATACCAGATGCAACGAACGCAAGAGGAAGGTTGTTGACAACACAGAGGCGAACAAAGTTACAAGCTCAAGAAGATCCACTTGTGGTGAAAGAAACTTTGGAGACTCAGGCTATGAGGTGATGGCGTGACATGAAGATAACGCGAAGGCAAAGAACAGAACAAAGAAGGAGTTGCATGTGCTCAAGTGACATCTCAAGGAAGAACAAGAGCTGGATAGACAAGAGAATGAGTTGCAGCAAGGACAGGTATAGCAGTGGGCGTAACATGCACTCACGGATGAAACTGCACTCATACAAGTTAAAGATCCATCCCAGTAGCTGGCACAGAGTAGACATGGTGAGTAGTTTTGTTGATCGCATGCAAGGGAATTCAACAGCATGCATGTCATTGCGCGAACGCTTTCGATCACACCCATTCAACACACTCACCGAGGCAAAGACAAGAGGCAAGTCCGATTGGAGCTGAACATGCAGTTGACACTTGATGCGCATGACCACCAACACACTAGAAGATCAACATAGACACTATGCATCAGTGTCTTGCAGATTCAGCTGCACCCAAGAAGACCATGCGCATACTAGTAGATGAGTTGGATGGGGAAGCTATACCAATGCACTTGGATGCAATGAAGGCAATAGTTAGCTTCAGCAAGATGTCACGATGGAGTGCATGCACACCATCATGGACGACCAAGCTTGGAATCAACTCACCACCTTCACCATCACAAGCATGTCAAAGAGTTGGTCTCACCACAATGGACCAAGTGTCAGTGATGTCTTGCATGGCTTACTCAAGCCATTTTGTCTCACATGAGCACATGTGCATTGTAATGTAACGTCTTGTCAAGTGGAAGTTCAAGTGTCGATAGTTTCATGTAACAGTCATAGAGTAGATGAAGAGTCATGAGGGTAGATGAAATGTCACAAAGGGGAATGTAAAGGGTCACCCCACCCTTTGCTATAAATATAACCTCATAACTCATTGTAAAGGATTTTGGTGAGCCAAGCTTTGATAGGAGTATCTTAGAGAAAGCTTGGACAATATTGTAATGAGCCTTGGCTTCTCCACTATACAGAGCTAGTACATCTCTCTGGAGGAGCAAGCTATTGTGGCTGTAACGTTTCGCTATCGGATCTAGTGGTTGGACATGGATGTATTGTATGACAAGAAATTACACTTCTCAATATAACAGAGCCAACACATTTCATGCATATCTTTTGTTGTATTCTATGTTATCTAGTTTACTCTAAATGATATATGTATTTGTTTACTTATGCATGCCTGTATGGAATATTCTGTATAAGTACGTATGAATCTTTTTGAAATGTGATGTTGGTTTAACCATCACTTTAGATTGCCCGCTAACTTGCTTTCCATCTTGGGATGCATCTTTGCTCGTGTGTTCCCTTCCAAGCCACGTACTATTACAGGTTTCCAAGGGGCGCACTCACCTCACCCTCAATGTGTTAGAACCTCTCATGCACTTTCCTTGGCTTGCTGCAATTGTCACACCCTTGCTACCAACAGAGAAATCTTACTTGCCTTTGTGCGAAATCACGGTCAAGGCATTACCGTATGACCCACTACTGGGACTCCTACACCAAATGGTTTGAGGTCTAATTGGGACTTCTTACCGGGGATATCCCCTTACATGTTGGTGGGTCCAACATCGTCAACACTGCTAAAAAAATGCTCTGTTAAAAATTGTTCCTTGTCTATTCACCTCCATTAAAAAAATAAGAACAAGTGTGTTTGTTAAAATTTCTATCAATTGTTGTTTTCTTTGTAGTGATGGGCCCTTCTTTATTGGAGGACATTCCCCTACTTAGCTTCTATATCAAGAGCTCAAGGTGTCATGAGCGCAGTTAATATTATCACCCTCTCATAGGACTTATGGAGATGGCTCCTAAGTCGATCTTATGATTTTTAAGGTGGAAAGTAGGTATATATGATTTGTCTCTTAATATTTGGTGTAGTTTAATTATTCTATGTTTTGGTCTTTTTGTCAAAATTTGGTGATAAAATTCTTGGCAATATTGTAATTTTCCATTATTTATATTGTGATTTTGAATGCATAAATGGACTGAATGCCCTAAAAAACCCTTGGAACACTTAAATTGTGTGAAATATATAACTAAAATTTACAATCCAACAAATCCATTAACCACAAAATTTACTTAAAAAAATCAAAACATAAAGCAATTAAACTACACTTTTACATTTTAATATCATCTTAGATTTCACAAAACCCATTATCCACATATAAAAGTATAAAATGATATATTTTGTAAAAAAAAGGGAAGGAAAATTACTATCTAATATATTGAGTTTCCATGTGAAAAAAAATTTACTTGTTTTTAGGTTTGTTGGAAGCTTTTTGCATTGATATATAAATGCTAATATACTTTTTTCTTATGGATTAATGAATTTTTTTAAATTGTATATGAATGTCCATTTTTCAATCGTTAATATTTAATTAATTTAAAATATAAACACATTTATATTTATAAATGATAATAATTTAAATATGAGGAACAATTATATTAATAAATATGATTGATATATGTGAATCATTAATATTTACTTTTAAAAATCAATGAGTTGATTCACATGGTGTTATTTATTATTTGATAATTTGTATAATTATTTCATTAATATGTTAAGTAAATGTAAAAAAATAAATAGTGATAATTAAAATAAAAGATAACCAAAATATATCAATATCTTTCATTCATGACCCTGACATAGAAAATTTAAATTAAAATATAAATAAATATAAAAATCTTCCATAAAAATTATATATCAACATAAATCAAAGCAAATTTTTTATAAAAAAAATCTCGACAATTTTCTAACCAAAAAAACTATAAATATTATAATACCATATTCAAATATATTTTATTGTAATTGCAACTATGTAAGTAAAAGCAATTTGATTGAATTATTCAATCTCCGCATAAAAAAATTGGGCAGATTTTATTAGGTTACAATTATCACGTTATTATTATTTTTAAAAATTACCCACCCGCTCACTCATCCTCAATCACTGTACCAAGAGGATAAAAGTTTATGATGCCTAGTTATTATTACCCACCACTGTACCAAGAGGATAAAAGTTTATGATGAACTTATATTTTTCAAGAAAATGAAAGCATATATTTTCAAAATCTTGATTTGAAATTAAAAATAAGTTACAGTGATTAAAAGTTTCTGGAAATTCACAATAACTGTAATTTTTTTTAAATGATGAAAATATTATTAAAAGGATGGAAATGATGATACCTTCACATTTTAAACTATTTAAAAACTCCAGCGGCTATTACTACTATGATGATACTCCATACTACTACGTTGACACCTCTCATGTCTTTTTTGTGTTTGAATTAAACCAAATTAGATGCCTAACGAACGCTCCATCATATGGAAATTCAGTAACGACACACTCAAATTAATTATATATACACCTGGATTTACTTCATTGATTTATCTCCTTCAATTTTTTAATAATTAATTTCTATGTCTTACGATACCCACATAGAAATTATTATGATTTTTAATTATTAATTAATTTTGAAAAATACATATTCGCTTAATTAATTTTTAATTTTAAAATTAAATATGGCACTTTTTATTTTTAATAAATATCTAAGTCACATTTTTGGGGTGTTGAAATTATTTCCACTGTTAAAAATGGTTTAAACTCTCTTAAGCTGCAAATTGTTTGAACAAAAAAATTGCCAAATTTCAACAAGAAAATGAGCGTCTCAAAAAAATTAAAATTTGTCAAATTTCAGAATTTTAGGTGCTCCATGTTCTTGAGGGTGCTAAAATTATTTCCACTATTAAAAATGATTTAAACTCTTCTAAGCTTCACTTTTTTTGAACAAAACATTGCCAAAGTTCAACGAGAAAATCATCGTCCCAGAAAAATTAAAATTACCACCCACCCAGAGAACTCCATGAAAAATGAGTTGTGAGCATCATGTTTTCTCGTGTAAGGGAATGATAGTGCGAGACTTGAAATAATGAAAGAAAAAGTAATGTATAAAATGCTTAAAACTAGGGTTTACACCAAAAGGGATGTAGAGGTGTAGAGGAATGTACAGTGATGCAAAGGGAAAAAGTAATGTATAAAATGCTTAAAACTAGGGTTTACACCAAAAGGGATGTAGAGGTGTAGAGAAATGTAGAGTGATGCAGAGGTAGTGCTGCAAGAAACACAGATATGGACGTGGAAGGCATGAGGAATCAAGAGGTAAAGGTTGGGAAGAATGGGAAGGGCTAAAGTAGAGCATTGTGTGTAGGGCATGGCAGTGGATGGAGTTGCATATTTGTATCCCACCTCGAAAGGAGGCTATAGACATTTCAACATTGATTAGACTCTCATTTATCATGCATTTGGAGTGAGTGAGCACGCTCTTGCGTGGAGTGGGTGGTCATTCCTCTTGGTCTTCTACCCCCTCATTGATAGTGGATAAATGGGAAGATGTTTGACATTATATACGATATTGTTGACCTAACATATTAGGTCCCACCCACACACCCATAGTGAGTGTAGGAGGGTTAGATAAATACACTGCCATGGTGTAAAACAACTTTGTTGCTGATCAAAATTGGTAAGCAATGGTTGGTGAAGATGGCTTTGGGTTTTTAGGTGAGTGGGACACACGCTTTTTATTTTTGATACAGTCCAAATGCTTCCTAATCCAGATATTTGTGCAGGACAAAACATGTTTATACAATGAAAATACTTCATATTCTAAACACTTGTGCATACCATAACTTGTTAGATTGGTAATGGGAAATTGCCTCTTAATTGAAGGGAAGCTTAAACACAATTGAGAAGCTTCAACAAAGGGTAGAATTTTATGGTTGTATTGTTTGTCATGAGGAATTTTGATAGTGATCAATAACTTAGGTCCATAGTCAAGAATACCAGAATAAAAATTAAATATTCTTATCATTGAGTGAAAATTGTCAAATTCAAAAAAGAGAGGCATAGTGTCCACTTCTAAACAACAATTAGAGAACCACGAATAGAATTTTATGGTTGAACGATTTGTTATGAGGCATTCTAATGATGAAATATAACCTTGATTCATTGTCAAACATAAAGGAATAAAAAATAAATATTCTTATCATTTAGTGAAAATTGTGAAATTCAATAGAAGAGAGGTAAGGTATCTACTATTAAACAACAATTTGAAGACTCATGGCTGAACACTGATGGGTAAGGAGGAAAAAGAAAAATTATTTTTGTTGTTGTGATTTGATGTAAAGAGTTTTGTTATATAAAATACGAGATTGTGCCAGAGGAAGTTTTATTGTTATATTTTCTTTATTGTCTTCTATTGAATTTTTGCACATATTGAAGCATAGTGGGTGTAGTATTTTAGAGCAAGAAATAAATTGGAAATATTGTAGAAGAATTTCTTTCCACAACCCTGTTAGCTAAAGCAAAAGTTCATCACGGCTTGCAGGGACTACAACGTGGCCTCAACCATGGTCTAAGAAAAGCATTAAGAAATAAAGGGCAATGGAAGTGCTACATAGTTTAAAAGAATTTGTCTAGTAAGCAATATCCCTTTCTTGTCACTCTTGTTGCATCCTTCACAATAAGTTTCCAAGACAATTTGGCCATGGCTCACCGGGTGTAGAGGCACTCAGGTGTGATGACCTGGTAGCTCTAGTGAAAAACAAAAAAATCGACATGGATGAAAATATGTTTTTTCCAAATGATTTTCAGTGGAGTTTCTTGCAACTGTTCAGCATATACTTCCATGATTCAGTGTTTCTTCTTGAAACAAAAGCTTGAGGATGCCATGAAATTGTTGGTTGATGTGATCTACTAACTTATACTATTATGATTTATGCGCTTTGCAAGAGAAGAAGGATGGAACAAGCTTATGAAGTATTGCAAAAAAAGAACATGAGAATGGGTGTGATACTAACTTATATATTGATAATTATCTTATCAAGGTTCATTGTGCTACTGGAAGGACCAAGGATGCCTTGGAATTGGTTACTATGATGGAGCAGGGAGGCGCACCACCAAATATTTACACATAAATTATTCTAATAATACATCAACCTTATAATCATTATTATGCTAAGTAATTTCTTTGACAGATATATGCCACATCAATGTTACAAATACACATGGAAATATCCCTTGTACTAGGCTCTATCATGCACCTCTTAGCACAATAATGGTGTGGCTTTTTGTACGTCTACAAACATAACTTTCTATAGATATTTTTATCAAGCAAACAAGTTGGAAATATTCATTATGAAGCATATTAATGTTTGTCTTCCTTGAGAAATACCAAATTGACTACAGGTACAACCTCAACAATACATTTTATATAGAGAAGATCCACTCGAATCCATTATGGCTACACTGCATTCTAAATCAAATGGAAAGGCGCAAGTGCAATATGTAGAAGCTCTTTCTATTTTGGGAGGACCCTCTATCTTGGTCTAAACCTATTAGAAGCTTGGATACTTACAAAAGTTAACTTTGAACATGATTTTATAGATTATTTAATGGAAGAACATTGTAACGCCACCTCCCACATTTACCCACTTTCACTAGCTTGTCAGGGTAAACATAATTTGAGAGCTACTATGACATGAATCAACCTCCTTGTTGTGTGTGGAGCATGATTGTTTTGAGGTCTTTTGTTTCAGCCGGATGTATACCCCAAGATGTTTGTACACCCCTCCACGTGGGGGGTGCGGGGGGGCCGATCCCCCCTGGCTGGGGGGTCCTGGGGCCAGCAGTCCCCCAGCGGGGGTTCGGGGTAGCGCCCCCGAAGCCAAAAATAGATGTAAAATTGCCTTGTAAAAGTATAGTCATTTCTAGTCAATCTGGTCCGTTCATTAGGCAAATGATCTGATAGTAGAACTTATGTTTAGTTTAGGGTTTTTTGCCCTAGAAAGCAACCCCTCTTTGTATGAGGGCATTGTATTTGAGGCTGTGATATAGATGTGTATTCTCAGAGTGAGAAACAGAGAGGTGAGACTGTGAGAGAAAACAAAGGATATTACAGTGGATTTGCTGTAGGTTGTGTCTCTTCATTTTGCTGGATAATAGAAAGGAAGGACTGGCTGTTCGGGGTGGACGTAGCCCAAACTGGGTGAACCACTTATATCTATGTCTCTCTTGTTTTATGCATTTTCGGTATTTATATTTTTTCAATATTTTATGTGTTCCCTTTCTCTGTAATATATAATTTTCTAACAACTGGTATCAAAGCCGAAGGTCTATTTGGCTGATAAACTCGCAGGAAAGAAGGGTTCCTTGTTCGAGTGGGAGCAATGGCAGAAGATGGTAAGTTTAGGGTCGAGAAATTTAATGGCCAAAACATCTCACTATGGAAGATGTAGATGGAAGATTATCTGTATCAGAAAGATCTGTACCTACCGTTGAGCAGAAAAACAAAGAAGCTAATGGCTATGATAGATGAAGAATGGAACCTTCTCGATAGAAAGGCACTCGGAACAATATGTTTGTGCCTCGCTGCGTCAGTCGCCTTCAACATTTCGAAGGAAACAACGACAGAGGGTTTGATTTAGGCATTGTTGAAACTATATGAAAAACCCTCAGCCTCCAACAAGGTATTTCTTATGAAACAACTATTTAATATGAAGATGTCGAAAGGTGGATCTGTTGCAGATCATTTAAATGATTTTAATACAGTTACAAGTCAGTTAAGTCCTGTAGGGGTAAACTTTGAAGATGAAGTTAGAGCTTTGTTATTCTTGTGCTCATTGCCAGAAAGTTGGAATGATTTAGTAATGGCCATTACTAACTCTGTCTCTGGATCTAGTACTTTAAAGTTTGATGATGTTGTCGGTGCTATCCTTAGCGGGGAAATGCGACGAAAAAGCTCAAGTGAGACATTGGGTAATGCTTTGAGTGCAGAGTCTAGGGGAAGAAAAATGGAAAGAGGAAAGAGCTCAGGATATCGCAGTAAATCAAGGAAAGGAAGATCCAAGTCCAGATCAGGGATAGTGTGCTGGAAATGCGGAAAGAAAGGGCACCTAAAGAAAGACTGTAGATCTCGGAAGGGAAAAGAAGGAGATGCACAGCAAGAAAACAATCATGAAGCAAATGTGACAGGTGAGGTGTTACAAGATGCTTTGATTCTTTCTTTCGAAAATATTACTGATTCCTCGGTAGTAGATTCAGGGGCCTCATTCCATGCCACACCTGATAAGAAATACTTTCATGACTATGTTCAAGGAGATTTTGGACAAGTTCGTTTGGGTGATGATAAACCTTGTAAAATTGTTGGAATGGGTAAGGTTCTTGTAAAACAGCAGAATGGAAACCAATGGTTACTAAAGGAGGTAAGGCATGTTCCAGATCTAAAGAAAAATCTGATTTCAACAGGGCAGTTAGGCGGTGAAGGTTGTGTGACAACTTTCACAGATAAAGCTTGGAAGGTCACCAAAGGAGCCCTGGTAATAGAAAAAGGTGAAAAGGTTCGTACATTGTATTTATGCAATGGTATTTCTAACTCTGTTAATGCTTTAACTTCCAAAGGAGCAGATGCAACATTATGGCATCATAGGTTCGGACACATGAGTGAAAAGGGGATGAAGATTCTTCACTTGAGGAATTTTTTTCTAGGTTTGAAGAATGTTGATTTTGACTTCTGTGAGAATTGCATTTATGGAAAACATAAGAGAGTCAGATTTCTCAGAGTTGGGAAAGAAAAGAAGAGCGAAAAATTAGAGCTTGTGCATACAGATGTATGGGGACCTGCTCAGGTATCATCTCTCGGTGGCTCTCGTTATTATGTTACCTTTATTGATGATGCAACTAAAAAAACTTGGATTTATTGTATTAAGAATAAATTTGATGTATTTGATACTTTCAAGAAATGGAAAGCTTTGGTTGAGATTGAGACAAGAAAGAAATTGAAGTGTCTTAGATCAGACAATGGAGGTGAATATTGTAGCAAAGAGTTTGATAGGTACTATTCAGAGCATGGAATTCGCAGAGAGAAGACAGTTCCAAGAACACCACAAGAAAATGGTGTGTCATAAAGGATGAAGAGAACAATCATGGAGCGTGCAAGGTGCATGAGATTGCATGCAGGATTGCCTTTACAGTTTTGGACAGATGCTGTAGATACTGTTGTTTATCTAACAAACAGAGGGCCTTCAAGTTCCTTGGATGGTGGTGTTCCATAGGAAGCATGGACAGGTAAAAAGGTAAACTACTCCTTTTTAAAGCCTTTTGGTTGTGAGGCCTTTCTCCATATTGATAAAGAAAATAGAACAAAGCTTGAGGCAAAGTCAAAGAAATGTACCTTTATTGGATATGGTGTTAATGATTTTGGTGATCGCTTATATGATTAAGAAAATCACAAAATCATTAGGAGCAGAGATGTAATATTCAATGAAAAGGTCTTGTATAAGAATCAATTGCAAGAAAAGAAGCAAGAAAAAGAAAACAAGGAATATGCAGTTCTTGACGAAATCATTGAAAAAGTAAAAGGTGCCTGAAAATAATAATAATCAACAACCACAACAACAACAACCACCACAACAACAACATGCACCCCAAACACCTGTAGTGGTGTTAGAAGATCTACCAAGATAAGTAGACCCCCTGAACGATACTCTCCTTCATTATATTATTTATTGTTGAGGGATTCTGGTGAACCCGAATGTTATGAAGAAGCAATGCAGGTTGAAAGTAGGAAGAAGTGGGAGGTAGCAATGGAAGAAGAGATGGACTCCTTAATGCATAACCAGACTTGGGACTTAGTCAGGTTGCCTGCAGGAAAAACTACATTGAAGAATAAATGGGTTTATAGGCTGAAGGAAGAAGATGGAGGAAAACAGAGGTACAAAGCTAGACTTGTGGTGAAGGGGTTTGCACAGAAAAAAAGTATTGATTTTGATGAAATGTTTTCTCCTGTTGTTAAAATGACTTCAATCAGAACTACTTTAAGTCTAGTAGCAGCTGAAGATTTGCATCTTGAGCAGTTAGATGTAAAGACAACCTTTCTCCATGGGGATTTGGAGGAAGAGATATATATGCAGCACCCACAAGGATATGAGGTGAAAGGGAAGGAGAAACTAGTGTGCAAGTTGAAGAAGAGCTTGTATGGCTTAAAAAAGGCTCCAAGGCAATGGTATCTAAAATTTGACAAGTTTATGTCTGAACAAGGTTATACTAGATGTCACTATGATTATTGTGTTTATATGAAAAAGCAAAATGATGGCAGCTATATTATATTGTTATTATGTGTAGATGACATGCTTTTTGTAGGGTCTAACATGTAGGAAATAAATGTGCTCAAAAGAAAATTGGAAAATTCATTTGCAATGAAGGATTTGGGAGCTGCAAAACAAATCCTTGGTATGAGAATCACTAGAGACAGGAAAAATCGAAAATTAACATTGTCTCAGAATGAGTACATACAAAAGGTGTTGAAAAGATTTAATATGCAAAATTCAAAACCAGTTAGTACACCTTTTGCTAGCCATTTCAAACTTAGTAAGAAAATGTGCCCAAGGACCCAAGAAGACATGGATTATATGTCTAAAATTCCATATGCATCAGCAGTTGGAAGCTTAATGTATGCAATGGTCTGCACAAGGCCTAATATTGCACATGCAGTGGGAGTTGTAAGCAGGTATATGAACAATCCAGGAAAGGAACATTGGATGGCAGTAAAATGGATTCTCAAATATTTGAAAGGTACCACAAATCAAGCATTATGCTTTGGTGGTTCAAACATTTCTCTACAGGGATATGTTGATGCAGATATGGCAGGTGACAGAGATAATAGGAGGAGCACTACAGGATATGTATTTACTGTTGGTGGAACCGCTGTCAGTTGGGTTTCAAAAATACAAAGTGTTGTTGCGCTTTCAACAACATAAGCAAAGTATGTTGCTGCTACAGAGGCTAGTAAAGAAATGATTTGGTTACAAAGGTTTATGGGTGAATTGGGTAAGGAGCATGATATGGGCACGTTATACAGTGATAGCCAAAGTGCCATTCATCTTGCAAAGAACCCAACATTTCATTCCAGGACTAAACACATACAACTCAAGTACCATTTCATACGATCAGTGTTGGAAGATGGAGAGTTGAAGCTGGAAAAGATACACACTAGCCAGAATCCTGCAGACATGCTAACAAAAGTTGTAACCAGGGAGAAACTGAGAACATGCTCAGTTTCAATTGGTCTTCAAGGATGACGATGAAGATGAGAAACAACCAGGTCCAAAGAGGAGTCATTATCCAGCAAATGAAGCAGCGATGGAGTTGCTACAATCATTCTCCAAGTGGGAGATTGTTGTGTGTGGAGCATGATTGTTCTGAGGTCTTTTGTTTCGGTTAGATGTATACCCCAGGAAGTTTGTACACCCATCCACGTGGGGGGGACTTGTCCCCCCCGCGGGGGTCCAGGGGGGCCGATCCCCCCCGGCTGGGGGGTCCGGGGCCAGCGGTCCCTAGCGGGGGTTCGAGGGAAGCGCCCCCAAAGCCAAAAATAGATGTAAAATTTCCTTGTAAAAGTATAGTAATTTCTAGTCAATATGGGCCATTCATTAGGCGGATGATCTGATGGTAGAACTTATGTTTAGTTTAGGGTTTTTTTCCCTAGAAGGAAACCCCTCTCTTTGTATGGGGGCATTGTATTTGAGGTTGTGATATGGATGTGTATTCTCAGAGCGAGAAACAGAGAGGTGAGACTGTGAGAGAAAACAGAGGATATTACAGTGGATTTGCTGTAGGTTGTGTCTCTTCATTTTGCTGGATAATAGAAAGGAAGGACTGGCTGTTCGGGGTGGACGTAGCCCAAACTGGGTGAACCACGTATATTTGTGTCTCTCTTGTTTTATGTGTTTTCTGTATTTATATTTCTGCAATAGTTTATGTGTTCCGTTGCTCCATAATATATAATTTTCTAACACTTCTAAGTACAGTTAAGGAAGTGGAATAAAAAAACTAGAACTTTACTAACCTTCCTCAGGAGCTACAGGGCACCCAAGAGCTACACAACCACTCTGAGTGAACAAACCCTGAGCTAGATTGTTGTTTAGTGACCTGGTCTCCCAACCGCATGCATGACAAGGCCTCAATATGGTTGAAGACTTCCAACCGTATGCTTGAGCCTACAAGGGAGTGGTTGTGACCCAAAGTCTTTAATTCAGAGGACGTGGTTCCTGATTCTGAGCCAGCTTTTCAAGCTAGCCTCCAAACCACTTCCTAGAACTCAGTGAGACTTTCCAGAATGATAAATAACATCAGGAAAAATACATTCATCCAAAATTTGATCAAAGACTTGACCTAACTAGTAACCATGACAGTGATTTCGTCAAGCATATTGAGAACATGTAATCTATAGGTCATGAATGTATATCTGAACACAGGGGTTTGATAATTATCTAAGAATCGTCAAGAAGATCTAATAGCCCCCATAATTGTTAAAAATAACAACATGAAAATCATAGTTTAATTTGTCCTTGAATTAAATTGAGAATTAAATTGTAATTCTATTCTCATAGCAGCTTGTAGCAGTTAACTAAGTTAAGTTGACTTAGTTGGCTTAGTAAATTCGAGTTGGAAGTCAACCTAGAGTCATGTAGAGTGATCCCTAAATTTTCGGGGCCCAGGTTGAGTTCTTATTGAGTTGTAACTATTTAATTTAGTTTAATTGAGTTAAATTCAGTTAAAATAGTTATAACTGTTGGAGGAACTGGTGATTGGTCAAGTGAATTAAATTGGATTTAATTCACATGTAGTGATCAATTAGATAACTGATAATTCACTCAAAAGTAATTCATTCATGTCAATTCAGAGAAAGACCCAGTTGAGATTAGAGTTCAGGGACAATGTATATAATTTTTCGAGTTATACAGATGGTGCATGAAATCAGTAGAATACCTATGATGGATTGCACAGTTGTGGTGAGGGATTTTCCCAATTAAATATGGGATAATTCCCTTGGAGATTGTGCAAGGAAGTAGGTGCTTGGAAGGTATAATATTTGGCTAAGTATTAGCTTGAGCTCATTTGTGAAGTAGTGAGATAGTTTGTACTTGTGCAAAGATTGTTCAGGTTGAAAAGGCATTGCATTTTCTTCTTAGATCTTATGGCTAATGCAATATAGATAGTCGGGGTTTTGAGCATTTTCTTTCCCCAGAAAAATAATTTGTTATTGTGATTGAAATTATTCCTTTTATGCTTCGTGATTTCATTGATCAATTTTTGTTTCCGCTAATAAGTAGAGTAGATTCATGTCTTTTGTTTTATCATATCACATAAGAAGTTTGAATATAAAGTAAAAATTTACATGGTATCAGAGATGAAGTCACTATAGAAGAGGAGAATACATGTTTGTTGTGTAGGTGAAATCGAATTTGCAGTTTCATACTTCAGAGTCAGCAGGATGTCATTTTATGGTTTGATAGTTGAGTATGCCTTGGAGGGCAGCTCGAATTACATAGCTTGGAAGGATAGGATGGAGGCATTTTTGGAAGACAACGGGCTAAAGGAAATCATAGATCATGATACCCCGAAGCCTCCAACATATGATGCTAAAGACTTGGTTGAATGGAGAAAGTGTCTGGCAAAGGCGAGAAGGATTATCGTAGAAGGAGTTGGAGATCATATTGTCTCGAATATCTACAGTAAGGAAACTCCATTTTCAATGTGGAAGTCATTGACAGACCTGTTTCAAAATAGCAGTGACCACAGGAAGCTCGCGCTGAAGGAAAAGCTTACAAAAATCAAGATGGAGAAGGGTGACTCAATTCCGAATTATTGGACCAAGTTCACCCAATGTCAGGATGAGATTGGAAGTGTGGGGGTTACTATTGCAAAAAACGATCTGGTAAGCCTAGCACTTCTAGGACTTCCCAAGAGTTGGCATAGCTACCAAGACTCAGTTAATGGGAGGGAGAAGCTACCAGAGTAGGTGTGATTGTGGTCTGAATTGGTACAGAAAGAGATTCGATAAAACACCAAAGACATGTCCTCACAAAGCATGATGATGAGAATATTTGTGCCTTAGCTAGGAAGATGAAGAAAGGGAAGGGGAAGTCATACCATTCCAAATCAGATTCCAGTCAGGGCGGAAAGAAGAAGGACATGTCGAAAATCAAGTGTTTTCACTGTCATGAGCTGGGACACTATGCCACAAAGTGTTCGCACAAGAAGGCCGGTAAGAAGCCCTCAGGAGGAGCAGCAGGTGAAGCTCTTGCTTTGTAATTCGAACTGGATTTTACCCTCATCACTTGCATGGTATCATCGGTGATGGGTAGTGTATGGTACCTGGATAGTGGAGCTTCATTCCATATGACCAGTAACAAAGAGCTCTTCAGTAACTTGGAGGAGAAGGATCTCCAAATGCATATCAAGATGGGTGATGATGGGAGGTATAACACAACCAACATCAATACTGTTACCTTTCAGAGGGAGTCTAGTTCTCCCCTCACTTTGAGAGATGTCATGTATGTTCTAGGTTTGAAGAAGAACTTGGTTTATGTTTCCATGTTTGAGGATAGAAGCTATGATGTGATATTTAGTAAGGGAAAGGCTTTCCTTCGTCACATAGGCACAAGAAAGGTGAAGCAAATAGGGGTTCAAGTAAATAACCTTTATAACTTGGAGGTAGAAGTTTGCGTTGATTTGAGCACTAAAGTAGAGAAGGTGCAGATTTGAGACATCGATGAGTTGTGGCATAGAAGATTTGGTCACTTGCACCACGGAGCTTTGAAGATAATCCAACAAATTTCTACAGGACTTCCCAAAGGTACACTAGAGGAGAGAGACACATATAAAGGGTGTACAATGGGGAGGTACACCAAAGATTCCTTTCATGACAAAGACAATCGAGCATAAGGCGATCCTTGATCGAGTTCACTCAAATGTGTGTGGATTGTTCTTGACAGCATCCACGACCAAGCACAAGTATTATGTAATATTTGTTGATGATTTTTCTCGTAAGTGTTGGATTTTCTTCATGCAGAAGAAAGATCCAACATTCGCTAAGTTTTCTAAATTTAAAGCACTTGCCGAGAAAGATATTGGCAGGAAAGTTAAAGCTCTCAAAAGTGATAACAGTGAAGAGTATGTGTCGAATGAGTTCAAGAACTTTTGTGTAGCAGAAGGCATTTGATGGAGTTGATAGCACCTCATAATACACAGTAGAATGGGGTGGCTGTAAGGAAGAACAAAAGTATTGTGGGAGTGGCATGGGCGATGTTGCATGATTAGGGCCTACCATTACACTTGTGGCATGAAGCATGACACATAGTTGTTTATTTGCAGAACAAAATCCCTCATCGAATCCTCAGGATGAGTACACCGAAAGAGGATTTTTCACAGAAGAAACCAGATGTGGTAGACTTCAGGATCTTTGGTTCATCAGTCTACTGCCATGTTACCAAAGATTCATGGAAAAAGCTAGAGCCAACATCCGAGTTGGGTATATTTGTGGGGTGCACTGATACACCTCACAACTATCAGGTGTACCTGCCAACCAATAGGATGACAGTGGTTCGCAGAGATGTAAAGTTGCTGAAGAGAAGGCCATGATATCTTCCCTTGAGAGGGATATTTAGGTACATGTATTTGAGGAGCTTTTAGCTCCAAAGGAGGAACCTCAGGATGATGTGGAGAAACCACATGCAGAGGAGCAGGGACTGGAAACACACACTCATGCAAAGACTTCCACAGATGGGAGAAATCACACCAGAGAGGTTGACATGTTATTGCATGATGCTAGAGAGAATGTGGGAGCACCCACATAACAACACAGGTAGAGCAGGTCACCAGAGAGGTACACTGGCTACATGACTCTAATGAGAAAGAGTGTAGAGATTGATCCATCCTCATTTGAGGAAGCAGTGCAACAATCAGTGCACATTGATCCCATGGTTGAGGACAATGAATCCATTATCAGAAACAATGTTTGGGACGTTGTCCCAAAAACGTAAGGCAAGTCAGTGGTGACTTCTAGATGGCTTTACAACGTAAAGCGAGCAGCAGATGGGAGTGTGGAGAAACACAAGGCTAGATTTTTGGCCAGAGGGTTCTCTCATGTGGAGGGAATTGATTATGATGATACCTTTTCTCCTGTAGCAAGGTACTCATCAATTAGATCTATTCTAGCATTGTCAGTGCAGATGGGATGGAAGATACATCGGATGGATGTAAAGGCAACATTCCTCAATGACATGATTGAGGAAAATGTGCATATTGAGAAACCTGAAGGATTTGAGACCTTCAACAGAGAGTCACATGTGTGCAGACTCAAGCGAGCATTGTATGGACTAAAACAAGCACCCTGTGCTTGGTACACCAGGATTGACAACTATTTCACTGGGTTAGGCTTCACCAAAAGTGAAGCAGATGTGAACCTTTACCATATTTTGGTTGAAGGTAAATTGTTGATTATTGTTTTATATGTTGATGATTTGATTCTGATAGGTGATGAGAAGTTGATCAAGTCTTGCAAAGAGGATCTTGCAAGAGATTTTGAAATGAAGGACTTGGGGCTCATGCATTACTTTCTTGGTATGGAAGTATGGCAAGGAGATGAGGAACTGTTTGTCTCTCATGAAAAGTATGCCAACAAGATACTGAAGAAGTTTCACATGGAGAGAAGTAAACCCATGGAGACTCCTCTAGATGGTAACCAGAGGAAGGAGGATGCTACTTCAGGTGAAGTAGTGGAGGTTACTATTTATAGACAACTTGTGGGTTCACTTATGCAATTGACCAGTTTAGTGAAACTATGGTTAAGCCAACCAAACTGTATTGGAAGGAAGCCAAACATGTGATGAGATACCTTAGAGGCACCACTAAATTTGGTATTTGGTACATACAGGTAGAATGAGTGAAGCTTCAAGGCTTCAGAGATGCAGATTGGGTAGGGATTCCATCTAACAGGAAGAGAACGTCAAGGAGAATCTTCATTATTGGGTCAACAATAGTTTCTTGGTACAACAGGAAGGAGAGATCAGTTGCACTTAGTTTAGAAAAAGCAGAGTACATGGCTGCTAGTTAAACAACTTGTGAGGCTATGTGGATGAGGAAGATTCTTGTTGGTTTGTTTGGTCAACAGATGAATCCAACAATGATTTACTGTGACAATCATAGTTGTATTAAACTCTCCGAGAATCCAGGTTTTAATGATCAGTACAAGCATATTGACATCTGGTATCACCATCTTCGAGATTGTGTGTAGAGGAGAATAATGTTACTAGAGTACATTCCTAGAGAGGAGTAGGATGTAGATATTTTGACAAATTCATTGTCAAGATGAAAATTCGAGTTTCATAGAGGCAAGATCAGGGTAGAAGATAATTCCTTTCTTATTGAGAGGGAATGTTTTTCTATATATGTCTAATATTTATTTTATGGTGTTTGCTCCAGGTCAACAGTGGCAGTATCATGCCAAATACTCCACGCATATTAGTTAAACACGCTGGCTGTCCTCCACACTCCTCTTTAATAGAAGAGTGATGTTTCCAAGTCTTTCATCTGTATAGAGGAAGATAAATACATTGATTCCAAGTCACTGATCCAACCAACTTCAAGTGTTGAAGTGGTCCTTGATCCAGTTCAACTTTCTTCCAAACTAATCATCAAGCCATGGGAAGAACTTCAAAGTAACAAAAATTTACGAGGATTAGGATATGAAAAAGATGAAAACAACTTGCATATCCCCGATTATTCTAAGTCGATCGAGTTCATCAGTGCAGGGTTTCTTGATCAAGTAACATCAATAAGCAATGAGAAAGTTTCAGACAAATAGACATGTGCGCAAACTGAAGTTGTAGTCAAACCAAAATTCCTTCATTGTCAAAGAATTGGTCATTTGGAAGATTAATGTTTTGATCTCCATACTTGTCACCATTGTGGCAAGTCAAATCATTCATCAGCACAATGCATCAAAAAACAAAAATCAATGAGATTGAAAATAAATTATTCATGGATTGATCCCTGAGAATGGTCATCCACGGTCAAAAGATTGTATAAGTTTTACAATCGAATTCACTCACACATATTGTAGGCAACGATAAAAATGAAGATGGTACTCTCATGCAGTTGAACGGGGGAGTACACCAGTGAAACACTCCTACACCTGAAGGGGGGGAGTTTAGAAATAATTTGAAGAAGATTATCTCTCCTTTCAGCTGATAAAGGGGGGAAAATGTCAATGAAATTGACAATGGTTGTCAGACTGAAAGTCTCGACAACATCAGCGAAGCAGCCAGTGGGCATTTTCATTAGCGAGTGAGCATCAACAAATTCGCCAGTGGGTGATCGACAGCAAAGTCAGCAGTGAACAATTTTCAAACACAGCAAAAGCAACAGTGAGTTATTTTTTAGCCAGTGGGTAATTATCATCAGTAGATACGCCAGTGGGTGTTCATCACATTTTGTTAGTGGACACAAGATGCTGATTTCAAGCAAAGGACAATTGGATCCTTTTGCAACTTGGCACGTGAAGGAGTTGTCAAGTGACATTCAGAGATGAATCAGACATGCAGCTGACTCATGGTCTCTTCATATTGCAGTTTCTTCAGCATACCGCTTTGGTGGTTTTTTAGGCAAATGTTTTCTGAGGGTCAACAGTTTCAGCATGAGAACTTGGGAGATGGTTCCTGGTTCTTAATTTGGACTTATCATTGACGGGGGGAATGTTAGCCTCACTCTCACATTAAAAACAATTCTAAGTCCAAATAATTAAATTAATTAAAATCATGAAAGTTAGGATTTAATGCTACCTTTCTAGATTGAGTTAGTTCCTCATGGTTAGGAGTCAGTTTAGGCTTAGCTGGTTGAGAGATTCTCTCCAACTAGTTAGGATCCTAGATTAGTGTGTTGTTGAGATATTTTCTCAACCATAGTGTCCAAGATAGCCATACTATCTTGAGACCAATTTCCTCATGTATTTATATGTATCATAAACATTATTTTAATGATGAGAAATTCATGAGAATGAGAGACTACAGGAAAGTCTCTCGTGCCTTTTCCGCCATGTCTAGTTTTTCTGTATATGTCTGATATTTATTTTATGAGTGAGTTTGTTTTATTATTAGTGGTTTAGTTTTCAACAACTAGTGAGTGGTCAAGTGAACTAAATTGGATTTAATTCACATGTATTGATCAATTAGATAACTTAAAATTCACTCAAAAATAACTCATGCATGTTAGTTCAGAGAAAGACTGGTTGAGATTAGAGTTCAAGGACAGTGTACTATCACTTGTATAATATTTCGAGTTGTACATATGGTGCATGCAATCAATAGAAGGCCTATGATGGATTGTGCAGTTGTGGTGAGGGATTTTCCCAATTAAATATGGGCTAATTCCCTTGGAGATTTCACAAGGAAGTAAGAGCTTGGAAGGCATTATATTTGGATAACTATTGGCTTGAGCTAGTTTGTGAAGTAGTGAGATAATTTGTACTTGTGCAGAGATTTTTCAGGTTGAAAAAACATTGTATTTTCTTCTTAGGTCTTCCAGTTAATGCAATATAGATAGTTAGGGTTTTGAGTAGTTGCTTTCCCTAGAAAAATAGTTTGTTATGTGAGATTGAAATTCTTCCTTTTCTGCTTCGTGATTTCATCGATCAATTTTTGTTTCCGCTGATGAGTATAGTAGATTCATGTCTTTTGTTTTGGCATATCACATAAGTAGTTTGAATCTACATTAAAAATCTAGAATAATAGTTGCAATAACATCCATTAGCTCATGCATTAAATAACCATTCATCAACTAATCAAAACATGTCAAGAGCCATATCTAGAACCTGTTAGAGAACCGTGCTTATAACCAACATGTAACTAGAATAATAACCATGATAGAACATCCATAAAAGCCACATAATAAAAAACACAAGTACTCATGAAATGTAACAATAAAATAACTCTTATTAGCATATGCAAAAGGCAACCAAGCCAGGGACTTCCACATACCACCTAACCATAGATTGAGCTGAACCAAATATTTCTTTCAACCAATCACCTCTATGCCATATTCCAAGCATGAATATGGGACTCATGACATAAACAACCACAACTTCTAGGAGATTAAACCACCTCCACCCTCAGGCTACCACAATCTCACAAAAACCATTCAAGAGATCACATAAGAAAACCAATACATAAAAAGTAGGGCTTCCTAGATATTAAACCACCTCCACCCTCAGGCTGTCATGATCCCACCAAAACTGGTCAAGAGATCACTAAGCCCAAAACAAGCTTGGATGCCTCAGAATTTCTTCACTAATACCTTGAGGAAATTATCTATCTCAACCCACCCATCAAGGGCATTCTAGAGATTAAACCACCCCCACCCTCACCCCTTGGGAATTTTCCTGAGACCACCTCACCTGGTTCCAAAACCATCCAACAATCCAAAGCTCAACTAAATAAAAGAACCCCATCACACCATGGCTATCCAAAAATGGAAAGGCAAGGCCGAAACCACTGCCACACCTAGAACAACCCATGCCAATGCCAGCAAGAGAAGAAAATACACACATGCATGTACCATGCATTGAAAAACCATATAGGAAATCACACACGCAACCTGTTACCTACAAGTGTTTCTGCTAAATTTGTTTGATCCAACCTTCCTTGCTTGTCCTTTGCTTGCTTGCTTTCTCTTCTTGATGCTCCTCTTTCTAAAAACAATGTAAACTTTGATATGGGAATTGATACGACTACCCGTTTTTTTGAGGTAGCAAAAAAATCAACCGATTTTGAAAATTGTTAATTTTTTCGACCCTAAACCTACCATCTTCCACCATTTCTCCCACTCGAACCAAGAACCCTTATCTCCTGCGAGTTTTTCAGCCAAATAGACCTTCGGCTCTGATATCAATTGTTAGAAAATTATATATTACATAGCAATGGAGCACACAAAATATATTGCAGAAATATAAACACAGAACATGCATAAAATAAGAGAGGCACAGATATACGCGGTTCACCCAATTTGGGCTATGTCCACGAAGAAACAACCAATCCTTCCTTTTATATTATCTAGCAAAATGAAGAGATACAACCTACAACAGATCCACTGTAACTCCCTCTTTGTTCTCACACAATCTCCTCTCTCTTTCTCGCTTAGAATACATATCTACATAGACGCAATACAATTCCCTCATATATAGCGATCGGTTTCCTTCTAGAAATAAAAAAACCTAAATTAAACATAACTTCTACCGTCATATCTTTGCCTAATTAACGACCCAGATTGACTACGACCCCCCGGACCCCCTTGGCGGCGAACATTTTACGGGCGGCGTTGCCGCCACATTATGAACTGGGGGTCCAATGCGGCGATACTTGTGAATAAATAAGATAACCAGGCTCCACACCCAACAATTTCTTCTATGAAACTCAAACACAACTTGTTCTAATGACTTAGTAAATATATCAGCCAATTGATCACTACATTTACAAGGCTTCAAGTGAACTTCTCCATTTCTCACAAGTTCTCTAATAAAGTGATATCTAGTATCAATATGCTTGCTCTTCTGATGAAACACACTATTCTTGGATAGTGCAATCACTGAGGTGTTGTCACAATATATTGTTGTTGATCCTTGTTGTTTCTGCTTGAGTCCATCAAATACTCTTCTTAACCACACTAAGTGACATGCTCCTGATGTTGCTGCTACATATTCTTCTTCTGCTAACAAAAGTGTCACAATGGGCTACTTCTTAGATGCCCATGAAATCACACTTGAACCAAGGTGGAACACAAAACCAGAAGTGCTCTTCCTATCATCCAAACTGCCTGCAAAATCACTATCTGTGTATCCAATCAAATCTTTCTTTTCTGTGCTTGCATACATTATGCCACAATCTCTAGTTCCTTCTATGTATCTCATAATTCCTTTTCCCGCACTCCAATGTGTGTCTTTTGGAGCCTCCATAAATATGGAAATCAAACCCACTCCTTGTATGATATTCGGTCTCGTAGCTGTGAGATACATGAGGTTGCCAGCGAATCTTTTGAATAGAGTTGGATTGACATTTGATCCTTTATCATCCTTGCTTAACTTTGTACCTATTGCAACTGGTGTAGGGACAAGTTTGCAATTTTCCATCCTGAATCTTTTCAACAAATATTTGACATGTTTATTTTGACAAATAAAAGTTCTTTTTTTTAGATTGCTCAACTTCCATGCCAAGAAAATATTTCATGAGACCAAGACCTGTCATCTCAAATTATTTCATCATGGATGCTTTAAATTCATGTAACTCAAAATCACTTGTAAAAATAATGTCATAACATATAAGCAAACAATCAAAATTTGTCCATGCTCATTTACCTTTGTGTGCAAGGTAGGCTCAATGTTGCTTCTGCAAAATCCATTCTTAATCATGTAGTTGTCGATTCTTCTATACCAAGCTCTAGGTGCTTGCTTCAGTCCATAGAGCACTTTCTTCAACCTATAAAATTTATCTTCGTTACCTTCAACTTCATAACCTGGAGGCTTCTGCACATAAATTTCTTCTTGTAGAATTACATTCAAGGAGGCTGATTTCACATCCACCTGATATAATTTCCACTTGTTCTGTGCTGTTGTGGCTAGAACTACTCTTACAGTATCCAATCTGACTACCGGAGCAAACATTTCTCCACAGTCTGTTCCTGGTTGCTGCGAGAATCCTTTTGCTACAAGTCTAGCTTTAAATCTGTCAATTTCACCTTTCTCATTCAACTTTGTTTTGTACACCCACTTTACACCAATGAGATTTTTGTCCTTTGGTAAATCAATCAAATCCCATGTATCATTCTTTTCAATAGTTTCAATTTCTTCATCCATGGCTTGCACCCAATTTTCATCTTTGATTGCTTCTTCAAATGAAGAAGGTTGGAATGACAACAATGCAAAATTTGAACTAACATCCAAATCATCATAAATATCTTTCAGATTTCTCATCTTTCTCTTACCATTGCTTGATTAATTACCTGATCTATTGATCTGCTTGAAGATCCATGTTACTCTAAAAATCTTGGAGTCCTTATTGGTGTGTCTCTATTTGGTGTCTTCACCTGTGATTCTTGCTGCTCTTTTTCTGCTACATCATCTTCTTCCATCAATGGCACTTGTGCATCAACTGTTTTGTCTACAGTTCCATTCCATGACTCTTGTTCTTTGAACACAACATCTCTACTAATTATGGTCTTCTTTGTGACAAGGTTATACAATTTGTAAGCTTTTGATTGCTCACTATAACCAGTAAATATGCATTTTTCACTTTTATCATCCAATTTGCCTCTTTGTTCTTTAGGCAGATGTGCATAAGCTACACATCCAAATACTCTTAGATGAGATACACTACAAGACATACCTAGCCAGGCTTTTTCTGGTACTTTGTTCATACCACTCTTTGTAGGAGATCTATTGATCACATAAATAGCACATGCAACTACTTCTGCCCAATACTCATTAGACAAGTTTCTACCTTTCAACATGCTGCTTACCATGTTCATAATTATCCTATTTTTTCTCTCTTCTACACCATTCTGCTGTGGTGTGTACTTGGTTGTAAACTGTCTTCTAATTCCATGTTGTTTGCAGTAATCATGGAATGCCTTTGAGTCATATTCTCCACCACGATCTGACCTCAATACCTTGATCTGTCAATCACTTTGGTTCTTTGCTAATGCTTTAAATTCCTTGAACTTTGCAAAAGTTTCAGAATTTTGCTTCAAGAAGTAAACCCAATTCTTTCTACTATAATCTTCAAAGAAAGTGAGGAAGTAACAGCTTCCACCAATTGACTGTGTCCTCATAGGTCCACACAAGTCTATATGCACTAGCTCAAGAGGTTGCTTTGCTCTGTATGCAACTCTTTTTGGAAAAATTTCATGTTGTTGCTTTCCCAAGATGCAACACTCAAAAGTACTAGCAGGTTCTTTGATGGGAGGTAATCCTCTGACCATCTGTTTCTGCTGCAACAATCTTAAACCAGAAAAGTGAAAGTGTCCAAATTGAAAGTGCCATAACCAATACTCATCAGAACATGCAACTGTCAAAGAAATCACTTGACCACTGTAATTCATAATTAGAGGAAAGCGTATGTTCCTCATCATCTACACCTTTGCTATCGGCTTCTTGCTTGGGGGTTTGTCATATATAACACATTCTTGACCTTGAAAGATAACTCTGTATCCTTTTTGTGTCAATTGACCAACACTTATCAAATTATGTTTGAGACTAGGAACATAATATACCTCTGAGATTGTCTTTGGCTCCCCCTGCTTGGTCATAATGTTGACCACTCCTTTTCCATCTACATCCACAGTTTTGTCAGTCCCGCAATTTACGTTTGTTTTCATAATTGATCGAAATTTGCAACCAAATTCTTGTTGCCTTTCATGTGGTTATTGCAACCACTGTCTAATAGCCACACACTATCAGAAGGTTCATGCATGGTATGGCAAGCTAGGAACATGGAGTTAGTACTCTCTGTAGTGACATTATCTCTCTGGTTCCCTTGATCAACTATCTTCTTCCTGCAATCACGAGCATAGTGACCAAATTTATTTCAATAATAACATCTCACCTTTGATTTGTCAACTCTTTGATTATTGTTGAAGCTTCTGTAGTTGCTTCCACTTTCATGTTCATGCTCTTCTCGGCCATCTCTCTGACCACCATATCTTCTGCCTCATCCTCTGCCTCTCGATCTACTTTTTCCTTGACCTCTATCTCTTGAAATAGAAACTTGACTTTTGAAGGCGTCTCTAAAGTGGAATCCTTATTTCCATCTTGTTATAGACATTTTTGTGCCTTACAGCATGAAGCATGAAATGTCCATAATCTAAGGGATCCAAAGTCCCTAAACATGTTGTTCTTACCCCTAAAAGAACAAGGTCATCAAACAACAGCACTTCCAATCAGTTCTCCACCTGAAAACACTTCAAAACAGGCTTATTTTGGATCATGTCAGCTGCTCCACTGAGCTTCTGCGCTGGAATGCAACTGTCCCTCCTTGTACCTGCGCTGGAAGTCAAATTTAATGAAGGCTACCTGCGCTGGGCGAGATTGGCCAAGTGGCACAGTCATTCTGCAAGGTGTCAACTGCCCAGGAAGCTTCCAAACTGACACTTGGTTCATGAGATTCGCCCTGTGATGAGTAAGAGGTACTTGATCACCATGTGTAAGCAAGGATCTCCAAGTGGACTCAAGAACTGAAGATTAACTGAAGAGGGAGAGGACACTAGTCAGCTCTATGCCAGCCTCAAGCTGACTCATCCTCTCTTCTTCTCTCCTATATATAGAGCTCTTCTATGAGGTCTAAGGAGGCTGGAATTTTGTGTAAAGCAAGGAGGTGCTGTTGGTTTACAGTTAGAGCTATTGGGTGATTGTTTTACTAGAGGTGAAGAGGAGAGTTCTTGCTGCTGGGGAGGTGCTGCTGGATTGGAGCCATCATTGGTTGTAACCTTCTCAGAACCCTGTTACTTCTATCAATAAAGTTTTGCATGTTCTCCTATATACTTGTATTGCATTGATGTATTGTATTTACATGTATATTTGATTCATCCTAATCCATGCTTCAGTTATGAGTACATGTATCTTGTAGTTTGCTCTCTTGTTTGTGCAGGATCTGTGTGTAGCTGGACCGGCAAAGAGAGCAAGGAGCTGGGAACAAGAGACAAAGAGAGAGGATAAGGATCGACTAAGCGAAAGACACCAGGTTGGTTAATCTTTCTTCATTCTCTCTCTACTTTCATAAAGGAAATCATCAAAACTTTACTTTCAGTTGTTGCTAAAGACTGTCACCTTTAGAGTAGGGATAGGGTCATCCGCATCGGATACTTTTCCCCACAACACATCTATCCTTGCCTCATGCGATAGAAGTGATCCCATCAAATCATCAACTGTTAATGATGCCAAATATTTGGCTTCTTCTATGGCTCCTAACACAACATCAAATTTGGTAGACAAAGATCTGAGGACCTTCTCAACCATTGTTTGATCTTTAATTTCTTCACCATAAATATTTAATTGATTTATGACAATTATGACCGAATTCATGAAAGAATCGATGTCCTCTGTCTCCTTCATTTGCAGACTTTCAAAATGTCTCCTAGTATTCTGTAACTTAACAATATTGACTTTGGCCATACCTGTATAGTTTGTCACCAAAGTATCCCATGCTAATTTTGTTGAAGTCGTTATCATAATCTTCTGGAACACTACTTGGTCCACTCCCTGCTGGACAAGTTACAACATTTGTGCATTCTTCTTCTTGTCTTTCTTCCATGTTCCCTCTCTAAATTATTGAGAGCTCATTCTACTACTTCATCCTTAGGTTCTAAAAACCCAAGATGAACATAAACCCAAGCATCATGTGCCTGCAACGTGGTTTCCATCTTAATGGCCCACACATCATAATCTTTCCTTGTAAATGGTGGGAACTGGGGCTGGAAATTTGAGAAAGCCATCTTTCTCCAAAAGTTTCTCTTTAAAAAAACACTAAAATTCTCCTTTTATAAGCTTTGCAAAGCTTCTTTTTCAAAAGGGCCCTTTTCAATAAAACCCTAATTGTTTTTATTTAAAAAAAAAAAAATTCCAAAAACCTTTAAAAAACAATTTTTAAAAATCATTTATGGCTCCTTACCATAAAAGAACTTTTAACTAGAAAAACTTTTCAATAAAAATATTCAACAAAAAATGCCCACGTGACTCCTTGACTTTGGATTATGCAAGGGGATTTTGACACAACATGGCCCACATGACCTTCAAAAAAGTATAACCACCTTCGACTTTCGTACTTGCTCAGAGTTGTTACACACTCCTTAGCGAGCCACGACAGTGACTGTCAGCATATGGGGCTGCATAATTATTTTTTGTATTCTCAACCTTTCTTTCTCAATCATGTCGGCATAGTGGATTTTATGTTTTAAAGCTTCATTAGATTTTTCTGACTACTCTCCTCTTCGACTGGTAGAGTCAGGGTTGCAGCCCTATCTCTATTAAGAAAAAAAATCAACAAGCTATGGCTTATTGCTCAATGGTCGACAAGCTACGACTTATTGCTCAACAACTATGGTGAAACTTTCGACCCTTCACTGGGGGACTCTGTAAGCTGCGGCTACAAAATTTCTAGTCGTTTTTCTGTAGCTCTGATACTAATTTGTTGGACAAGCAGAGGAGAAAAAACACAAATTCACACACAAAACACGAGCTACGACTCTTCTATTGATCACATAAAACTTGATACTTATAATGAACCCGGTGAAGGGTATTTAACCTTTTCCAACTAGCAACTCGCCTAAAATATCTTGACATGCAACCGCATGCAACCACACATTAAAAGTCGTCTATCACTTAACTCGACTTGAATCAACACTCAAACACTCAACCCTCAACACTCAGTTAACTGACTCTCTAAGTTTAGCCAACTCCTCATGCAGGAGTAATTAGCTTATTTTAACATTCCTGAGCATGGTTATGTGCAGTAATTGAAACGTCGAAAGTTGCGAGCTTCGGGAGTTGTGGACTCATTGCTTCAATTTAGGGGATAATTACGTAGGTTTCATGGGCCCATAACCCACAGGTTCAGGGATCAATCCTTCATGGGTCCAATCTAAATAGACCCCAGATTGATTTTTATCAAGTGGTCTTAGAGCAGGGAGCGATTTTATGCAAGTTGGAGAAGAGGAAAACCACTTAAAACTATGGCTGTGTAGAAGTTGTTGATGCAATTTCACAGTTGTGATTGTGGGTAGACTTTTCAAGAAAATTGGGTAGAGTGAAAAATCTAAAGGAACATAGGAAGCTTGAGAGGTTTTAGAGGAGGTGAAACTATGATACCAAAATATTGAACCACGGGAGAAAGCTTGGTGAGGTGTTAATGGAGGCTTGGTTGTAGTTCGCTATTGAGTATGTGTAGAAGCTTAGCTATATATGAGGAGAAAGAAGACTAAGATTGAAGATAAATGAGATGCAATAATGAAAACACATGATTAGGATATCATGGAGATTTTCAATGGTGAGAGTATGATGCATGGGCATAAACCCCCCAAATCAAAATATGATTCAATAAAGCACATCATGAAAGTCATGGCGAGAGGACATGATTTCCTCTAATTTTATGTAAAATGTAAAAATATCTTGAAGCCTCTAGAAAGTGTAGAAGTGTGTCATGGCAATATTCCTCAATTCTGCTAGGATTTTTTTTCTTCTTATTTAGAGGTAGCTTGCAAATGTCATGAGATAGATGACCCACTACAATGTAAAATCAGGTCATGAGATAGGCAATCCAGTACAATGTAAAATCAGGCTGAGAGGGTAGCCAAACCTTAAGAGGTTGTAGTGTTTATTTTGGAATATATACATCTTGTGCATGTTTTTTTGTGGTTAATATACACATACAAACCTTGTTGAATCGATTCTTTCCATATTTAGTTAGTGAGGTTTCAAGAGGCAGTCTGAGAGGTGGAAGTGCAAAGTAGTCATTATAACTATGGAATGGAGAAATGAGTAACCTTTGGAATAAATTAGAGCACTTAAAGTTCCTTTAAAGTAGAGAGTTGCCACGAAAAGTATGTACAAAAACATTACTGCAAGTTTAGGAATAATTGTTTGGATTTTTTATTCAAAGATTATCAATTGAGTGACTTTTTTTCAATGCCTTTTTATAGAGTAGAAGATTTCTAATGTGATAAGCATAGCATGATTTTGTACATTTCATATACCCATTAGATATGAATTTTGCATGTTTTTATTCACCAACTTAATATGTATATAGCTTACATTCTTGAAACAATTTGTTTGGCAATATTCACTTGAAATTAAATCACTATTAAAATTTGAACTTGTAAGAAATTATTTTCTACGGAGACAAATAATTTATGTAAAAATTCTAATATATATATATATATATATATATATATATTAGTTTCATTAACTTATGTAAAAATTATAATATATATTATAGTTCCATTACTCCATTCCATAGTTATACTCACTAATCCATTCCATAGTTATAGTTGCATTTCTCATTCCATAGTTATAATATATATATTAACGATACCGAAATATATTTCCATGTGATGATTTGGATGATAAATCTCCTCTTAGTGATGACTTTAATAGATGCAACAAAGGAGATTCTAGTGATAATAGTGGTGTAGAGGAGAGATATGATGATCTTTTGAATGATGATGGTGTTAATAATGATATATATTTTCATATGAGTGGAGAATTTAAGTGTAACAATAAATATGATGAAGATTTTTTTTCAAAGTGAGCATTTTAAATGGACTATGGATGATAATGAAGATTTTTGTACAAGTGAGGGTGTTAAAAGTAATGATGATGATGACAAAAAAAATTCCAAGTGAAGAATTCAGAAGAACTAGTGAAGGTGATGGTGATTTTCCTCTAAGTGAGGATTTAAAGGGTATTAATGATCAGGAACTTCCACCAACTTGTGAATTTGATGGCATTGATAGTTTTCAAGATGTTGATAATTCTTTTTCAAGTCAGGAGCTTCATTGTATATCAAATGACATTGTTGGGCATGGTAGCTACTAAATTTGATGTTTCTCTCAATGATGAGATTAGAAATGAAGATGATTATGGGCCTAGGAATGAAGATTTGTATATCAATTCGAGGAGTATGGAATTCTCTTATTTGGTCTCTTAACAATGTCAAGTATTATTATAGTGATAAATATTCTCGAATATTCTTCACTATCACGAATAGGACTATATCTTTTTATATTAAGCCAAATCATTTCATTTGTTTCCTTTGAAGAAATATCTTATTATTCCATATGAGAAATATACATGTTTCAACCCTCTAGGGACTCTTAAACAATAGGGCTTGAAGTCATTACAAGAATATACTCTTTATGAGCTTAAACATGTCACATACACAAATTGAACCCGGTCGGAAGGATAGCAACATTTCTCCCAGCCACCTAAGCTACATCCAATGGAAAAAAAAATATTTTAGTTATACAAAGTGTAGGAAAGAATTTCTCACAAGTTCAAATTGTCATAGTGATTTAGTTTAAGGTGAATGTTGCCAAACAAATTGTTTGAAGAGTGTAGGCTACAAGTATACCATGAAGAAAAAAAAAGACATATTAAGTTGATGAATAAAAACATGCAAATTCATATCTGATGGAGTCCATGAAATTTACAAAATCATGTTAAGCTTATCACATTGGAAATCTTCTAGTCTATAAAAAAGCATTGAAAAAAAAATCACTCGATTGGTAAGCTTTTAATAAAAAATCCGAACAAATATTCCTAAACATGACAATAATGCTTTTGTACATTTGTAGTGGAAACTCTCTACTTGAAAGGAACTTTAAGTGTTCTAATTTATTCCAAAAATTAGTTGTAAGTAATGTGTCAACTTTTTTAAATCAATGAACAACATAAAAGATTAGTTTTATTATTGCAACATTCCTCTACAATAATCCCAAATATGACTCACATGGTTTACAATTAAATAAACTCAATAATAACTCTTAAGTATGAGGAGACCTTCAACTCTTTTTCATAACGGTCAAATAACACACTTATATTCTTTTTCAGCATAATTCTATATAATTTAATTAAAAAAATTAATAATAATAATCTTATAATTAAACGATTAAATATACATTTAATTTATTATATAAAAAAAAAAAATTTAAACACATCACACCAATATACTCATTAAACGTTAATTTTAATGAAACGAATTTTAATATTTACTGAAATGAATGCTACAATATATATACAGTGACAAAACATATCATAAATCAAATATCAAAACAATAAAAAAAACAAAGATAAAAACAATTTTAAACCATACTCCCAACCCAAAACCCCACTATAATATATCAAAATAATATATTCAACAAAATAAATATAACGGCATTGGCGGAGTTCATGCGACTCATGTGAAGTCCAAATCATATAAACTGCAGTTAATTAAAAAAATACATAAAGCCATTGTCTTTTGCACAGGATTTCCCGGGCAGTAAATTTGAATCCTCATCTATCTGTCTCAATAGCTGTTGTTCCTCTTCTGACAGCTGCTCAATAGCCTTTTCAAATGAGTCTAAGACTTCTGGGTCAAAAAGGGGGCAGTCCCATTCATTGTTCTCTGTGGCAGAAACACCACAATCAGAATAAACAATTGGTACTCCTTCGTTCGCTAATTTGCCCTCGATATTCAACACAGGGGAATATTCTGTTTCCATTTGAGCTGCATCAATAGACGGTTGACCACAGTTGCCAGCATCATTAGCCATCGACCATTTATCCCCAAATTTAGAATAACCTAATGACAATCCAGTAGATACACCTGGTGAGTAAAGATGTCCTCCACCCGTAAGCCACTTTTTGAAGCTTCCAAATGCATAAAACTCAGAAGTACTTGGAATAATTATACCGCCAAGATCATTAAGCTTATCTCTTACATGCATTCTTCTTTTACCAGAATTTGCCTCTATGGATTGATCTTTTTCGAAATTTTCCTCTGGCATATCAGTGTTTCCTATAGTCATCCTCTCCACTCTCTGACTATTTCCCTGACTGCCACTGTTTTCAGAAATTGTCTGTGGGATGCCATTGTTTTCCTCCCTGCTATTGTTCTCTGAAACTGCTTGTGCGATGCCATTGTTTTCCTCCCTGCTGTTGTTTGCTGAAACTGTCTGTGTGGTGCTATTAGTTTCCTCACTGCCATTGTTTTCGGAAGCTGTCTGTGGGATGTAACTCTTTACCTCATTTTTTGTGTCACTTAGCTCAAAAGAGGGGTGCACAACAGCGAACTCGAAAGAGCAATTGTTATCGTCTTGTGATTCCTCTTTCGAATCAATGACAACTGGATTGATGTTTCTTTTGCCGAGTGAAATTGGTGGACATGAATACAGCTGAGATACTGAACGCGAGCTAAATTCATCGATAGTTTCTATGTGCGCATGTGCTAAATAATAAAGATGCCTTTTGGAGTTTCTATCCCAAAGGGGTCTCTTTGTCCTGGCAAGAAAGGCATCATATTCCTCCACTGTATGAAAGCTTTGCAGGGATTTGGATCTCGAAATCCTCGCCCGGCCATTCTTGTCAATCAGTTCCTCGAATATTTCACTGTTGTTAGCGAAAAGCGAATCTGAATCTGGCCCTGTTTTCTTAGAAACAGGGCACATTTGTCCATCGTCCAGGCCTTCCATTAGGTCCCATGTAAATATGATCTCTACGTTTTCCTTCTCTGTAGCCTTATATTCTTCTGATTCTCCCTCTGTAACTTCGTGTTTTTCTGATTTTGCCTCTTTCAACGAACTTTCTGATTGCAGATCTGAGGTTACTTTTACATGGTTTTCACTATTAAGCCTTTCACCTGTAAATGTTCCCGTATCAGCTTATGCTTCTTCAAACTAAAGATCTTTAGATTACTCGTTAAAACAAAATTTAATGAATGGAATATGTATACGTATGTGTATGTGTACGTGTACGAGGAAAGGTTTCCAATAGACTAATAGAATCATGAATCAGGGGTGAGGATATGACATTCAGTTATGAATATGCAATCGACATAAAGATGCCCTCACTTGTCAAACTGTTGTGAACTGTTGTGAGTACCGAAGAATAAGCAGATGAGGAAGGTGCAAGAGTTAAGCGATTTTAATGGATGAGTACCCTGTCACAGCAGGCTTCGCAGAAGGAAAATGCTTGTTATTAGTGGTTCACCTTTAAAAGGCCATTTGACCGTGAAAAGGGCTCACTAAAGGTGCACTTCATGTATTTAGCAAAGTGTAATGCATCTAGAGTTATTTAAAACAAGCAATTTAAAGAGGGGGGAATTAAAACTGGAAAGATAACCATTTCAAATTGAATGCCTTAGATCTGATAGTGTGTTTGGATCACCAAGAATCTCATATCAGGTGCCAATAGACGAATACAACTCTTTTCTTCCAAAGGAAAACAAAGAGAAACAAATTTATATAAGGAAAGCAAGAAAAGGCTCACCTTCGTAATCTTTGCTGACAGAAGTAAGCATATTTTCTGGCTCTGATGGAGCTGGGCGTTTCTTTGCAAGCTTGTTGACATTGCAAATCAGTGCAAGAAATTCATGGCTGTTTGCAAGGACCAAGTCTTCCAGCAACGGTATGGCTGCGACCGAAGGAAATCGACGATTCGAATTCTCTTGAAAGCTGGTTGTTCTTAATAACTTCTTGGAAGATACACAACCCATCGCTGAAATATTCACACATCCAATTCCGCTCTAACCTCGATTTTGGATATCTTCAACTGTATTGATTTCTCTGTGACAACAATCAGCAAAAGCTCCGGTCGCACAAGTCGATGGACTGACCAAAAACGCAATAACAATACAGGATCTCGTTCAGAAATAAAAACTAATTTATTCTGCAGGGTTAAGTTGTAATATATGATTCTGATAGATATAAACAATAAAGGAAATGTATGAACCTGGAAATTCTCTTTTGGCTTTCGATATAAACGGCCGACTTAGGCCTGTAACTTCTGTGCAGTTCCTGTGAAGTGTTGAGCACAAAGGTTATTAACCTAGTCCTTAAATTCTGGTAGTTTGAAGCGAAAAAGCAAAGGAGTGGTTCTGGCTTCTTACCGAATTAAATATTCTAGCTTGATTGCTCAGGTTTATTTTTTCCGGTTTCCTACCTAATAACACGAACCTAAAGGCCAGCAGCAGTCAAGTCAACCGAATTTAAGGTAGTCAGGCATGGCATGCACTGGGTTGAGCGAAATTTCAGAACCTTCCAAATAAAAAAACAGGGGAAATTCCTTCAATAATATGCAATTGAAACATGTACCAAGAGATTGGTTTCAATTCCCCAAGATCTCTTCATTTAGGAAAGCATGTTCCGTTGTCGGACCACCTGCCGCACAAATAATTTGCTTCATTTTGACATAATGACTTCTTTTGATGCTCTGAAAAGTTGAAATGAAATCTTTTATCGACCTAAAGTATTATCGTTTCAAAAGCAAATCTCCTGTAACTGTAAACTCCCTGAAAAAATGACCGCAAAATTGCTATAATGAGGTGAATGTTGAGCTCCATAAAATAATTTGACCGCAGAATGAAGTGAGTTTTCTTCATTATTTCATCTGTTTTAGCGATATTCAGAATATTCCAATTGAATGAATTTTCTGCCTTCAATGTAAAAAATTAGGTACCCGAAAGGAATATACCAGACACGCAATCGCCGTAAAGTCTCTCGATCGTAAAAGGACATAATGCATCCATTTTCGGGGAGTATTTTTACATAATACTGTCATCCTTTAAAGGTCGATGATGTGGCGTCAGACTTGAAGTGTTTCAGACCGCTTAAAACGAAATCAATCACATCACCTTAAATTGAAAAGATTTAGGGCTCCCATGCGAATATTATGAATTTTACCGGACATCAAACTGCTCGGCAGGGGCAAGCATGGAATTTGACGTGCAATTTGCCGGTCACAGGCCGGTTAAAAATTTTCTTTGCTAATCAACATTCTTTGTTAAAATAATCAAACCACTGGCCGATAAAACGAATGACTGCTTCTATTTGGCGGATTATTTTACAAACACTTTTGTCCACTAACAATAATTATCACTGGCCGATAAAACGCATGAGTCATGATTTCTTCCATTTGGCGGAATTTTTTTACAAGCTTTTGTCCACTCACGTAAATCAATAATTACAGTTGAGTAAAAAGCCAATCGGAAACAGTCTGGCTTCGACTGTCAAGGCAGTGGATTTATTTCCTTTCATTTTTAAGTGTTTATTACTCTGATAACGAAACATCCCTTCCTTTGGCGGAGGCGGCACTCGTTTTTGAGAAATTTAGTGAAACATTCTATTATTGCAAGTAATTTTATGGTCCAATCGATATACCGGACTTATTTTACAGTCGAAATACTACCCGACATTGAAGCGTACTTCATCTCTGCCATGGCCATAAATTTCAAGATCTTGTTGGAATATTAATTCCAACTGCACAGTGGCAGGCGGACGTGGGCAGCCAACTCAGCCAGCACGCTGCACCCGAAACCGCCAGAACGAAACCACCCTCTTGTTCGCACCGCCTTTGGCAAAAGGCTGTATCCGCCGGAAGGGCTCCGAACACACTCTCTTGCCGCCACGCGTCCCATGTACGAGCACCGAAAAACCACTTTCCCCGGACGCTAAAGGTCGTGCTGGTTGCCGGACAGTGGTGTGCGAATTGTGTTGGATCGGGTCTGCTGACTCAGATCTCCACGAAGCTGCGCGGAGGTTAATGACCGGGCACAACGAATAGGGTGGCGACACGTGGCACTGAAGTGACGTCAGCCGACCCCGCCCGCGTCAAATCAGAAATTGCGTGGAGTGTTTGACTTCTCCGCTGACCGCCGAGGATGGAAGCGTTAATGCTCTTAATGGTTGGTCGTAGAATTTAGTGAGGCTTTTAATATGGTTATGGAGGCACGATTTTTATATATGGTTTACGTATATTTTTTGGTGAGGCCTTTAATAAGGTGATGGGCATACGTCCCATGCCTTTTAATATGCTTATGGGTCACGTTTTTTTTATGTTTTTATATATCACTATGTAAGCCTACGTGAGGCAATGGTTATGTAGTTTTTTTTATGTGCGGTAGTTTTAGAGTGTCTGAGTGTGAATTTTTTTTTGTAGTTTTTGTATTGTGTCTGCGCACGATGTATGGGTGTGCTGTAGTTTTATGGGCATGGTGACTGCACATGATTTTTTTTTGTATGCGTGTTGTTCATGAAGAACAGAGGTGTGCCTGCGCGCCGGGTGTATTGTTCTTATGAGAACAATGTAAAGAATGTGTTGAGGCTGCGCAGCAGTATTGCTCAGGGAACAAAGAACAGAGCACAATGAAGCCTGCGCACAGAGATTGAATGGAGAACAAGAGAAGAACGCACAGCAGTGTAAGGGAAAGGAAAACAGAGGAGCATTGTAATGGTGGTTTGTCATTGTAAGACACAGGAACACCATGAAAGTTTTTTTTAATACCCACAGCAGTGGAAGAATGAGAAGAACAGAGACAGAGTCTGTCTTGTAAATCCCTCTCTGTGCAGAGGATGAAGTTTGTAACAGTTTTGTTTTTAAAGCAATAGAAAATGTTTTTTTTGTGACTGTGTAATGGACTGTTATTAGCAAATTTGTTTAAAAAGGCTTCCCTGTGCAAAGGTCCTGGAACAAAGGAAACAGAGCATTGGCTCTGTGATGTCTGTTTGTATGGTTTTGGTATTTTCCCTATGTAAAATACCCCAACAGTGGTATCGGAGCTAGTCCAGGCTCTTTGAAGGCTCAAAGACGCTGAAGGAAGGAGTTGTTGCAGCAGAGAAAAATTCTCCAGCAGAGTGAAGATTCAGTCAAGGATTCAGGTATTTCTCAGATCAAGTTTTTTTTGTGTTACTGTTATAGAAACAGTCAGTGATTAAAAAAAACACAGTCAAGTATTTAAAGCCTAGATAAGAATGGCAAGGTCAAAGAAGAAAGCCTCCAGGGCTGTTAAAATTGTGTCTCCCTCCTCTACTAAATTAGAAGGCAATCTGTTTGAAAGCATTGTATTTGAGGTTCCAAAGTTTGATGGAAACTTTGATGTATGGGAAATAATGATGAGGGCTTTCCTAATGTCTGAGGGGATTGAAGTCTGGGAGTCAGTGATTGATGACAACAAGATGGATAAAGAATCCATGGAGTATGATGCACAAGCAGCAAAACTAATCTTGGATGGACTCCCTGATTCAGTGAAGAAGAATCTTGGAAAATACACATCAGCAAAGGATATATGGGACAGACTGCATGACCTTCATGCAAAGGGAGCGCTGACCATGAAAATGAGTCAAGAAGAAAGTCATGAACCCATCATAGAAGCTGAGAATGAGAAGGTTGACCTCATTAAGCTTCAAGTAAAAGAAAGGGATGAAGAGCTTGCGAAGCTCAAGAAGGAGCTTGACCAATGCAAGAAGAAACATTATGAAGAAGTCATATCCATGACAAATCAGCTGAATGAAGCAAGGAAGCAAGCAGATGCCTTGTCAAGTCAACTTGAACAAAGGCACATGAGGGTGAACAAACTTGTGGAAGAGATTGGACAGTATAAGGTAGAGGTATCCTCCCTTAAGTCCGAACTACAAGAAGCCAGGAAGCAGGCACAAGGAGCTGAAAAGAAAATGAAGAGCAGTCAAGCAAAAGATGAAGAAATCTCCAAAATGAAGACTGATATTATCTCCTTCAAAATAGTAGCAGCTGAAGCTACTCGTAGCAAGGAAGAAACTGAGGGACAACTAGCAAAGAAAAATATTGTATGTGAAAAGCTAGAAGAAGAGATTGTCCTCCTCAGGAAGAAGGTTGAAGGGATGAACAAAATGATGAAGAGCTCTCAAGCTTTGGATGACATGCTCAACTATCACAGATCTCCATCTGATAAATCAGGACTTGGGTATGTAGGTGAACCCTCAAACAAGGATGAGGATGCTTTAAGCAAAGGAGATGTGAAGAAGCCAGAAAGAGATGGTGATGCTCCTAGTTCCAGCAAAGGCAAGGAGAAAAATGAGGGCAGCAATAGAAGAAATCCTGTTCCAAGTAGAAAACCAGCTCCAAGAGGAAATGTAGCTGATGGCAAAGAGGCAAGAGGCAATGGTGATCATCAAAGGATCTCAAGGCAGCAAGGCTTCAGAAGTGCATCAAGAAAACCTCCATCTCCCAGGTACCAAAGTTCATTTTATGGTTATTGTTATGCTTGCTCAAACTTTGGTCATATGGCAAAAGACTGTAGAGCATTTCATGGAAATAGATGTTGTAGTCTCCAACAACCTCCAAGAAACAACTTTGCAAGAAGGAATCATGAAATCTTATTCATGAACAATGTTAAATGTTTCAAGTGTCATAACACTGGGCATATGGCACGTGACTGTAACTTAAGATGGGCTCCTATGCAAGCTAGACCCATGCAAAAGAATAAAGTTACACAAGTATGGAGAAGAAAGGAAATGCAACCTGAAAGCCCCTTGAACTCCCCAACTGATCTAAATTTATTTTGAGAAGAGTCTGCCAAAAGAAGACAAGCATACATTAAAGGGGAGCTTGTATTTTTTTGTTGCTGAACTGTCTTAACAGTCATTCTTTAATGAAATTTTTTTTTATAAAGGAAAAATATGAAGTTAAATCTGCCATAACAGCAGAGAAGAAAATGGGACAACGCTGAAATGTAAAGAGCAGCAGCGGGATAAGAGAAAAAAAAATGCAAAGCATGGAGACCCTCACAGCAGTGGGAAGACAAAATACAAAACAACAGTTTGGAATTTTTTTTGTTATGGTGCACTCGCATTGAAATGCATAGTAATGGAATGTAGTTTTCCTTCTATGTAAAGTGAGAAAATATACTCACAGGGACAGCAGATTTTTAATGCACATGGGATGAATGAGAATGTGTATGGCAGCAGAAAATTGAAAGGGATTGCACAGCAGTGCATTGTGTAAAAAAAATGAATGAAGCTGAAGATTGTGTGAAGCAAGGGTGCATAAGAAAAGGGAGCAGCCCGTGTTAATTTTTTCTCGTGGAGAATGAAGTGCCAAGTGTATGTGCACACAGTAGTGCAAATTGCAGCAGCAACACAACAGCAAGAAGTTATGGACAGCAGCACAGGTAAAAGAATTTTTTTCTTTACAGCAGTAAATGTAAGTGCAGTGAGTGTGTTGTTTGCATCTGAAATGCAAGTAAGACACAGCAGAAGTATGATTGTAATTAATGAAGGGGAGCACGCAGCAGCGCGAAGAAAAGCTTTCCCATGGTGAAGAAGGGAAGCACGCATTAGTGCACAAGTAAAGAATTCTCACACAACAGTGTGAATGTGAGAAAGGAAAGGCACAGCAACGCACATGTGATTTTTTTATTGACGCACAGCAATGCAGAGTTTGTAAAGAAATGTAAGAGCAGTGCAGGTGTAGACGCAGTAGCGTGGAGCAGACACAACAGTGTGGGGTAGATGCAGCAAAGAAGATGGCACAACAGTGTAGCAGAGAATATGCAGCAGCATAAAAGAACATTGTAATGAACTTGCACACACAGCAGTGCAATGATTGTTTGTTTTGGAACTGCATTTGAAGCAGTCATTTGGTGAAACCCTCTGTTAAAGAGGAAGGTGCTTTTCAGCACATTGTCAAGGTAAATCCCTCTATCAAGAGGATGATGCTTTTAAGCATAGTCATTAGTGAATCCCTCTGTTGAGAGGAAGATGCTTTTTAGCATTGTTTGGTAAATCCCTCTGTTAAGAGGAAGATGTTTTTATAACAGGTGAATCCCTCTATCATGAGGAAGGTGCTCTTCAGCACATTGTAATGGTGAATCCCTCTGTCATGAGGAAGGTGCTCTTAAGCACAGTTTCAGGTGAATCCCTCTATTAAGAGGAAGACAACTTTGTTTGTTTGTGAACTGCATCAGAAGCAGTTGGTGAATCCCTCTATGTGAGGATGATGTTTGGGTAAGATTGAATGCCCAGCAGTTGAAATTAAAGGGGAGTGTTGGAATATTAATTCCAACTGCACAGTGGCAAGCGGACGTGGGCAGCCAACTCAGCCAGCACGCTGCACCCGAAACCGCCAGAACGAAACCACCCTCTTGTTCGCACCGCCTTTGGCAAAAGGCTGTATCCGCCGGAAGGGCTCCGAACACACTCTCTTGCCGCCACGCGTCCCATGTACGAGCACCGAAAAACCACTTTCCCCGGACGCTAAAGGTCGTGCTGGTTGCCGGACAGTGGTGTGCGAATTGTGTTGGATCGGGTCTGCTGACTCAGATCTCCACGAAGCTGCGCGGAGGTTAATGACCGGGCACAACGAATAGGGTGGCGACACGTGGCACTGAAGTGACGTCAGCCGACCCCGCCCGCGTCAAATCAGAAATTGCGTGGAGTGTTTGACTTCTCCGCTGACCGCCGAGGATGGAAGCGTTAATGCTCTTAATGGTTGGTCGTAGAATTTAGTGAGGCTTTTAATATGGTTATGGAGGCACGATTTTTATATATGGTTTACGTATATTTTTTGGTGAGGCCTTTAATAAGGTGATGGGCATACGTCCCATGCCTTTTAATATGCTTATGGGTCACGTTTTTTTTATGTTTTTATATATCACTATGTAAGCCTACGTGAGGCAATGGTTATGTAGTTTTTTTTATGTGCGGTAGTTTTAGAGTGTCTGAGTGTGAATTTTTTTTTGTAGTTTTTGTATTGTGTCTGCGCACGATGTATGGGTGTGCTGTAGTTTTATGGGCATGGTGACTGCACATGATTTTTTTTTGTATGCGTGTTGTTCATGAAGAACAGAGGTGTGCCTGCGCGCCGGGTGTATTGTTCTTATGAGAACAATGTAAAGAATGTGTTGAGGCTGCGCAGCAGTATTGCTCAGGGAACAAAGAACAGAGCACAATGAAGCCTGCGCACAGAGATTGAATGGAGAACAAGAGAAGAACGCACAGCAGTGTAAGGGAAAGGAAAACAGAGGAGCATTGTAATGGTGGTTTGTCATTGTAAGACACAGGAACACCATGAAAGTTTTTTTTAATACCCACAGCAGTGGAAGAATGAGAAGAACAGAGACAGAGTCTGTCTTGTAAATCCCTCTCTGTGCAGAGGATGAAGTTTGTAACAGTTTTGTTTTTAAAGCAATAGAAAATGTTTTTTTTGTGACTGTGTAATGGACTGTTATTAGCAAATTTGTTTAAAAAGGCTTCCCTGTGCAAAGGTCCTGGAACAAAGGAAACAGAGCATTGGCTCTGTGATGTCTGTTTGTATGGTTTTGGTATTTTCCCTATGTAAAATACCCCAACAGTGGTATCGGAGCTAGTCCAGGCTCTTTGAAGGCTCAAAGACGCTGAAGGAAGGAGTTGTTGCAGCAGAGAAAAATTCTCCAGCAGAGTGAAGATTCAGTCAAGGATTCAGGTATTTCTCAGATCAAGTTTTTTTTGTGTTACTGTTATAGAAACAGTCAGTGATTAAAAAAAACACAGTCAAGTATTTAAAGCCTAGATAAGAATGGCAAGGTCAAAGAAGAAAGCCTCCAGGGCTGTTAAAATTGTGTCTCCCTCCTCTACTAAATTAGAAGGCAATCTGTTTGAAAGCATTGTATTTGAGGTTCCAAAGTTTGATGGAAACTTTGATGTATGGGAAATAATGATGAGGGCTTTCCTAATGTCTGAGGGGATTGAAGTCTGGGAGTCAGTGATTGATGACAGCAAGATGGATAAAGAATCCATGGAGTATGATGCACAAGCAGCAAAACTAATCTTGGATGGACTCCCTGATTCAGTGAAGAAGAATCTTGGAAAATACACATCAGCAAAGGATATATGGGACAGACTGCATGACCTTCATGCAAAGGGAGCGCTGACCATGAAAATGAGTCAAGAAGAAAGTCATGAACCCATCATAGAAGCTGAGAATGAGAAGGTTGACCTCATTAAGCTTCAAGTAAAAGAAAGGGATGAAGAGCTTGCGAAGCTCAAGAAGGAGCTTGACCAATGCAAGAAGAAACATTATGAAGAAGTCATATCCATGACAAATCAGCTGAATGAAGCAAGGAAGCAAGCAGATGCCTTGTCAAGTCAACTTGAACAAAGGCACATGAGGGTGAACAAACTTGTGGAAGAGATTGGACAGTATAAGGTAGAGGTATCCTCCCTTAAGTCCGAACTACAAGAAGCCAGGAAGCAGGCACAAGGAGCTGAAAAGAAAATGAAGAGCAGTCAAGCAAAAGATGAAGAAATCTCCAAAATGAAGACTGATATTATCTCCTTCAAAATAGTAGCAGCTGAAGCTACTCGTAGCAAGGAAGAAACTGAGGGACAACTAGCAAAGAAAAATATTGTATGTGAAAAGCTAGAAGAAGAGATTGTCCTCCTCAGGAAGAAGGTTGAAGGGATGAACAAAATGATGAAGAGCTCTCAAGCTTTGGATGACATGCTCAACTATCACAGATCTCCATCTGATAAATCAGGACTTGGGTATGTAGGTGAACCCTCAAACAAGGATGAGGATGCTTTAAGCAAAGGAGATGTGAAGAAGCCAGAAAGAGATGGTGATGCTCCTAGTTCCAGTAAAGGCAAGGAGAAAAATGAGGGCAGCAATAGAAGAAATCCTGTTCCAAGTAGAAAACCAGCTCCAAGAGGAAATGTAGCTGATGGCAAAGAGGCAAGAGGCAATGGTGATCATCAAAGGATCTCAAGGCAGCAAGGCTTCAGAAGTGCATCAAGAAAACCTCCATCTCCCAGGTACCAAAGTTCATTTTATGGTTATTGTTATGCTTGCTCAAACTTTGGTCATATGGCAAAAGACTGTAGAGCATTTCATGGAAATAGATGTTGTAGTCTCCAACAACCTCCAAGAAACAACTTTGCAAGAAGGAATCATGAAATCTTATTCATGAACAATGTTAAATGTTTCAAGTGTCATAACACTGGGCATATGGCACGTGACTGTAACTTAAGATGGGCTCCTATGCAAGCTAGACCCATGCAAAAGAATAAAGTTACACAAGTATGGAGAAGAAAGGAAATGCAACCTGAAAGCCCCTTGAACTCCCCAACTGATCTAAATTTATTTTGAGAAGAGTCTGCCAAAAGAAGACAAGCATACATTAAAGGGGAGCTTGTATTTTTTTGTTGCTGAACTGTCTTAACAGTCATTCTTTAATGAAATTTTTTTTTATAAAGGAAAAATATGAAGTTAAATCTGCCATAACAGCAGAGAAGAAAAGGGGACAACGCTGAAATGTAAAGAGCAGCAGCGGGATAAGAGAAAAAAAAATGCAAAGCATGGAGACCCTCACAGCAGTGGGAAGACAAAATACAAAACAACAGTTTGGAATTTTTTTTGTTATGGTGCACTCGCATTGAAATGCATAGTAATGGAATGTAGTTTTCCTTCTATGTAAAGTGAGAAAATATACTCACAGGGACAGCAGATTTTTAATGCACATGGGATGAATGAGAATGTGTATGGCAGCAGAAAATTGAAAGGGATTGCACAGCAGTGCATTGTGTAAAAAAAATGAATGAAGCTGAAGATTGTGTGAAGCAAGGGTGCATAAGAAAAGGGAGCAGCCCGTGTTAATTTTTTCTCGTGGAGAATGAAGTGCCAAGTGTATGTGCACACAGTAGTGCAAATTGCAGCAGCAACACAACAGCAAGAAGTTATGGACAGCAGCACAGGTAAAAGAATTTTTTTCTTTACAGCAGTAAATGTAAGTGCAGTGAGTGTGTTGTTTGCATCTGAAATGCAAGTAAGACACAGCAGAAGTATGATTGTAATTAATGAAGGGGAGCACGCAGCAGCGCGAAGAAAAGCTTTCCCATGGTGAAGAAGGGAAGCACGCATTAGTGCACAAGTAAAGAATTCTCACACAACAGTGTGAATGTGAGAAAGGAAAGGCACAGCAACGCACATGTGATTTTTTTATTGACGCACAGCAATGCAGAGTTTGTAAAGAAATGTAAGAGCAGTGCAGGTGTAGACGCAGTAGCGTGGAGCAGACACAACAGTGTGGGGTAGATGCAGCAAAGAAGATGGCACAACAGTGTAGCAGAGAATATGCAGCAGCATAAAAGAACATTGTAATGAACTTGCACACACAGCAGTGCAATGATTGTTTGTTTTGGAACTGCATTTGAAGCAGTCATTTGGTGAAACCCTCTGTTAAAGAGGAAGGTGCTTTTCAGCACATTGTCAAGGTAAATCCCTCTATCAAGAGGATGATGCTTTTAAGCATAGTCATTAGTGAATCCCTCTGTTGAGAGGAAGATGCTTTTTAGCATTGTTTGGTAAATCCCTCTGTTAAGAGGAAGATGTTTTTATAACAGGTGAATCCCTCTATCATGAGGAAGGTGCTCTTCAGCACATTGTAATGGTGAATCCCTCTGTCATGAGGAAGGTGCTCTTAAGCACAGTTTCAGGTGAATCCCTCTATTAAGAGGAAGACAACTTTGTTTGTTTGTGAACTGCATCAGAAGCAGTTGGTGAATCCCTCTATGTGAGGATGATGTTTGGGTAAGATTGAATGCCCAGCAGTTGAAATTAAAGGGGAGTGTTGGAATATTAATTCCAACTGCACAGTGGCAGGCGGACGTGGGCAGCCAACTCAGCCAGCACGCTGCACCCGAAACCGCCAGAACGAAACCACCCTCTTGTTCGCACCGCCTTTGGCAAAAGGCTGTATCCGCCGGAAGGGCTCCGAACACACTCTCTTGCCGCCACGCGTCCCATGTACGAGCACCGAAAAACCACTTTCCCCGGACGCTAAAGGTCGTGCTGGTTGCCGGACAGTGGTGTGCGAATTGTGTTGGATCGGGTCTGCTGACTCAGATCTCCACGAAGCTGCGCGGAGGTTAATGACCGGGCACAACGAATAGGGTGGCGACACGTGGCACTGAAGTGACGTCAGCCGACCCCGCCCGCGTCAAATCAGAAATTGCGTGGAGTGTTTGACTTCTCCGCTGACCGCCGAGGATGGAAGCGTTAATGCTCTTAATGGTTGGTCGTAGAATTTAGTGAGGCTTTTAATATGGTTATGGAGGCACGATTTTTATATATGGTTTACGTATATTTTTTGGTGAGGCCTTTAATAAGGTGATGGGCATACGTCCCATGCCTTTTAATATGCTTATGGGTCACGTTTTTTTATGTTTTTATATATCACTATGTAAGCCTACGTGAGGCAATGGTTATGTAGTTTTTTTTATGTGCGGTAGTTTTAGAGTGTCTGAGTGTGAATTTTTTTTTGTAGTTTTTGTATTGTGTCTGCGCACGATGTATGGGTGTGCTGTAGTTTTATGGGCATGGTGACTGCACATGATTTTTTTTTGTATGCGTGTTGTTCATGAAGAACAGAGGTGTGCCTGCGCGCCGGGTGTATTGTTCTTATGAGAACAATGTAAAGAATGTGTTGAGGCTGCGCAGCAGTATTGCTCAGGGAACAAAGAACAGAGCACAATGAAGCCTGCGCACAGAGATTGAATGGAGAACAAGAGAAGAACGCACAGCAGTGTAAGGGAAAGGAAAACAGAGGAGCATTGTAATGGTGGTTTGTCATTGTAAGACACAGGAACACCATGAAAGTTTTTTTTAATACCCACAGCAGTGGAAGAATGAGAAGAACAGAGACAGAGTCTGTCTTGTAAATCCCTCTCTGTGCAGAGGATGAAGTTTGTAACAGTTTTGTTTTTAAAGCAATAGAAAATGTTTTTTTTGTGACTGTGTAATGGACTGTTATTAGCAAATTTGTTTAAAAAGGCTTCCCTGTGCAAAGGTCCTGGAACAAAGGAAACAGAGCATTGGCTCTGTGATGTCTGTTTGTATGGTTTTGGTATTTTCCCTATGTAAAATACCCCAACAGTGGTATCAGAGCTAGTCCAGGCTCTTTGAAGGCTCAAAGACGTTGAAGGAAGGAGCCTTGACATTTCTATCATATTGTGCCTTAACACGTTTCTTATGCTCTTCGTTAGCCAATGCGGAATTATTATGGGTTTCATTCACATGGATTAATTCCAAGAAATGTGCTTCCTCTTCAGAAGTATCAGGTAGCAAGTTAATTGAGATTTTGAGAGACGAGATTTCACATTGAATCGGTAAGACTGCTTCCTAACCATACACCAACTGAAAGGGTGTGAATCCGGTCGCATTTCTCACCAAGGTTCGATATGCCCACAGAGCCGAGTACATGATTAAATTCCAATTTCTTTTATGAACTCCAATCATTCTCTGCAACATGCGCTTAAGGACTTTGTTGATGGCCTCAACTTGTCCATTAGCTTGCAGGTAGTATGGAGTAGAACTATCATGTGACAGTCCTAACTTGGCAGTCAACTCAGCCATCATGTGATTGCGAAAATGCGATAAATGATTTGTAACTATGGCTTGTGGTACACAAAACCTGGCAACCACATGGTTGAAGAAAAATAAAGCAGCCGTTTCGCCACTGTTTTTTAATGTTGGCATTGCCTTGGCCCATTTGGTAAAATAGTCAACGACGACTATAACATACCCATGCCCCCTGGTCGAGGTGGGGTTACATGTCATGAATTCAATGCCCGATTTGGCGAATGGTCCAACAACAATGACTGGATGCAATGGTGCAGGTGGTAGTCATATATCTGACATGCATGATAGCTTCTGACAACAATAATGCAATCTTTGAATATGGTTGGCTAGAAGTAACCACTATGGACAATTCTCTGCGCGGCAGCATACCCAAATAAGTGTCCACCACAAGAGTCTGAATGAAATTCATTCAAAGCTTTCTCGGCTTCCTCATGAGTGAGGCACCTACGTAAAATTGCATCAACACCATGACGATAAAGCGTATCACCAATGATAAGATAATCTTTGGCTTGGTATTGGGTATGTTGTTGTTTAGAGTGAGAGTATTAGGTCGGAAAGCTTGGGTTTGGAGATAGACCAGTATATCTCCATACCACGGATCACTTGACGAGATAAGAAACAGAGACTCATCCAAGATTGTTGCTTCTGATGTTGAATCATTGGAGGATGGTGGAAGGTTGCAAAGTAATTTGGCAAAAACAAGAGATTTTTTTGATTAAGATTTGATGAATTCCATATCAAACTCCTGCAAAATAACTATCCATTTTGAATATTTGCCCCCCAGCAATTGATGTGAAAAAATGTATGTCATAGGGTTTCAATCGGAAAAAATAGTAGTTTTATGGAGGAGGATGTAATGACGAAATATTTGCATAACTTGAACGGCTGCCAAAGCTAACTTTTCGACATAGGAATACTTACTTTTTGTATTGTTGATATTATGACTCAAATAATAAATAGGATGTTCAATTCCACTTTCTTCTTGAACTAAAACTATGCCAATGGTTGTATCTGCAGCGACGAGATACATGTAATAGTATTTTTTATAGTTTGGGGCATACATTAATGATGCTCTAATTAGGGAATCTTTAAGAGCATCAAAGGAAGCTTGCGCAACCTGATCCCAATGGAAGGGTACCCCTTTCTTCAATAGACGAGTAAAACCTTTAGCCAATTCAACATAGTTTGGAATGAACCTCCTCAGAAAGTTTTCCTTCCCTTGAAGTCTTTGTAACTGTAATAAGTTTAAAGGTGGAGGCAAGTCAAGGATTGCCTGAACCTTAATTGGATTGAGTCAAATTCCATCTTTTGAGACCACGAATCCAAGAAATCAACCAGAGCCAACACAAAACACACACTTGTGCGGATTGAGTTGTATCTTGTAGTGTCGACACCATAAAAATATTGCTCTCAAATGTTGCGGGTGATCAGTCCGCTTTCATGAATGAGTAGGAAAATCATCAAGATAAGGTTGAACAATGTGCTTGATGTCATGGAAGGCATAATTCATCGCCCTCTGAAATGTAGCCCCTGCATTCTCCAAACCAAAAGGTAACTTTCGATAAGCGAATGTTCCCCCCGGACAAATAAAATCTGTTTTAGATTGGTCCTGTGGGTGGATATTGATTTGATTGTAGCCAGAAAATCCATCCATGAATGAGAAGATTTTACATCTGGCACATTTGTCAATAATTTGGTCGATAAAGGGTGTAGGATAATTTTATTTTGGACATGTTTGATTTACATCCCTATAATCGACGCACACTCGAATTGTCCCTTGTTTTTCCATAACTGGAACAATTTTCAATACCCAATTTGTAAGAGGTACAAGGAAAATGAAGCCAGCACGCAAAAGCTTTTCAACCTCTACTTTAATGGCAACGACTTTCTTTGGATGAAAAAGTCAAAGCCACTGTCATACTGGTGGTTTGACATCAGGGTACATTTTGATTTCATGTTCAACAATGCTTGAGTCAATTCCTGGCATCTCCTCGTAAGACCATGCAAAAATACCTCTAAATTCACGAAAGAGAGCATGGTAATTATCAAGTTCCAATGGAGAACAAGATTTTCCGACATGAATGTTCTGTATAATGTTAGGCTTGGTCAAAATGTTTATATAAATCATTTCTTCTATGCTTGACAAATTACGTCCAGAATCTACAGTATCTACTCTAACAGAATTCGATAGGAAATCAACGATTGATGGGTGGTTTAGCTCATTTGAATAATCTTCGATGTCATCTGGAAGATGGGAATGATGATGACAATATTCCCACGGTTCCTCTCCTAACATCATTGATTGGATGATTCCTTCATCCATAGAATGTATACGTGAAAAAAGATCCAAAGAGGTACCATATTCTAACGACCTATCTACCCATACAATTGTTGAGTGCAGATTTGGGTTTGCCGCACAAGCCCGAAAGATTGATTACTATGATGATTCAATGGGGCTGTCACGCGGAAAGAGTCGTTAGTGCGGACACAACCGACCTTCCTAGAAAGCCTAAGACTCTCTAATGACAAACAAGACAAATAAGAGCAATCCTTCCCTAAATATGCTTTTACAATATGAGAAATCAAGTGTTTAGATCCTACCTGTAATCCAACGCTGTTGTAGTAGTCCAGCTTCGTTGATCCGGATGAGCTCCTCCTTCCCTTCGAAACCTGCATTCACCAACAATCAAACGATTAAATAGCACCTGAATATCACATAAAATAAAACATATTTAACATATAGACCAAGGAGTACATGAAACAACTCGTTAATAACAAATTGTTGAGAAGAATGGACTAATTTGTATTAAAAGGTAACAAAAGGAACCATTACAACCTGAGCCTTGGTGTTGTGCAAGCTCCTCCCAGGGTCCACAAGAGTTCTCCCTTACTTTGATCAGCTCACCCACCTCCCAATGGAAACAAGTAAAGATGGTAATCTCTCCTCACAAGCTTCTACAAGGAAGTCCTAATTCCAGCACCATCTACCCTTAGGAATGTTCAGCTTTCAACCTCTCCTCCCTTTGGTCCAATGCCTGTATTTATAGTGCTCTAGAGGAAGTTATTCAGGTCCACCATCAATGGGATAAGCCCCTCTTTGGATGGGATAGCTCCCCTATTGATGGGATAAGTTCCTCTTTGGTAGGGATACATGAACCATCTGGAGGCGCTTCATACACGTCAAACATGCTTCTAGAAGACTCTAGAAATGACCACAAGTAACTTTTTTGGAGTGAAACTTGCGCCTTTTGATCTTTACAGGAGTACGCACCCATCCCTTTACATACAGAGCGTACAAGTACGCAGGTATTGTGAACTTGGGTTGCGTACCCACAGGTAAGGCTAAGAGAAACTGCGTACCAGAGATAATTGACTTTAAATGACTTTTCTCTCTTTCTTGAAGTTTGACATGAAGAGCAGAGGCATGAGACTTGCCAAGGAGGATAGTATGACAGTGGATGGAGCCATACTAACTGCAAATAGTCATGGTGACATTTTTTAGTGTAACAGATTGCCCCCTAAAGTGTGAAGCCTGCAGTAGATTAGGGTTTTTATGATCTAGGAAGGGTGAAGTACTTTATCATTTCAAGGAGTATCTTGTGGAGGACCCGGTCAGAACCTGCAAATATTCAACACAAAATACATATATAAGATGATATCATCGCTGAGGTAGGCATTCCCATACTCAGATTGAAAACTTTAACTAATGATCTAACTACTGCTCTGATACAAGAATGATTTTGCAGTACATCACAATCATAGACTTTTGTAGACACAGTATGGACGCAGCCATCTGTTTATGATTATTCTCTTGTATAATGAATACAAAACTCCTCACAGCCTGGATGGTGGAAACTAGATCCAGGGTCTTCATTTCTACTTCCCGAATTGGTACGATTCTATCCATGCGAATAAATGAGTTGATGTCGAGCATGGTAGAAACCACTTGATTACCAGTCAATGATGTAAACTGTTAACAAGTGTGAGAGAGACCACCAATGATGTCAATGGTTCTCAAAGTACCTAGTACAATCCATGAAATGTGAATGAATGGGTTGATGTCGAACACGTCACGGAATCCTTTGATCGAAAGTCAATGATGTAAACTGTTGTCAAAGGCGAGAAACCTGCCATTGATGCATGCAGACTTCAAGGTACTGTTTGATTTCTAAGTCATCTTTCTAGATAATGTGCTGATGTTGATAGAAAGCGACTCGTTGCAGGCAAGCCCACAACACGAAATCATTGTTCAAGTTGAAGAAATGTTGCTGTAAGGACTGACTCAGGGATGGTCAAATGGATGACAAGTATTTTGCATATGAATGGTTTATTTGCAGAGACCTCTTGAACACATAACGACACTAAAGATGGCTTGGTGATGATTGACCCAAAGTTAATACCCGGAAACGGTTGAAGACTTTCAAAGTGGTTTGATCAACTTTTTAAGGCAAAGGATTTCCCAACCCAGGTGAATGAAAAGTGTCGTGTTCAAAAGTGGTGATCAGGTTCTTCTGTAACAAAGGATGACAAATCGGTTCATTCTTCTCTCTTTTCCCCCACCATTTCTGGCAAGTACCTCTTTATTTTTTACAAGCTTGAGGAGGATAACATATGCTTGAATATAAGCTCATCCTTCGGATGAGTCCAACTTAGTTTAGATTCGGACCCTAAGAAGGAGTGGTCCGTTCCTGTTTGTAATTGAACAGGTCCTGTACTGTGAAATTTTAACGAGTCCAGTATAGGAGAAACTCGGCGTTTTTCATTTTTAGAGAGTCTGAAAAAACTAAAGAAGACTCCACGGTGAACTTTTTTGTAAATTTGTGTCTCCCAAGCCCGAAAAAGTATAAAATAATACCTGAGAGAACCGCTTGATCTTGCGACCAAGGAGTACTTTCATGATTAGTGTCTCTGACCTGAAAAGTAAAAAGCGATCAAGGACACGTCGTTTTATTTGCATATCGAGTTTGAAACGACAAAAACCCGGCAATCTTTTCCTGTTTTTTCGGTCAGAAAAGAGCTATAAGGGGACCGTCTTTTAGTTCCGTTTTAACGAGTGTAAAAGAAATGCTCGGCAATCTTTTCATGTTTTAGGAGTCAGAAAAGAGATTAAAAGATGACTCTGATGTTTTGGTTCGTGAAAAATGATGATTTTACTCTAAAGTCCTTTTGTCCTGCACAAAAACGACACATTACTCATACATGTTTAAGATGGGTAAAAATACATTGAAAAATGTCCTTTCATGGTGAAAAATAAACAAACTTAGCATTCATTCATCCAAAAAACCTATAAAAAGACTTTTTACCATGTCATTTTTACCATTTTACTGTTGAGGTTGAGAAAAGGGCTTTTGACAAGAAAACTTCACGTGGACTTTGCGGAGAATCCGACCGTCAGAATCGAGTGCCGTCTCTTTCAGGTATTTCACAACATCCTCCTCTTCAATTTCATCCGTTTAGAATTTCATTTCAAGTTTTAGTTTGATTTTTTGGAGGGTTTAGGGTTTTAAAATGCGTTTCTCGGGGGACGCAGGTGCCCCATGGGCGACCTGCGTACCCCGACTTTTTCGTATATGGGAAAAAGGTCGGGGTACGTAGCCCGCCTTCAGACCAGCTGCATACCGCCGCTCTGTCTTCTGAACGCGGGGTGCGTACCCCGTGAAACGTGGTTTTTTAAACCCCAAACCCCAATTTTAACCAATCAAAAATTGTTTAATGAATTCTAACTATTGTTTTTTGGTGTGTAGGTCACTCACCATGCTGGATTGGCGTGAAAGAGAGCACGAAGATGTTGATTTGGCCGCAATAGGTCATCAACCTTCTATTGATGCGTTAAAGGCATGCGGTCTCTATAAGTACTGGGCCATACCTGGCATGAGGGCCCAGGTTCCATTCTTAGAGTGGCTGGTTGAAAGGTGGAATATTCAGGATCAATGTTTTTACATCGGAGAAAACCAGCTCGAGATAGAATCCTCCGACATATACTTTCTCACTGGCTTGCCTAACAGGGGCGAGCAACTCTCTCTATTCGGGACTAGGCCGGGTGGCCAATCCCTTGCTAGTCTCCGGCTAGAGTGGTGCAACAATCAAAACCAGGAGAAGGGGATAGAAATCAAATATATATCCCGACCTGAACTTATGGTAATTGCCTTTACAGTTACCATACTTTGCGGTGCTGCCGCTTTGCACATAGCCACTGGATCCCAAATGCGGATGGCTATAGATTGCTTCCAAGGCACCATATTCAACTGGTGCGATGCTGTGTTGGCCAATATGAAGGGCCAACTAACCAGGGCAAAGAGAGGACAACTGAAGACCTTTGGATACGGGCCTTTAGTTGTGATCTTTTCCCTAGAGAGAGTTCCAATGCTGATCCCCCAGCATCTTACAGTTCCAGTTGGGGCTCCTCGGGAGCCTAAGTTGACGAGATGGGTCGCGGTAATGGCCCGGCATCCTGACGAGGGAGCAACAGTTGTTCGATTTCCTGATGGTTACTTTCACTGGCTCGAGGGCCAGGTCTTTGCGATTCAGGATTTTTCGTATGCCGGAATGGATTTTCGCAATGATCCGGACATGGTTCTTCCACAGGGAGAACAATGGGACGACAGAGGTACTTCATTCTTCACAAGTTTTTAAATTATGTATTTTTTTTTTGTTTATATATCGTCTCAAAACTGACAGCACAAATTTTCAAAATGCAGATGTAGGTCCACGGTGTCCGGCCAACCTCCGGGCTTTTGAGAGGAGAGTACCAGCTGTACCAGCACCAGCCCCACAGGATGCGGCCGCAGAGACCTTAGCCGAGCTGGAACAGGATCTAGAGCGTTTGACGGCGGATATACCAGAGACCACTATAGATGACATTCCTATCCGACTTCAGCGCTACGTGGTCGCAGTCCCAGGACCTTTCAGGAGCTTCCTGTGTAGGGTAGCGCGGGCGGTGGTCTCGTATAGAGAGCACCACCAGTGATTGGCTAGTCACTTTTGTAGACACATATGACATTTTTGGTTTTTTGTACTTATCATTTTTGCCGATCATAAGGTGTTTTTCAACCTATGATCGAAGACGATGTATATTTTTGACACACTCCTATCTATATATATCATTATTACCGGCTTATTTTGTTAAACATGTGTGATGAAATGTTTATAAATTTACATTTATAATTGTTACAAATGTCTATTTAACATTCGAGACGCCATTGCATCTGCTAATGTATTTAAAGACCTTGGAATATGCTAATATTCAATGTAATCAAATTCACGTTCCAAGAGACGCACCCTCAAAAACAATCTTAATAACACCGGATTTCTAATGGCATAGACTCTATTAAGCTGTAATACAACGAGTTCAGAATCTAACCTCACTATCAAACTCCGAATCCCAAATGAAATAGATTCAGATAATAATTCAATCACTGCACTGTATTCTACAATGTTGTTTGTTGTTTGACCGAGGCTCACCCCATGCATAGAAACTAACTCTTCAGAGGGCGAAAAGATAACCCAAGCTGCGGAAGAGATATTCCGTGTACTACGACAAGCACCATCAGCAAATCCAATGTATGTTTGGAGAGGCGTCGACATCTGCAATATCAAGAGTAAAACCAAGATAAGCCAGAATAACGACAAAAGCACACTCTTTAAACTAAGCACACAGCCTAAACTAAGCAAACATACCAGCTAGAAAGAAAATTAACCTAACTAGAACTAACTAAATCTCCATACCCACCATTTAAGCATAATACCTCTTAAGGTAAAGTCCATTTCTGGGCTTACCCAAAGAGTCCCCATCAAAATCTACCAGCTCATAGGCCCCTTTTGCCAGCTTTCGCTTGACAATGTAGGGCCCATGCCACATGGGAACGAATTTTCCAGCACGTAATTTATCGTTAGCTTGATCATATAATAGCACTAGGTCTCCTTCTGAAAAATTACGAGGGGTCACGTTACGATCATACTGAGCTTTCATCCTTTTTGCGTGAGTCTCGATTGCCAAAGCAGCATCACGTCGAGTCTCATCTAATTTAGCTAAGTATAACAGACGCTTCTCCTCTTCGGAAGTAGCTGGGAGTAATTCGACAGCCATTTGAAGTGATGGGATTTCACATTCAATGGGCAACACTGCTTCCAAACCATAAACTAGTTGGAAAGGAGTGAACCTTGTTGATGTTTTTACTGAGGTTCAATACGCCCAAAGCGCTGAGAATAACATGTTGTGCCAATTTGACCGATGAATACCAATGATTCGTCGGATCATGATAACTAGAACTTTGTTGATGGATTCAACCAAACCGTTTGCTTGAGGATAATAAGGAGTAGAACTATCATGGCGTAAACCAAGCTGGCTTGTAAGTTCTGTCATCATAATGTTTCGAAAATGGCGCCCATGGTCAGTGATTATCACTTGTGGGACACCAAACCTAGCAATAATATGATTGAATACGAAAATCGCAGCTGTTTTGCCGCTTGCCTCGAATGTAGGCATCGCCTCGGCCCATTTAGTAAAATAATCAACCGCAAGGATGATATACGCATGCCCCCCGGCCGAGTGAGGGTTACAAGTAATAAAATCGATACCCCATTTCGCAAAAGGACCAACGGCAATTATAGGGTGGAGAGGAGCAGGTGGTGCGCGCATCTTGCGATCAAACACTTGACAGTTGTGGCATTTTCGGACCGTAATGATACAATCTTTAAACATGGACGGCCAGAAATAGCCAGCACGCAACACCTTCTGAGCTGTGGCATACCCAAACATATGACCGCCACATGCTCCAGAATGACAGTCATTCAAAACCTTTTCTGCCTCTTCATGAGTTAAGCAACGACGAAAAACCAAATCCGCCCCACGACGATAAAGAGTATCTCCAATAACTCTGTATTGTTGGGACTGGAATCGAATTTTTCGGCGTTCCGACTTTGAAGCTTCGGGCCGAAAGGATTGGGTTTGGAGATAGACGATTATATCTCCATACCACGGATCTAAAGTGCTGATAAGAAACAGAGATTCGTCCGCAATGGGTTCCTCTGCCACAGTCTCCGTGTCAGCACGCGGGAAGTCACACATCAATTCCGCAAAAACTAAGGATTTCTTAGACTTGGACTTCTCGAATTCCAAATCGAACTCCTGCAGGATAACAATCCATTTGGAGTACTTGCCCCCTAGCAATTGTTTTGTCAAAATGTAGATCATAGGGTTGCAATCTGAAATCACTGTAGTTTTACGGAGAAGAATGTAATGACGGAAACGCTGGACAGCCTGAACAGCTGCCAGGGCCAATTTCTCCACATGCGAATATTTTAGCTCAGTAGGATTTAACGTCCTACTAAGATAATATATCACATGTTCCGTTCCGAATTCGTCTTCCTGAACTAAGACCATTCCAATGGTGGAGTGGGAGGCGGCGAGATACAAAAAGTAATCCTGGTTGTAGTTGGGAGGATGCAGCAACGGTGCATGGGTCAACGCGTGCTTAAGTGCATCAAAAGATTTCTGAGCTATCTCATCCCAAGAAAATTGAGCGTTTTGTTTCAACAACCGGGTAAAACCCTTTGTAACCTCGGCGTAGTTAGGAATGAATCGACGTAAAAAATTTGCTTTCCCTTGCAAACTTTGGAGTTTGCGCAAACTCGAAGGAGGAGGCAATTTGATGATAGCTTCGACCTTCGAGGGATCGACGCGGATACCGGCTTTTGAAACGACAAATCCTAGCAATCGTCCCACTTCTATGCAGAAGACACATTTGTGTGGGTTCAACCGAATTCGATAATGCCAACACCTCATAAAAATAGTGCGTAAGTGGACAAGGTGATCAGCTCGATGTAAAGAATGAGCAGGCAAATCATCGAGATACGGTTGCACAATGTGCTTGATGTCGTGAAACGCGTAAGACATTGCCCGTTGGAAAGTGGCTCCAGCATTCTTAAGTCCGAAAGGTAATTTGCAGTAAGCAAATGTCCCCCAAGGACAAATGAAAGCCGTTTTTGGTTGATCGGCAGGTAGAATATTGATTTGGTTGTAACCGGAAAAACCGTCCATAAAGGAAAATATTTCACTGCCGGCACAATCATCAATTATTTGATCGATATAGGGTGTAGGATAGTTGTCTTTTGGACAAGCACGATTTATATCCCTATAGTCGATACATATTCTTATTGTTCCTTGTTTCTTGTTAACCGGAACAATATTCGATACCCAATCCGTTAACGGGATCGGATAAATGAAACCTGCTTTCAATAGCTTCTCGACTTCTGCTTTAATCGCAACCGCTTTCCTAGGGTGTATCTGACGCAGACGTTGCCGAACGGGTTTAGCATCCGGGTAGGTCTTGATTTCATGAACAACAATGGAGGGATCAATTCCTGGCATTTCCTCATAGGACCAGGCAAACACGTCACGAAATTCTTGAAATAGGACCTTGTATGTTTGAATTTCGTTATCTGTACACGAGGCACCTATATGAATGTTTTCAATAACTCCGGTTTTGACTGAAATGTCGATGGCAATAGTTTGGGAAATGTTTCCCAAATTCAACTCTGAATCAGGATGTTTCATGGGATTCTGAGCTTCTTTGACATATTCAGCTGTAAAAATTGATGAAAAATCATTTCCAAAGTCATCAGCCTCAGGTAAAAACGAAGATCTATGATGAAGATCTTCCCATGGTAGATCGTCTACACTTAGGATTTCGCGAAGTTGTTCGTCAGATGACACAACTTCGGGAAACGTTATCCGTTCTGAGGTTGATGTGAAAAGTGATTCCTCACGGACCACATTCATTTGGTCGAATTGGGTTGAACTGGAGTCAGAAAAAGACTGCACGGCCTCATAAGCAATTTCATATGGACTCAAAGGCATTGCATTACCGAAGGAGTCTATTTCAGATTCAGATGGGACAATCCAAGGATCATCGTAAATAATAGTGTCTGAAGTAATCATATGAATGGATGCGAATGAAGGGTCTGCATTGATCGAAGGAAAGGGAAAAGTTCCCAGTAAACCGGAATCTTTAACCAATCCTACACCAACATCCCTGTAAGGGATAGTCGTTTTATCGACATGTTGGATACTCTCTGAAGAGGCTGGGTCGGATGAAAAGTAAGCCAGCTGGTCTATCGTCACGATCTTACCATTATGTGGAAACTTTATAACTCTGAAGACCGATGACACGACTGCTGTCATAGCGTAAGACCAACTGCGACCCAAAAGAAGGTTGTAGTCTAGAGGGGCATCAACCACCTCCACATCCAGACTAACGGTTTTTCCTTCAACCCCTATAGGCAAATCCTGTAGAATGCCAAACGGATGGAACCCACGGCCATCAAAGGCCTTAAGAATCGTCGGGGATTGGTTCAGTGAAGGAGAACCAAGCGATCTCCAACACTGAATCGACATAATACACGTAGAAGCTCCATCAATTACAGTCCGATGAATAGGCCTGTTTTTGACTATCACTGGAATCTGGAAAGCCATTTGATGAGGGAGATGCGGTGTACTATTTTCTAGATCAAAGATTATCAGGTTCGGGTCCTGAATATCAACAGCTCCTATAGCCGACAAGAGTAATTTTCGTTGTGCTGGGCATGATTGCAGCACTTCCAAAGCCGACATTGCTGAGGGTGAAACAGCTAAATCCTCAACAATGTTATAATTCTGAGCTGCTCTCGCATGTGGATTGAAAGCAGACTTTCGAAGTATACCCTTGGCGGGCGGTTTAATTACCAAGTCCGAGTTAGGTTTCTCGATCTGTAGTGGATCGGAACCGGGAGCTGAGGTTGATGGATTAGAATGAGAAGATTCTGCTTCTTTACCATCAACAGGATTCTTACTACCATAATCTTGCGATCGAGTCGCAATCCATACATGAGACATCATCAATATGGGTTCTTCACTGGCACTCGAGGAAGAACCTATCATTCTACTCTCCTGCTTCGGAAATGGATCTTTCAAAACAGCAGGAGTTGGGGAACCCTTAACGATTTTCACAACCTCTGCCCGATGAGGGCAATCTCTTGTGAAATGATCTTCTTCACAAATTAAACAAGGATAGAGAGGTTTGCACTTTTCATCGTTAGATTCCGACTTCTCTTTTTTCTCCTTTGGAGCCTTGTCTGCTTTATCCTTCTTCTTGCCTTTCTTCTTACCACCGTTTTTTGATTTAGCCGTAGATGACTCTACAGCATGAATATCGGCAGTAATTTCAGGAGAAGACTCTCCTGTCGGGGAGTCTGGTAAGGTTATTATTGGAGAAGAATTCTTTGAGGATTTCTTCTTACTTTTAGTATTTACCGTACCAATCATGCCATCAGCAGCATGAGACCCCGAAGGAGCAGCAGCAATTTGATTCGACTTAGGAAGATCTGGGATCTTCTCGTGCAACGTACCCGACTGAGTGTAAACTAAGTCAAGGTATTGGGCTTGAGCAATGACTTGCTCCTCAGTAACTACTCCAGCCTTAGCTACATCTTCAGTAATCTTCGGTAATAATGATTTTACAAACCATTCAGCTAAGATTTGGTCCGGGATAAAAACTTTCACTAAACGTCTTCGACGTCTCCATTCATGAATATGATCGGAAATATAAGTGGAGGTCGACTGTTTTAATGAAGTTAATAGCTCCGTGCCATTATCGTATCTGACTGGCAACTGAAAATGAGTTAGGAACGAGGTAGCTAACTGGCTAAAATTGTAAAAAGAGGCCCGTGGTAACTCAATGTACCACTTGGCCGCGAGACCAATGAGCGTACGCTGGAAAAGACGTAAGCGGATCGAATCATCCGAGATAGAATTGGAAGCACACTAGAGGTGGTAAGTCATCACGTGATTGGACGGATCCTCTCCAGACTTACCTTCGAACTTGGGTATATCACTGGGCAACTTATTTGGCATTGGCGGCCAGAACGGAAGATATTGAATTGGATCGTTCGTTAGGCGCGTCAAGTCTGGTAAATCCAAAGTTGCAATAAACGGTAACTGCCGATTAGGATCTCTAAAACTCTGGGTCACAAGACCAGTCCCAGGAGGAGGATATCCAGGATAACTAGGAACCGGAATCGCATTAGGGATATTATATCCTCCTGGAAAACCAGGATTAACCGGACCGTACTGGGGTTGTTGAGGTTGTTGATAAGTGTACCCAGGATACGGTTGATACTGGTAAACCGATTGTTGGACAACAGGACCGAATTGGTACTGTCCCTGGTACTGTTGGTAGGTAAATTGAGGTTGAGTTGTTACAACAGTACTTAAACCAGGCTGCCCTACAGGCATCTGGACCGTAGTTTGAATCGTAGATCCGGACAACGGTAAAGATGTCTGAGGAGTGGTTGCAGAGACAGTAGAAACCAGAGCTGTCGACACTCTAGAAGTAAGTGTGGTAGATGTTGCGGTAGTTGCAGCAGCCATTTGAGATGGAGTACTAGGTGCAATTGGCGGCTGAGTAACTACCGAAGTTACAGAAGTTTGAACGTTTGACTAGACAGGTTGCGGTTGCTGGGGTGAACCAGAAACTACGGGCTGTCCAGTTTGAGGTAACAACTGTATACTTGGCTGCAACACCTGTTGACCCTGTGATGGATCCCACACTATCATCCCGGGGTATTGACCCGTAACAGGTTGAGGATACTGAGATCCATAACCGGATTGAGGATAGGATTGATAACTGAAAGGCATAGTTCCCATACCTTGAACATACGACTGACCTTGAGGTGGTTGATAACCTTGACTCAAGTATTGACCTTGAGGTTGATAACCTTGGGGTAAATACTGATACTGGGGTTGACCTTGACCTTGAGGTTGATACCCTTGAGGTTGATACCCTTGGGGTTGATACCCTTGAGGTAAATATTGATACTGAGGTTGACCCTGGGGTACATATTGAGGCTGGGGTTGACCTTGAGGCATGTATTGTACCATGGGTACATACTGACCTTGAAGCTGCCCCCCAGACACAATTTGTGTACCTTGAGGTTGCCCCCCAGGTGTTAATTGAGGCTGCCCCCCAGGCGGTAGTTGACCACCTTGAGTTTGAGAAATGGGAACTGAACCTGACATCATGTAAATGTCCCCTACACCCAACGGTTTATTACCATTGTTTCCAGCTAATAACCCATGATCAACGGGTTGAGGAGATGCCCCCGCAAAGGTACCAGAAAGTGACTGATACCCGGTGGGAACAGAAGGACCGCCGTGTAAAAAAGATTCAGGAGATTGAGTGAACACGGACGACTGACCAGACATATTTACAGGAGTATAAATACCTCCAGGTGGAAAAGGAGTACGAGGTGGAGAAAAACCTACCCCTGAGTTGTCTAAATAATTGGTTAACGAAAGGTACCAAGTAGTACTCCTAGGAGGACTGTAAAAGATAGATTCACGCTCCCTTAGATCAATAGTAGGTTGATCTTCAAGGGTAGACACGCCTAATTCTTCCTCTGGAGCAAGTTCTTCAATAGCTATCAAACCAGTAGGAAGATTTTCGGTGATGACTCTTTCTACCCTAGGTGAATCTGGTACACTAGAAGTTGGAGTAACAGGTTCAGATATTTCAGGTTCTTCGCCTATATCACTAGTAGATGAAAAACTACCAGCAAGCTCAGAAACTTCAACTGCTTCAGGATTATAACCTGTTTCTAGACTTTGGTAATCTTGATGGACTACCAACGAAGACTCTCCTTCTTCTGGTGAACCTACTCTACTGCCGCTAGGAGGAGTTACAAGGACCTTTAAACCTTCGTAATGACTTGGGACCTCTTGAGGAGATTCACCCCGAAGTCTACGGGATTTTCTCAACAATTCGGCCACAGAAACAACCTCAGGAGACTTGCCCCGAAGTCTACAGGACTGTCTCGGTAATTCCGCCACAGTTAAAAACTTTTAACTACTGCACACGCAAACAAAGTAAAATCTCAAAGCAAACCACCTAAAGTCTCTAAAGAACCAAACAAATTTGAAACATACGCCTAAAGAATCTAGGGCGTCAAACCAAGCACAAACAGTAGCCTTCCAGACCGAAAACGCTAGTTGGAGATGAAACCCAACATCGCCGGATTCAGTACAGAAGTGGCGGGTGGAACAGTTACCCCGGCAACCTGCTTAATGAATAGACCGGCACAAGTTCCTCCACTTTAACCGTCTCGAGTGAAGTGAACCCCCCGGAAAATCCAAGTGAGTCTAGCCGACGTCTGCTCCAGGTACAGTGGGATCTTCCCTCCACCGTCACCTCGGTAGAATCCTAAAGATAATGGTCACTAAGGTTACCAACCGCAACAAATGCACTTGGGGGAACAGTCTACACTCCGACAGCACGCAAGGGCAGAGTATCAAGCTCAATCCCCTTGCCGGTTCCTTGACAATAATCCAAGGTTTACCGACAAGTGACCCCTGGCTCCTCGACAATGGTTAATCCGAGGTTTACTGTTTGTAATACGTGCGTGTCTGGCGTCGTCCCCAACGAGGGAGGATTGATCCCCTCACTGGTTCGGACACGAGCTCGTGCTTCTCCTTTAAGAGGAGCTTTCCCAGAGTACAAATGAGACAATTGGATTTATTCTATCACAAGATAAGCTACTTGTTTGGTTTTGTTGTCTTGGAGAGTTAATTACTCTCCTACTCCAAGACACTAGCCTGATCTAAATTGGTGTTTCAGAGCCCTAGTAAATAAAAGTTACTATGTTGATTTTACTTTAAGCGTTAATTTTATGGTTTTTCTTAAAGACAAAAAGGTGATGGAGATGAAACTGGTGGTGTGTAGACTCGACTCACAACCACTACAAAGATGCACCTAAGATGATTTACACTACTTTTCCTTTTCAATGAATCTCCTAACTAAGAGAGTTGGAAAATGCAAATTTTATAGAAAACAACTTTCTTAGTAAAGACAATCAAAGAAACAATTCTCTTTATCTTTTCAAAACACACAACTCATGACCACTAATTACTCTACGAAATTTCCTTTTTCTCCCAAAAGTCTACAAGTGCTACCAAAGCAAACTTTTTCCAAAAGAATTTTTGTGTTTTTTCTATGTTAATAAAGCGTATAAAACTATTTTATCAAATCGAATTTAACAAATCTAAGACAATCAAATCAAATTCACTCAAAAGCAAATTAAAAGGAATTTTACCTAAAAACAAAAAATAATGAGGACAAAAGCCTACAAGGATGATTCTCGGATGTTTTACTTAGTCAAAATGCAACTAAGGATCAGTTCATGCAGAATCATAAACTAACCAAAAAACAAAATCGAAATCTTTTTGTTCTTTTTTCTCAAGAATGGAATTCAAGGCTTTAACAAACAAACTTTTCGAGATTCGCAAAGAGAAGACACAAAGGTAGGTCTCTCACTAGGGTGACTTCTATGACAGGCTCGACTCCTAAGAGGACTGATCAAAACCAGGGAGATCCAAAGTTTGACAAACCCTAACGCCAAAGTCACTACAGGACCAGTTAAAAATCAAACCCTAAGGCAAAATCCCTATGAATTCCACCAAAACCCTCGACACTAACGGGACAAGTTCAGGTGAAGATATTTGACATTAAACTGATGGATCTGGGCAGTAAAAACAAAGTAAAAGCAAAATATAAAGATCAAAAAGCAAAAATTGAAATTTTCTCAAAATTGACAGGGGTACACAGGTCATCTGTTCACACAGGCGTGGGTACGCACTGTGCGCAAAGACGCAGTGCGTACAAGTACGCACTGTGTTAAACCCAGAGACTGCGTACTGCTGGCAAGGCTAAGAAAAATAAAAAACTAAATTGACTCTAAGCTAATCCACCCAAATACACAGCTAGACAACCAAAAATCAGAAAACAAGCAATTTTTCTCAGACCAAAATATCAAATCAAAAAGAACTCAAACACATTAATGGATTCCCCAGTGGAGTCACCATTTTTTCACGTGGAAAGAGTCGTTAGTGCGGACACAACCGACCTTCCTAGAAAGCCTAAGACTCTCTAATGACAAACAAGACAAATAAGAGCAATCCTTCCCTAAATATGCTTTTACAATATGAGAAATCAAGTGTTTAGATCCTACCTGTAATCCAACGCTGTTGTAGTAGTCCAGCTTCGTTGATCCGGATGAGCTCCTCCTTCCCTTCGAAACCTGCATTCACCAACAATCAAACGATTAAATAGCACATGAATATCACATAAAATAACACATATTTAACATATAGACCAAGGAGTATATGAAACAACTCGTTAATAACAAATTGTTGAGAAGAATGGACTAATTTGTATTAAAAGGTAACAAAAGGAACCATTACAACCTGAGCCTTGGTGTTGTGCAAGCTCCTCCCAGGGTCCACAAGAGTTCTCCCTTACTCTGATCAGCTCACCCACCTCCCAATGGAAACAAGTAAAGATGGTAATCTCTCCTCACAAGCTTCTACAAGGAAGTCCTAATTCCAGCAGCATCTACCCTTAGGAATGTTCAGCTTTCAACCTCTCCTCCCTTTGGCCCAATGCCTGTATTTATAGTGCTCTAGAGGAAGTTATTCAGGTCCACCATCAATGGGATAAGCCCCTCTTTGGATGGGATAGCTCCCCTATTGATGGGATAAGTTCCTCTTTGGTAGGGATACATGAACCATCTGGAGGCGCTTCATACACGTCAAACATGCTTCTAGAAGACTCTAGAAATGACAACAAGTAACTTTTTTGGAGTGAAACTTGCGCCTTTTGACCTTTACAGGAGTACGCACCCATCCCTTTACATATAGAGCGTACAAGTACGCAGGTATTGTGAACTTGGGTTGCGTAGCCGCAGGTAAGGCTAAGAGAAACTGCGTACCAGAGATAATTGACTTTAAATGACTTTTCTCTCTTTCTTGAAGTTTGACATGAAGAGCAGAGGCATGAGACTTGCCAAGGAGGATAGTATGACAGTGGATAGAGCCATACTAACTGCAAATAGTCATGGTGACATTTTTTAGTGTAACAGGGGCTTAATGACATCACCTCAATATTACTATCAACTTCAACTTGGTTGATAATCCTCCTTAAATTAGATGAGGTGGAGGAAATCATTTTGCAAGTCTCTACTCTTGCCACTTCCGCCAAATTAGATGGTGATGGGAGGGTAAAAGTACCCATTAGGGAAGGATCTTTTAAGAGACCTACTCCAACACATTGAAGTGACATCGGGGGTTTGTGTACCGACAGAATTCTTCCTGTAGCCTGTGAACTATTGGCAAAGAAGGCTAACTGATCAATGACTGTAATTCCACCCTTAAAAGGGAATGCAATAGTACGAAAGTACGTGGAAACCACATTAGCCATAGCATATACCTAAGGCCTTCCTAGTAAAATTTTGTAATCGAGGGGTCCATCAACTACCTCAACTTCAACAGTAACTGTTTTTCCCCCAAGTTCGATTTGTAGGTTACTCAAAATCCCACATGGAGTATATGTTCTTCCATAAAAATCTTTCAACATGGTTCATGATCATGACAATGGCGGTGAACCAAGTGTTTTCCAGCAACTCATGGACATAATGCAAGTAGATGCCCCCTCATCAATAATAGTTTGGTGAACATTCTTATTGAGAGCTTTTACTTGGATTAGGAAAGCTAATTGTGCTCGTAACTATGGTGAATATCCCATACGGTTAAAAACCACAAGATTTGAATCCGTAGGATCTATTCCGCTTATTGCTGACAGTAAAGCCTGCTTTTGGGAGGGACATTTTTGTAACACCTCCAGTGTCGACATAGTGGAAGGTGATTGAGCAAAATCTTCCACTATGTTATAATTTTGAGTTGCTCGAGCCCGAGTGTTGAATGTCGATTTATGCACAACTCCCTTTGGTGGTTTTATTGTCAATTCAGGTCAAATAGTTGGAACAATTTTAGATGAAGTCAAAGTCTAAGGATTAGGTTGATAAGTGGCCTGATTATTCAACGACGATGACAGATTTCCATAATATTTGTTTCTTGTTAACACAAAAACTTCATTTTGTGGCTTTGTGATGGATAACATGAGTACTTGGGATGTGGAAGCATGGTATGTTGCAACCAAATGTGTCTCTGGGGTTGGAAATAGATCAGTCAACGCTGCCGATGTGTTTGAAGTCTTTAAAAGTTTAGAGACCTTAGAGCAATATAGACAATCTCTTGTAAAATGCTCATCATTACATATCATACATGGATAACGAGGTTTCCTTGCCAAAGTAGAGGAATCATATGATTTCTCTGGAGGGGAATTTTCTTGTTTCTTTTTGCTTTTTCCCTTTTTCTTGATCCCTGGTTGCTTTGGATTTTTGCCTTTGTCAGATGACATGACATTAATCTCGGAGGCAAGAGTATTTTCTGATGCATTGATAGTTTGATTGGAAACAACAATAGTTTGACCAGTTGGTCTTCCTGCTGTTTGTGTGCTTGAAGAACCGATCACACTGTCATCGGCATGAGAGTCCTTACTCGATTGTGGAGGAGGGGGAACAGTGAAAGCTGATCAAGGTGCACTGGGAATCTTATCATAAAGTGTATTGGATTGTGTGTAAATCAAATCCAAGTATTGGACACGAGCAATAACTTGCTCTTCTATGACAACTCCACCTTTTTCCACATCCTCGGTGATTGATGGAAACAAGGATTTTATGAACCACTAAGCTAAAAGATGATCGGGAACATATGTCTTAATCACTCGAAAATGACACCTCCACTCATGAATATGATCTGATATATGGGTAGCAATAGTCTGTTTAAAGTTGGTTGGGAGTTCCGTTCCAGTCTCATATCTGATAGGTAACTGGAAGTGGGTCAAAAATGTAGTGGCTAAAGTGGTGAAATTATCGAAAGAAGCTCTTGGTAACTCAATGTACCATTTAGTAGTTGGACCCGTAAGTGTTCTTTGGAAAAGACGAAGTCTGACTAAATTATCATTTAAGGAGTTTGATGAACACCACAAATGAAAGGTCATAACATGATTTGATGGGTCTTCTCTAGGATTTCCATTAAACTTTGGAATGTCAGATGGTAACTTATGCAGAATTATCGACCACCATAGTGCATATAAGATTGAATCATTAGTGAGACGATTTAAATCTGGTAATTCTAAAGTTGCTACAAATGAAAACTGTCGATTCAATTTAGGTTGAGCATACCGGAGATATGATGGAATTTCCTGAGCAATAGGTCTTTGCATAACGACATAGGGCATCTGCATTTGGTAACCTTGGTATGGTTGTTGAACAAAACCAGTATGAGGTGGTTGTTGATAACCAGGTTGAATGTGTGGTTTTCCATAACCTACAAAGCCTTGTTGACCAGGACCTTGGTAAGCTTGAGATTGACCAAAACCAGGTTGAACCTCTGGAACAAGTCCAAACTGGGGTTGGAATCGCCGGAATTGGGGTTGTTGAAATTGAGGCTACCATGGTTGTTGAATCAACTGTTGTTGTTGTTGGTACAACTGTTGTTGATTTAACGGTTGTTGTTGTCCAGCAATGAAAGGTTGGCCCGGTTGTGAATAAACTATACCAGTGTAAGGCCGGGTCAGTCCAGATAAGGGTATACTAACTTGAGGTTGTTGCTGAACTCCAGAAACAAGTGGTTGTTGTACAAAAACTTGAGGAACTTGAAATTATTGACTTGAAACTTTTGATTGCCAGGTAGAAGGATTAGTTTGTACTGGTTGAGATACAACAGTTTGAACTTGTGACTATGGTACAGTAGTAACAATAGGTGTAGTGGGAATAGCTGACACAATTTGCATTGGTTGTGTTGGATACACAAGCCTTGGTTGAACTGGCATTGTTGGTTGCCATTGACAAACTCTGATTCTAGGTTGACCTGAATACTGTGAGATATTACCATATGGTAGTCCTCCAGAATAAGGAGGATACAATGAATAAGCATATTGCTCTCCATATGGTGGCAATCCAGTATTTAGTGGATACATAGGTCTTTGTTGACTAGATTGCCCAGCTTGATACTGATATGTAGGATCAAACTGTTGAGTTCCCATTAGAAAAGAAGCAGGTAAAATTCCGGTTGAGGACATGGGTGATGACCATGGTGTAGAAGCAACCCCTGAGTGGGTTCCAGACAATGATTGGTAACCAATCGGGATGGATAATTCATCATACGGGTGTGACTCACGTGTGGTAGAAAACATCGAAGAGGTTACAATAGAAGATTCTGCTGCAGCTGCATCAGATGATATAGTCTGAGATGTTGATGGTTGTTCAACCATAGTTAACTGACCCAAAAGTTGTCCTAAAGAATCGACGGGTACTTGAAAAGAAGCAGGATCAAATGAAGTGAAAAAATCAGGAGTATTAGGGTAAAGATAAAGCCTAGTTCCAAAGTGAAACGGGGTTCTAGGTGTGGAATCTTCTTCCAATTCCTCCTCTATAGCAATTAAACCTGGTGGAAGAACTTCATCGTCAGGTTTGTAAAATATTTTTGGTGTTGATGAAGTTGAAGTTTCAATAGTTACTGATGTCTGAGGGTTAACCGGTTGATCATCTTCCGGTAAAGTAACAACTTCTGAATGTTCAAACTCGAAGTCCAGATGTTCGGGTAAATGAACAAAAGTTTCAGAAAGAGGTTCCTGAACAACTTCAAGGTCAAATGTAACTTTTGTTTGAACTGGGATAGATTCTGGATTAACTTATGGTTGAATTAATTCAAGTTCAGAAGTACTTTCTTGTTGAGCAATTTCAAGTTGAGGATCAACTTGTTGTTGAACAACTTCGGTTATTGTTTCACTAGGATCAGTGCTAATGTCCTCAGGTAACTGTAAAACTTTTTCTTTAGGAACAGTTGTACCAGAAATAGTTGGAGTAACTGGAGTCTCTGTACTTAATAAAATAGATGATTCAGGTAACTTAGATAAAGAACTAGGAGTTCTTGATGTACTAGACTCAGTTAAGCGAGACCAGTTTGCCCGAATTGGTGTCGCTTCGGTAGGCAAAGGTAGTTTGCTCACTGTTCTCCGCGAACGATGGGGTATGGGTTGATGTTCCTCCACGATTGCTGATTAATTTTATTATCAAAAAATAAATAAACAAAAAGGGGTATACTAGGCAAAAGGTTTACCAAGAAACTGTGAACTGCAGAATACCTCTTTGCGAACTAAGAAGTATGAGCAGGAAATCTCACCGAATGCTGTGTTTGGTGTATCACAGTTTACAAGGCGGTCGACTCGGTTACTTACGGATGGATAGCAACCTAGAGTTGTCCTCCCATATATACTCGAAGGTACGTGGAGGCTCAGTCCGTATAAGCGCTGTCTAATGAAAAACCGCACAGTGAGAGCATTCCCATATACGTTACGTACTATAACACCGCCCTATATACCCGAAGGTACATGGACGAGCTACGATATACTCATGTATGTGGGATGAGGTATCACACTCAAGATGTATTGTAGACAAGTTGACGACCACTGCTTTGTTTTACAACACCAGAACACATCTCTAGCCTAGAATCACTAAATGTTCTCGTTAATGACAATGCTCCATTAGGTAAATTGATGTTTATTTTAAGTTAATCTTGCTTAGGAATTTTCCTTTCAAGTTCACCACATGATGTATTCTGAAATTCCTAGGAATGCAACTATCATGATAAGCATTTTTCCATTCAATTTAACAATGAAAATCCTAGCTACTTAGGGATAGAGCAATCAGATTCCTTTTGATCAAAGAGCAAAGAGCACGATCTAAATGAAAATTCCCTACACTATTCAGATCAGCACACACAAAATTTTTCAATGCAACAATCATGTATTTCTTTTCGATTTCCCTTAATGTGAATGAACAAAAAGGAAAACTAATGCACAATCGATCAATAAACTCTTTTCATAAAATGACGATTTGCGACAATTTCTTTTCAAGGAAAGGAAGACTTTACAACACTTTCATTTTCAAAGAAATGAGGAATTACAACACTTTCAACGAAAAGATTAATCATATGCACACATCAATCAATCGATCTTTCATGAATGAAGACTTTACGACAATTCAATTTTCGAAGGAAAAGATGATTTTACGACACTTTCTTTCGACAAAGACCAATTGACCAAAAAAATAACTTTCGAATATAGATTGACAATGACAAAGTAAATACATAAGAAACATTTATCAATCCTAGTCTAAGTAGCGCAAGCTAAGGAGATGAAAAACTATTTTCAGAGACAAGACATCATTGACATTCAACAAATCATTCAAACAGGAGAAAATTAGCAAAAGACTTTAGCTCCTAGATGGGAAATTAACCCTCAAGGGATCAACGCAGGCTACAGTGAGAGACAATGCGCTTCAGGCACTAGCTCTATGCGGGAAGCGCATTGCAGTGCATTGTGTCCTTCACTAGGCTGCGCTAGTGATTGTAAGCCATTTTTGGAGGCAATTTGACACAGTTTTGACTCAATTTTCAACGAAATAAGACTAAAATTCAATCAACAACCACAAATACAGTATGTAAAAATGTCTTAAGAGGCTGATAAGCTATTAAGGTGGATAATCAATTGCCCAACAGAGTCACCAATTTGTTTTGGGAAGTTTTAGTGTCTATGGATAAACGCCTAAACCCCTAGACTAGTAGCTAAGTCTAGAACAATAGTGCAAAGCATTCTCTACTTTTTCTATAACCAACAGATTAAATAAGACATTAAAGAAACCTACCTGAAACTTTCGCTTACTCCTTATCTCCCTTGACCAATTTTTTTTCTCCTTTCTGTACTTAATTCGCTTGAAAAGTACCTGCACACAGGCAGAAGACAAAAATTGATCAAAGAATTGATAATGATCTATTGATTAAACATAAAATGGAATCAAATGCATAATACACATATGAAAGAATCAATAACAATACAAACATATGGAAAAAGCTTTGAACACTTTATTAGTAAAAGGAAGAGTTACAGCCCAATTTGCTTGATTCAGTGCCACTCCTCCAGTTCGATTCCATCCTCTCCTCATAATAAGAAATACATTTTGACATCATTACAATACTTAAAACCAACTTAAGTCTCATACTAATAACATCTCCCTATAATTCAATGATTTCCAGCCCCTCATCACTTAGATGAGCAGTCTTTTTATAGGTGAATGAAGGAAGTTACGCCATAAATGGTGACAATGAATGCCCTCCCAAACGTAGGATTTAGTTCCATGGAGGAAGGAATAAAGGGATTGATGTTCCTTAACTTCCTCCCTCATTCAATTTCAAGCCCAAAGGAGTGGATAGCCTTGGGAAAATTCTAGAAGCATCCTCTGGATAAGAATATTCCAAACCAAAATGCATATTTCACTCAAATTTGACCAACGTAGGACAAAGAGGGCTCAAGTGCGCTGCAATGCACCCTGGAAGTGTACTGGGCTGCACTGCAGTGCACCCTGAAAAAAGCCTGCCTGTGGTGATCTTCTTAGAGGTAGTTTTTGGATGATTTCAATCATGGAATCTCTTGGGAAGGAGGCATTCTGATGGTTGACTTCATTAGGGCATGTAACAACTGAATTAGGGTTTGATGGGCCCTAATCGTACTGATCTGTAAGTCGGGGTTGATGTGCCCAAGTGGATTTGTAACACATAGGCAATGTGGCAAAACCAATGCCACCTATCTGATACAACATTGTACTGATAGAGTTGCTCTCAAACATGGGAGAATTGACATTATAACCATCTCACGACTTCCTTTGAAAGTTATTAGGTTCACTATTGCACAACTATGTGGTAGTGTTCTCTGCATTTTCTCACAAAGGCTCAAATGCAAACAACCCTACAATGTTTGTAACCTACTATTTTCAATTGGAGCGAGGCTATAGTTTCCAATTTGAAATGGAAACTAACTAGAGTCAGAAAAGGCAGACTCAAAAACTTTGGGTATGGTGCCTTTGTCATTTCCTTTTATCTAGAGCGGATCCCTCTTCTCACTCCACAGGTAGCTATAGAGAGAGGAGGACTTGGGGACCCTCACATGGTGAAATGGGTCACACTTATGGCGCACCATGGAAGTGGTAAAGGACCAACGATCAAATATACTCCTGAATTCATTGAGTGGATGGAAAATCAAATCATCGTGATTGAAGACTTTCCACACACAGAGATGGACTACACAGGAGATCTGGACATGCCACTGCCACATAGGATGCAGTGGGGAAAGGTAGGTAAAACTTCACACTTTGTTTGATTTTTGAAAATTTCCCATTTTTTGTTATTTATTGGCATCCAAAACTAATTGTCTGAAATGATTGTGTAGATGTGGCCCTAGTGAGACCACTTGGATTATGCAGATATGACCGGTGTGGTGAGCAACCAGTCGCTCCCATAGTGTCGAACCCGGATGCAGCAGAGGTATTGACATAGATAGAGCAAAACCTTGAGAGGTTGACCTTAGACATCCTAGATGTCAGGATAGATGACTTTCCTCTTCGCTATCAGAGGCACACTACGGGGGTTCCTAGACCTATTAATCGTTTGCTACAATAAGTAGCACACACTATTGTATGCTACCATGATCATCATCATGCGTAGACACTAGTCTGTTTTTTGATGATGTACTGACATGTTCAGAAAATAAAGGCGACAGGGCCTCATGTCTTTGGATGACATTTTTGTAAAATACACACATTTTACATACATTTATCTAATGAAAGCTACTACTTCTATTTCAGTCTATCTATGTACAATAAGTAAAGTTAACAAAAAGTAAACAATTGTACAATATATTTACTATTCTAGTAAACTACAAAAATAGTAAGAATAAGTAAAGTTAACAAAAAGTAAAAAGAAATAAAATAAGAAAGAGTTAAATTAAGAGAAATATAAAAATTAAGTAAAACTTAAAATAAAGAAATAAAAGTTGCATGTTGACACATGGAATGTATGCATGTAGAACCCTTTCGATTTTTTGGTCTATTTAATGGACGATGAGGAGGATGAGATTCATGCATTCCTTCATCCATTCTCTTGGGAGAAACGTGTTGTGAGACAAAGGGTTCTCTAGTAGTAGTATGTTGATTGAAGGCTCGGGGGTGTGTTACTGGTCAATTTGGGCACATCAACCTCGACTTCCGGATCAATACTATTAGGGTTTATCCATCCCTAATTCAGCTTTTTCATTCCCTTATGAGGTAAACCCACATCATGCTTGCCTCCCAAGAGTTTCCATGACACCATTCATCCAAAAAGTGCCCCTAAGGAGATCAGTGTAGGAAGCCTTCTGTCAGGTTGCATTGCAATGCAAGAACTACACTGACTGGGTGCATTGCAGCGCACCTAGACTTTGTTTCACCTGTACTGCACGAGTTTCAACGAATTTTTTAAATGAATCCATTGGATTCCTCATCCAATAGATACTTCTGGAAGTTTCCAAGTTGGTTGAGCTCACATTTGGATGAGGAAGAGGATTAATGAACCTCAATCCATTATCCCTTCCTCCATGGAACCACCTTCCAATTTTGGCAGAGCATTCATGAGGGCCATTAATGGCATAACCTCCTCCATTCAGCTATAAATTCATCAAACATTTAAAGGCTGGTCTAGGTTGGAATTTCTGGAGCTAAGGAGATGATGTTTGCAAGATATTAGTGAGAGTATTGTAATGATGTTGAATTGTTGCTTCATGAGGAGAGAAGGGTTTGAACTAGAAGGAAGACACTGAATCAAGCATGAACATTCATTGGTTGTAATATTTCCCTTTATCAATAAATAATTCGAAGCTTTTTCCATTCATGTTCTCATATGTATATTGTATTCTCGATTCTATGATATGTTTAATTAACAGATATTCATTGTATGCTTTGATTGGTTTCTGTCTCAGCTTATGTGCAGGTACTTTCTAAGCGAGTTAAGTACGGAAAGGAGTGGCGGAATCAGTTAAAGGAGAGAGGGAGCAAGCTACACCTATAGGTCGGTTTCTCTTCCTACTTCTCTTATCTGTTAATTATAGAAAAGGTGGCGAATTACTTTGTCTATTGTTTCTAGGTTAGCTACTAGGTCTAGAGGCTTAAGTGTTTGTACAAAACACTAAATTTGCCCAAAACAAATTGGCAACTCCACTGGGGATTGTTTTCCCTTTTAGTAGCTTAGCAGCCTCCTAAGACATTTCTACATACTATACTTGTCGTTGTTGATTGAATTTCGGTCTTCTTTCATTGAAAATTGACTCGAAACTGTGTCAAAATTGCCTTTAGAATGGCTCACTGTCACTAGTGCAGTCCAATGAAGGACACAATGCATTGCAGCGCACTTCCTGCATAGCTCCAGTGCAATTCAGCACACTATCTCTAACTATTGCCTGTGCTGACCCCTTGAGGGTCAATTTCCCATCTAGGAACTGAAAGGTTTTGCCAATTTCTCTTGTTTGAATGAGTTACTGAATGTCAATGATGTTTTGTCTCTGAAAATAGTTTTTATCTCCTTATTCGACCCGATTTATACTTGATTTTTGGATGTTTTTCATGTATTTGTTTTATCATTTGCAATCCACTGTTGAAAGGTAGTTTTGATCAATTGTTTTTGTCGATAGAAAAGTGTCATAAAATCGTCATTTTCTTCGAAAACTGAAGTGTCGTCAAGTCTTCCTTCATAAATAATCGATTGATCTATTTGTGCATTTGATTTTTATTTTCATTTAAAGTGTCAAAAATCTTCATTCCTTTAAAATCGAAAGTGTCGTACAATCTTCCTTTCCCTTTAAAATAAATTGTCATAAATCGTCATTTTTTATGAAAAGAGTTTTGAATCATTTGTGCATTAGTTTTTCTTATTGCATCATTCACATTAAGAGAAACTGAAGAGAAATACATCCAATTTGCATTTTAGAGTTTGAGTTTGTGTGTTCGAAAGGAATGGTTTAGAGAATTGCATTAGTTTGTGCTCTTTATTGCTTGTTCAAAAAGTACTTGTATACTCTATCCCTCATGGCTAGGATTTTCATTGCTGAAATTAAATGGAAAGAGTGTTTCTCATTTTAGTTGCATTCTTAGGAATTTTAGAAAACATCTCATGGTGAACCTTCAAAGGAAAATTTTAAACAAGATCAACCTAAAATTTACATCAATTAAACTAATAATGCATTGGAACATAACGGAAAACATCTAGAGGTATAGGCTAGAGACGTGTTCTGACGTCTTTAAACCTAGTGGTTGTCATTTTCACTGAGGTTGGGTGATTTCTCCTCTTTGATTCGATAAGTACTAGTATGGACTTGTGCTCCCTATACTGTTGAGTATATGGTGGGAGACTCCAATAGGTTGAAATCCTTTATCCCTAGGAATCCGAGTTTGCCACCTTACCGATTGCAATGCACCAAACATAGCATTCGGGAAGATTGACTGCCGTACGTAAAGTCCCTGGTAATTTCTCTTTCATTTATCACGAAGGTGTATATTGCAGTTTTGTGATTTGTTTGGTAAACCTTGTTGTCTAGAATCTCCATAGCAGTCACTTTAGTTCCTTTTAGACTTTTTAAAAGTAAAAGGATCATCTAAGCACTTGTCCCTTTAGGCTCATTAAACATCGAAGGCGATTAGAGTCATCTTTTTCTTTTTCTCGACTCTTTAAAAATGAAAAAGCGAAGTTGTGTTCTAGTGTCGAAAAAATTAATTAACCACGAATAACATCCTTATTCCTTATTGGATTTTAGGTTGATAGAACCTGTTATCACAAAATCAAGCACTGGAAGGCTGCTGACTAGGTAGACTCTGTGTAACTATTTCAGACCAATCTTTTGACTAAGGCTTAGCCTCCTTAGCCTGAGAGGGCTCTCTCAAAAGGTTATTGATTTTGACTATTGATGAGATGGCTAACTCTTGCAAAGTGAATTAAACAAATATGTTGGCTGGACAGACATTACAAAGACTTCCATTGGGCTTATGGAGTTAATCATCCTTCAGTAAACTATAACACTACTCATTCATAGAAGTCAGGGCATGTAATGTTTAAATACTCAAAACACATCTCATAGAAACCTCAGCTTATAAATACACACAGGAAATCAGAGCAGCAAAGTGAATTCTGAGTGATTGTGTATCTATGCAACTGTAAAAACATAAAGGATAAAACAAAACCACATATCTTGAGCATTTGAAACACTGTATGAATCCTGAGAAGAAAAGCAGTCACTTGTATTACTGAAAATGAGTTTGTACACAAGCCAAAATAACACTTTGCTTTCTCAAATATCCAACCCTAATTACATTCATCATTCAGCTATATATAGAAACATAATTATAACTACTTGGAGCTTCCTCCTCCAGCATGAGGGGAGCTCGATGACTGCCACTAATGACACCTATCTGCTTTGCAACAAACTATTTAATACAATAACCACTAACTGAAGTTCTAAAGAGTTCTAATTTAATTATAACTCTAACTCTATCTCCTTCGTAGAATGATTCCTCCTTGCAGCTTTGACACCTGGTTTCCTTTTCGTTTGGCTGAGATGGCATGAGATGAGCAGTTAATGTTCCATGCTGGCTTTGGATGCTGGATGCTTTGATGGTTCAGTGATGTTAGGAAATATCCCCTGTTTTTCGGTTCTAGTCTTCCACCACTTCGAATATGCAGCAGCATGTCTTTAGCTTTTAATGACTTGAAATATGGAACGCTGCCATGTTCCTGATGTGCTGGCCACCCTTTTCCATGTACCTGTGTGATGAAAAAAATTTTCAAAAAGATTTGCTGCTTTGTCAATTACAATTGATTGGCTCAATTGAAACATGCAGCTACAGCAGTTTCATAGCGCGCTACGAAACTGCTGTGTAATTTCATCATACACAGTCTTATCACTTCTCTGCATTCTTGCTATCTTCTCCCCATATTTCTCTTTCAGCTGATTGTTCACATTTTCCTCAACAAATGAATAACAACTTGCAAGTAATCCTGTTCAGCTGCCAGGCTTCAATGTCAATAACTTTTCCTCCTAGATCCCTCCCTCAGACGAATCACGGTGCTCTCCAAAGCATCTCTCCTTGCAGTTGATGGACTTACAACAAATAAATGACGAATAACAGCTGCTCCTAACAACACTGATGCCACCACTGTATAGCTAATGCAATGATCAAGATACCAATAATGTACTCTAAAGCATATTAAGAAAACTCTGTATATTCCAGCCACAAACAAAACAACAATTCGACTTTTGAGAAGCTCAAAGCCAAATAATCATGCTTCAATACCAACTTCAATACCATCCACATAAGCAAACTTATAGGACCTCCGGACATACTCATCTACATCTAGGCCTGCTCCATGAAAAACCAATCCATAACATGTGTGTCTCTGTCCATTTTCAAGAGTCCTTCATCAAATGTCTTTAGATGTTTGATCTGTACATTTGTACCATCTTTGCTATAAACTTCAGGAAAGGACATGCCGAAGCATGTTATAGACAAGGCAGTAGAAGCTGTGAAGCTGGATTTAGTTGCATAAAATGATGCAACAGATAAAAGTCTTTCATTACCAACAAGGCATCCTTCAAATCACTGATATTATATTTATCTGCAGAGCCAACCTGTGTGTGTAAAAACTCATTAGGAGTAAGAGATCCATATAAATATAGCTCACAACAGCCTAGGTATTAAGTCTTCATCCAGTTCAGGGTTTAGTGCCTACTGCCACATTCCAAGTTTTTTTTTATATATTCGAGCAAGGAGAGAAACTCCAGAACTTGAAGGGCTAACAGAGCTTGATAATTTCACTTCAAGTTTATCACGGGGAACAGAGGACATTCCAGTTCTTCTAACTTCCTTAGCTTCTTTCTTGACCATTGTTTTCCATTTTTTACTGAGCTGAGGATGTAAGCACAGTTCCATCTGAAAACGACCAAAAGAAAGGTTGTGCCATAATTGCAGATGGACGCGTTTAAGCACTGTTCCATGCACTATCTCATCTTCCAAGCTCTGGAATGAGTAAATCAAAAAGATCAAGTAATTTGTTTTCTCTGCTATGTTTAGGCCTCTTCCCTGCTGCTTCAGAGATAACATATGCTATATTCGAGCAAGTGCCAATACATTTGATTCACCCAGAAGATTGGCCACTAAACCATCAGACACTGTTTTGCAACTGCTAATGAGAACACTAAACCAATACAAGTATACTTCAATTTAACTATCAGCTTTCAAAGAATTGCCTGCTCCGCCTACACAAGAAAGACCATTGGAAACGGAATGGCTGTTCTTAAAAAATGTGAAGCTTCCAGACCGTCCCTAATCCTCAGGAGTGCCACCATTCTTTCTAGACTTGAAATTCCATGAACAACTGCCCGCACTACTTTCTAGGAAAACCAGCATGAAATTACAGTCAACAGTTATACCAACAATTCCAAAAGAATGTGGAAATCTTCAAATCTTCAGAACTCGAGCTTGGAATGTAATCATGCATTTTTCTCTGTAGAGCTATAGTATTTAAATATCTAGAGGTTTGCTGCTTTGAAAAAGATCCAACAAAATTTCAATAGCGAGCAGCTTTGAGAAAATTGTCGTAAGGGCTTGCCGGTGGTAGCCTGAAAGATTGCCAAGAATGCTGGGATTCTTCCAAGGAAGGATGCAACAAGCTAGAAGTGATGTTAAACCACTCTGGGTTGCCTGCATCGATAGCTAGTTTCTGTCTATTGAGGGAATTATTTTTAATCTTCCGCAGGTCTTGATCAGCTTTATACACAATCAATCCACTCAAATCATTTTTTCGGTGCAGGGAGGAGCAAAGGATCTGGATTTCTCTTGAAGCTCATGACGACCGACATTTTCCTTTGTTTGCCAATTACAAGAGCTTCACGCTGGCTTGTCATTTGGGTGTAAGGTACAGGAGTAGTCGAGGTGGATATACTACTTGCCACATGCCGTGCTGTGTCCAGAGCCGATTCTAATAGTTGATTAACACTCAGCACATGTACATTAGCAATATATCCTCCCTTCTCAACCGCTTTAAGAAACCATGATAATGCTTTCGCATGGTCACGGGGAACCCCCTTCAAACCAAAGTAGTAGAATACACCAAGTTTATACATTGCCACTGCATTCCCTTTCTGGGCCTGATATTCAATAATTTGGAAATCATCATCTTCCTCACCGCATGACTTCAGTGCCATCTTCGACTGAAAGTTTCCACCTTCTGTAGCAAAAACGATGATACAAAAAAAAAAAACTTTGCATCACTCTGCTCATCATCAAAATTTAGTATATGAACCTTCTGCTGAAAACTCAAACAAATCCCCAATTTCTTAGCACGCTACGAAACCACCTAAACATGTAGCACTGCGAAACTGCTAAAAAGGATTCAAACAAATGTAAGACATTTGGCATTGAAATTTTTTCAGTGATAACAGTGGCTCCACTTGGGATAGTGTGCCCTTGTGGTACACTAAGAACTTGCAGTTCCAGTGCCTTAAAAAATTTATTTGACAAACATCTTCTTTAAGTTCCTTGGGCCTTCACCTTGGGCTTGAACTTGATGATGACTGTAGGAGAAAGAAGTCTATATCTACCACTACTAAAAAAAACAAATTGCTCAGTCAACCTTGAGCTTATTTGCATTTATCTTACCTACCTACCCTATCAGCTGCAAGCTCCACTTGTAGCTCAAACAACGTGAAATTTCCAATGTAGCCAATCATTTATCTTATCTGACATTTGAGTCCTTTGGCTGTGCTTGAAACAAAAATAAACCAGATACTGAAGTAACCAAGGCAGCATGAGGTGTAACTGTTCTTCAACATGAAAATATAACTGGAATCCTGAACAGTAAATCTTTTCCATGTATTCAGCTATAGGGTCAAAAAACACATGGTTAGTTTGCTGATTCTCATAACATTCTATATCTTCAAACAACTTATCCTCAGCCACACCAAATTTATTTGATATGCTATCCAACTGCCTTTCTGAATGATGCTCACAAACAATGTAATTTTCCTCACTATTATGATTTTTATTTGAAGTAAGCTGCTGCAAGGAATTACAAAATTGAACAAGCTTTTCCTCTGCCTGAGGGTCGTAAAAACTATCTTCCAGTACTTCTTCTTGCTGTTTGCAATCGATTTCATACTCATGATGATATGAAGCTTGACAAATCTGCTGCATCTCTACATCAATATCAAAGGATGAAACATGGTTTTCACAAATAAACCCCTGCTGATCTTCATGCTGCGTTTCATGAGAAGTTATACTTTCTTCTCGGTGCTGAAATGCATTGTTATGAAGAGCCTCTAAAATTTCTTCATCCATAAATTCATCATCATCATAACAATCCTCCAAGTACTGAATAAGATTTAAAGAATGCCTACAGCAATCTTTAAGCAGCAATAAGGAAGGATAACCTTCTTTATACATTTCACAGAATTCATCATGAAAACTAGCAAGCGAATATATTGAACCATTTTCCAGACTTTTATACCAAGACCATGCTTTTCCTTCTAAAGTGGTCATAAACATTTTCATGAGACAATCTTCAGGGAAATGAAACTTAAGACTGCGTACATGCATATGGAATTTAACCAAATTAAGAGCAGCATCATCTTTCTTTTCATCTTTGAATATTGGAAGATCCTCTAACCAATCAACCTCCGGCATAGGATTTGGAAAACCAGGGATATGAGACCGATTCATAGGAGCATACCTGGCATTCATTCTTGTAGTGGAATCCATCTTGAAACTTCATCAAGCTACTGATCTTCTAGCAGTGGAGTCACCTTCTAATTTCTTATTTGATGTGTGGAGTCGCCAAGGTAGTTTTGCAGCCTCAAAAGATGTCTGAGCTCCTGCTACCTTCAGAAGTTCAACCATTGATTTCGGGAATGAATAATCTTCAGACTCCCGGAAGACGCACCAAAATGTTATCACAAAATCAAGCACTGGAAGGCTGCTGACCAGGTAGACTCTGTGTAACTGTTTCAGACCAATCTTTTGACTAAGGCTTAGCCTCCTTAGCCTGAGAGGGCTCTCTCAAAAGGTTATTGATTTTGACTATTGATGAGATGGCTAACTCTTGCAAAGTGAATTAAACAAATATGTTGGCTGGACAGACATTACAAAGACTTCCATTAGGCTTATGGAGTTAATCATCCTTCAATAAACTATAACACTACTCATTCATAGAAGTCAGGGCATGTAATGTTTAAATACTCAAAACACATCTCATAGAAACCTCAGCTTATAAATACACACAGGAAATCAGAGGAGCAAAGTGAATTCTGAGTGATTGTGTATCTATACAACTGTAAAAACATAAAGGATAAAACAAAACCACATATCTTGAGCATTTGAAACACTGTATGAATCCTGAGAAGAAAAGCAGTCACTTGTATTACTGAAAATGAGTTTGTACACAAGCCAAAATAACACTCTGCTTTCTCAAATATCCAACCCTAATTACATTCATCATTCAGCTATATATAGAAACATAATTATAACTACTTGGAGCTTCCTCCTCCAGCATGAGGGGAGCTCGATGACTGCCACTAATGACACCTATCTGCTTTGCAACAAACTATTTAATACAATAACCACTAACTGAAGTTCTAAAGAGTTCTAATTTAATTATAACTCTAACTCTATCTCCTTCGTAGAATGATTCCTCCTTGCAGCTTTGACACCTGGTTTCCTTTTCGTTTGGCTGAGATGGCATGAGATGAGCAGTTAATGTTCCATGCTGGCTTTGGATGCTGGATGCTTTGATGGTTCAGTGATGTTAGGAGAAATCCCCTATTTTTCGGTTCCAGTCTTCCACCACTTCGAATATGCAGCAGCATGTCTTTAGCTTTTAATGACTTGAAATATGGAACGCTGCCACGTTCCTGATGTGCTGGCCACCCTTTTCCATGTACCTGTGTGATGACAAAACTTTTCAAAAAGATTTGCCGCTTTGTCAATTACAATTGATTGGCTCAACTGAAACATGCAGCTACAGCAGTTTCGTAGCGCGCTACGAAACTGCTGTGTAATTTCATCATACACAGTCTCATCACTTCTCTGCATTCTTGCTATCTTCTCCCCATATTTCTCTTTCAGCTGATTGTTCACATTTTCCTCAACAAATGAATAACAACTTGCAAGTAATCCTGTTCAGCTGCCAGGCTTCAATGTCAATAGCTTTTCCTCCTAGATCCCTCCCTCAGACGAATCACGGTGCTCTCCAAAGCATCTCTCCTTGCAGTTGATGGACTTACAACAGATAAATGACGAATAACAGCTGCTCCTAACAACACTGAAGCCACCACTGTATAGCTAATGCAATGATCAAGATACCAATAATGTACTCTAAAGCATATTAAGAAAACTCTGTATATTTCAGCCACAAACAAGACAGCAATTCGACTTTTGAGAAGCTCAAAGCCAAATAATCATGCTTCAATACCAACTTCAATACCATCCACATAAGCAAACTTATAAGACCTCCGGACATACTCATCTACCTCTAGGCCTGCTCCATGAAAAACCAATCCATAACATGTGTGTCTCTGTCCATTTTCAAGAGTCCTTCATCAAAAGTCTTTAGATGCTTGATCTGTACATTTGTACCATCTTTTCTATAAAATTCAGGAAAGGACATGCCGAAGCATGTTATAGACAAGGCAGTAGAAGCTGTGAAGCTGGATTTAGTTGCATAAAATGATGCAACAAATAAAAAGTCTTTGATTACCAACATGGCATCCTTCAAATCACTGATATTATATTTATCTGCAGAGCCAACCTGTGTGTGTAAAAACTCATTAGGAGTAAGAGATCCATATAAATATAGCTCACAACAGCCTAGGTATTAAGTCTTCATCCAGTTCAGGGTTTAGTGCCCACTGCCACATTCCAAGTTTTTTTTTATATATTCGAGCAAGGAGAGAAACTCCAGAACTTGAAGGGCTAACAGAGCTTGATAATTTCACTTCAAGTTTATCACGGGGAACAGAGGACATTCCAGTTCTTCTAGCTTCCTTAGCTTCTTTCTTGACCATTGTTTTCCATTTTTTACTGAGCTGAGGATGTAAGCACAGTTCCATCTAAAAATGACCAGAAGAAAGGCTGTGCCATAATTGCAGATGGACGAGTTTAAGCACTGTTCCACGCACTATCTCATCTTCCAAGCTCTGGAATGAGTAAATCAAAAAGATCAAGTAATTTGTTTTCTCTGCTATGTTTAGGCCTCTTCCCTGCTGCTTCAGAGATAACATATGCTATATTCGAGCAAGTGCCAATACATTTGATTCACCCAGAAGATTGGCCACTAAACCATCAGACACTGTTTTGCAACTGCTAATGAGAACACTAAACCAATACAAGTATACTTCAATTTAACTATCAGCTTTCAAAGAATTGCCTGCTCCGCCTACACGAGAAAGACCATTGGAAACGGAACGGATGTTCTTAAAAAATGTGAAGCTTCCAGACCGTCCCTAATCCTCAGGAGTGCCACCATTCTTTCTAGACTTGAAATTCCATGAACAACTGCCCGCACTACTTTCTAGGAAAACCAGCATGAAATTAGAGTCAACAGTTATACCAACAATTCCAAAAGAATGTGGAAATATTCAAATCTTCAGAACTCGAGCTTGGAATGTAATCATGCATTTTTCTCTGTAGAGCTATAGTATTTAAATATCTAGAGGTTTGCTGCTTTGAAAAAGATCCAACGACATTTCAATAGCGAGCAGCTTTGAGAAAATTGTCGTAAGGGCTTGCCGGTGGTAGCCTGAAAGATTGCCAAGAATGCTGGGATTCTTCCAAGGAAGGATGCAACAAGCTAGAAGTGATGTTAAACCACTCTGGGTTGCCTGCATCGATAGCTAGTTTCTGTCTATTTAGGGAATTATTTTTAATCTTCCACAGGTCTTGATCAGCTTTATACACAATCAATCCACTCAAATCATTTTTTCGGTGCAGGGAGGAGCAAAGGATCTGGATTTCTCTTGAAGCTCATGACGACCGACATTTTCCTTTGTTTGCCAATTACAAGAGCTTCACGCTGGCTTGTCATTTGGTGTAAGGTACAAGAGTAGTCGAGGTGGATATACTACTTGCCACATGCCGTGTTGTGTCCAGAGCCGATTCTAATAGTTGATTAACACTCAGCACATGTACATTAGCAATATATCCTCCCTTCTCAACCGCTTTAAGAAACCATGATAATGCTTTCGCATGGTCACGGGGAACCCCCTTCAAACCAAAGTAGTAGAATACACCAAGTTTATACATTGCCACTGCATTCCCTTTCTGGGCCTGATATTCAATAATTTGGAAATCATCATCTTCCTCACCGCGTGACTTCAGTGCCATCTTCGACTGAAAGTTTCCACCTTCTGTAGCAAAAACGATGATACAAAAAAAAAACCTTTGCATCACTCTGCTCATCATCAAAATTTAGTATATGAACCTTCTGCTGAAAACTCGAACAAATCCCCAATTTCGTAGCGCGCTACGAAACCACCTAAACATGTAGCGCTGCGAAACTGCTAAAAAGGATTCAAACAAATGTAAGACATTTGGCATTGAAATTTTTTCAGTGATAACAGTGGCTCCACTTGGGATAGTGTGCCCTTGTGGTACACTAAGAACCTGCAGTTCCAGTGCCTTAAAAAATTTATTTGACAAACATCTTCTTTAAGTTCCTTGGGCCTTCACCTCGGGCTTGAACTTGATGATGACTGTAGGAGAAAGAAGTCTATATCTACCACTACTAAAAAAAAAAAAATTTCTCAGTCAACCTTGAGCTTATTTGCATTTATCTTACTTACCTACCCTATCAGCTGCAAGCTCCACTTGTAGCTCAAGCAACGTGAAATTTCCAATGTAGCCAATCATTTATCTTATCTGACATTTGAGTCCTTTGGCTGTGCTTGAAACAAAAATAAACCAGATACTGAAGTAACCAAGGCAGCATGAGGTGTAACTGTTCTTCAACATGAAAATATAACTGGAATCCTGAACAGTAAATCTTTTCCATGTATTCAGCTATAGGGTCAAAAAACACATGGTTAGTTTGCTAATTCTCATAACATTCTATATCTTCAAACAACTTATCCTCAGCCACACCAAATTTATTTGATATGCTATCCAACTTTCTTTCTGAATGATGCTCACAAACAATGTAATTTTCCTCACTATTATGATTATTATTTGAAGTAAGCTGCTGCAAGGAATTACAAAATTGAACAAGCTTTTCCTCTGCCTGAGGGTCGTAAAAACTATCTTCCAGTACTTCTTCTTGCTGTTTGCAATCGATTTCATACTCATGATGATCTGAAGCCTGACAAATCTGCTGCATCTCTACATCAATATCAAAGGATGAAACATGGTTTTCACAAATAAACCCCTGCTGATCTTCATGCTGCGTTTCATGAGAGGTTATACTTTCTTCTCTGTGCTGAAATGCATTGTTATGAAGAGCCTCTAAAATTTCTTCATCCATAAATTCATCATCATCATAACAATCCTCCAAGTACTGAATAAGATTTAAAGAATGCCTACAGCAATCTTTAAGCAGCAATAAGGAAGGATAACCTTCTTTATACATTTCACAGAATTCATCATGAAAACTAGCAAGCGAATATATTGAACCATTTTCCAGACTTTTATACCAAGACCATGCTTTTCCTTCTAAAGTGGTCATAAACATTTTCATGAGACAATCTTCAGGGAAATGAAACTTAAGACTGCGTACATGCATATGGAATTTAACCAAATGAAGAGCAGCATCATCTTTCTTTTCATCTTTGAATATTGGAAGATCCTCTAACCAATCAACCTCCGGCATAGGATTTGGAAAACCAGGGATATGAGACCGATTCATAGGAGCATACCTGGCATTCATTCTTGTAGTGGAATCCATCTTGAAACTTCATCAAGCTACTGATCTTCTAGCAGTGGAGTCACCTTCTAATTTCTTATTTGATGTGTGGAGTCGCCAAGGTAGTTTTGCAGCCTCAAAAGATGTCTGAGCTCCTGCTACCTTCAGAAGTTCAACCATTGATTTCGGGAATGAATAATCTTCAGACTCCCGTCAGACGCACCAAAATGTTATCACAAAATCAAGCACTGGAAGGCTGCTGACCAGGTAGACTCTGTGTAACTGTTTCAGACCAATCTTTTGACTAAGGCTTAGCCTCCTTAGCCTGAGAGGGCTCTCTCAAAAGGTTATTGATTTTGACTATTGATGAGATGGCTAACTCTTGCAAAGTGAATTAAACAAATATGTTGGCTGGACAGACATTACAAAGACTTCCATTGGGCTTATGGAGTTAATCATCCTTCAGTAAACTATAACACTACTCATTCATAGAAGTCAGGGCATGTAATGTTTAAATACTCAAAACACATCTCATAGAAACCTCAGCTTATAAATACACACAGGAAATCAGAGCAGCAAAGTGAATTCTGAGTGATTGTGTATCTATACAACTGTAAAAACATAAAGGATAAAACAAAACCACATATCTTGAGCATTTGAAACACTGTATGAATCCTGAGAAGAAAAGCAATCACTTGTATTACTGAAAATGAGTTTGTACACAAGCCAAAATAACACTCTGTTTTCTCAAATATCCAACCCTAATTACATTCATCATTCAGCTATATATAGAAACATAATTATAACTACTTGGAGCTTCCTCCTCCAGCATGAGGGGAGCTCGATGACTGCCACTAATGACACCTAGCTGCTTTGCAACAAACTATTTAATACAATAACCACTAACTGAAGTTCTAAAGAGTTCTAATTTAATTATAACTCTAACTCTATCTCCTTCGTAGAATGATTCCTCCTTGCAGCTTTGACACCTGGTTTCCTTTTCGTTTGGCTGAGATGGCATGAGATGAGCAGTTAATGTTCCATGCTGGCTTTGGATGCTGGATGCTTTGATGGTTCAGTGATGTTAGGAAAAATCCCCTGTTTTTCGGTTCCAGTCTTCCACCACTTCGAATATGCAGCAGCATGTCTTTAGCTTTTAATGACTTGAAATATGGAACGCTGCCACGTTCCTGATGTGCTGGCCACCCTTTTCCATGTACCTGTGTGATGACAAAACTTTTCAAAAAGATTTGCTGCTTTGTCAATTACAATTGATTGGCTCAATTGAAACATGCAACTACAGCAGTTTCGTAGCTCATCATACACAGTCTTATCACTTCTCTGCATTCTTGCTATCTTCTCCCCATATTTCTCTTTCAGCTGATTGTTCACATTTTCCTCAACAAATGAATAACAACTTGCAAGTAATCCTGTTCAGCTGCCAGGCTTCAATGTCAATAACTTTTCCTCCTAGATCCCTCCCTCAGACGAATCACGGTGCTCTCCAAAGCATCTCTCCTTGCAGTTGATGGACTTACAACAGATAAATGACGAATAACAGCTGCTCCTAACAACACTGAAGCCACCACTGTATAGCTAATGCAATGATCAAGATACCAATAATGTACTCTAAAGCATATTAAGAAAACTCTGTATATTTCAGCCACAAACAAGACAGCAATTCGACTTTTGAGAAGCTCAAAGCCAAATAATCATGCTTCAATACCAACTTCAATACCATCCACATAAGCAAACTTATAAGACCTCCGGACATACTCATCTACCTCTAGGCCTGCTCCATGAAAAACCAATCCATAACATGTGTGTCTCTGTCCATTTTCAAGAGTCCTTCATCAAAAGTCTTTAGATGTTTGATCTGTACATTTGTACCATCTTTGCTATAAACTTCAGGAAAGGACATGCCGAAGCATGTTATAGACAAGGCAGTAGAAGCTGTGAAGCTGGATTTAGTTGCATAAAATGATGCAACAGATAAAAGGTCTTTGATTACCAACATGGCATCCTTCAAATCACTGATATTATATTTATCTGCAGAGCCAACCTGTGTGTGTAAAAACTCATTAGGAGTAAGAGATCCATATAAATATAGCTCACAACAGCCTAGGTATTAAGTCTTCATCTAGTTCAGGGTTTAGTGCCTACTGCCACATTCCAAGTTTTTTTTTATATATTCAAGCAAGGAGAGAAACTCCAGAACTTGAAGGGCTAACAGAGCTTGATAATTTCACTTCAAGTTTATCACGGGGAACAGAGGACATTCCAGTTCTTCTAGCTTCCTTAGCTTCTTTCTTGACCATTGTTTTCCATTTTTTAATGAGCTGAGGATGTAAGCACAGTTCCATCTGAAAACGACCAGAAGAAAGGCTGTGCCATAATTGCAGATGGACGAGTTTAAGCACTGTTCCACGCACTATCTCATCTTCCAAGCTCTGGAATGAGTAAATCAAAAAGATCAAGTAATTTGTTTTCTCTGCTATGTTTAGGCCTCTTCCCTGCTGCTTCAGAGATAACATATGCTATATTCGAGCAAGTGCCAATACATTTGATTCACCCAGAAGATTGGCCACTAAACCATCAGACACTGTTTTGCAACTGCTAATGAGAACACTAAACCAATACAAGTATACTTCAATTTAACTATCAGCTTTCAAAGAATTGCCTGCTCCGCCTACACGAGAAAGACCATTGGAAACGGAACGGTTGTTCTTAAAAAATGTGAAGCTTCCAGACCGTCCCTAATCCTCAGGAGTGCCACCATTCTTTCTAGACTTGAAATTCCATGAACAACTGCCTGCACTACTTTCTAGGAAAACCAGCATGAAATTACAGTCAACAGTTATACCAACAATTCCAAAAGAATGTGGAAATCTTCAAATCTTCAGAACTCGAGCTTGGAATGTAATCATGCATTTTTCTCTGTAGAGCTATAGTATTTAAATATCTAGAGGTTTGCTGCTTTGAAAAAGATCCAACGACATTTCAATAGCGAGCAGCTTTGAGAAAATTGTCGTAAGGGCTTGCCGGTGGTAGCCTGAAAGATTGCCAAGAATGCTGGGATTCTTCCAAGGAAGGATGCAACAAGCTAGAAGTGATGTTAAACCACTCTGGGTTGCCTGCATCGATAGCTAGTTTCTGTCTATTGAGGGAATTATTTTTAATCTTCCACAGGTCTTGATCAGCTTTATACACAATCAATCCACTCAAATCATTTTTTCGGTGCAGGGAGGAGCAAAGGATCTGGATTTCTCTTGAAGCTCATGACGACCGACATTTTCCTTTGTTTGCCAATTACAAGAGCTTCACGCTGGCTTGTCATTTGGGTGTAAGGTACAGGAGTAGTCGAGGTGGATATACTACTTGCCACATGCTGTGCTGTGTCCAGAGCCGATTCTAATAGTTGATTAACACTCAGCACATGTACATTAGCAATATATCCTCCCTTCTCAACTGCTTTAAGAAACCATGATAATGCTTTCGCATGGTCACGGGGAACCCCCTTCAAACCAAAGTAGTAGAATACACCAAGTTTATACATTGCCACTGCATTCCCTTTCTGGGCCTGATATTCAATAATTTGGAAATCATCATCTTCCTCACCGCGTGACTTTAGTGCCATCTTCGACTGAAAGTTTCCACCTTCTGTAGCAAAAACGATGATACAAAAAAAAAAACTTTGCATCACTCTGCTCATCATCAAAATTTAGTATATGAACCTTCTGCTGAAAACTCGAACAAATCCCCAATTTCGTAGCGCGCTACGAAACCACCTAAACATGTAGCGTTGCGAAACTGCTAAAAAGGATTCAAACAAATGTAAGACATTTGGCATTGAATTTTTTTCAGTGATAACAGAACCAATCATCAATTTTGGAAGAAAATCAACCTCCACTCCATCGTTCGAGAAGAGTTACGAGCAAACCGCCCTTGCCACTGGAAGCGACTTCTATCTGGTTAAGGCGGACTCGTCAAATTGAGTCTGGTACATCAAGAGTTTCTGGTTCTTCATATCCATTACCAGAGCCGCCTATCACGGCTAATACTGAGCCTCTAGTTACTTGATCCAGGAGGATATCGAGACACCAAGGGGATGGATAAAGGCTCGAAATTCAAAATGGCAGAAAGGAGAATTTGATGGCATCAGTTGAGAGGGCTCGTCTTCTTGATCATGGTGGCGTGAACGGTTTGTCAATTTGAGCTCATATGCAAAAGATAGAGCTCTTCAAAGATTGGTATGGCAGGAGAAAAATGGGGCCCACAGTGCGCCACATGGCATCCCAGTCAGCACGTGGGACCCACATGGCAGCTTGACACTTGGCATCCCTCCAATAGCCTCCTAAAACTTGCACAAGCAAACAAGAGACAAACAACATTTGGTTATAACTATAAATTTATATATATAGTTATTAAGTTAACTATATAATAAAAATCAAAACCATATAACCAACGTGGCCCATGTGGAAAGGATGTTGGGGTTAATACATATGAAATATATAACAAAATCATGTTGTTATATTAAAATAGAACTCCATTCACATGGAAAGGTTAATGTTAAAACAAACCGACAAAAAATGGTGGAGTGTGGTTAAAACCAAGCGTTTGAAACCCAACGAAGTTACCAACGGACATGCCATAAACGTATATGGTAAAGGATATTGCAAGATCCGCATGGAGAATGGGTGTGGTTGGGGGCAGCCACGTGGTGGTCCCGCCGCCCCCACATACTTCAACGTACAACTAAATTAAAGCATGCTCCGTAGGGTGGGTGAGTGCGGTCCCGTGGAGTACGGGCCCACTCCCCAATCAAAGTCAAAGAAACATATTTTATATATTATGGAATACGGTTTCATTAAGTTTGGTAAATGGTTATTTTAAAATGGGTTTTGATAAATATAACCAATAACCACCTTATGGAATAATCCGCCCAAGTTTATTTAAACTCATTTTTTTTACCATTTGGAAGGAGAGATCAATGGGCACAGATTTTGAGACCAGGTGGCGGAACCCCGAGCAGTTGAGAAACACTGGTGGAAGCTTGCTTGAGCAACATTTTTGCAGGAGGGTGATTTTGGTCCAGACTCAGAATTGGGCAAGTTTTATATGGATTTCACACCTCTTGGCGATGGGAATCCATTGGTGGTGTCAGTGTCTGCAACAGAGCTCTCCAATTTTTGGGCACTTTTCAGCATGGAGGTATAATGCTCCATTTTGTAAATTGATGAATGTAACTTCTTTTGAGACATTTTTTAATGAATGAAGGCCTCCCCATTGATCGAGCAGGGCCTGGAAACGTAGTCCAGGAGGGACGAACTCCGTTATCAAGCTTCTTGTCTTCTTGTCATGCTTATGTGTTTCTTCTTCTTCTTCTCACATGTGCACATTTAAGTTTCTCTTTGGTTAAGCTACAAACTGTTTATGTAATTCTTTCCATGCATCTATAAACCAAAGATAACCTGGATCATTACTCCAACCAGTTCTGGTACATCTATTACACAAGAAGAAGTTACTCAACTACTTGAGACCACTATAATGGAAACAAGTGAAAAAGTAACTGAAGTTGATCCACAACGTGAAGTTAACCAACCGAAAACTACTTCAGAATTTGAAACAGTTCAATTGGAATTTGATCCAGAACCTATAACAGTTGAAACCAAAGACATTATTGAAACAGTAGTTGTTCAAGAACCTTCTCTTGAAACTGAAGTTCTTTTACCAGAACATCTGGACTTTGACATTGAACATTCCGAAGTTGTTATTGAAATACCTCAGTCATCTGTAGTATCTAACACTTCACCTTTAACACCAGAATTCTTTTTCAGACTTGATAATGAAATCCTTCCACCTGGATTAATTGCTGTAGAGGAAGAAGTTGAGGAAGATTCTACCCTTGGGACTCCAACTCATTTTGGACCTGGTTTATTTATTTATTCTCAATCTCCTCCTCATTCTAATACTCTAGTTTCTACTGCTACCTCTGAAATACCATTTGAGTCATTAGGTCAACTCTTGGGTTAGTTAACCATGGTAGAACAACCACAAACATCCTAAATTGCTTCATCTAATGCAACTGCGGTAGAATTCTCCGCTGCTACTTCTTCGATGTTTTCTTCCACACTTGACTCACATTTATATGGACAACCATCCGTCCTGGCTGGTTACTAGTATATGCCTGGAATCCACTCAGGGGTTTCTTCTTCGCCGTGGTAATCACCCATGTCATCACCGAGAATTTTACCCGGTTCTTCTTATCAAGGACAAAATTTTGATCCTGCTTACCAATACCAGTATCAAAATGGGCAATTTAGTGAACAAAGACCCATATATACTCTTAACGCTGGAATGCCACCATATGGTCAACAATATGCCTATTCAATGTATCCTACCTCTCAAGGAGGACAACCCTATGGTTATGTCCTGCCATTTTTAGGTCAACCTGAAATGAGAGTCTGTCAGTGGTAGCCAACTTTGTCACCACAACCAAGGCTTGTGTACCCAGCTCAACCTATGAAAATTGAGCCAACTATTCCGATTGTACCTATCGTAATTGTTGAACCACAGATACAAGCTCAACTTGTTGTATCTCAACCTGCACAAGTTATTTCTACTACCTCGCAACCACAAGTTTCGAGTCAACAAACCCAAGCTTCTCAGGCTGTTATACAACAACCGCTTGTTTCAGGGGTACAACCACCTCAGGTTAGTGTGCCATTATCTGGAGCAACTCAAGTTTCTACTAGTTTATTTTATCCTCAGCCTGGTCAAATTGGCATTGGGGGGAAATATCAGTCTTCACAACCAGTACCCCAACAACCTTGGTAGCCACAATATCAACAACCTCCTTTTCAAAATGTCCCACCCTAGTATGGGCCTGCTTTTCAAGCCCAACATGGGCAAGGATAGTATCAAGCGTATCAGGGTCCTATGTACCAATGGCAGCCTAGTTATAGAAAATTGCAAGGTTAACCTGGTTTTAATCCATATACCGGTTATGTCCAACCACCCTATCAAGGTTATTTGCCTTATTTGGGTATGCAAAGGCCTATTGCACAGGAAATTCCATCTTATCCTGGATATGATCAACCTGATTTGAATCGGCAGTTGCCATTTGTTGCAACTTTAGAATTATCGGATTTGAACTGGCTTACCAATGATCCAATTTTATATGCACCATGGTGGCTGGTAATTCCTCATAAGTTGCCTTCCGATATTCCAAAGTTTAATGGAAATCCCAGAGAAGACCCATCAAATCACGTCATGAATTTTCATTTGTGGTGTTCTTCGAATTCCTTAAATGATGATCTGGTAAGAATTCGTCTTTTCCAAAGAACGCTCACTGGTCTAGCTGCTAAGTGGTACATTGAGTTGCTGAGAGTTTCTTTTAATAATTTCACCAATTTAACAACTACCTTTTTGACCCACTTCTAGTTACCCATTAGATATGAAACTAGAACGGAACTTTTGACCAACTTGAAACAAATGACTGCTAGTCACATATAAGATCATATTCATGAGTGGTGATGTCGTCATCGAATGGTTAAAAACTTTGTTCTTGATCAGCTTCTAGCTGAGTGGTTCATTAAGTCCTTATTTCCATCTATCACAGAGGATGTGGCTAAAGGTGGAGTTGTTATAGAAGAGAAAGTGATTGCTCGTGCCCAATACTTGGATTTAATTTATACACAATCTGGCATGCTCTATGACAAGATTCCACATGCACCGCGAATAAATCAATCCATTCCACCTCCACCATCGAGTAGGGACTCTCATGCCGGCGACGGTGTGATTGGTACCTCGAGCACACAGATAGCAAGTAAACCATCTAGTCAGTTGCTTGCCATTTTGAATCAAACTGTAAATGCATTTGAGGCTCTTGCTTCCGAGATTAATGCTGTGTTATCTGATAAAGGTAAGAATCAAAAGCAACCAGGAAGCAAGAAGAAAGGGAAAAGTAAAAAGAAAAATGAAAACCCTCCTCAAGAGAAATCATCTGATTCATCTAATTCGGGAAAGAAACCTCGTTATCCATGTCTGATATGTAATGACAAGTGATTTACAAGAGATTGTCCTCACCACACAAAAGTTTCTAAACTGTTAAAAACTTCTACCGCATCCGTAGTATTGATAGATCCATTTCTAAACCCGGATACCAATTTGGTTGCAACAGATAACACTTTCACATCCCAGGTATTAATGTTATCCATATGAAAACCTAAAGATGAAATTTTGGTTCAGACACATAGTAAATATTATGGTAATTCACCATCGTGGTGAAATAATCAGGCCACTGATCAACTTGGTTCTTCGACTTCGACCACATCGGAAAATGTTCCACTACCCATTGCACCAGAGTTAACAATAAAGCCACCGAAGGGAGTTGTGCACAAATCAACGTTTAACCCTCGAGCTCGAGCTGCTCAAAATTACAACATAGTAGAGGATCTCGCTCAGTCTCCTTCTGCTATGTCGACGCTTGAGGTGTTGCAAAATTGCCCCTCCCAGAAACAGGCTTTACTGTCAGCAATAGGTGGAATAGATCCAACAGATTCTAATCTTGTGGTTTTTAATCACACAGGATATACGCCACAGTTACCAACCCAATTATCTTTTCTAATTTAGATTAAATCTCTCAACAAAAATATTCATCGAACTATCATAGATGAGGGAGCTTCTACCTGTATTATGTCAATGAGCTGCTGGAAAACACTGGGGTCACCTACGTTGTCAAGATCACCAACCACATTGAAAGCTTTTGATGGAAGAACATATACTTCATGTGGGATTTTGAATAATTTGCAATTAGAGCTAGGGGGAAAAACAATAACTATTGAGGTTGAGGTGGTTGATGGACCCCTTGACTACAACATTTTACTTGGACGACCATGGGTTTATGCTATGGCTGCTGTTGTTTCCACGTACTTTCGTACGATTTCATTTCCTCATAAAGGTGGAATAACAGTTATCGACCAAACCTCATTTTTTGCCTCTAGTTCTCAAGTTATGGGAAGCATTCTGTTTGTTAATGGACCACCACTTTCACTTCAATATGTTGGTGTAGGTCTTTTCAAAGATCCTTCCCTAATGGGTACTTTTACACTTCCTTCACCATCTCAGATTTCAGAAGTTGTGAGAGTCGAGACATGTAATATGTTATCCTCTACTTCATCTGACTTAAAGAGGATCACCAATAGTATTGAAGACGAAAGTTTTACTAAGGTTATGCTGCTAAGCCCTATCGAGCTTGCATAGCAATCAATTTTTCTTGCTTGTGCAGCATTTCCAAATCCACATTCATCGATTGAATGGGTAGATCGTTCACTTGAATACGATACTTCTTTGGATCCTTTTTCTTGTATATATTCTACAGATGAAGGAATCATCCAATCAATGATGATAGGAGAAGAACCATGGGAAGATTATCATCATCGTTCCCATCTTCCAGATTCCAGTGAATATTATTCGAATGAGCTAGTACACCCTTCAATTATAGATTTCTTTTCGAATTCTGTTAGAATAGATTCGGTAGATTCTGAGTGTAATTTGTCTAACATAGAAGAAACAATTTCTATAGACATTTCGATCAAGCCTAACATTGTAGAAAACATTCATGTCGAAAAATCTTGTTCTCCTTTGGAACTCAATAATTACCGTGCTCTATTTCGTGAATTCAGAGATATATTTTCATGGTCTTACGAGGAGATGTCGGGCATTGATTCAAGCATTGTTGAATATCAAATCAAAATGTACCCTGATGTCAAACTAGTATGACAACGGCTTCGACCTGTACATCCAAAGAAAGCTGCTGCTATTAAGACAAAAGTGGAAATTTTTTTACGTGTTGGCTTCATTTACCCTGTACCTCTTACCAATTGGGTATCCAACATTGTTTCCGTGATGAAAAAACAAGGAACAATTTGAGTGTGTGTTGATTACCCTCGGGATTTAAATAAAACGTGTCCAAAAGACAATTGTCCTACACCCTTCATTGACCAGATTATTGACGAATGTGCTGGATGTGAAATCTTTTCATTCATAGATGGATTTTCCAGTTACAATCAAATCAATATCCGCCCACAGGACCAGTCAAAAACTGCATTTATTTGTCTGTGGGGCACATTCGCGTATAGAAAGTTACCTTTTGGTTTGAAGAATGCAGGGGCTACATTTCAGAGGGAAATGAACTATGCCTTCCATGACACTAAGAACATTTTACAACCATATCTTGAAGACTTTCCTGCTCATTCACGAAAGCGGTCTAATCACCAGCAGCATCTTAGGGAAATATTCTTGTCGTTCCGACACTACAAAATAAGGCTCAATCTGCACAAGTGTGTGTTTTGTGTTGGCTCTGGTTGATTTCTTGGATTCGTGGTCTCAAAATATGGAATTCGACTTGATCCAACAAAGATTCAGGCAATACTTGAATTGTCTCCACCTTCGAATTTATTAAAGTTACAGAAACTTCAAGGGAAGCCAAATTTTTTGAGGAGGTTCATTCCAAACTATGCTGAAATGGCTAATGGTTTTACTCGTCTGTTGAAGAAAGGGTACCCTTCCATTAGTATCAGGTCGGGCAAGCTTCCTTTAGTGTTCTTAAATATTCCCTGATTAGATCATCATTAATGTATGCCCCAAACTATCAACAGGACTATTACCTGTATCTCGCCGTTGCAGATACAACTATCGGAATGGTTTTAGTCCAAGAAGAAGATGGAATAGAACATCCAATATATTATTTGAGTTGTAATCTCAATGATACATAAAGGAATTATTCTTATGTCGAAAAGTTAGCTTTGGCAGCCGTTCAAGCTGTGCAGAGGTTTCGTCACTATATCCTCTTGTGTAAAACTACAATTATATCCCATTTCAACCCTATGACATACATTTTGTCACATCAATTGCTGGGGGAAAAATATTCGAAATGGATAGTTATTTTGCAGGAATTTGATTTGGAGTTCATTAAATCTAAGTCAAAGAAATATCTCGTATTCACCGAACTACTTTCCGATCTTCCCTCATCCTCTAACGCTTTAACGTCGGAAGCATCAATTTTGGATGAGTCTCTGTTTCTTATTTCGTCAAGTGATCCATGGTATGGGGATATACTAATCTATCTCCAAACCCAAGCTTTCTGACCCAATACCTCTCACTTTGAACAACGACGTATCTGATACCAAGCCAAAAATTATCTAATCGTTGGTGATACGCTTTATCGTCGTGGTGTCGATAAAATTTTACGAAGGTGCCTCAATCATGAGGAGGCTGATAAAGCTTTGAATGAATGTCATTCAGGTGCTTGTGGTGGAAATCTATTAGGATATGCAACAGCACAAACAATTCTCTGTGCTGGATACTTTTGGCCAACTATCTTCAAGGATCGCATAATTGTTGTCAGGAGTTCTCATGCATGTCAAATATTTGATCGAAAAATGAGAATACCACCTGCACCTTTGCATCCAGTAGTTGCTGTTGGACCATTCGCTAAATGGGGCATTGATTTTATGACATGTAACCCCACCTCGACCGGGGGGTATGGGTATATTATAGTCTCTATTGACTATTTTACCAAATGGGCCGAGGCGATACCTACATTAAAGAACAATGGCGAAATGGCTGCATTATTTTTCTTCAACCACATGGTTGCCAGGTTTGGTGTACCATAGGCCATAGTCACAGATCATGGGTTGCATTTTTGCAATCATATGATGGTTGAGTTCACTGCCCAATTAGGACTATCACATGATAGTTATACTCCATATTACCCGCAAGCTAATGGACAAGTTGAGGCTATTAACAAGGTCCTTAAGCGCATGTTGCAACGAATGATTAGAGTTCATAAACGAAATTGGCATTTAATCCTATACTCGGCTTTGTTGGCATATCAAACCTCGGTAAAAAATGCTGCCAAATTCACACCCTTTCAGTTGGTGTATGGTTTGGAATTAGTCTTGCCAATTCAATGTGAAATTTCATCGCTCAAACTCGCAATTGACCTGCTACTTGACACTTCTGAAGAAGAATCACGTTTCTTGGAATTAATCCATCTGGATGAAACCCGTCGTGATGCCACATTGGCTAATGAATCGCATAAGAAATGAGTAAAGGTGAAATATGATCAAAATGTCAAGCCTCATGTCTTCTCACAAGGTGACCTGGTCTTGCTTTATGATCAGGAGTCTGATAAAATTGGAGCAGGAAAATTTGAACCGCTATGGATGGGCCCTTATATTGTTAAGCGCGTTTTGACGAAATGCGCCTACGAGTTAGTAGATTATGACAGAATTCCTTTGTCTAAACCCAGAAATGGGTTGTATTTAAAACATTACTATGCTTAGTTAAATATGGTAAAACTCATGTAAATATGCTTGGATTGCATGTGTGAGTGTGTTTCTTTTAGGGTTGTTATTTGGTTAATTAATCCACCTCGCATTTGTTGCAGATGTCGAAATTTTCGGAACCATTTGTTGGTTACGATGATGGTGCTAGTCGTAGTACGCAGAACCTATCTTCTACAGCATGGGCCTTTTTTGCTCCAAGCGGTGAGTTAGTGAGTTTTAGAGGGATTTTCATTGGTCGATCGACAAACAATACCACTGAGTATAGCTCGTTGATTGAACTTCTCTCTTATGCCATTTCACTTGGCATTCGCCGAATCATCATTAGGCTAGACACACAACTCGTTGTACTACAAATCACTAGCATTTATACTGTCCGAAACCCAGCAATTCATCGCATGTTCCTTAGAGTTCATATTTTGGAAAGGTATTTTGAGTTTATTCAATATCAACATGTTCCCAGAAATATAAACACATTAACTGATTCTCTAGAAAATTATGTGTTAAATAGACATTTGCGGCATATGTAAAGTAAATATTTTCAATTAGCATCATCAGTTGAATAGGATTGCATCAATCAACCATAATAAAACTCTAAAAGTAAAAGGATAATTGTAAAAAAATTTTACGAACAGTTTGTGTCCAAGAAAAAAATTGGTCATCTAACCCAAAACTAAAATGTATGTAGAAAAAACATCTAAGTAGACTAGTGGTGCTCATGATAACAGGTCCCCGCATGTGCTATCATGCGCAAGAGTCTCATCCAACAACTCGGTACACCAATGGTGTGGCGCTGCAGTCGCATGGGTATCTCCTCGATCCGGACATCCGGAATACCTAGGGTTAATCCGTCTATGTGATCTTGCAATTCAACTAGAATCTCAGCCAAATCCAAGTCTTAGAGAACCACTCTCCTTGCAGGTCTTTGTGTTGGTCCAGCTACATCTCGTGGGTCCCCTACAGGTCGAACAAGTCCAACATATGTTTACATAAAAATTTTATTTTGTTTAGTCTTGGAATTAATAAAAAAACACAAAAAATGCAGAAAATTAAAAAATTAAAAACACTTGGTAAAATGATTTACCAATAGCACTCCACATGGCTCCAATTGGTAATGGTAACTCTGGATCGCCACGGAAATCCATTCCTGAATATGGATATTCTGCGAAGGTCATCTCCTGTCGATCGAACCACTCAAAGAATGTAGGGGTAAATACGATCGATGAATGGGCACCATGCCTAGCCATAAGATCTCCCCACCTCTGCATCCGTGGGTCTCTTGGTCCAGATATACCCAGTGAAATAAGCTGTGGCTGTAAGAGAGGAATTATCTCCAAGGCAAAAGAAATCATGATTGATCCATAGCCGAAATTCTTGATCTTTCCTCTTTTCACCTTGGTCAGTTGCTCTTTCACAGATGAAAGAACAGCCTCGCACCAGTTGAACACCTTTGGCTCTAAACATTCTAAAGCATACTGCATGTATGATCTATTGGCCAAATGAAGTGTCACACTACCAGCCAATCTAGCAATGGTAAAGAGGATCGTCCTCAATGGTAAATCACTAACATCCTTGATATTTATCCTTCCATCTCTGCTAGGCTGGGCACCCTACCTACAGAACTGTCGCACATAATATTTCACTGATCTACCCCCAAGGGTAAGTCCTGATAGTGAAATGGGGGCACCCTACCTCGACAATCTAGTTAGAAAGTATATATCATCGATGGTAAATGGGACCTCTTTGTCCCGAATGTGAAAAGACTGATCAGTCGAATCCCATGATTGAACAAGGAACCATAGAAGATCCATCTGCTGTCGCATGTTGGATAACTAGAAATACTTGAGTAACCCACAATTTCTTAGGGCCTCAATTTTTCCTGATTACTCAAGGTCATGATATCCTGTTCTTCATGCTCTTGTTCTCTCCATATAATTACCATTTTAATCCCTGAATTGGAAAATGAAACCCTAGGGGTCTCAAAACCCTAAAACTTTTTTGACTAAAATAGGGAATAAATAGAATGAAATTAAAGAGAATAGAGTTAGCTCCTACCTGGTCCAAACAACATGAGGGATGATCTTCTCGATCCTCTGCGATCAACTGATAAATTTCGAGGGAAAAACTGCTCCAGAGCTCCCAAATCAAAAGGTAAAAATGAGATGGTGAAAATGAATGGTAAGAACCAGTTTTTATATTTATTCCTTGCACATTAATCGAGTAAATATTGGTTTTCATTTATTTAATCCATGAACATGTATTTTTTAATCTATTTTGATGGAATCTTGAGTAGGATTAACAATTGATATGCAGTTATGACGTGCTTATGTGTAAATTAAACATCTTTGACCAGAAAGCAAACTTTTATCACTTTTTCGAGCTTTGTTAAAAATGAAAAAGGAACCCCCTTGGAGTCCTCTTTAATCTCTTTTCGGACTCTCTAAACATGAAAAGATTGTTGAGCACTTGTCGTTTCTAGCTCGTTAACAGATTAGAATCAATATCTTCTTCGGGATGAGATATATTAACTAGGAAAAGGTACTCGTTGATCAAACATGATCAATAGGTTCTCTCTGGTATTATTTTATGCTTTTTTGGACCTGAGAGACAAATTTACGAAAAGGAACTTTTGGAGTTTCCTTTTAGTCCCTTTTCAGACTCTCTAAATGTGAAAAGGACTGAGTTATCTTTGTCGTTAAACTCGTTAAAAAACATCAAATAGCGACAAACTTGTCCATCTAGACAAGAACCGAGTTTCACCTTCGCTAGACTCATTAAATCATCAAATAGCGATGGATTCACCCGAAGGGTGGAATTATACAACAAGCATATGTTATCCTTCTCAAGATTGATAAAAAATAAAGAGGTGTTGGTCAGCAATGACTGGGGAAAATGGGAAAAATCTGAGAAAACTTTATGGTAGCAGGTCGCTCTTGAACATGACACTTTCACCTCATCACCATGACTATGTGGGTTGGGTCATTCAGCTTGATGGTTATCACACCGTTGGTCTATCATACCATCCATTACTTTATTTTGGGTCAATGCTACCAATTTGCTTCTGTGTCACCGACATGTTCAAGAGAAGTCATTTAGTTCAAAACTTCATGATTTGCAATACCGTAAACCTTCATTTTCATGCCCGCCATTCTTGAACCTTGTGTCGTCAATCGATGTTTCATCTCCAAAATCATTTTCCTCATTTTTTGTCGTTGATGTGGGATACATCAAGGCCCTCCTGCGATGAGTTGCTTCTTATCGACATCAGCACATCATCCAAGAAGTTGACTTAGAAACACCCCTTCAGTACCTTGAGGCTTGCATACATCAATGGCAGGTTTCTCGCTTCCAGAGATAGGTTGACATCACTAGCCTTCGACCGAAAGACTTCGTATGGTGTTCCACATCAAATCATTCATTCACACCATGCGAAATTTACTGCACTACCTTGAGGGTCATTATCATTATCGGTGATTCCTCTTGCGTCTGTTAACAGCTCACATCATTGGCTGGTAATCAGACGATGTCTCTCCATGTTCAACTTCAGATCATCTATTCACATGGTTAGACTTGTACATTGAGTGAAGATTGAACGAGATTGAAGACCCCGGATCTAGTTTCATCCATTCGGGCTGCGATATATTTTCAGGAGTACTATATCAAATGTACAAATGGCCTTACATTCATGGTCATCCATTCATGGGTCTATATCTATAGATGACTATATTTGTACATGTAATGAAAGTTTATAAGCTGAGCATGGGTATGCCTTCCCTCAGCTAGTTCGTGAGAAAAAATCAAATTATCATGATATTTGTATTGTAATTGATGCAGGTCACCTTCCACTTCGAAACCTTCTCTCCAAATGGTAAAGCATTTCACTCGACATGTTTATTTTCGACTTCATGCTTTAGGGGGCAACTGTTACAGGTCAATTTGGGCACATCAACCCCGACTTCCGGATCAGTACTATTAGGGTTTATCCATCCCTAATTCAGTTGTTTCATTCCCTTATGAGGTCAACCTACATCATGCTTGCCTCCCAAGAGTTTCCATGACACCATTCATCCAAAAAGTGCCCCTAAGGAGATCAGCACAGGAATCCTTCTGTCAGGCTGCATTGCAATGCAGGAACTGCACTGACTGGGTGCACTGTAGCGCACCTAGCATTTGTTTCACTTGCGTTGAGCGAGTTTTAACAAATTTTTTAAATGAATCCATTGGATTCCTCATCCAATAGATACTTTTGGAAGTTTCCAAGTTGGTTGAGATCGCATTTGGATGAGGAAGAGGATTAATGAACCTCAATCCATTATCCCTTCCTCCATGGAACCACCTCCCAATTTTGGCAGAGCATTCATGGGGGGCATTAATGGCTTAACCTCCTCCATTCAGCTATAAATTGATCAAGCATTCAAAGGCTGGTCTAGGTTGGAATTTTTGGAGCTAAGGAGATGTTGTTTGAATGAGATTAGTGAGAGTATTTAATGATGTTGAATTGTTGCTTCTTAAGGAGAGAAGGGTTTGAACTAGAAGGAAGACACTGAATCAAGCATGAACATTCATGGGTTGTAATCTTTCATTTTATCAATAAAGAATTCGAAGCTTTTTCCATTCATGTTCTCATATGTATATCATATTCTGGATTCTATGATATGTTTAATTAACAGATCTTCATTATATGTTTTGATTGGTTTCTGTCTCGGCTTGTGTGCAGGTACTTTCTAAGCGATTTAAGTATGGAAAGGAGCGGCAAAATTAGTCAAAGGAGAGAGGGAGCAAGATAAACCTACAGGTCGGTTTCTCTTCCTGCTTCTCTTATCTGTTAATTATAGAAAAGGTAGCGAATTACTTTGTCTTTTGTTTCTAGTCTAGATACTAAATCTAGAGGGTTAGGCGTTTGTACAAAACACTAAATTTGCCCAAAACAAGGTGTCTAGTTGTAGAAAGATTATGTGCAGCTGAGCATATGGTTCAGTGGAGAGTCGTCCCAATAGATTTGTTGCGGTTAGTGAGATTCAAATAGCGTTCAAATCTGAAATCACAAGTAAGGAATAACATTGCTACAGGTAAGTTGTCTATGCTCATATTTTTCGAAATTCTATGCTAATTAGTTGAATAGATATGTGTTGATTATAAATCACATAATTGATCTAATTAGTTGTATATTTAAATTGTTGGTTGTTACATTGATTTTCATATTGACACAATCTTTCCCATAATGTGACATTGGACCATGGTTAATTTTCATATTGAGACAATACTTGTCACACTGTGACATTGGACCATGGTTGACCATGATTATAAACCCAAGGGATTTATATTAAAACCTAGGATTAATATCATAAACCCTATGAATAGTAATATACCCTACGAATATGAACCCTTATATTAATAAACCCAAGGGATTGATATTATAAACCCAAGGGAATAATAAACCCAAGGGATTGTAGTCCCAAGGGAATAATATTAAACCCAAGTGATTTATATTATAAACCCAAGGTATATAAACCCTAAGGTAAATATCATAAACCCTTAAATAAACATGGTTGAACACAGTTCATTTCCATATTGAGATAATATTTGTCATAATGTGACGTTCGACTATGCATGACCATGGTTGAGCATGATTGTTTTCCATATCAAGATAATCTTTCTCACAATGTGACATTCGAGCATGGTTGATTCTCATATTGTGAAAATTTTTCTCACAATGTGACATTGTACAATGGTGTTGTTACAACTACAACAAGCTCCTTTTTATTATTATTTATTTTGCATGACCATGGTTGAGCATGATTGTTTTCCATATCAAGATAATCTTTCTCACAATGTGACAATCGAGCATGGTTGATTCTCATATTGTGAAAATTTTTCTCACAATGTGACATTGTACAATGGTGTTGTTACAACTACAACAACCTCCTTTTTATTATTATTTATATAAAATAAAGAAAATAAAAAGGACACTACACACACACACACACACACACACACACAGACACACACACACACACACACACACACATATATATAATCTTATTTAAGTAGGACCTCTTCTTTTTGTAAATAGTTTTTTTTTTCAAAAAATCTAAAAACAATTAATAACATAAAAAGTCCATTTTTTTCTATAAAATATGAAAGTGGGAGGTCAGACCTTTATATTTGGTTAAAAAAACTCTTGTTCCTGAATTTGACGACTTTAGACTATAGCGGGGTCGGGCTTCATACTCGAACATAATAAAACAACTTTCTTGGCACCCGACCTCTTGACTCCCGACGTCTGTCTTACCTCGACTACGCTGCACGTAGGGGTCAGGGTTATGCTTGCCACAAAGTTATATGTAATATCATGTCGACTTTCAACTACCCGACTGACTTCCACCACGACTACGAATAAAATATTTTATTTATTGGTTTGTATGCCAAGCATCATTTTCTTTTAGTTTTATTTTGTTTTTTAAAAATTAATTTGCAAATTGCAATCGCTTATGTTTGAATAAAACCTTCCCCGACCTCTGAACATCCAACCTCACCTCGATTTTCACATGAAAGCGATTGAAATGTCTTGTCACTTTAATGAAAAATTAACACCTTTCATGGGAATTTATTGTTGCTCATCCCGAGGGTTTAAACAAAATTTAGCAAGTTTCCTCCTTTCCGCTTTCTATTTTCCAATGTGTTCTTCACACCCTGCTTACACTGCTTTCCTAAAACTTCTCTGTGATTACAAAGAAACAAGTTCAAATTCACTCTAAGGCTTCTAATTTCTAGTAAACATGCACTCTGATAGAGAATTCCATTAGTAAATTCGATATTCATTACAAAAATCTCAATTGTTTTTAATTGTTTTTTAGGACATAAGATGGGTAAGAAATATAAATCTACCACATCAAAGCAGGCTATCCAACAGATTAAGGAATGACTAAAGGGGGTAGAAAATATGGAACCAGAATATTACAATCTCAACCCAGCTTTGATTTCCGACACCACCTTCAAAACTCAGATGGCAGGTATGATAAAGTGGGAAGAAATTTATAATTTCTTTGAGAATAGAAGTTTGTTAAATTCAGAAACTTTGATTACGGAGAAAAACACTCAGTTTGAAAAAATTAGAGGCATGGAATTGCATAGAGTTGTTGTTAAAGAAATTTTTTTCCTTACTATGACATGATTGCATGGGTTATGGGACATGTGTATATTTCTACTCGCACTATAGTAGACTGCAATAAAATTTTTATAGCCTCTTGGAAACCAAAAATAATTTCAACAATTTATAAGTTGGGTCCTCCCGAAGTTTTCTTAACCGCTTCATTTCTAGATAATTTCAACAACACAATGTTCAAGAATTGTGATAAAGTTGTTAAATATTGATTAAAAGAAGATAAAGAAGGTTTCAAACTTAATTCGTCAAAATAATATTCAGTTTCCATTTCCAAAAGGCCCATTAGGTTCCTCATCAAAATTCTATCCTGATTATATGGAGAGAAAGACCCTGAGCATTGCAAGTTGTAATGGATAGATTTAATACACAGTCTACTTAATGATTCAAAGTGCTTCAATTGGGTTGATATTATTTCTTAGAATTTAAAATATGACCTAAGGTTATCCATTTTATCTCCTATAGGATAAAAATAGATGTTTTGCATGTCATCCTATATTATAGATATTATAATTGCTTATGTTCTGTTTCCTTTAATGAAATGGAATTACCCACTTGATCAAAAACCACTTATTCAAAATTATTCCCCTATTTTGTTCAAAATCCATTTTTTATGACATTTGTAATTATATGATGATCCCTTTCCATGAGATTTTGTTTGGAAAAATCCATCCTAGGGTTAGTCAAGCCCTTAAGGAGGCATTAGAAGAAATAGGAGATTGGTTTGTGGAATAATTATTCACATATATCAGAGTCTATGGAAGTGAAGTTGGCCCTCATCTTCTTCCTAGATATATTCCATAGAGTCTTGTTTTAAGAGAGGTAGCCAATCAAACTACCCTGAATGGTCAAGATCAAAAAATGAGAAAACTTTAGAAGAAAATTTGGTCAAACTTCCCAATTAGCTTTGGAAAAAATTGCCTCAAGGATCAAGGACATGCATTTAAGGAGGTTGAAGAACTCCGAAATGTTTGGTTTTATTCATTACCCCATTATGATTATGATCCTAGAGTAATCATTAATGAACAGTATAAGGATGACAGCTTCATCAAAACCTTCAAACACAAGAAGCATCTTTTTGATGAGATACCATAATGGGCAGTGCCACATAGATACTTGAAAACAATACTCTTTACTATTGTCCAATTTGCCTTCCCTAGTTTTGACATATACCTTATTAGTACTCCATTTTCCTGTGTAATATCTAGTCTTGTACATACCATTACATACTTCAAACTTCCAACCACATAGGCATACAGAACAGACGACATGTCCTCTTCCTCTTCCCATGTCTTGGGACACTGATCGACTGGTAACTTTACACCTATAGGAATAGGAGCCTTTACTCCAGGTTTACTTTCCAACATATTAAATCTCTATAATATTGTCCCAAAATATTTTCTCTTACTTATCCAAAGTTTCCTCTTTTCCCAATCTCCTTTAATTTCCATGCACAAGATTAAATTTGCAGCGTCGATATCCTTCATGTCAAATTTTGACAAAAAATCAATTTTCACATCTTGGATGATTTCTATGTCATTTCCTATTAACAATATATCATCTACATATGAGACCAAATAAATAAGACAATCACTAATTTAAAATACACATAATGATCCAATTTACTTCTTGTGAAGCCAAGTCCATATATATATATATATATATATATATATATATATCAAATTTTTGATACCACGTCCTTGGTAATTGATTCAACCCATACAAGGTCTTCTTCAACCTACATATGAACTCTTTGTTACTCTTCATTGCATTTTAGTTGCTTCATGTAGATCTCTTATTCTAGATCCCCAGTTAGGAATGTTGTCTTCACATCCATCTGTTTTAATTCAAAATCAAAAGAAACAACAATAGATAAAAGAAATCTAATAGAATATAATTTCATAATAGGATTAAAAAATATCACCAAAGTCAACTACCTGCACCTAGGAATAACAATTTTCTACTAACTGAAATTTGTATTTCTCCACTTTTCCTTCTATATTCAACTTCTTCTTAAACACCCATTTTCTACCAATGGATTTTCTTCCAGTAGGAAACTCCACTAGATCTCAAGCCACATTCTTGTTAAGGCCATCATTTCTTCAACCATGGCCTTTTATATAGTTTTCATCCTTTGAATCCGTTGCCTTCCTAATAGTTCTAGGAACATCATCAGTAATAAACAAAGAAAAAACTGAATGGAAATTAGGTGGAGTATACTTTTCTGGTTACCTTCTTTCCCAAATTTATCTCCTCAAAATCTAAATATATCATTCCTCTTCTTCTTCTTATTTCTTTTCTTCTATAGAGTTTGAATCATCATCCTTTGGTTTAGACTATATATTCTTTGGTTATTTCTCCCTTGGTAGGACATCATGTTTGATAACATTCTCCACTTCTATAAATATCACATCTCGACTGTACAAAACTTTCTTTGTTTCTTGGTTCCAAAGCTTGTAAAATTTTAAATCATCTTTATAACCAATAAATATGTAATTTTCCATTTTTGTATCCAACTTAGTTATATTTTCCTTTGAAATATGTACATATTCATCATATTCGAATACCATGGGACGTGTGAGAAATAGTTTCTTAGCAGCCGATGCCTCATGTGGATTATTATCATCCAACACTGATGAGAGTGATCTCTTTACCAAGTAATGCACCAAAATTCCTATCCTAACCGAGCACCATTTAGCATGATCCTTTATTTCTCCATCAATGTCATGTTCATCCTTTCTACAACTCCATTATATTGAGGCATGTATGGGGTAATATTCGATTGTGCTATATGACACTTTTGACAGGACTCTTCAAATTCCTTCTTACATAACTCTCCACCATTATTTGTCCTCAACACCTTTATTTCTAATTACTTTTAAAAACATAATATTTATCAAAAGATATGTTGCCTACTTGTCCCCTGTCCAACATTACATTGAAAAAAAATTGTTGCTTAATATCTATGGCATTTTATTCTCGTGTTCTATTTCCTCCTCTTTGAAGTCTACTTGGATGGAATTAATTGGTGTTATATTGTTTGAGATAGAGTAGTGGGAGTATTTATTGAGACTAATTGCTAAGCTCTTCACATGCTACATTATTTCAAAGAGCATCAAATTTCTACATTTGTAGCACCAAAACGTTCATGATTATTACAATTTGTGAAGAACATTGATGTTTATTCTTGTGTACTTTGCTAGTTACCAAGAATAGGGAGCTTCTATTACATTGAATGGAATCCTCATTCCTTCTAACTACTCTTATAGATTCCAAAACATCCATTTGGTCCATGACTTTTAGGCTCAAATAGAGAGATAATTGTGTGTAGAGTCAATATGGAGACATGATAAACTAAATTTAGCTCCATCCCATAAGGAATATCTTTTGCCCCACAAACCTAGTAAAAGGAAATAAAGTGCATTGTTCTTACACCAATGATAATAACATGAATGGAGAATATTAACACTTACAACCCCAGTTGTGGCCGAAAAGATATATCTGAAACATTTTAAAACCAAATTATATAAAGGTGATAACTAGTTTCTAATAAAAGATAAAAAGTAAGTGAAAGAAATGGTACAAGTGTTCACGAGAGCAAAGAGGCCCTGTTTGAACACCTTTCTTGGACCAAGTCCAAATTATAAAGTTAGATACCAAATTCTAATCCAAACATGTTTTAGAAATATACAAACTCTATTACTTGTTCCTTGAATTCCTTAAAATTTTAATTCCTATATATCCCAATCACAAAGAAACAACTGAAGGATAGTAAAATATATTAATTGATGAAATTGAATCCACCTAAGGGCCCTTCAAAAAATAGTACAAATTCCATTCCATATCTATGCCATAGTCCATCCTTGTCGATGAGTATCCATAAAGTCAAGTTCAAAAGACTAGACTGGGATTAACTTTTGCATTTATATGGCATGCGATCACATCCTTCCATATCCCCTCCCCACAGTTGGAAATCGATATCATAGATGTCATGGCATGTGTTTTTTAAAGAATATTTGATGTGATGTGGCATGGAATTTATAATATTCATGACTTGGGGGGTGAAATAATATGCCAATGAATTTAAAGAGCTAATATCAATTCCAACTCAAGGTATTTCCCGCGAGAAAAAAATCATGGAAATATTGGATTCATGATCAAATTCCTTTACTACAAATAACTATAAAGTAGTCACACGGCATGAGAATTTTGAATTTTATTTCTTTTCAATTCTTTGAGCAACTTGGGATACCTAAAATATGAATTAGAGATGCTATAATGGACTTTTTCCACATCCTTTAAGTCAAAAATATTTAAAACCTTATGTTTTTCCTATAACTTTCATAATACGCAAGATATTTTTACAATGACAATTTCCCATTTTAATTACAAGATTCGCCCCTAAAACCTAGTTGAAATAAACCAACAAACCCATTATACGATCTCTTGATAAAGAGTTCTAGAAGAAAATCTAGAAGTCCAAAGGAATAGTACATTAGAAGTCAAGCATGGAGACAAGAGAAATAATGAGGGACCCTTCCAAAACCAACTTAAAATTAAAATCACACATAAAATTTCACCAATCCATTGAATCCTTCATCAAATTGAACACCATCACAACCAGAGGAAGTAATGAGTGTGCCAAGTGAAGTGATTTCCCATCTTGTTGACTCATGGGTTGAGTCTTAAAATATTGAAGATTAGTTTTGGAAACATACAAAATGAGTATTCCCGTCTCCCCTTCATTAACTCACACACCATCACAACCAAAGGAAGGGATGAGTGTGCCAAGTGAAATATTTCCCAACTTGTTCACTTGTGGATTTACCCTTAAATGATCGATGATTAATTTTGGCAACTTACAAATCGAGTATGCCCCTGGCCCTTTTCCCATCACTTATGTGTTTTCTTTCAACCCTCTAGGAAATCACATCTTTCCTAAGTATGCTAATTATCATAAATGAAACTAATGAGTAAATTTATATATTATTTTATCTCTCCTTATAAGAAAACATTTGTTTTTCTTTGGGTACTTTATATTTAAATGCAATGAAACTAAGGTAGGGGAACTCTATATGGAACCCCCTTCATTTAACCTCATGAACCTTTCATTCAAAGTGGAGTTGAGATTGTCTTGAGAATTAGCCTTTTCATTAAACATTCTAAAAGCTTGATAATAATAACATAAAGCAAAATGATAGGCTAAATCAGTAACCCTTTGAATATGGCAATGCATATTAAATATTCAAATGGGAGACTAATATAAAAAGATATTAAACGATATTGGATTAATATACTATAGTTGTTACATGTTTTCTACATTTGCTTACCAAAGCTAACCATTGATAAACCACTAAGGACTCCAAATTTTTATTAATTTCTATCCCTAGACACCAAGTAAATTATGCTTATTTTTGTCCATCAAATTCATAAATGCCCGTCCCTTCCACCCTAAAAAATTTATGTTCCCTTTTGTCCACCAAGATAAAAAAATATTTGTAAACTACTCAAATCTTAAAGCTAAATTAAGCGTTTCCCCCTTACTTCTTCATACATACAACAATATATCATTAAATTTACCTCATCCTAAATTTCTCGTTTTTGGAAAAGTAGGCAAGATTTCTTCTATATATATATATATTTCCATGTCCCTTGTTTATATGATTATTAATTAATTTTTAAATTAATTTTATGCTGATAGAATCCTTCACCAAGTTCTTGTTGTAGCATATGTAAACCTATTATGAACCAAGTCTCTAATGGCCAATAGTTCAACAAATATTCTTCATCAACTACTTAATTTTTTTCAATCCATTTCATCTCATAGCTATACCAACCCACCAACCCCATTTTAATATGCAATCTCTACTTCCATTGATAAGTATTAATATGTTTTATTTTAATGGCATGCATAATAAATGGGCATAATGCTTCTTCTAAAGGTTACATGCATAGTTTCTCTATAAGCGATTTAAGTCCTGGTGCCTTTACTAATAACCTTTCCACTCTTTCAATATTTTAAAAGATTATTTGGAGACGTTAGAAACCCAAACAAATAAATGATACTAATATATTATTTGCAGTAATGTTTCGGAGAGAGATTAGTAAATTTCCAACTATGTAGATAATATTTTCAGCATTTATTTTGCATATGGGTTTGCATGACTTTTATTATTTATTTGGGAACATATAAAAAGTAACTATCTTCAATTTATCACTATTAAATATGATGATTATATCTTCATCTGATAATTATATTTTTTTATTTAAAACTCCAAAATTTTATGATATCATTCAAATGTTATTATAAATTATCTAAATTACAGTTTTTAAATTATCTAAATTACAGTTTTTCTTTATTCGTTAGTTTAGGTGAACCTTATTACTTATGGTTTGAGTAGCCCAAATCCAAAGGCATTTAAGTCATCAAGATCACTAGGGGATCACATTCTGCTTAGGCCACACCAACCCTTAGCATGGTTAGACTTTTTCACACATAATTTTGAACTAGTGCCCTGTCACCATCTGCTCTAAACCTAATGGGCATCTAAATTATACTATAAATAGCACTAGATCATCTATATAAAACTAAAAAACCTTTAAGAAATTAAGTAAACAACTTAATACATGGTGAAAAACTCTAAAAAACAAATTCAATATTTGGAGAAATTATCTTTGCACTTTATAAATAATCTAACATTATTTGTATTTGTAAAACTTTGAATTGACAAATAATTGTGCACTATTAAAACACTCTTTTGAGAGAAACAAATCTCAATATAAATTAAGCTAAAAACTAACGTACTAAAATAATTTAACTATAACCCAATAAATTGATAATAAACTCATATACTTAGAAAATTGCAATGCTCTCATAAAAACTAAATATTACCATATAAACCGATAATGATATAAAAAAAGACAATAAAAAATTCTAATATATAATATTAGAACCCAACTTGATCTTCATACTTCCATTATCAAATGTATTGATACTCAATAACTTACTATCATACCTAAGTTTAGTTATTTCATTTTCCTAAGCAAATCTATTAAATAGTCAAGTGATGCAATATGGCAATAGATCTTGGTAATGTGGAATTTCACTTTTACTTTTTAAATTTCATGAATGTATGTAGCTTGATAATATATTTTAACACATTACAAATTTTGTGAATGGAAAATTTATTTTTGCACTTTACAAATAACTTAATATTATTTATGACGTAATATTATTATTTATTTACCTTCCTTTTTAGATGGACAATGAATAAATACACTATTAAAAAGCTCATTAAAATAAATTACGTGTTCAATAAGCATTAACCTAAAAATTATCATACTAAAAAGATTTAACCTTAACCCATATGTTGATAACGCACTCATGAAAACAATTTTCATATATACTTATCATTGCACCAGACAAGGTAAAAAATAAAATTACAATGTTCTCATATAATTAAATATGGTCATATATACTGATAATGGCATAAAGAAAAGGGTAAAAAAAATATTGTGGAATAAAGAAAAGAGAAAAAAATATTGTAACCTACAGTATTGTAAGTCAATTTGTTTTTTATATTTCTAATATCAGATAGATTTATTTTAAATATAGATATAGTTTGAGTCCAAAAAAATTTATGAAATAATATTATTTAAATATTTTGTATAGTTATTTAATTTTTAGTTTTTTAGCTAAAAAAATAATGATACACTTATTACATTACAAAGATTAGTTATTTAATTTTGTACGCAAACTTGAGAAACAGCAATCAACTGATGCAGTGTGGTAACCGATATTGGTGTGTGGAATCTCACTTTCACTAAATTTCATTAATGAATGCGGCCTGTTCTCTCCAAAATCGGTAATCAGCAGGGCCAGCATAAAAGGATTGGGTAAGTCGCTGGCCTCCTTTTAAGAATTCGGTGTACCAACGAGCAGAGAGGGTTGGGTATCTCCTCAATTTTTTATCTGAAACCCATGCAGTGCACTCCATAGCGGAACTTATAACCATATAAAAGATCGAAACTGTCCAGAAAACTCCACACAAAGTACCCGCGAGTGTTTAATCCATTCCTCAAGTTAGATGCATGTGTTCTGCAAAATTAAAATTATTGTTAAAAAAATAGTAAAAATAGAATAAGAAAATGAAAAAAATAATCTAATAATTAAGAAAATTTTATTATAAAAATTATAAGAAATGAATATATATCTATTTCAATTTATATATTATAGCTTTGCTGTGAGCTTATTTGGATTGTAGATATCTGTATCTAAAATTTATTTGGATGGTATATTTCTGTATATAATATAATATAATGAGGGTTTATGGAGCAAAGTTAACCGTTGTTTTTGTCCTATATTAGGATGTATAGAGTTTATAATGTTGTTAATTTTATTTATGGATTATAAATTAATAAGTTATTTAATTTCACTTATATTAATGAAATAACATAATTTTTTAAAAATCTATTTCAATCTAGTTAGATACACAATTAATATAAAAATGACAGTGTATTTCAACTAAAAATAAATAAATAAATATAACTATTAATATACCTACCGTATAGTTGTAAGTAAGTTTTGTATGACTGTAGAGAGACTTCCAACTTGAATTTCTCCAACTAATTAATCCATAATGAATTAATTCATTATTTCCAAGCAGCTGGTGAGACTAAATTCAAATTTTAATTCAAGGACAAACTAAAATTGGAATACTCTGGATTCTATTTTTATCATTTCTTGTTGCTATTTTCAACACTCCCTCTCAACAAGAAAGGAATTCAACTCGATCCCGATCCTGAACCTTTGGAATGTTCTGTATACAACACTTCTCTGTAGTGTTGTTGCTCCAACAACTTCAGAAACAAAAAAAACATCCAACTTAAATCAGTATGATGCATATGTCATCAAAGTCTCTGACTGCTATTGCCTCTGTCAACTGAAAACTTTGCACTTCGGCTGACTCTGCCTTTCTGCACTGTTGTCAATCCTTCTATACGCTCTTCAATATCTGACTGCTCTAGCCTCTTTAACTTTGATCTCTGACTGCATCAATCCCACGGATTCCTCCCGCTACTATGTACTTTGGGCTCCTGTAGCAAGGTACGATCCATGAGATAAAGCCTCTCAATGGACCTTACCCAATTTCAGCCTTCTTGGGGCTATCACTTCACATTGCCCCACCTCACACATGGAGGTATGGTTGCATGTGATCCCTCTGCCCACTTCTCCAATTGTGGCTCCTCTACAATTTTCTGAGACTTCTTCTGGGACTGCATGTTGAGAGGTAATTTACTCTCCCTCTTAACCACCAAGTCTCCAATACTTTCCTTGCTCCTCAATGCTTTGCATGCATCTTGAACCTCAAGAGCATACATGTTCTTAACTCGTGAACTAATCTCTCATGGTGATGTGTCTAAGGAACACCTTTCCTTTACTGAAGACAACATCGTAGCCTTTGTCCTCTAACATCATAAACGATACCAAGTTTTTCTTCAGTCCAGGCACATACTTCACATCTGTCAAGGTGATAGGAGGTCCATGCTCCCTCTGAAAAGTGACCATGCCCACTCCCAAAACACTATACCTTTCGTCATGACCCATCTCTATGCACATCTTGAGGTCTTTCTCCTCCAAGGCACTGGATAAACTTTTATCGCCAGTCATGTGGAATGAGGCTCCATTGTCAAGATACCAACCACAACCCATCTTCAATGACACCATGCATGCGATGAGGGTAAAGTCCATTTCGAATTGAGAGGCCAATGCCTCACCTTTCGATCCTTTCGAGGATCCCTTATTAGACTTCTTAGATGGGAAATTAGTCGCATAACGTCCCATCTCCATTCAAGTATGATATGAATTAGATTTGCACCTGCAACCTCGAACTTCAAACTTCGAATTCTCTTCTCATTATACTGTCCATAGCTCCGATAAACTAGGCTCTGATACCATGTAGAAATTTTGCAAATTCTCTACAAATCTACCTCTAAGATCATGTAGAAAATTTGACTATAGATTAACCCGATAATGCAATATACCAAAGAAAAATATTGTAATCTACTTCTACTATCAATTTGCAGAAGCTTAATAGATTTGAGCAAGATCAAGATGAACACATATAACCAGAAGAAGAATCAATACACATGAAACACAGAAGAATACTTAGGGGAAAGCCTCAGCTAAAAACCCACTATCTGTATTATCATACAAGGTGGAAATACATCAAAATTATACAAAGCCTTAGCTCTCAGTACAATCCTCCTGGATGCTCACAGGCAAACAAGACTTTTCACAAACCTTCTCCTCTGCCCTCCAAGCCTCCTATTTCCTTGCACAGTTTCTCCTTGGTGATCCTCCTTCACCTAGTGGAACACTGATCTCACACACTGCTCTAACACATTGTCGGAACTGTGCAATCCTCAAGGAACCTTACCTTGACTGCATGGATGAGTTTTCTTTATAGGAAAACACATGCAAATGATAGTACATTGTCCTTGACATTTAGTTCAACTAAGTCTTTCTTAGAATAGACATGCATGAGTTTCTAATGAGGGAAACTTCAGTTATTTGGAGTACACTGGTTGAGTGTATGCATGCATCAACTGACTGATAAATCACAATTAGTTCCTCAAATAGTTTGGAACTAATTTAACTGGACTTAACTCAGTAAACTGAGTTAACTAATTACAACTCAAATATAACTCAATCTTATCTCCTTAATTTAAGGGATAACTATTGCATGATTGCAGAAAGACTTCTAACTTGAATTTCTCCAACTAATTAATCCATAATGAATTAATTAATTATTTCCAAGCAGCTGGTGAGACTAAATTCGAATTTTGATTCACAATTTTAATTCAAGGACAAACTAAAATTGGAATATTTTGGATTCTATTTTTATCATTTTTTGTTGTTATTTTCAACATAAAGTTAAATAATTAATTTTATTTATATTTATCAAAATTTTAAAATATTTCAAAATTTACAAATAGAAAAACATATTGTTTTGATAAATCATTATAATAGGATTATTATAATGTTGTTTGAAGTGTTCTAATAAGCGTTACATTCCCTAATAATTGTTGCATTCCTTAAGGAAGTCAACTAGGCAACACTTTTAATCAATGGGACAAGATGTAGCTATTATTCTAAACCCGATGGATATCAATTGTGCATTGAGTAAATTTAGAATATGCACAGATGAATATATGATATGCTTACCTCACCAATAGTGGTGTCATTTATATGCTACATTTATGCGTCAAAGTCAAAATCACACTAATATAAAGCTTTTGTTTTTCAAGATAAATTCTTCATACTTGAGTATTTCAAGATGTTAACCACAGTTATATATCTAAGGGAGTCGCCAAGATATCTCCCAAATAGTCTCTGCTTTGTAGATCCATGTAACTAGGAGAATTTGAAACATAAGTAGTTGAAGAATTGTTGAGACCAATGAAGTCGGAGGATCCTCTCGGCCTTTCAGATTCTTGTGTGGTGAAAGAAGGCAATCTGGATCCTATAATCTCCTTCATACAAGAAGGGTATGATAGGGACAAAGCACACACATTAGAGATTTAATCAAAGGAATATACCAGAAATGGAGAACACAAGACAGAGACAAGAATGGAGAACAAAAAAAACACAGACTTCTATTATTCATGGAAGGCCTTGCCTTGCCTTGGATTGCTCAGGCAGATGAGAGATTACAAATTTATAGATGAGGGAAGCTCTAGAATTCTCCAATTCTCTCATGTGGAATACATGACTGCATAGTGCAACAAATGGACAGTGTAGTAGGTTGGGGGTAGTGGAGTAGAGTCGGCGTCACATGGTGTTGTCAGTGGAAGTTGGCACCGATGTCTTCATTGGGTTTCACATTTAACATTATCTCACTTGAAACCAAATGAAGAGTCTTGAATTAAGTCACACTGAGTCCTACCATGCCTCTACATAACTCATGTTTATTTCTTGGTAGAATCTTAGTGAGCATATCAACTGGGTTCTTATTTGTATGGATCTTTTCTAAGGATAATTGTCCTTCCTCCACCACATGCTAGATCCAATGGTATCTTAAGTCAATGTGCTTGATTTTTTATTGAAATGTTGGGTTTTTTGCCAAGTGAATAACACTCTGACTATCACAATATAACACATGATTGTCTTGCTTTATTTTGATCTCTCTTAAGAATCGTTGCATTCACAACATCTCTTTACAAGCCTCTGTTGCGGCTATGTACTATGCCTCTGTTGTAGAGAGAGCTACTATCCTTTGTAGCCTTGGCACCCAAGACACTATTGCCCCTACAAATGTATACAAATAACCTGCGGTTGACTTTCTAGTGTCCATATCTCCAATCATATCTGCATCTATAAATCCTTCAAGCATATTCACATTATGACCAAAATATAAATAGTAATGACTAGTACCCTTGAGATACTTCAAAATCCATTTTACAGCTTGCCAATGTTGTTTACCTGGATCGGCAAGTGATCTGAACTTAAATTGGAATGCAACAACTTACATATATAATAATAAACATAGAGATGCAATAGAATGACACTTCATTTCATTAATACAAAAATACTGAACTATGCTTACGAACATAATGAAAATGAGATAGCTCGGACGATAGTAGCTTATCTCTGAGAAGAGATGTGGTGGCTACATGCCTCTAAACTGTGTTACAATGAGGCTCAAGTGCCTATTTATTATTGGAAAACATGAGAAAACCCTAAACAACCAAAACCCTAACCTAGGAGATGTAACACAAAGAGTTTGTGGGCCCCGTTGGGGCTAGTTGGGTAGCCAACTTCTCGAGGTCGTAACTTGGTCATATTATCTGTATTTGCCGCGTACAATACCTTGTTGTAAATGTTTGTTTGAGTACTACAAGTTTTGCCACAAGATCATGCCTATGGCTTTGGGACCATTGTGGACCCCAAAAAAATGTCGTTTTTGGGGTCAAAACTACCTTGGAAGTTTAGGGCCCGAAAAACGGCTAAAAATAGTAAATGCTTAAATGAACAAGGAAATAGATGAAACTGACTTAGGGGTCTAGGTGGAATAGGTGGGTGGCCACCAATATCCACCTGAATCATTCCTCCCCCCTTAGGAAGCAATGGTCCCCATTGCGTGTAGAGCATCCATTAGGTGAGGAAATTTCTGTTGAACCTGGTCCCTGGTGAACCACTTGCCCTGGTGAAGGAGTTGGCCTCCTTTGACAACTCAATATAGTTGTATTATTTGTTGGCGAGTATTCTTGATTTGTGTGTCCATGATCTGATCAGTTGTGGCCTGTTCCATGCAGTCCGGGTTGAGCTTTATTGGTGTGAGCTATTCTGCAATGTCAGATGTGTCCAACAATAGTGGAAAGTATGGCCAAAGGAATTTTACATTGAACACTAGGTGCAGACCGAGGGACGGTTGGAAGATGAGCTTGAAGGCATTGTCACTCACAACCTTGGTGATGGTGTATGGCCCATATCAGGGCGGGTGAAGCTTGCGGTGGGCTCCAGTAAGGCACTCCTTCTGCAAATGTATCCAAAATTTATCACCCACCTGGAACTTGTGCGGAACTCGATGCTGATCATGGCGCTTCTTGTACTTAGCATTGGACCTGTCCAATATGTCATGGAACTGCTAACGGATGTGTTGAATGCGCTCAGTGAAGTTGTTAGCCCTTTCAGCTTTGAACTAAACATGAGCCAAATCTATTTGAGTGGCTGCAAATGGTATGGCCACATCAATGGGGCATAATGGCTAAAATCCCAACCCTACTTGAAAGGGGTTGTCTCTTGTTGTTTTTGGGAAAACTAGTGTCTTTTCGATCGACTAGACCTCTAGGTTTGGTAGCTACCCTAGAAACAATAGTTTAAAGTAATTCAACGATTTCTTCTATGCACAATAGATAAGAGAAAGATGAGCGGACCAACTTGGAGCTTCCGATTAATCCTTTGCTCGATCTTTCTCCCCCTTGATAGAGCTTGCAACTCCTCTCTGTACTTATCTCGCTTCAAGAGTACCTGTAGAAACACAGTAGCAAAGAACCATCAAAGCATATTGATCTATTGTAACATAAACACTACAGAATCAAATATATAATGAACATACAATAGCGTTGACAAATGATAACATTCACAATTGCACAATTATATGGAAGAAACTTGAAGAACTTTATTAAACAGAAGGAAGAATTACAACCCAGTTGTCTGATCTAGCATCATCCTCCCAGCATCAATCCCTCTTCACCTCATGAAATAGCAAGATCACACCAACAATACAATGCTTTTTTCCTCAAATACAAACTATCAGCACTTCCTTGCAATTCACAATATTCCAGCCTCTGGATCTCTTAGATGAGTGATCCATTTATAGATGTGTGCAAGGGTGTGAGTCATCTCTAGGGTTTTGATTAATGTCATTCCACTTGTTACAATTGATTCCACTTGTTACCATTGGTTCCACTTGGATATTTCTTGGATCTCTTACTCGTCCATGGGCGAATTCTGAGAGGCAAGTGTCATAAGAGAAGTTTCTAGAAGATTCCATGAGCATCCACTTAGCAAACTGTCTTGGACATTTGTCCATCCTCGTCCATCGCACCCTACAAAAGGCCTAATCAATATGCATCGCACCTGAGCAGTGTACCACTCAGTATGCATCGCACCTGGCCAGTGTAACAGTCAGTATGGTTCAGTTTAGGCCATTTCTGGATGGTTTTTCAGGTGGAACTTTTGGGAAATGATGTAATCAGATGACCATGTTATTTTAGGGTATGAAACAACTCTTTTAGGGGTTGAAAAGCCCTAGTTTATCAACATATAATATTGGGGTTGAAGTGCCAAAATATTTCTTTAACAGTTGCCCCCTAAAGCATGAAGTCGTAAATCTTGATGTCGGGTGAAATGCTTTATCATGAGGATCCAAGGTTTTGAACTGGAAGATACAACAAAATACATCATCATAATATAAGTTTTCATGATTTAACTGAGGCGGGTGTTCCCATGCTTAGTTTTTATAAATTCATTTCATGTACATAGATCAGATAGTCGTCTGATGATTCTTCAGATGTAGAGTCATCATCCTTGGTTTGGATGACCGTCTGTGTAGCTTCTTTGTACATTTGATGTCTTTATATCCCTAAATATATCGCAACCCGAATGGATGAAACTAGATCCAGGGTCTTCAAACTCATTCAATCTTCGCCCGATGTACAAGTCAATCCATGTGAAGAGATGTTCTAAAGTCAAACATGGAAAGACATCGCCTGATTACCAGCCAATAATGTGAGCTGTTAATAGGCGCGAGAGGAATCACCGATAATGATAATGACCCTCAAGGTACTACAGTACAATTCACGTGGTGTGAATTTATGATCCGATGTCGAACACCATGCAAAATCTTTCGGTCGAAGACCATTGATGTCAACCTATCGCTGGAAGTGAGAAACTTTCCATTGAGGCATGCAAGCTTCAAAGCACTGAAAGGGGTGTTTCTAAGTCAACTTCTTGGATAAAGAGCTGATGTCGACAAGAAGTGACTCATCATAGGAGGGCCTTGATGTATCCCACATATACGACACGAAATGAAGCAAATGATTTTTGGAGGCGAAAATGATTTGACGACACAAGGTTAAGGAATGGTAGTCATAAAAAATGAAGGTTGAAGGTATTGCAGTGGATGAGGCATTAACTGGATTGTGGGTTCCCAATTGAATGACTTCTCTTGAACATGTCAGTGAAACTGAGATGGATTGGTAGTGTTAACCCCAAAAGATGGATGGTGTGGAAGACCAATGGTTAGATGATTGGTGAACGAAATAACCGAACCTGACTCAATAATGGTGATGGAGTGAAAGTGTCATGTTCAAGAGCGACCTGCTACCATAAGTTTCTTCCCTTTTTCCCCGGTCATTGTTGACCAGTACCTCTTTATTTTTTTCAAGCTTGAGGAGGATAACATATGCTTGTTCTATAATTTGCCCTTCGAGCAAACCTATTGCTTGTTTTCACAAGTCTAGCAACAAAGAAGCTCGGTCTTGTCTAGAATGGATAAGTTTTTCGCTATTGTTTTAATGAGTTTAATAACAAGGATAACTCAGTCCTTTTCATGTTTAGAGAGTTTGAAAAGGGACGAAAAGAAGACTCCAGAAATTCTTTTTCGTAGAATAATCCCTTAAGTCTGAAAAAGGATAAAATAATACAAAAGGGATGACTTTTTTGATCACTTTAACGAGCCGAAAAAGACAAGTGCTTGCACTTTTTCGTAGGATAATCCCTCAGGTTTGAAAAAGTATAAAATTATATAGGAGGGATGACATTTCCAAGCACTTTAACGAGCTGGAAAGGCCAATTTCTCAACAATCTTTTCATATTTAACAAGTTTGAAAAGGGTTTAAAGGAGACTCGATTTTGAGGAACGAGTGGTGTTTGGGGTACAAACTGGTTCCGGGTAAGCTTGGAACTTCTCAAAACATGGTGATTTCTATAAAGAGGTTGGCTAACAAGACCACTCGTCACAACTGTTCCTCAAAAAAGGGTAAACAACCAAGTGGAAGTGTATGATTGGCCAAAAGAATGGAGGTGATGGGAGGTACACAACCAAGGCTCAAAAGGCTGATAGCATGGCAATCACAAAGGTTAATTACTCCAAGTGGGTTTATTTTTTAACGAGCTTGAACCATGGGGGAACTATGCTCGGTGGTGGGTTTATTTTTTAACGAGCTTAAACCATGGGGGAACTATGCTCGGTGGTGGGTTTATTTTTTAACGAGCTTAAACCATGGGGGAACTATGCTTGGTGGTGGGTTTATTTTTTAACGAGCTTAAACCATGGGGGAACTATGATCAATTTTTCAATTTTTTGTTTTTACACAAGCTAGAAATGACAAAACTAAAAAACTAGAAGAGAAAAAACTAAAAAGCTAGAAACGACAAAGCTAAAAATCTAAAAAAAGAAATTGAAAAAATGTGCCCCCAGCATAATGAAAAGGAGAGTCTTCGGTAGCCATATGGAAATTTCTGTGGTTAGGTAGGATAGTTTTGTTCGCAGAATAGACAAAACACTTCCTTAGCTTCGTCCACAGAATAGACAAAGGTGAATGGTGTGTCAGATCAATCACATAACCTACAGGTTTCGTCCACAGAATAGAAAAAATACTTCCTTGGCTTCATCCACAGAATAGACGAAGGTGAATGGTGTGTCAGACTGATCACATAACCTACAGGGAAACTTATCTTTTCAACTAGGTTTGTCTGTAGAATAGACAAGGGTGCATGCCCCCTAAGATTTGTTACATTCACCAGACTATTCATGGCAATCAGGTGGATGGAATGAAGGTTGAAAAGATATCGTCGATGCAAAAGAACCATTTAGGGATGAGTATTGACTTGGAGCCAGGCTTGAACTGGGAAATGAAATATGGTCAATGGTGACAATCTTGCCTTCATGCGGGAAACACATCACTTGGAAGAGTGTTGAAACAATAGCTTCCATGTTATAAACATAGTCACGTCCAAGGAGTAGATTGTAATCTAACGGTCCTGGGACTACCATCACGTTCAGATGAACGGTTTTCCTTCCCAAAGTGATCGGTAACTTAGGAAGGATCCCTAACGGTTGACTGGTTCGTTTGTTAAATCCTAACAGATTTTGCGTAATAGGCATAAGCGATGGCGACCCAAGTGCTTTCCAAGCAGTTGAGGAAAGGATACTCACTGATGCACCCTCATCTATGATAGTGCCAGACATGATCATTTTGTAAACTTGTACTATGATCCAGAAAGACACATGAGAGGGAAGGCAGGATCTTGCTAGTCAATTCCAATCAAAGGAAGTGGCTAGACTGCTTGGAGGGGGTATCGAATAAATGGGTGAATGAAGCCCGCGAGTTACGAGAGCTGGGGGATTTTCTTCCTGTTGTGAAGGAACAGGTGGATCTCCCCCAAGTTTATCGAACTCTGAAGTAACAAAAAGAATTTGAACGGTATTGTTCTCACTCTCTTCAGGAAGGGGATGATCTTCTGAAGGTAAAACTGGGTCAACTGTCACCTCGACTTGTTGGCTTTGGTCGGGCATGGACTCATAAGATTCACTTTCAAAGAGAGTGGTTTCGACTGACGGTTGATTTAAGTCAGTTGGTTTTTCAACTAGTAAAGGACTTGGGGAGAGTTTCTTGTAGCCAGATGGAAGTTGTTGTGGTGAAGCAAGACGGTTATCCAACACTCTTTTGGATTCATCCAAAAAAGGACAAAGGTGAAGGGCATGGTTCCCTTCACATAACCTACATGGAAACCTAACCTTTCTCGTCTGTCCATGAACTTTATTATCACTAGTTGAAGGTGTGTTATCAACCTGATCTCCAAAAGTTGATGACACAGGATGGTGCGAACGGGGAGACCATTCTCTCAAGATCCGAGGAAAACAAGGACAATATCGAGAAAAATGGTCGCTTGCACAAATTATGCATGGATATTTGGCTTTGGAAAGTCTAGTGTACAAATTTTCACCAAATGAAGCATGGTTGCCCCCTTGCTGAATTGGCTTCTTCTTCTTCTATTTCCCTTTCTTCTTCTTCTTAGTCACATGGCTATTAGCATTGCCAATTTCACCAAGCGAAGAGGAAGAAGGGGAGGGAGAAACAAACGAAGAAGAAGGTGAAGGGTCAACTTCAGTATCAACCGGATGCTGATTCGATTGCAGAGAAATTACGGTATTTTGAACCACCATATTGGTAGGCCATATTGTAATTTCCAGAAGGGAAAATGTAGCCATATACGGAGCACCAATATTTCCCCAAGAAGAAAAAGGACTAGGATTCCCTTCAAAAGGGATTCCTTGATTGGTGGATCCCGGATTTGTCTCCATATATCTCAACCTAAGATTGACTCAGGAAGAAGGGATGTTATTCCGAATTTAATTAATTTTAAAGATGTTTTGACACAACTTTGCTTTTTCAGTTTTTAAGAGTCGAGAAAAAGCTAAAGATTACTCTAGTCCCCTTCGATTTTTAATGGACCTGAAGTGACAAGTGCTCAGATGGAGCTTTTCTTTTAAAGAGTTGAAAAGTAACGAAAGTGACTACTCTAGAAAATCTAGACAGAGGGATTACCAAACCAATCAAAAAACTGCAATATACACCTTGGTGATAAATTAAATAGAAATTGCTAAGGACTTATATGCGGCAGTCAATCTTCCCGAATGCTGTGTTCAGTGCATTGTGATCGATAGGGCGACAGACACGGCTTCCTATGGATAAAGGATATAAGCCTATTTTTGTCTCCCAATATATATGTGATATTACAGGGAGTCCAGGTCCGTGCTAGCACTTGTCATATCAAGGAGGAGGAATCACCTAACCTTTGATGAAAAAAATAGTTACTAGTTTTTACGACGCCGGAATACATCTCTAGCCTAGACCTCTAAATGTGTTGTGTTAAGTTCCAAAGCATTGTTAGGTTCATTGAGATTTATTTTAGAGTTGATATTGTTTAAAGTTTGTCTTTCAATTGTTCACCATGTGATTTTGATTTGAAATTCCTAAAAATGCAATTTACAATGATAAACAATCATTGTTTATTTTGAGCAATGGAAATCCTAGCTACTAGGGAAAGAAGATTAAAATTCTTTCAAACAAAGAGCAAAGAGCACACACTAGTGCATTTTCCTAAATCATATTTCTCACACAAACTAAATACAAATGCATGTATTTGTTTTTCGTTCCCCTTAATGTGAAAAAATGCCAAAAAGGAAAACTAAGTGTAGCAAAGATCTGAAATATTTTACTCAAAGCGACATTTTTGACAATTTCTTTTTCAAAAGAGAAAGGAAGACTAAACGACACTTGTCAATTTTGAATAATAAAAAAAATGCTTTCGACACTTTGTGTTAGCCTCTTGTTGCAACAGGGTTTCATTTTTCATGATTGACATTTTTACATGCCAAATATGTCATACTTTGCAGGCTGCAGTGTTCCATATTTCCACAAGCTGACATGGAGGGTGCTAGTCCAAATGCACTGCTGTTTTCCAATTTTTATGAGTTGTCCCAGTTTTGAAGAGTTTTAAAGGGAGGTCCAAACAGTCTAATCTTGGTCTCCCTAGGTTTCAATTTCCTGTTTTAGAATATAGAGAATGATATCTGTCCAAACAGTTTAATCCTGGCAGATTTGTAGATAGGTAGAGAATCAAAGGGACCCAACTGTTTAATCTGGGCCCTGGTAGAAATAAGTGCAGATTTAGATAGGAAACATTCAAAAGAAAAATTGTAAATCTGGGTCTACAAGTCTAAGTGCACCCAATTCAAAAGAAGAAAAAATGTTAGGAAGGTAGGCTGGGTAGGTAGCTGTGTGGTTGCAGAATGATAATTTATGATCAATTTTGTGTTACAAAGTGCTTTATCTTTACAGATCACAGTGCAGGCATTTTTCATGCAAAGGAGCTCAAAGGTGGACATAACTAACTCTCCCTTCTTCTAATTCCCCAAGTCATTTACTAACTTCCAAAAGAGGTCAAGATCTGCTTGATTCCTCTTAGTTTCATCACCATCCATATCAGTTGCCTTGGTGAAGATCTGCTTCACTCAAGGATATTATTTCTTTTCAAACACTTTTCCCAAAAATTAGCCTAAGGTCCCTGACCTTGGCGCCTGCTTATCATCTCCATATTAACTACTAACTCTAGTATATAACTCCCTATCGGTTTTCCTCCTTTCGCTACTAAAACTTTGTATATAAAATTCCCCTATGTAAATATCCCCTCCCTGGAAATATAGCCATATTTTTTATAAGTCCGGGAAAAAATGGTCCATCCGGGGCTGTTTTTAGCCCATCCGAGTCATAACAGGGGTTAGATGACACCTGGTCATGCTAACAGCCTCTTCCCTAGCCCTAAAACCCTCAAAAACCCACTTTTTGCCCCCTTATCCTAAGTTTCGGGCATAAATTGTTAAACCCGCGCGCAAAAAACCCATGTTCTACCCCTTTTCCCTACGCCCTAACTATAAATATCGCAAACCCGCCCATTTTAAACCCCATAACCTACTTTCCCTAAGTTTAAACCACCTGCGCGCATTATTAAATTTGGAATATTCTGCGCATATTCCCCGCCCGTATACCCTCGCTGCCAGCCGTCCGATCACCCTGCGCCTAGATCGATGGTTGGCAGGCCATCCCATCTCCGAACCGCCCGAAGGTTAGCGTTTGGGATATGGGCAGTATTCCTGCCGTACTCCCGCCACGCGTCACCTCCTGGGTTGTGGCGGAGCCCCTTCTGACAAAACCGCTCATGCCCAAAGGCGGTGCGCCCAGAAACCGTTTACCGCCCTCTCCCCTGTGACGTAAGCCCCACGTCACCTGCTTGCGTCACCCCCTGCCCAATCACCACGACACGTCATCCGCCTGCATGGCCTCATGCCACTGTACCGCTGAGTCACCTGCCACGTGTCCTGCCACCGTACATGCCACATCACCGTCCGTACGTGATGATGTCATCATGCTGACGTCATCCCGTCACGTCATCATGCTAACGTCATCGCTGATGTCACCCACTGTACGAAGTCACATTCGCTGATGTCATGCTGACGTCATCATCAGTTTTTTGGCGCGAAGGCGAAAATCGCACTCCGGAGCCCCGGAATCAGTTTCTGAGGCAATTTTTGATGAGAAATTTGCGCCTAGATAAATTAGGCAAGAATGGGGAATCTTTAGGGAATCTTTTCATTTTGCAGCCCCCAACAAGCCAGAAAGGTGCCGAATGACCCATTTTTCTTCGCGAAGCTCGCTGGAAGGAGCAGAAGACAGTTTTGGAGGGAATAGAGGCCGAACAACGACCATTAATTTGTGATTAGACCCACAGCAAAGGAGAAAAGCAACCCAAGTCATTTGTCAGAGAGTATCAGAGAAAGAAAAAGAGTCAAAGAGTATCAGCTGAAGATTTTTTAGGGGCTCGAAGCACCTGTACATTAATGAGTCCCTCAGAAATGTCAAGTCAGGAGGCGTAAGCCCATCCTTGCCCTCAAATCACAATTAAGGCATTCAAAGCCACCACACAGCAAAGGAGCAGAAACCCATACACAATTATTGCAAGAAGAACTGCACCAAGCCACCGAGGACAACACAATTTATTCAGTTTTGATACGGCTGCCCTTAGCGCAACCCGAGTTATCTTCATGCATTTATTTCAGATAGAGTTAGGTCAATTAATCATTCTTTATGACCTATTTAGGTCAAGATGTAATAAAAGCACTTGTAGAAGAGTTTTCCCTATATATACCACCCTCTGCACTGTTTTAAGGGTTGGAAAATTGAGAATTTTCACTAGAGACTCGCATTGCATACCTGGGTTTTTTCTATAATCAAAGATTGCTGAAAGCTTGGAGAGCAAACTGTCTGTTGTAAATGAATGTTTTTGGAGATATGAAGATGGAATTCTTGCGCTGCAGTCTGAAGCAATAAGTGCATCTTACCTCTGTTTATTGTTTACCACTATTTAAATAGCAGAAAGAAAGAATAGCTTAGAATTCGTTTAAGTACACTCTATGCTCATTTTCTGTTGTTTCTTTATGTTTTCCTCTGAATGAATTGGTTATGAATGTGAATTCCCCCGGGCTCATATTTACCCCGATTCACCTGTGTTTTCCAATTATCTAGGGGTTCTTTACTGCCCTGTTGTGGCCACCAACAACCCCCCTCTTTGTTTAGTATTAGCAATAACACTAAGCAAATGGGGACCCTTAATAAAAAATTCAAAAAACATTTTATAAAACTTTTTGTATTCTACTCCTTGAAATTATGTCGCATCGCATGGAGAAGATAAAACATCCCCTTATGTGCATAATAAAAAACTGTGAAGAAGCGACGCAAAATTCACCGCATCGCACACATTATGAAGCGCTCTTAAATAAAATCTTAAGAAATCTTCGACGGCCGACGTGCGACGTCGCATATCGCAATATCACATAAGCAGCACACAATGATTAAATGACTCATGCGATCCGCGATGCTGCGATCTTGCAATATCTGCGATCTGCGATAATCCGATCTGAAAAAATTTGCGATGACATATCTAGGTAGTGCGATGACGCGATGCTGCCATCGCCCATCGCAAATTTCCTCGGCTCAACATTCAAGAAAAGCTATCTATAGACCAAAATTAGGCGTGCGCCTTAAAAGAAATTAATGAACATATGCCAAAGTGTTAATGAAGGACGGTTTTGTGTTTTTTGAAGAGTCAGTTCACGATGGGTGTCATGATTTTATACATTCATAGAGGCTAGAGCTTTCGTATCAGTATTTATTATCATTACTCTTTTCCTTTGCGTGAACAGCAGGAATGAAAAACAGGAAACAATATGAAGCAATGAGCAGGAAACATCTAAGGAAAAGGGGAAAGCGTCAATGCTCGGAGAATAGAGAAGAGATGCCTTCATGAACAGATGTCGCATGCAACAGAACCACAGATTCCAGAGTATCACTCAACAGATGCTGAGGTTAATATGAGATTCAACATTCAGGGTCAGAAAGCTCACAAAAGCAGCGTGTTTACCAAAAATCCTGAAACTTATACCCGGTAAAGGAAAAAGGCGCTAAAGAAGGAAAACACACCAGA